>JAWXYG010000011.1:1375000-2000000 GCA_034222035.1 Acacia crassicarpa
TTACGGAATAATTGGTCCGAGATGAAATCCATCACCGGATCATGAGGCACAAAGCTAAAGACAAAGGACATCATGCAAATATTATTAGCATAAAACCAATTAGATAAGGGATTAGTAACATTACTGGTAACTTGGCATGACTTACTACTCATTGTCAGGACAGATCCAAAGCAGCCCTGTCTCAGGATCTGTTGTGCCCCAGATCGGTGTATTGGAGGAACTACCTTCTTCCCCGACATGGCTCTGAGGCGACGGTGTGTGCTAAGCAAGGAATGTGAAATATTAAATATGTTTGTACATAGATGGTTTCATGAAACTAAACATATGTAAATTAATCAGAATTAGGCTAGCAAACCTGTTGTCCCATTTGCTGCGGATCAGTGGAGGTAGAAGGCAACGGCGATGTATACAGCGACGGTGAAGATGCGAAATAACCCGACGGTGACGATGCCATATTAAACGGTGGCACCTCTAGGGCACTGCCCCGCTCTCTGCCTACAGAAGGGGCAGATGACGACACCCTACCACCTCTGATAGGACGGGGCCGGGATCGACCACCACCACGTCCACTACATGAAGATCCTCCTTGATGCTCCATCTCTGAACACTTATAGACATTAGGTCAAACAAAAAAAACTACAAATATATTTAGGGTTGATTACAGTAGTGAAGTAACAAAGTATGTAGTATAACAGACCGTCAAAAACAAAGAACTAACAAATCTCAACCGGACGATTCCTGTTCATCGACTTCTGCTTGCCCATCTTCCTCTGAAGTCTCATAGTCGTCGAACTCAGATTCACTGTCAGAGTAAATCAATTCTGCCTCATCGTCTGATTCCTCATCGTCAATTTGTATAGGAATCAATTCTAAATCCGCAGCAGAATCAAAGAGATTGCTTGGTATTTCATTGTCTTCGATGTTTATGGGCAGTAGATGTTCCACATCAGCTTGGAACGGTTCAGCCATACCGTCATTTGAATCCGACTCTTTCAACTTCGGTATGATATTTCGTGCTTTGGTTTTAATAACCCCCCTCCACCCTTGGCGGGATGTGGGATATAATGTATAGTAAACTTGTTCTGCCTGTTGAGCAAGGATGAATGGGTCATAACCAACCGCATATCTCCTTATCCAGTGGATCTCAATATTTCCATGCTCGTCCATTTTTGTCCCACGCGGACTGTTATCAAACCACTCACACTTAAAAAGGGTCACCACATTGTCCCACGGATATTTCAATTGAATTATGTCACGTAACTTCCCGTAGTAGACAGTCTCCACCCTGTCAACTTGGTCACCTCGACAACATACACCGTAATTGCAACATTGTGTACCTGCATCCGTGGCAACAGTTGAAAACTGATACCCATTGATTATATATCTGCTGCATTGAGTAACACTAATTGGAGCTCCATAAGATAAACTCCACGCAACTTCATTGGGATCTTCTCGATGTTTCGCGAAATAGGTTCGAAACCATTTTGGAAACTCAGAGTTCGTGAATTGATCAACCTGGGACACCGACATTGAAGGATTTTCCGATCGGACCCAATTAGAAAAGTAACTGCAAAATATATATATATATATATATATATATATATATATATATATATATGAAGTTAATATTTTAATACTTATCGTAATAGTAAAACGGAAAAACAAAAATCTTACTTTAAGTACGGGGCGACCTCTTCACAGTTGTTTAGAATGTACCACTCTGCTACTTGTTTATCTCTTCCGTCAAGAGTTGATTTCCAATGTTTTCCCACGACTCGCCCTGGATAATTAAATATTGATTTTTGATCCCTTGTATCACCGGCATCGTTGCGAGGTACCCTTCTCCATCTTGACATCATTTCAGGGGGATGATAGTATGACGAAAATTTAGCGGCCTCTTCGACTAGATATGCTTTAGCGATAGATCCTTCAACGTGGGTTGGATTTTTGATCTTCTGCTTAAGTGTGCGTAAAAACCTACAATGGAATATCATAGGGTATTTATAAACTAAAGTACCATGTTTTTCAATTAATAACAGATCGAAAGACATATATATTACCTCTCAAACGGATACATCCATCTATATTGTTGCGGGCCTCCTACCCTTGCTTCGTAAGCCAAGTGAACGGGCAAATGTTCCATTGAGTCAAAAAAGGAAGGAGGAAACACCTTCTCTAACTTGCATAGCGTTATAGGCATACTCGCCTCCAGAAGCCGTAACTTTTCAACATTAAGCTCTGAAGCACAAATTTCTCTGAAGAACACGGAAAAGTCCGTTAGAATAGACCATATTTTCTTCGATAGTGCTTTGAAGGCCCAAGGCAACAATCTCTGAAAAAAAAACATGACAATCATGACTCTTCATCCCGAAGAACTTCCCCTCGTGCATGTTGACACATCTTTTCAGGTTTGACGCATAACCGTCCGGGAGTTTCAAATCTGTTACCCATTGCAACAATTCTAAATTCTGCTGTTTGTTTAATGTGTACGGTGCTCTAGGTTTGGAAATCCGTCCCCTGCCATCCTGCACCAAATGCAAAGCAGGCCTTCTGCAAATCTCTTGTATGTCCAGTCTTGCATTGACTGTGTCCTTCATTCTGCCCTTGGTGTCCATCACGGTGTACAGAATATTGTCAAACACATTCCGCTCAATATGCATGACATCGAGGTTGTGTCTTAACAGTTGATCTTTCCAATATGGTAGTTCCCAGAAGATGCTGTGTTTGTTCCAATGATGATCAACACCATATCCCTCAGGTTCGCTGGAAGCAGCCCCCTCTTCGACACTTGGAATGTACTTGACCCTATCCCATATTTCTTGGCCACTTAAACGAAGAGGTTGATCTGCTCGTTCGACAACATTTCGCGTGAAGTCTTTTCTATTTGTCCTGTACGGATGATTGGGAGGTAGGAATCGCCGGTGCCTGTCAAACCAACACTGTGTTGCAAGCTATAACCCGTATTCTGTTCAAGACATACCGAGCATGCAAGCTTTCCCGACGTTTGCCAGCCACTCAACATCCCATATGCAGGGAAATCATTTATCGTCCACATTAAGGCAGCACGCATTGTGAAATTCTGAGTCAATGATATATTATACGTAAGAACCCCTTCACTCCACAACATCTTCAACTCGTCTATCAAAGGCCTGAGGTACACATCTATCTTCTTTTTTGGGTTGGATGGCCCAGGGATTAACGCGTTCAGGAACAAAAACTCTCTTCTCATGCACATAGAAGGTGGGAGGTTGTACGGTGTCACAATGACAGGCCAAGAGGAATAATTCCTGCCCATTTTATCAAAAGGAGCGAACCCATCCGAACATAGACCAAGACGGACATTACGGGGATCTATAGCAAAGAAAGGATTCGCCTCGTCAAATTTACGCCAAGCTTCGGCATCCGAAGGATGCGTCACAAAACTTTCATCCCTGTGATGCTCTCGATGCCATCTCATGTGAGCAGCTGTTTGTTCTGAAGCATACAATCTCTGAAGTCTGGGCAGCAGAGGAAAGTAGTGCATCTTGCTTAACACTTGACGGGTCATTTTCCTTCCTTTCCTCACAACTTTATATCTGTCATGGCCACAGAATCTACAATTGGTCAGCTCAGCATCATCCTTGTAATACAACATGCATCCCCTAGGGCAGCAATGAATTTTTTCACATCCAAGCCCAAGTTCTTTTACCTTTTTTTTTGCTTGGTAAAAATCTTTCGGCAAATTACTGTCGTTGGGAACAACCTTGCTTATGATCTGCATCATTTCGTTGTAATTCCTCTCACTCATATGGTGATTAGTCTTCAAGCTTAGTGTTGCTAGGGTAGCCGATAGCGATGAATATTCACTATTTTCAAAGTGTTCACAACCTTCCCATAACGGATGTTGCGCTTCTTGAAGCATTTTATAAAACCTATCGGCTTCCGGATGAGGATCCCTCCCATGTATGATGGTTGAGCATGTGTATCGGTCTCCTCTCCCATGTATGACGGTTCAGCATGAGTAACAGAATCGAAATATCGGCCGATCGACGGTCCCGCAGCGTCCATAACCAACTGCTCATATTGATTAAGGTTGTCTCGATGACTACTGTCCCCGTAATAACCACTAGGTGTCAGTGTCGGTGTCGGTCGAACTTCGCCATGATATTCCCAACACTTATAATCCTTCATGAATCCCCTTCTACACAAATGGATTTTGACCTCCTCAAAATCTTCAAATCTTATACACCTACATTTGACACACGGACACCTGATCTCCCTACTTGAATTAGTTGAATGTGCCAGAGCAAAATTGATGAACATGGGCAAACCCGCCAAGAATGCTTGAGTTAGTTCTCTTCTCTCAGTTAGGCGATTGTACATCCAACTTCTATCATGGTTGCCTTCCATATTTCCTAGCTAGTTCAGTTACTAACTTAATTAAAATCTCAACATGGCACAAATATATAAAAGTGGTCAATTCAACAGAATAAGTATTTAGTATAAAATTTATCAATTTACAAATTATTTTAATAAAAAAATCATTGAATTGAAATTTTAAAGTGCAATTGGTTTTTTTTTCCATGTATACTTTTTAGTAATATTTATAAGGTATTTTTAAAAAGAATTCTTAAGCGAATAATTTTTACTGCTATTTTTACTAATGTTTATAAGATATTCTGAAAATTTATCCTTTTTTTTTCCAATTTTCATTTTTACGCCTTCTAATATTTATTGCTATTTCTTGCTACTTTTTTCATTTAAGCCAGAGTTTATGTTACACCTCTCTAGAAATTTTGAAAAATATTGTAGTTATATTTCTTGATTTATGTGTCAAAGCCTTTAAAAAAATTATCGTCCTTTTTTCTTACTGCAGTAATTAATTAATTTAGGGTTCTCTACCATTAGGATTTACAATTGTTCTCTTTCATATGTGTTTGTTTATTCCTTAGCTTATATATATATATATATATATATATATATATATATATATATATATAGTGGCTATTATTGTTTTATAGTATTAGCCTAAAAGGGATTGTCTTTTACTGCCTATAGATATTATGATAAATGTAAAATATGGCAAGTTTAATTATAGTAGTCACTCTTATACTGTAGTGAGTTTTGTCTCGAATAGGTTTCAATCCAAGAAGACAGACCCTCTTCATGAACGTAGTTATCTTGTACGTAGTATCAAATATTTTGTTTTTCAATTTAAGATCTCAATCCCTTTAGGATATTTTGGTAATAAGCCAAATTTGAGAGATTTAATAAGTTAGAAAATAATTTTGGTAAAAAATCATCAAGTGAAAATAATGAAAGAAAATTTCATGATTATATTCAACAAACAAAAACAAATTAAACGGAAAATTTTTTTCTCCTTATTGATGAACAATAGTGTAACAATCTATATATAATTATCAGATATGTAGGAAACTATAGGAGAAAATTTTCTTCTAAGTGCGGAATATAAGAGGTCATATGGTATATTTAATGTACTTAGAATAAAATATAAGTGAAATTAAAAATGATAAGAAAAAAGACAATTCTATATGAAACAAGAAAAAATATTCTCTAGCTAAAAAAAAAAAATCATATATCCCTATAAAAGAGAACGAAAAACTATAAGTATAATCCAAATTAATAAACACATTGAACATCAAGATCTTCATGTAATTAATAGATTCAGCCAAAGTTGCAACTAAAAAATAAATAAATAAACTCATGAAATTGATAATTTTCTGCCAACATACATATTTCTACTATGTACAATAATAACAAGTAATGAATAATATCATAATTTTAACACACAATTTTTACATCATACAAAAGAGACTATAAAAAAATAATGCAACATTAATATTCTTACAAATACTCACAAATCAACATTCATAACCAATGATAAATAATTTAATCAACAGTAAAGAAATAACAAAAAATATTAAAAAAGATATGTCATGTAGAAATTTCACTGAGGAGAACCAATAATATTTTTCATATCATTTTATTACAAATAAAAATAATACTCAAGAAAATAATAAATATAAAAAAAAACAGTAGTGCAACTAAAAGAAATAAGAGAGGAACTTACTTGGAATAGAGGTGCAGACGGTAAGAGGTGGAGATACTCCCAAAAAATCACTGACCGGAGCACAAAAATACACAAAATGGCAGATAAGATAACTGTGTTTAATAGTGTCAAATAGGAAAAAAAAATTAGATGGCTGAAAGATTAAAAAAAAAAAACACCCACACCTGCGCGGACCGAGCTAGGGGGTGAAGGGGGAAGGGGGAGCTAGGGCCGATGGGGGAGGGGGGAGCTGGGGGAGGGGGGAGCTGGGGGCGGGGGGAGCTGCCGGCGGAGCTGGGGGTGAGGGGAAGGCCGGCGGGAGCTTGGGGAAATGGAAGTTGCGGCGGAGCTTGGGGTTAGGGGTTGGGGAGCTGGAGGCGAGGGGAGGGGGAGTTGCGGGCTAGAGTGCGGTTGGGGAGCTAGGGGGAGGGTTGACGGCGCCGGGAGCTGTGAAAATTTTTGAGGAAGACGAAGTTGCTGGCTGGAAAACGAGCTGGGGGGTAAAAACGAAATTTGCGACGGAAAGCGTTTCCGTCGCAAATTCACTTTTTGCGACGGAAAGGCAATTCCGTCGCAAAAAGGTAAATTTTTTTGCGATGGAAAAGCCTTTCCTTCGCAAAATAGAGCGAACAGCGGCCCTTTAGGCCGCCGTTTTGCGACGGACTCTTGCGACGGAATATTATTCCGTCGCAAGTGTAATGAAAATGGCGGCCAATTTTGCGACGGAATACATATTCCGTCGCAAATTTTTCTTATTTTGCAACGGAAAAAATATTCCTTCGCAAAGCTGACGAAATTTGCGACGGATATAATTCCGTCACTAATCTCAATTTTTCTAGCAGTGTTTGTTGAAACCCAGTTTGGCATATGGAAAAAAGGTTTCGGTGGGATGATAAAGCTTTGCCAAAACATAGCTTTGGAGTCGTTTCGAATTAGAACAAGATTAGCTACGTCAGAGAGTTGAGCCATAACTCTGGTACTTGGAATAGTGATAGAGATATTCGTGGACCTGATGGGGAAGTTAGTGTTATTGTGGTGGAGTATAAGATTCCCATCTGTGCTAAGGGAGAGAACTCCAGAGGTGTCATTGATGGCAATGACGGAACTTCTATATGGTATAGGGGGCCATGGCCCCCAAAAAAAAAAAATTGTTTAAAAATTTTTAGTGGAAATTTTTCCTTTTTTGTGTAATAATACAATTTTGGCCCCCTTAAAGTAGTTAATATAACTTTGGCCCCTCAATTTCTTCTTCTTCTTCTTCTTTTTCTTTTATACATTTTTCCCTCTTTTTATATTTTAGGCTTATAATTCAATCTTTGTTCTATGTGGGGTTTTATACGATTTATGTTAATCTTGTCATTCTTTTCTATATTTTATTCTAATTACCTGAAATTTTTAGCTTATCAGTGAAATTTACTTTTGTGGTCTATCCCTTACTATGCTTTTACCCGTTCTATACTACACTTGTAGATGAAGTTAATTAACTTGATTTTATGAATTTTTTTTCATTCTTTTCATTTTTAATGAATTTAAAACTTTCTTTTAAAAAATTTTTCGGGGGCAACAATCCCTCTACCATTATTTGGCCTCCCCAACTTTTCCTCCAAGTTCCGCCACTGATTGATGGGATTGTCTCTGTTTGCAACCCAAACAACAGTTTGCTTTGGCAAGATAGTACCAGATTCCAACATAGCGAGAGCGAGATTTGCTGGGAGCGAAGAACCCAAAAGCAAACTTTCTCCATTGAGAAACAAGAAGTTCTCCATCATATCGCTAATGGATTTGCCAATGGTTATGACATCAGAAGCTGCACAAAACAAGCAGTGGTAAGAGAATACTATGAGACAGATAAGAACTATCCCATTTGCTATCTTTATGATCAGAACTGCCATAACATAAAAAATTGGAGCTGCTTCTTATAACTTTATAAAAAGAATGTGTGTTAAGGTGTAAAAATGTATATGTGTTTTACCCCGAAAAGTATATAACACTAAGTGTTTTTTTAGGTCTACAAGTGACTACGCGTGGTTATAAATTATGTGTAAAAATACCGATTGACCGTTAAGTTTGACTTTTCTTTTCGTTGACTGGACAATGACGTGATTTTCAAATGTGTAAAAATATATATGTGGTTTGGCTATTAGAGAGCCCAACACCAAGTGTATTTTCGGTTTTTTTAATTATTTTGATTTCTTATTAACTTATTAATATTAATTAAATAAAAAATTCATTATTATTTTTTTAGTACTATTAGTAATATAAACTTAAAATATAAAATGAATCTTAATACTTAATACTTAATAATATTCAGTTAATTTGAATTTTTTTTAATTGAATTCATAAAAAGAAAAAATACAATTATCTTAAAGAATAAAATGTTTGTCATGCTTAATATCTTTAGTTTGATCTGTATTTGTATTAACTCTATTCTTTATTCAAGTAGTTTTTTCTTCGCAAAATTACCTGAAGCTTATGCTTTTTTTAATCTAATTTGAGATATTATGCCAATAATACATGTACTATTTTCTCTCTTAGTTTTTGTTTGATAAGTTGCTGTAAGTTTTTGATGAAATCCTTAATTTGAATACTAATACTATCCTAGAAAAATTCAGAATTTATTCAAAGATTCAAACATTTTAATAATCTTAATTTTTATTCTTTTGTTTTCTGTGTTTTTTTTTCTTGTGCTTGATTTTGAAATACTCTTATTATCCATTTTTCATCTTTCAATTTTAACTTTTATGAATTAGAAATTCTAAATATACATTATAAATATATTTCTAAATTATTGAATTCAATATAGAAATATATTAAATATATAAATTAGAAATATAAATAAATTAGAATTCAATATTTATATTCTATTTTCAATATTTCAAAAACGAAAAAGAAATAAAAAAAATATATTAATTATATTTTACCATAATAATAACAAATATTGTTAACAAAAAAAAAATCAAACAAAGAAAACAAAACAAAAGAAAGCTACGCCATCATCCAGTCAATAAAAAAAAAGGTCAAACAACGGTCAAACAATATTCTTGCACCTAAAAAAAAGCATTTGGTGTTAGGCGCTCTTTTGACCAAACCATGTAACACCTCAAATTCAACACCCGAAAATTTGGTCAAAATATTTGAAATACTTCCAACAGGGATAATGAATATCCAAATCATTGAATTATACAACTGTTTCGAATAAAATTCAAGAAACATAATCAAAATGAATTTCCAAAAAAAGTATTTCAGAATTTAATACAAAGCGGAAATTTTAGGTTCATGGCAAATAAAATATAACATAAACTATAGGAGTACAAAGAGCTTTCAAAGTTCACTCCATAGGTGCCTTCCCTTGATCTCTACTAGGATATTCACCTGAAAAATGTTAATATGGGGTGAGATTTCACGTCTCAGTAACTACTGAATATTTCTACCGTACACAAGCAAATCACATATGACAAAAATAGGAAATAATATATATATATATATATATATATATATATATATATATATATATATATATATTCCAAATGTTCTCATAAAAAGTCTTTAAAAAAATAATCATCATTTTGTCAATCCTTGAATTGTTCAAATATACATTATGCAGTATGCAACTTCCCTTATATCCTTTTCCATCCGTACACTACTACAAATATTGGATATCACTACCCTAAAAAACGTCCTTATTTAAAAATAGGGAGTAAAAAATGAAGGTAGTGGCAATCTTGTAAATATATATAAGGAAAATGACCATTCAGCGACCTGAAATGAAATTTAGGACTTATAAAATTGGATATTGTCGTCCTAAATTTATTTCAGGTCGCCTAATAGCCATTAAGAATTTGCCGCCATGGCATTTTGTTTGTTTGGCGTCATGGATTTTTGTTGGAGTATTGAATTTAGGCGACCTGAATTTAATTCAAGTCGTCTGTTAGTGAATTTAAACGACCTGAATTCCATTAGGTCGCCCAAATTGCTAAAAACTTTGCCGCCATGAGTCTTTTTTTGGGTCTAAAACTATTGAATTTGGCGCCTTTAGTTTTTTTTTTAAAAAAAATTTATTACAGGCGACCTGAATGTTAATCAGGTCGTCTGTTTTGAATTTTGGACAACCTGATATTAAATCAGGTCGCCTTTAATCAGAATATGCACGACCTGATTAGATATCAGGTCGCCTTTAATTTATAACCGGCGACCTGATTCTTTTTCAGGTCGCCTTAGTTTTTTTTTAATTTTTATTATGGGCGAATTTTGGACGACCTGATATTAAATCAGGTCACCTTTAATCAGTATATGGGCGACCTGATTAAATATCAGGTCGCCTTTCATTTATAATCGGCGACCTGGTTATCTTTCAGGTCGCCTTTAAACAGAATATGGGCGACCTGATTCTTTTTCAGGTCGCCCAAAATGTGCAATAGGCGACCTGATTTTAAAATCAGGTCGCCTTTATCGACCTTAAAACCTAATCTCCGTATTTCGGCTCTATCTCTCTCATTCCACCTCCTTCCCCAAATCCTGGCTAACCCGCGGCTCTATCTCTCTCATTCTGCCTCCTTCCCCAAATCCTGGCTAACCCGCAGCTCTCTCTCATTCCGCCTCCTTCCCCAAATCCGGCAACCATTCAAAATTGCGCTTTTTGAATCAGAAAAAAAAAAGCCCAAATTCGTTCAAGGCGAGGAACGGCGAACGACGACGGTGAGTGGCGATCGTCAACGTCGGTGGGAAGTAGCGAGCCACGATGGTGATTTCTAGGCGATCAAGACTACTGTGATTTGGGATTTGCTTGAAGGTATTTTGATTTTCTGATTTAGTGATGTCGTATAGGGTAAACAAAATAGCTTGAATATGGCGTTAGGTAAGCTTCTGAGTTTTTGATTTATGCCCACACTTGTGGTTAAGATAAACGTTTTAATTTTAACTTTTTCTTTTGGAAAATTATCTGATTGAGTTTGTAAGTTTTTATATGACCACAAGAAGCTTTTCTTCTTTTCTTATCTGAAGCACCTTTTGTTTTTTTTCCTGGTAAATGACAAGGAACTCGTGGTTCTAGTCACAAGAAAACGTACTGTTCTCGGATATTTCATTTTCATGATCAATATATTTTGGAATGAATGACAATCTATTATAACATTTGAAGGAGGTTGAGCAAATCTGCAATAAGAAGTACAGAAACCTAACCTTATTCATTTTGTCTATCCATGTCTATAATATTCAAACATGCAATTACAAAAGTTAGGACTTAAAGTTTTCCTTAACCAACTCACCATAAATGTACAAAATAAAATGTCTAAGAGATATCAGGGGCATTCTAAAACAGCTTAGAGTTTTTGCATTCAAATGGTCTTCGTCATGATGCATGGCATTTTTTGTTCCAAAGCCACTACATACACGAATTATTGAGCCACATTGGAACCTTAGACCCTTGGTTTATCATTAATGTATTTTTATCTTCTTTTTTTTTGGTGTGTGGAAATTAATGTATCGTATCTTTTAACTTTGAAGGAATCTTGCTGGTTTTTATCCCTTGTCTAAAGCCTTTATGCAAAATATATACATAACTCCTCAGTGGCTGGTTTAACCACCAACAGAATAAAGCTTTTGGTTGGACTACAGCAAAAATGTCAGTGGTTGAATTCCAAATGAGAATTGAGAGGAGCACTTTCTAGTTGTTTGGTTTTTTCAAGTGATTTTGTGTGATTGACTAGGTGTAATAAACCACACGGTGTAGCATATCTCACCTATTAAGGTGTGTTTGGGATAACATCTAATGGAAAAATAAGTCCATCCAATGGAGAAAAAAAGCCCATGGAGAGGGAAAACATAATAATTGAGTGTTTGAAATAACATTATAAGCTTCTGAGTTTGATGAAGGTTTTTGAATCTGTACTTCTTGTGTTTAATAGAGGAAGAATACAACCCCACATATTGAGCAAGAAGAGTATCCTACGAACAACTAGAGTGAATTTGTATATCTACCAACTAACTTTATTTACAAGTTGGCTGTTGATTAGAGGGTTATCACAAGTATCTTAATTAATTGAGATTCAGCGTTATCCACACATTGGTTGAACATTTCAATTGTTTTTTCAACAATTGTCTCTGATGTGCTCATTCTCTAGTAGACTGTTGACTGTTAATTACCGTATGCTTGTTTTCCTTATTGCCTTCTTGCTACTTATCGTTAGCTGCTGTTTATTTCTTTCACTGTTTTTTTTTATTTTCTGATGAACTCTGTTTTTTCCCTTCTCATTAAGTTTAAACTGTTTGTTGCTTTCTACCATTGGACTGATTAGTTTCTGTGGACTATGGCTGAACGCACCCGGGTTTAGTTTCTTTGGTTTATACTGTATAGAACCTTGAAGCTTTATAGAATCAGCTGTGGTAGAACTATTGGGCAAATGCTGTCATAATTTTAAGATTCCTAGGACTCTATAATCCTAAAAGCTGTGTTATAGTTTACTGTTCATTTGAGTTACTCATTTTAATTTCATCTATAGTTGTATGAAATTGGCTGTTTTAACATATCCACTCTCTTCCCCTTTGCTTTCTTCTCATGCTTCCTGAATTACCTTCCCATTCCTTTTTGTCATACTCTCAGATTTCTTTCTTACAGTAACTTCCTCAAACTGAATAATAATAGACTATTTCTAATTTTTTTTTAAAAAAAAAAGAGGTATATGCTGCATTCTCTTCATGTTCCTTAGCGTGGTTCTCTCATTTTCCTTAAAAAAAGATTATTGATGATCTTTGTGGCCCCAACTTCATTTTACTTGATGAAGGAAGCCATGAATTATTGTACATTTGTCAACACCTGATTTAGGTAGCTTCTTATTCTAAGGATCTTAAAATTCTTCTAATGTTTTGCTTGTTTTCTCTTTAGTTTATATATGCGATTCACACACACACACACATCTATGTGGCGTTCAACTAGGCAACAAAACCCCTCTCTCTCTCTCTCTTTTTTTTTTTTTTGCTAAACTTCTTCATGCTTTGTTTTATATTCATAAGAGTTTTGGTTCTCATGTAGTAATAATAATATAGACTTTTTTATTTTTTTTTGCTACCTCTGTCAATTTAATACTTCAGTTTGATCAACGTCGTTTTTCCTTTTTTAATTTGTTCCTAAACTTTTAATTTGAATACTGATGGTAACTGCAATTGAACTCTGCACTATAGGATTTTTGATGCTTAAAATTTGTTTCTACATTCATCATTCATCACATAAGTGGGGATTCAAATATGTCTCTGGTCAGTCCTGGAAAATATGATTCAAATATGTTTCTGCTTTAGATATTGTCCTTTGTACGCCTACTTGTAGGAATTAATATGGCTCTCTGCTGCTTTAGATATAGTCTTCTGCATTCATCTTTTGTCTTGTTTTAAAAAAAAAAAGGTCCCGGTCAACTGCCTGCACTGGTCCAGGTAGTCTCCTGGACCGATGATACAGTTGCCCTAATTTAAGGGGGGAAAAAACCCTGCAAATATTACATGTACTACTATTATACATATTAGCTTGCATCATAGTCCCATGACGCATTACCTTTCGTCATCATTTTATCCTCAGTGAATGTGAATTCTCCTATTGTTGACTATTGTTCTTTTGCTCATTTTATCCTCTGTGTTGCATCATCGTTTTCTGCTCGTGTCACGACTGCTGCCTACTGACCCAAACCACAGACGCACGCAGGGTTAGGTCGAGCCTTTTATTCATTTTGCCTCTCGTCGGCTTTGGGTTGCCGTTCGCTGTTAGTTGTCTTGAAGGTCAGCGCTTCTTCTGCTCTGTTTTTTGTTGCTTTTATTGTTTAATTTTAGAGATTTCTTTATTGCGATTGATTTAGCTTGTTGTGTGCGTGTGAGTAAAATGTTCAAATTTACTTGCTGGCTTGCTTAGAAACTAAATATTTGGGAAGTGTTGCATCATTGTGAGCATAAGACTATTGTACTTTTGCTCATTTTATCCTCAATGAATGTGAAGTCTCCTATTGCTGCACCTTTGTAATTCTTAAATTTAATTGCAAGTTGTCAGTGAATTCTCCTATTGCTGCTGCACCTTTCTAATTTTACAACTTAGATATATTTTAGTTTTTTGTATTGATGGAAGTATTGGATTTAATAGCTGATATTTTCTAAATTGCCTTAGTTAGTAAGTTTTGTTGAATTAAGTTGAAATGGTTTGTTGTTGAAATTTTGGGATGTCTTACTGTTGAGGGGAAATGCTGCCGAAATTTTTTGAAATTGTTATGAACTTGACTGTTGTTGGAAATGTCTTAGGTGATAACAAAATGGGTCATAGTTGGATGAATGCTTTGAGAACTAGCGAAGAATATGCGAAAGGGGTGGAAGAGTTTATTGAATTTGCTAGAAGGAATGTGACTACAAAAAACGGGATGTTTTATTGTCCATGTGTTAATTGTTTAAATGGGATTCGAAGGGATGTTGCTGATATAAGGGATCACCTAATTTGTGATGGAATAAACCTTCGATACACAACGTGGATATGGCATGGTGAGGAGGTAACACCTAGTGCATCCCACGAAAATGAGGTTGACGTAGATGATGATGGAATAGAGAGAATGATTCATGATGTTGAGGTCGAATCCTTTGCACAACCGCATGAATATGATAGCGTGCGGAGTGATGCAGAGACACCTTTGTTCCCTGGGTGTACTAAGTATACACGGTTGACTGGGACCTTACATTTGGTCAACTTAAAGGCAACTTTTGGGTGGACCGATAGCAGTTTCACGTCGTTGCTTGAATTGTTGTGTGATATGTTGCCAGATGATAATGTACTTCCAAATCGTATGTATGAGGCCAAGAAAATCTTATCTACGATGGGTATGGAGTATAAAAAGATACACAGTTGCCCTAATGACTGCATATTATACAGAAATGAGTACGAAGGCCTCGATAAGTGTCCGAAGTGTAAAACTTCACGATACAAAGTGAAGAAATGTAGTGTTTCTGGAAAGCAGACAACAAAAAGGCAACCTTTGAAGACATTGTGGTATCTTCCAATAATTCCACGGTTTAAGCGTCTGTATACTAGTGAAGCAACGGCGAGGCAGTTGAGATGGCATTCTGATGAGAGAATATCCGATGGAAAATATCTTCGGCACCCGGCTGACTCTCTGCAATGGAAGAAAATAGACGAAATGTTCCCTCAATTTGGCAGTGAGCCAAGAAACCTTCGGCTGGGGCTTTGTACAGATGGCTTCAATCCGTATCGAACTCTTAGCAGTACCCATAGTGCATGGCCGGTTCTTCTTGTAATATACAACTTACCTCCCTGGCTATGTATGAAACGCAAGTATGTGATGCTGTCTATGATGATTTCTGGACCAAAACAGCCCGGTAACAATATCGATGTGTACTTGGCGCCTTTGGTTGAGGATTTGAAGAAGTTGTGGGAGGAAGGCATAGATGTGTTTGATGCATATAAGAAGGAGTTCTTCAAGTTGCGTGCAATGATTTTTACCACGATCAACGACTTTCCTGCATACGGAAATTTGTCTGGGTACAGTGTGAAGGGGCATAAAGCATGTCCAATATGTGAAGCTGACACAAACTTCCAACAACTAAAGCATGGAAAGAAAACGGTCTACCTCGGTCACAGGAGGTTTCTTGATCGGTTCCACCCATATCGTAAGTTAAGAAAGCGTTTTAACGGCTTACCGGAGCATGGAACGGCTCCAAAGGCATTAACCGGAGAGGAAGTCTATAGTCGGGTGATGCATATCAATGTCATATTGGGTAAGCAGAAAAGGATTGCGGGTGAGAAGAATATATGGAAGAAGAGATCAATTTTCTTTGATCTTCCATATTGGCGTAGTCTTGATGTGAGACACAGTCTTGATGTGATGCATGTGGAAAAAAATGTTTGTGATAGCCTTGTCAGTACTCTTTTGCACATACCAGGGAAGACTAAGGATGGAATTAGTGCGAGACTAGACCTGGTTGATATGGGAATAAGAGAACGGCTACATCCACGAGTAATGGAAGATGGTAAGAGGGCATACATGGAGCCAGCAGCTCATACGCTGTCAAAAGTGGAGAAAAAAAGTTTGTGTGGGTGTCTATATGACATTAAGGTTCCACAAGGATATTCTTCAAATTTGAGAAGGTGTGTTTCAATGGACGATTTCAAGTTAGTGGGAATGAAGTCCCATGATTATCATGTGTTGATGCAACAACTATTACCAGTAGCTATTAGGGGCATTATGAAAGATGAAGTGCGGACCACTATAACAAAATTGTGCATTTTCTTTAATGCCATATGTAACAAAGTCATTGACATTGAAAAGTTGGATGAATTGGAAAATGAGGGTTATATTATTTTGTCCCAACTCGAGATGCATTTCCCTCCTGCATTTTTCGATATAATGGTGCACCTGATAGTGCACTTGGTAAGGGAGGTAAGGCTCTGCGGTCTAGTTTACCTAAGGTGGATGTACCCTTTCGAGCGATACATGAAGATCTTAAAAGGGTATTCTAAAAATCCTTATCGACCGGAAGCCTCAATAGTTGAGAGATATGTAGTCGAAGAGGCTATGGAGTTCTGTAAAGATTATCTATCAGGGGCGACGTTACAATCTCAGCATGATAAGGGTTTAAGTGAGGGAACTCGAGGAATCAAATTGAAGAATAAGCCTCGTGAAGAGGTGTTGCAAGCACACCTGTACATCTTGAATAATATGGAAGAAGTTCAACCATACATTGATGAACACAGAAAGAGTTTGAAGAGTAAGAATCCAAGGAAGAATGACATGCAAATCGCTCATGAGCAAAAGAAGACGTTCATAAAGTGGTTCGAGGAGAAGGTTTCACACGAGACCGGAGTGTCGGATACAATCGAGTGGTTAGCATAGGGGCCTTCTTATCAGGTCATCACTTGGACAGGTTATGATATAAACGGATATTCTTTCTACACAAAAGACCAAGATGACAGAAGTTCTGTGCAAAATAGTGGGGTGATGGTTGAAGCAGAATCCATGCACTTTTCAAGTTCGAAAGACAAAAACCCGGTGTTAGCATCAATGGCCTATTATGGCGTTATTGAAGAAATATGGGAGATAAGCTACACCAAGTTCAAAGTTGCTTTATTTAAATGTCGGTGGGTTAACAATAATGCTGTTGTAATAGATCCTAAATTTGGATTTGTCTCGGTTGATCTTCAAAGACTTGGTCATAGAGACGATCCATTCATTCTAGCAAGCCAGGCGAAGCAAGTGTTTTATGTTACAGATCCTGCAAATAACAAAATTTCCATTGTACTTCAAAGTAAAAAACAGACGTATGGTGAAGAATCCTTGAACCTGGACGATACACTCCCTTTCACAACAAATCCACCTATAACACGTGAAGTAGAATTGGTAGATGATGAAGAATATGCTCCAAGAAAGGATCATTCTGAAGGAATATGGGAGACCATATAAAGTAAGATCTTAAGTTATGAAAAAAGTGTTATGTTATTGTTGTACAGGTTTAACATGTTAGTTCATTTTAATCATTTGTTTATTATTTAAGAATAACCCTATCTAACATTATTGATTTGTCTTTGATGATCAGGTTTAACATGTCTGGCTCTGCTGAGTCATCGAGTGATAGCGGAGATGAGGTACCGGTGGTGAGAAAGGGTAGAGGTAGCACACATATGGGTGCTTTAGTTGCACGTCGTCAGGGTAAGAAAAAGAGACTGCATGTGGAGTTCGATGCCAATATGAATCCGATTGGTCCAGAGGAAGACAATTTCATTAGCTACGTAGGCTATCTGGCTCGAAGCAAAGTCCGCATTGTTATCTCTGATTGGAAGTTGGTTCCTCAGAAAACGAAGGAGTTGATTTGGGCACAACTTTTGGTATCTCACTTTCGATTCATAAAGCATTTGTATCTTTAGTTTTATTACTTAATTTGTCTAATATCTTCTATCTTTTACCTTGCAGCAAACGTATGATGTGCCTAACAATAAGGCCATGTACAAGCATTGGATGGGCGAGGTTCGTCTGCGTTGGAAAGACTTTAAGAACAAGCTCACTAAAAAGTATATCCGAGGGGCAAAGAAGGACAAGGACCCATGTCAGGACTATGATTACATTTCTCCAGAGGACTGGCGGGAGTTTGTGGCGTCACGCCAAAGTCCTCAATTTCTTGTAAAATTTCTTTCATATCTTATCTTTTAGTTCGCATTGGTTTGACATCGAAGGCTCAAATTTATTTGTTTTCGTGTGACAGGAACAAAGTCAGGCCAATAGAGAGAGGCAAGCGAGAAATAAGTATCCGCATCTGTTGTCTCGGGGTGGCTATAGGAAGCTTGAACGGAAGCTGATGGAAGAAGAGTTACAGAGAATGAAGGAAGCTTCGCAATCCGATCCTTCCACTGTTATCCAGGCCCCGGAGCGTCCTCCTCGTCACAAAAAATGGATAGCTGCGAGGAAGAGGGGTGAGAATTTCGTAAATGAGGATGTGGCTGAGGTTGCCAAGAAGATTGTAAGTAGTTAAATTAGAAGTATTAAATAATAGCCTCTGTTGTTTCATATTTTTAGCGTTTAGTAACTATTTATGAATAATCCTTTGATACAGGATGCGCTTGAGCAGCAGAGCAGCCAAGGTTCGTTCACGCCGGGTACACGGATGGACATTTTGTCCACGGCGATTGGGAAGCCGGATTACCTTGATGCTGTTCGAGGGGAGCCGAGGGGAGTTAGCGTCGCGAAATTTTTTGGACGGCGTGCTACTTGTTCGCATGACGATGACAACCCTAGCCCTCAACTTGTAGCCAAAATTCGAGCGTCCCTCGTAGATGAGGTTATGGCACAACTACGGGGTGAAATGAGGGCTATGATACAAGAGAGGGAAAATACGCAGCCTACATACCAGGAATCTCTGGCCTTCCCAAGCAGTAAAGAAAGTTATCACGCTGCAGATGTACCTGTTGGCGAACCTTCTCATCACTCTCCAGATGTACATATTGGCGAGCCTTCTCACACTCCACAGGGTGGACAACCCTGCACCCTATATTTGGATGACCCACACCGGCGTATTGTTGCCGATGGTCTTGTTTACCCAGAACAAACCACACACCACAATATGCAAATTCCACAAGACCTACGTAGGGTGACTGTAAGAAGTGTGCGAGAGGGTGAAGAAAAGACAGCCATCCCGATTGATGATGAGGAGGTTCCAGATCTCAGCGCTGCCACCACATCGTTCATCCTTTGGCCACATTATCTTATTGAGATGGGGACGACACCTCCAATGGTATTTCTATACTTTACTGATTGACGTTGACTAGATTCCCATTTGATTTTCATTGCTAACCCACTCGTAATCTGTTTATTATGTCTTCATAGTATGAACAAGCTGCGGACGTATTTCCATACTTAGCACAGCTGCGAGAGCTCACCAAGGACATCATCTCTATAGGCTTGCAGATGCCTTCTGGCGTTGTCGGTGCAGACAAGTCATATTCGATCAATATTGACAAGAAAGATCTGACAGAGTTTATGCATATGGAAGATTTAGATATACAGTGGCTTCAACTTGCAATCTTGTAAGTTTTTTGTACCCTTTAATTATGTCAGTTACTATTTTTTTATTTAATATATTCAACAACATCTATCATTTTATTTTGATCATAGTGTCTGCCACGACCTGTGCAAAAAGGGAGGCCTATTGGGTTCATTCGGATTCTTATGTCCTGGAAGCACGGCTTCGGCTCGCAATAAGTTAGCGAGGAGGGCCATTTATGCTGGGTTAGCAATGAGTGACCTACAATCGACTTGTTATCTAGCGCCAATACATGAAGGGTACGTATTTTTTTTTGTCTATATAAGATTTTTAAGAATTAATTGTTTTCTTATCTTAGTTTAATATGAATATGTATATGTTGTAGTGCTCATTGGACCCTGTGTGTAGTTTGCCCCTCTAAAAATGCATGTTATTGGTATGATTCTATAAGTGGCAGGCCAACCGAGGATATCAAAAGCATGTTTGCCGAGTAAGTAAATTTTTGTCTAAATCATCGATTCGTCTTTTAAATGAATTGTTTTCATGTCTGTTAATTTCCATTTTAATGATGATAGGGCTCTTAGGACGTATAGAGATCTTGATGGACAAAGAGACCAGGGTGGACCGAAGTGGTTTTACCCCAAGGTAAGTAGTTTCAATTCAAGTGTTTTTCTGTGCCACAATAGCTTTCGTTCTAACAATTTGTGTTTGATTTATAGTGCCATCAACAACCAGGGAACACCGAGTGCGGATACTATGTCATCAGTTGGATGCAAACTATCATTTCCAACGGAAAAACTACTGGCTTTGGAAACGTACGTAATGCTCTGTGATCCTCAAATGATAATATTTTATGTTGTGGTACTTCAGTTGTTAATTATACCTTGTTTTCCAATTTACAGTATTGGAAAACTGAGGAGCCGTACTCACAGGATGACCTAGATTCGACTCGAGACATGCTGGCTAGATATCTTCTTGAACATGGGTCACTTGCAAGTTAATCTATTGTTAGGGTATGACTTGGTGTGGTATGACTTAGCTCTGTATGGCCTTCCCTTGTAAATATTGTACAAATTGGTTCTGTTTTGCAGTGGTATAGTTAAATTGTTGTAGCAACTTGTTCAGCGGATAGCTTCTGAGTCTGGGACTTGACTGAATGACTTGAATTTGATTGATTGTAACTGTAGTTTTGTTGTGAATCATGGACATGTATCTACCGTTAACGTTGTTTGAATTTTGCTATGGTTGGCTGAGTATATTATGGTAAAAACTTGTACATTTTAAGTTATTGCCTTGCTGTAATTGGTGTTAGAAAAACAGGAATTTGGCAGTTAATTACTGTAATTGAGTTATGAATTGCCTGCTGTAATTGTGAATTGTGAAGTATTCAGCTTTGCAGTATATTAGACAAACAGAGCGAGAACAAATTTTTTTTAAAAAAAAATCTATTATAAGGCGACCTGAACAATATTTAGGTAGTCTATTTTGACAAATAGGCGACCTGAATGGAAATATAGGTAGTCTTTTTAATCAAATAGACTACCTGAACAATGCAATAGGCGACCTGAAATCCATATGGGTAGTCTTTTGAACAAAATAGACTACCTAAAAGCAATTTAGGTAGTCTTTTGAACCAAATAGGCGACCTGAAATCAATTTAGGTAGTCTATTTGGTTCAAAAGACTACCTAAATTGCTTTTAGGTAGTCTATCTGGTACAAAAGACTACCTAAAAGCAATTTAGGTAGTCTTTTGAACCAAATAGACTACCTAAATTGATTTCAGGTCGCCTATTTCATTTAAAATATTACATTTATTTTAAAACAGACTACCTAAAAGCAATTAAGGTAGTCGTTTTGCTTCAATAAGCGACCTAAAATTAATTTAGGTAGTCTTTTTTACAAAATAGACTACCTGAAACAATTTAGGTAGTCTATTTGAAACCCTTGCTCCTTCTATTAGACGACTTGAATGCAAATCAGGTCGCCTAATATTAGGCGACCTGATTTTTATTCAGGTCGCCTAATGTTAGGCGACCTGATTTGTATTCAGGTCGCCTAATATACAACAAACTACTACTCTGTCCCCAACGTCCCTTAAAATCAGGTCGTCTTTTGAGTCTTTTTTAGGTCGTCGTTTTAGTATTTTGTAGTAGTGCGTATACTGTTGACTGGAGCCATAGGCTAACACATAGTCTAATAGAAACACATCCATGGGAATCAGATTCAGAGCTCGTCCTACAGACGAGCTCTCCCTGCTCGTTCGTACGAACGAGATCTAGACCGTCCAGATCTGATCTGGACGGTCCAGATTTGATTTTTTTTACTTTTGTATTTTTTTATCAAAAATAATTTTAACGGGTAGAGAATCTAAAATAAAGATAATCTCTCAACTAATTTTTTTTTGAAAAAATGATTTTTTTTAATGTAGAAAAAAAAAAGAAAATTAAAAAAAAAGATCTGGACCGTCCAGATCAGATCTGGATGGTCCAGATCTCATTCGTACGGACGAGCTCTGAATCTGGTTCCCACATCCATGTGACTGAATTGTTCTAAGCTTACCAAAACTTAAGATACACCCGGCCAAATGTATAGAGCTTAAATATGGACTATGGCTCCCCTCTTTAAAAATAACAACTAAGGAGGTGTTACATGTCCTACAATTTCAATGCAATCCCAGCTAAAGGAAAAACATGGAAGAAGGGGCTCTAACAAGTACCAACCACTGTGCACCAAGCGGTGGCATAAGATCATATCATACCAATTCCTCCAAACTCCAATCCATCACAATACAACCGCCATGATAAATGTATTCATTCAAAAATAATGCACTATTATACCATTTGTACTAAATATAATCATAAACGTCAATATGTGTATTCGTGAATAGTAAATTACTATGCGTATACATGAATAGTAAATAGTAAAATACGGTACATGTACGTGAATATTAAATAGTAAAAAAACGATATGAATATACGAATAGTAAATAGGAAAATACGGTATGTGTATGTGAATAGTAAATCGGTATGCGTATATGTGAATAGTAAAATACAATGTATATACGTGAATAATAGCAATAATAATTTATGTGAGAATAGTACCATTGAATGAAATGCAAATTTACCAATCCAAAACTTCCATACCAGATCTTGAAACATTATAAACCATAAGATATTATACATATATTTTTGTCAAAATAATAAATAAATAAACATTTATAATCATACATAATTCACAAGTATAAGGAAAAATATTCAGAGTTACCTGCTACTTGCTAATTTCCCAAATAATCACCAAAAAGCTACTACAAGACTCTCCAAATAATTATCTCCGCATATGTGTGTGTGTTTTAGTGTGGAGGGGTGGGGCTATTTATATCAAAAATCCCCCACCAATTTTGGTGTAACGCATGTTGTGGGTGTGTATTTTGTGGCTAAAATAGTTGAAGATTGGTGAAAAGTGGCCGAAATAGTTGACATGGGAGTGTTGCATATGAATCCATTTTGATGCATGTGTTAGTATTGTGTATGAGAGAAATGAGTCAAATATGTATATGTAAGCTGTAACATCCCAAAGTTTGGGATTTTAAAATTTGAATAATATAGAGAAATTAATTATGAAATTTTGGCTTAAAATAATTATGAAAATAATTATTGTAATTTAAGGCATATTTTCCCATAAACTAAGGACAAACAATTAGGGAATAATTTTTGGCATGAATATTTTAGAGATACTATTTTAAGGCCAAAAGAAATTTAATTGAGAAGAAAATTCTTAAATGGAATTAAGGATTTTAATTTTAATATTTACCCAATAATTTGCAAGAGATAATTTTGGAATACACACCCTCTTATTATTTAATTGAGATGCCAAGTTTATATACATATATTTTAGCCATAGCATCACCAAAACGCAGCAGTGTGTGTGTGTGTGTATATATATATGTATCCATGTTTCTCTATTTTTGATATTTCCATGTTTCTCTATTAATCATTCATTAACCAATTCACTTGATATCTTCGCCCAACACATGAGAACATACTAAATCACTCTAACCCATTTTATTTCAAAACATTTAATGCATTAACGGCCCAACAGAACCTCCAGCTTTTAACCCTTTAATATTTAATCTCCATTAGACCCTGTAATAGTTGACACATTGTACTCCCCTTCCTTTCTTTCAAATAAGAAGCATATGTAGTGCCTAAACTTACCATAACCCATACTCCCTACAAAAGATAATACTCTTCAGCCCAACAATGCACCATCCCAATATCGACGCCATTTAATCCGACGCCATTTAATCCAAATACACCATTCACTCTCAACTGATCTAAAGCACAGCAACAATAAAGTAACCATGTCAGTTTAAACACGTCAACTAAGCAAATCAAACACACAACAGCAGATCACACCATGCTTCCAATGCACTTTCGGCTAGCAACTAAGCACGCAAGAGTAGGGGGAAAAGTAGAGCCATCACGCAATAACAGAGTTCCCATACCTTCCCTCGAGCCCAACGCTGAGCTCCCTCTGTTCACCAAGCTTCTCGGTCCGACCAACCCCCAAGTCCTTATATTTATTCTCTTCATCTTCATTTATCCAGAGAAGAGAAGAAGGGAGGAGACCGAGAAAGAGAGAGTCTAAGTCTAGGGAAAACGTGAAAGTGAGAGAGAGGAAGGAGAGGGAGTGAACCGACGTGATAATCCTTCTCTACACCACGTTCCGAAAACAGGGAGTGAGCGTCGGTGAGCACTTGTTCATGCGAATCTGAAACTAGCAAGGTGAGTTCATTAGCTTTTTGGGTTGTTCTCCTGACGTCTTTGTTCTAGAGCTGACCATATTCGTTGTTTGGTCTTAGCCATTAAGTTCATGTTTAATGATTTAAAAAAACTTGATGATGCGTTGTATATTTATTGCTGCACATTAGAAAATGAAAAGACAGAGAAGGAAAACTAATGTATATATGTAAGAGGAAAAATAAAAATAAAACCAAAGCTTTACTATCATACACACACACACACACGCATAGAAGAGAAAAGAAAACAAAGCTTGCCTGACTAAAACTCCAAGGTCCTATGGTTGTGGCTCTCCCTTCGGTGAAGTCAAGTTGCACTCTGTTACTCGTTGTAGTATATGATAATGTAGACTTTGGCATTGGCAATGCTCCTTATTTTAATTGTCACTGCTACGTATCATGTGTAGTACAGTTGGGCATCATTACTTTGATTTCAAGATTTTTAAGAAATTATCTTTTTGTACAATTCAAATTCTGGTAGGTTTTAAGAGTTTTTAACGATAAACACTAAACTAGAGTTATGGAATAAAGGTCAATGATATTAAACCTGGGCAAGGGTTATAAATTGGTGACATGCTAAATGTAAGGATTTGTTCATCAGACTTAGGTGGTCAATACGAGAGATGACTTCAGAATATTTAAATTTTACTATTCAGGTAGCATTTTTTTTTTAGCTAGAAGGAGTTGGATTTTTATTCAAGTTGATGGCTCCAATGAATTCCTCATGCTAAAATATATAAGAAAATCATGTGAAAATAAAAGATTTAGGAAATAATAGGGTAATTGGAAATGAATGTTAAAACCCAAGTGCTTGTCTTGTTTAGGTGTGTGTATATGCTAATTCATGTGTATTTGGAAAATAATAGGAAAAATGTTAATGGTTGGAAAACCATGAGAAACATTAAATGTAATACATAAAATCATATTTTATATGATGTTTGGTAATTGCAAACTCCTAACTTAAAGTATTAGGATAGCCCTAAGAATTTAAAATAATAATAGTAAAATATTTATTAATATTACTATTATTATTACTAGGAAAAGAGAATAAAATATAAAGGGAATAAATAAGAATAGGTGTCATTAATTAATAATAAATAAAAGAGGGGTATTATTAATAAATAATAAATAAAAAAGGGGTTATTAATTAATAATAAATTCAAAAGGAGAATTGATAGTCTCCTCGATTTTTCGATCCCATCATAATTTACCCACTTCATGCATCCCAAATATATTATTGTTAAAAATTTGTATACTTTTAGTTATGTAGATTTTTGGAAGAGTTATTAATGGTTAGTAAATTGGTTGTGGTAGATTGATTTTTGGCATGTGTTTGAGCTCTTGGATTAGGAGCAGTGTGATAATAGTTAGCTACGGCGAGAGGTAATCACTTTCCACTTATTATGTGTATTAGTATATTGTTTGTAAGTATTTTGTGAAATAGTTATGAATATCTTATCAGAAATTGCCTTGTGGAATCTTATGATTTGAATTGTGAAATATTTGCATATATTTATTTATGTATAAGAATTGAGAATTTTGATATTATGATATTTATTATGATAATTATAGGAAGGGTTGAATTGGGAGGAAATGAAGTAATATATTCCACCACGTGGTGAGACCTCCATTGATGCATGATGGTTGGCTTCATATTGTCCCACTTGTTCAATGAGGGACTGGCCCACTTGTTCAATGAGGGCGTACGACACCCCAATAGTTCAATGAGGGGGAAAGACCCATGGTCTGGGACATGTGCTCTGAGGATTTTGGCCGGTCCTCATCACATGACCAGTGAGCTTTTGAGTAACCAGTAATATGGATGTAACTTAGCTCATGGGTCTAGTCGGGGGAAATAATGCGGTTCGGTTGGATTGGTTGGAGGTATTTTGAGAATTGTGTTAATGAAAACTGTGATACATAATTTCTGATATGAAATTTTGTGATGTGAATATTGGCAAATTATGTATATTATTTTATTTAAAATGCTTTGTTATCTAAATTGTTCCACATGGTACCTCACTAGCACATATTAATACTCGTAATTAGTTGAATTGATGGTTACCACATTTTTCCAGGTGATAGTTCCCGTCCGGATCCATCAGGGAAAACTTCGGAAGCTTAGGCTATTCCTTTTGACAGTAGTGCTTCCATCTTTTGGTATACGTTGAATGATTGTATATTGCCACGTTAGGGCTCATTTTGCATACTCTGATTTACTTTTGTATATTTTGGTAACTGATGGACATTGCTTAGTGGTTAATGAACCCTTAATTAGTCATTATGTTAAATAAATTTTGAGAACGTTACATAAGCTGCATATGGTGTTTGACTAAAGTAAAGCTATAATGAAGGAAGAAGTGGTTCCATGTGTTGGAATAAGAAAGAAGGCATTCTACATTGATTCCATTATCAAAGAAAAATGACCACATTTATCTAGCCAATTTGGTGGACTTTGGTGCAACTTCCTTTTCCTTTTTTTCAACATGTGATTCAATTTTGTTTGACTTCATGCTATCATGCAAATATTCCGTAGCCCACATTGTTTACCAATTAAAACATGTTCATATGAGCATTTTAAAGTTTCCTCCTTGTTAGATAAATAGGTGACGGCATGAGCAACAAAATAGAGAATTCCACCTTGACAAATTTTCTATGCTCATTCACACTTGTAATCCTCCAATAAAATTTCCATATCTTTAAAATATTATCTCATAAAATATTACTCCTTCCGGTCCTAATTATAAGAGCTAGTTGACTTTTTTGAGGAGATTAAAGAAACTAACTAAATTATTTTGAAGTATTTTTATTTTTATTTTTTTCTTCAAACTAATTAGTTTAACTAATAAACTAATATATAATCTAAAAATACACAACATATAAAATGATTAAGTAACTTATTTAGCTTTTTTAATCTCTCCAAAAAAAGTCAACTAGCTCTTATAATTAGAACCGGAGGTAGTACTTTTTGCCAAATCCTAAAGATGAATTTGCTATGCACATTTCTTGAATGTCTCTTTCTGTCATAATACCTCCATTCAAGATGATGTCTCATGCTCACGAGAGTCGCGACTTCTGCAACTGTGACACTACTAGAACATACATAGAAATTTCGGTAAATGACCAAGATATTGAAATATTTACAATTTACAAAAATACTATCAATAGCCTTGACAGATTGTGTCACAATATGTCTGTGAAGAATGAAATTCTCAGCTCGAAGGTTTCTCTAAAGCCTATGTTTCGTGGAAGCGCTGGAAAATTTGAAAGATGCGCAGTGATTTAGTTTTTCAACAAACAAGATGTAGATTCTGTTAAATAATCTCGCTCACTGGATGATGCTGTTCGAGATAACACCGGAAAGCTAATGGTTTGATGGAGAAGAATCACATACCTGATCCACAGAATGACTGAGATCTAGATGAAGACGCCACAAGCAGAACTCAAATCCAAATCAACGCCGATGGCTCCTACAACCCAAAAGAAACGTGCATAGAAAGTTGAAAAAAGGCATTCAAATTTTCTCCGGATAACTTATGGAATGGGCTTCCATTGACTTCAATCTTCCATTGACTTGGACAATGACTTCTAGAAATAAGGTGAGGAGTGTAGATGAGTGGCGGTATTCATAAATAGAAGTATAGATGAATACATGTATTTATAAAGTTCATTACCATATAACAAGCTGCTCCTAATTTTATGTCATTTTAGGCAGTTCTGATCATGAAGTTAGCAAACGATATAGTTCTTATCTGTCTTATATCATTCTCTTACTACTTATTTGGTGCAGCTTCTGACGCCATAACCGTTGGCAAACCCATTAGCGATGGAGAACTTCTTATTTCTGAAGGAAAAAAGTTTGTTCTTGGGTTCTTCTCTCCAGGCAAATCTAGCTCTCGCTATGTTGGAATCTGGTACTATAACTTGCCAAAGCAAACTGTTGTTTGGATTGCAAACAGAGACAATCCCATCAATGACACCTCTGGAGTACTCTCCCTCATCACAGATGGGAATCTTATACTCCACCACAATAACAGCAACTTCCCCATCTGGTCCACGAATGTTTCTGTCACTGTTTCAAGTACCACAGTTATGGCTCAACTCTCTGATCTAGGTAATCTTGTTCTAGTTCAAAACAACTCCAAAGCTATGTTCTGGCAAAGCTTTGATCATCCCACTGATACCTTTCTTCCATATGCCAAACTGGGCTTCAACAAAAGAACTGGTCAAAACTGGTTCTTTCAGTCATGGAGGACAGAGGATGATCCTGCAACAGGAAGCTTATCTACTAGGTTCAATTCTTCTGGCAAAGCTCAGTTGTTTCTGTACAAACAAAATGTTCCAGTGTGGCGAGTTGGATCCTTCAATGGAGAAATATTCGTGGGCGTGCCAGCTTGGACACTAACTATGTTGAAGACTTTCTTGATCAATTTCTCTTTTACAGAAGATGATAATGAGGTTAGACTCGTGTATAATTTCTTGGATAACACCTCCATATTCAAGGCTGTAACTATTCCATCGGGATACATACAAATACATAAATGGGATTACAGTAAGAAAGATTGGAAGCAGTATGGGTCTTCTCCTGAAGTGGCCTGTGACTTGTATGGATCTTGCGGACCCAATAGTAACTGTGACTCTTACAACTACATTTACAAGAATTGTTCTTGCCTACCTGGGTTTGAACCCAGAAACTATAGCGATTGGTATGAGAAGGATGATCAATCAGCAGGTTGTGTGAGGAAGAAAGGACCCCCCTTGTGCCGAAATGGAGAAGGCTTCATTAAAGTAGAAAGTGTCAAGATTCCTGACACATCTATAGTAAATGTTAGAAAGGGTTTGAGCATTGAGAAATGTGAACAAGAGTGCTTGAGAAACTGCTCTTGCACTGCCTATGCTGCCGCGGATGTGAAAAATGGAGGAAGTGGGTGCTTAGCATGGCATGGGACTCTGATGGACACAATAGTATTAAAAGATGGAGGCCATGATTTATATGTTCGTGTTGATGCCAATGAACTAGGTAGATATATTTCTATTCTTAATTTCTGTAGTTTTTTTCCCTGTTTTTTATTTTACTTTGTCTTAAAGACTTTCTTGTTTCCGCTTTTCTTAGAAAATTATCACAGGAAATTGAAAGGAACTCATGCTATGTCTGGAATGATGGGAATTTTGATGGCTGTCGTTGTGATTCTTCTTCTGATTGTCATACGTGTTTATTACTTTTGGATGAAGAAAAAGAGAGGTGCCCACATCATCGTTCTCTATTTTTCTAGATCAATTTATGGATTATTTTAATAATCAAGACAAGTTATGAATTCAGTAAGTATACTCAGCAAAATAACACTATTTAGGTGAAGTAAAAACACGAGAGAGGGATAGCCATAGATAGATAGGTGATTATATTCTGATTTTATCATTAATCCATAGGTTGGTAAGGGATATAATCAGAATAAAATCTGATTTATGTAATCCTTGTTTTGCCTAAATATGGTATATATTTGTTCATTCAGCTATTAAAAATACTGCCCAGCAAAATAACACTAGGCATATAGCATAAATCTACAAAATTACTGATATGTTTTTTGAACGAAAGTACTAAAATATCAAGTTGTATGTAAATTTCTTATATAAATAGTTTTATAATTTTACCAAAAGAATAGTTATATAATTATAATAAACAGATTGATAGCTTTTTAAAAGGTGTTTAATTAAAATAAAAAAAATTGCATTCTTGTGATCTGGGGTAAGCAGGATGTATATATATTGGAGAATTGATAATCATGGATCTTTTTTTTTTTTTTTATTTGGAAGATGAACAGGATATAATAAAACCCTTACTTTGCCCCTGTTGTCATTCTAATTTCACCTTCAATTTACCTTTTAAATGCTATAGTTCGGTGTAAGTATAGATGTAACTGATTACTTTTTTTTTTTTTTTGGGTTCCACAGGATCAGTTTCGGTACCTATACTTTGAATTGACACCATTTGCCCATCCCATTCGGACTATCCGATAGAATCTAGACGGTTTAGATTTGATTTTTTTAAATTGGTGGTTTTTTAGTTTAAAAAAATCATTTTTTGAAAAAATATTAATTATAAAATTATTTTTATTTTAAATTTTCTACCAATCAAATAATTTTCTTTTGAAAAAATAGAAAGTGAAAAAAAATTAAATCAGGACCGTTCAAATGAGATGGGCATGTATAGGCATTGAAATTGGATCCCCCCAAAAGAAAAAAAAAGGCAAACAAAACCACTTTTGAGCCCAAACAAGAAAAACAAAAAACAAAGCAAGCCACTATTGAGATAGAAGAAAGGTTTATGGATTTAATAGATTCTACCTTGGTTATTTGACAGATGTATTGTCAAATACAGTTATATAGGGGCAATTGTTGGGATTGTTACAGGAACAACCTGTAACTACTATAGTGGAAAGTAGACAGAATAAGCGAATGCTAAGGGGTTATAACAATCACACATGTTGAATGAACTTGTCTTTCAAAATATTGCTTTAAACGAATTTGTTCTTTTCTTGACACATCATATTCCAAATTCTTATTGCATCCTCTTGTTTTTGCTTATTCTAGACAAAATGGTTGAGCAACAAATAAACATGGAATCTCCCTCAGAAGAAGAGCGTGGTGTAAATAGAACCCAAGTAAGGTTACCATTTTTCAACATTAAAACTATACGGGTTGCTACAAATAGTTTTTCAAGTGAGAACGAGCTAGGGCATGGTGGATTTGGCTCTGTCTATAAGGTAAGTCCAATGTTAAAAATCTGTCATATGCATGCAACTTCCTCTAATCTTATTATATTTTAATTCTTGTGAGAGTAAATATTTTATGTTTCAACATTGACACCAATTTTTTTATAGTCTTGCACAAGTATAAGTATAATGTTTTAGCACTTGATATTTCAGGGCTTATTAGTTGATGGACAAGAGATAGCAGTGAAAAGATTGTCTAAAGGTTCAGGACAAGGGACTGAAGAGTTTAAGAATGAAATTAAACTGATTGCTAAATTGCAGCATAGGAATCTTGTAAGGTTGCTTGGATATTGCATTCATAAAGAAGAAAGGATGTTGATCTACGAGTACCTTGCCAACAAAAGCTTGGACTTCTACCTTTTTGGTGTGTCCTTCTTTTCTTTAACTAGACCCGTTATACAGATAAACTTTGAAAAATGAGTCACACTATTTATAACTAAAGAATAGTGTAACTTAAAATAGATTTTATATATATATAAATTGATTGCGTCAAATTTAATAGAGTCAATTTATGTGCCTAAATAAATTAGAGAATCATTTGATGAAACCAACTCCATCATCTTTGCTTATTTAATTTGTACATGTGCTTAATAGGACTAGATTAGTTTCCCACCGGCCACCATTTTTCAGCATTGAGAAGCTTATGGTTTCATTTCAGATATGAGTCAAAGATCTTCTTTGGATTGGGATAAACGTGTTCATATCATTTTTGGAATTGCTCAAGGTCTTCTTTATCTTCATCGTGATTCAAGGTTGAAAGTAATCCACAGAGACCTTAAAGCTAGCAATGTTCTCTTAGATGCTACAATGAGCCCCAAAATTTCAGATTTTGGTATGGCTAGAATATTTGGAGAGGACCAAATCCAAGCAAGAACAAGAAGGATTGTTGGGACATAGTAAGGACCAAACTCCTATTTTTTTTTTTTAATGTTTTTATTCAAAGGGGCACCACAAGGCCATTGGCAAGACTAAACTCTTTTACATCTCTCGAAATAAAATGGAAGATTGATTTGCACAATACATTATAACAATTTTGCGTTGCTGCAGTGGTTATATGTCCCCAGAATATGCAATGGAAGGACAATATTCAACAAAGTCTGATGTTTTCAGCTTTGGTATTCTTTTATTAGAGATTATTAGCGGGAGGAGAAATACAGATCGTGAAAAGGAAGGATCACACTTGAATTTGATTGGACAAGTAAGACTAATTAAAAACCAAGGATGAAATCTAAACTAAACTATATTTTTCCCATATCGCCTCTCATGTCTTTTACCTTAAAAGCCTAATGATAAAATGCACTAACAAATGTTAGTGACATATTTCCTACGGAGTGAGATTTTCCCTTTCATTAATTTGTAGGTATGGGACTTGTGGGGAGAAGAAAAGGCTTTGGAAGTCGTAGACTCTACACTTGGTGAATCATATCCTATTGATGTTATCCTGAGATATATCAAAATAGGGCTATTGTGTGTGCAAGAAATTGCCATCCAAAGGCCATCCATATCAGAAGTTATGTTCATGCTTAGCAATGAAGTAAGCCTTCCCTCGCCTCAAAAACCTGCTTATCTGTTAAATTCTAATGATTCAGAGACTTCAATCTCTAGGGAAGCTTCAGCTAATGTCCTCACTCATTCTACAATGAGCGGTCGATAATTATAAATTGAAAATGGATAGCCTTTAAGTCATTTTAAGTGAACTGAGGAAAGAAAAAGGTACAAAATGGTGAGTCTCCTTTATGACTTAGGGTCCTCACATTAATTAGTATATCCCTTATTTTGTACGTGTGTTTCTCCTTACTTTACCTGATCGTTCATTAATCATGATTTAGGTATGGTCAAATTGTGTTCTAATAATAAGTATGCATTTCTGGAATTTAATTGAAGAACTCTATGTGTTCTACCATTAGTGCATGGCAAGATTGCCTCTATAAAGATCACTTTGGTTATCTTTACTCGTTATTATAACAACTAAAAAGCACGATCATTGAACAATTCTATCATGGTTCCCTAAATTCAACTGTTATAGCATTATCCAAAGCTTAATCTTAAAAGCTTCCCAAAAAGTGGGGGTAAACATGTTACAGTTTCTTCTCATGAATTATTGTTGTATTCTCCTCACTCCATGAACAGAGTCACATTCATCTCAGTGCTTTCAGTCATGAGCCTTTGCTTCAGCCTTCTGATGAGATCTGGCTTTGAACTGGGAGGTGAAATACCATATAAACAAGGTTCAAACATCAATGGATAAATGCAAACACTATAAGTTCTACTGAGCACGTAATTATCATCAAACGTGAAAGCAAGTTAAGGAATGATCAAATACCGTGGACATCAGAGAAAGAGTAAAATACGAGCAATCATAATGAACCAACTAAAGGAACTTAATTGAATTCAAGTATACAGATCGGCGCGGATAAAGATCTGTAAGTTTAATTTTTGAATCATAACAAATATTTAAAGATCTGCCAGTACAGCGTAAAACCCTTTTCACATCACCTGGCTACTTCAACTGAAAATGACAGTAGGCAGTCGAGGTGTTTGGTAGACCACTATGTCACATTCATTTGAAACTTGGACATTAAAGTATAGTACATAATACGTGCCATGGTACTTAAGATGTTCATATTTGGTATGACAACTGAAATTGAAAGTTTCCATAAGAAAAACACGAGTGGTACAGAAAAATTAAAAGCTGTTGCGTGTGATGTGAGATCTCCAGTATTCTAATGGTTTGAGCCCACGAAATGCCTCCTAAATGGTAACATCCTATATAAGACTAATTTCTTGTACGACGCCATTCATCTTGAATATCAGTCCACAAAACGCTAACATTTTAGATGTAGACTCGCATCCAAGATATGTCAAGATGGCAATACAAAAGGGATAGGTGACCAGTTTGTTTTTAGATTTCTTTCTCATACACCAATATAGAACTTGCTGCCATATGTATCTGGAAACCAAATCAGCAGCAATCACATCACATTAACCAAGAAGTCAACAAAAGCACAATTGTATGTAACGCATGACAGTCCTTTACAATTCAAGAAAGTGAAAAAACTGATCCATAGTTGAAATGATTGTAGTGATAAACAATTTGAAATGCAATTCGGATCAAAATCGGGTAACACTTCATTTCGGTAGAAACTAAAAAAGATGAATTAAATGTTGAAAGCATTCGAGAGAAAATCCAGATCGGTTCAACGAAAACCATGAAAGATCAATTAAACATGAATTGATCATTCGTATGTAAGCGATTAGATGCACTAATATAAACAATTCGCTAGAATACCTTGAGTTACTTCAGCTTGATGCTTTCATAAACGACGCCAAAAGAGAAAGCAGATGCCCGAGCCACCTGCCATTGTATGCTGTTTATGAATTTGTCTATGACAGTGTTTCAGAGTATGGATTCGGTGAATTTGAGCGTTTGTTTATTTGCAATTAATTTTTGTAGTTTGCTTGGTTTCGGATGTAACCATCAGATATTATATTATAGCCATTGGATTCTTCAATAGTAGAAATCGGTTATTATACAGTGTTTGAGACACTAGCAGGGAGCTGTTTTATTGAGTATCCTATGATTATATACTGATTTGTGTCATCCACTAATTTAATGTTTCAGGTGCTTGCAATTTTAGAGAAAATTAAGGAGGAGAAAAAGGGTATAGAAAGAAAGAGCAATCAGATTCTTCAGCAGTACATGCAGAAGACAGTGAGTTGGACGATGAAGACCTGAGCAAGGCATCATTTATGTGGAATAGCTGCTTCCAAGGTGATGAACGTGATGCCCGTTTGTATTTGGATATAGCATTTGCTTGTTAGCCGGCAAGTTCCTAGCAACTCAAGCCAACTTGCCAAGAATACCCTGGACAATCCTTATGTGCTCTTTGTTGATGAATTTCACAGATTTTTTGGTCTATTAGTTGGTCTATTCTTAATTTCTCACTACATAACTTCTAAGGTGCTTCTTTTACCCTGAAAATCAACCTGCAAAATTTGGCTGGTGTTTTATGAAACAGGAATTCTAAGGAAAAAACTACATGTTACCATACCAACTAGGATTCCAAGGTGGTTTTTTTGTTAAATGACATGGCAAGGGGAAGCGTCCTCCATTAGGAATTTAGGATGACAGTTCTGTTAGTATTCTATTCCATTTTAAGGTGGACCTGACCTGCTAAATTTGAGTATTGTCAACCACTCAACCCCATTTAGAAGTATATTTCTTAAAGGTGTTTGTTTTATAATTATTTGGGCTCAAACTTAATATCTTATTTTATACTTAAGTGGTCAAAGTTCTTTGGAAAAATCTTGTTTAGGGCCCATATTATCAAAAAAATACAAAAAAAGGCCTAAAGACTCTGAAAATTTGAAAAAAGGCCCAAGATTTTGAAATTCCAGAAAATGCCCAAGGTGAGTTGTTAATGGACATTTTTTTGAATTTTCAGAGTCTTTGAGCCTTTTTTCGCATTTTTTTTTTGTTAAAAAGGGCCCTGAACAGGATTTTCCCAAGTTCTTTTCATTAGAAAGGACGGTTGTTGATAGAATTTTGACCTTTTACCTTAGTTTGGGTGACAAGAAAATTAGGGGAGATGGAATACCAAGAGGGAAATTTTCAATTTTTTTAGGGTTAATGGTTACTAATTTTTACATGAACCGTTATTAATTTTCACGCTAAAAATAATTTTGTTTTATTTTTAATTTTAATGAATTTTATTTATAACTATGTCATTCTATTTTCTTAACAAATATTTGAATTAAATAATAATTATGTTACTGTATTTTAAATAATGGAAATCATACAAAAATAATTTAAATAATAATTATGTAATAGAAAATAAAAACGAATATTTTCATTGTGCAAATTAAATTAATGGAAATCATATACCGCGCATGAGGTAACCTTTTTTATTTGATTAATATTATCTATTTTGCTAATTTTCACATGAACCGCCATTAATTTCCATGCTAAAAATAATCTTGTTTTATTTTTAATTTTAATGAATTTTGTTTATAATTATGTCACTGTATTTTCTATTTTTGAACACATATTTGGATTAAATAATAATTATGTTACTGTATTTTATTTGATTTATTATTATTATTATTTACATTAGTTTATGAATAATTTATTGAAGAATTCAAAATGGATATTTACCACATGGAAAATTTCACATAAATTTTCTCTGTTCCCACCCTTCTCTTCATCTCCAAGTGCATGGCCAATTTCAACAAGAATATCATAAGCCCTATTCCTAGTTTTTTTTTTATTAGCCTGCAAGGGGTATCTTTGTAGAGAAATTATATTTCTTATATATTTATTACTTTTAATTAATTTTAACTGTTTTCTAGAATTTCATGAAAATAGGGATGGGGGGAGTATCATATAATACGATAAACATGAGCAACTGCAGTATAAATGTTATTGTAGAAACAAGAGAATACAAAAAGAAAGGGTGAGACAAATAATTGGCATAAATCAATGTTTTTTAAGCTCCAGCATGTATAATCAATGTTTTTCTTACGGAGGCCAACTATCAGCCCCGCCCCCAAAGCCCTAATTTTTCGTCCTCTAATTCATCTTCATCGATCGTCCTCCTCCGACCATTCACAACGCTATGAGATCCCTACACCAACAGCCACGTATGAAGACGAGCTGCTTCAAGCCTCCCTTCCTCACGTTGTTCGTACACTCTCCCTATTATTGTTCTTTCTGTTCCGGGGGCAAAATATAAAAAAAAAAAAAAAGAGTCCATATATAGATCTGTTAAAAAACCTCACGAGGTAAATAGAGAACCTAACGAGGTAATTCAAAAAAAGCAGAAAAAACAATTAAAAAAATAAAATAACATTAAAAATTAAAAAGAACCGCGCAAGGTAGTTTAAAAAAGCAAATAAAAATAAAAATAGAAACCTCGCGAGGTGGTTCAAACAAAAATTTAAAATTTTAAAAAACTAAAAAATTTTAAAAATCGAAATAAAATGAAAATTAACAAAATAATCAAGCCTCGCAAGTCGCAAGGTAGTTCGACCACCTCGGAAGATCGTTTAAAAAAATAAGAAAACAATCAAAAATAAAAAAATTGAAATATAAATTAAAATTAAAAAACTTCCCAAGGATGATGGAGAACCTCGCGAGATAGTTCAAGATAGTCAGAAAAAAAAAATTAAATCTTAGAAAATATAAATATATAAATTAAAAATTAAATGAAAATTAAAAATTTATAAAAATAAACAAACCTCGTGAGGTAGTTCGAATAACTCGGAGGTCTTTCAAAAAATTCAGAAAAACAATTAAAAATTAAAAACAAAAAAATTAAAAAAAAAATATAAAACATCACGAGGTATATGTAGGACTATCTTGCGAGGTCATTCAAACAAAAATTAAAAATTTCAAAATAAAATGAAAATTAAAAACTAAAAAACATAAATAACTTCGCGAGGTAGTCGACTACCTCGCGAGGTCTTTCAAAAAATTCAGAAAAAAATTAAAACAAAAACACTAAAAAACCTCACAAGGTATATAAAGAAGTCACGAAGTGCTCAAAAAGATCAAACAAAAAAAAATTAAAAAATCAAAATGAAAGCACATTAAAAATTAGAAAACCTTGCGAGGTAGAAGGACTACCTCGCGAGGTAATTCAAACAAAAATTAAAAAAAAATTAGATTAAAATGAAAATTAAAAATAAACAAACCTTGCGAGTTTGACTACCTCGCCAGGTAGTTCGGAAAAATTAGAAAAGAATTAAAAATAAAAGAATCAAAATATAAATTAAAATTAAAAAAAATAAAAAAACCTCACGAGGTAGATGGAAAACATAGCGAGGTACTTCAAATCAATCTGGAAAAATAAATTAAAAAATATAAAAATCGAAATAAAATGAAAAAAAAAAAAAAAGCACACATGGAAGTTCTTAAAAATTCAGAAAAAAATTAAAAATTTTAAAAATATAAAAGAATCAAAATAAAAAAAATAAAAATTCAAAAAACCTCGTGAGGTAGATGGACTACCTCATGAGGTGGTTCAAAAAATTCAGAAAAATAAAATTCAAAATTCAAAAAAATATAAATATAAATATAAAAAAATCAAATTAAAAATCAAATTTAAAAAACCTCGCGCTGTAGATGAAAAACCTCACGAGGTAGTTCAAAACAAGAAGAACAAGAATTAAAGATTAAAAAAAAATATAAATATATGAAATAAAATTAAACCTCACCAGGTAGCGGTAGTTCGACTATCTCGCGAGGTCTTTCAAAAAATTCAGAAAAAAATTAAGATATAAAAAAATGGAAATAAAACGAGCAAAAGAATAGCCAAAACGGATGTGTAGATTGTGAGTTATGATTTTTCAAAGTTTGGCATCAAAACTGGAAAACTGTCATTTTCCAGAAATGAACAATGATTTTCATGTTAAGATTTGAAGAAGTAAATGATCGAAGTTTGTCATGAAACTTTCCAGAAATAAAGGGGACACAACAAGGTTTAATTTGATAGGTCATATGCATTATTCAGAGTTGTATCTAAAGAGATATGAATTTTTAAAATTGATCTATTAAATTTGGAGTTTTTCTTGACTGTATGTCAGAGTATGCATATATGGCGCTAAATGTGTTTAAGTGTAGGGAAAATTTGGTGTTAACCAGGATCTCAGATCTCGGACACCTTACCCCCCACTCTCAACCTCTGATACCTCATCCCTGATATCGAGACACTACCTCGGATATGATACCAATACACTATCTCGGACTCTGACACCTCATCAATGATACCGACACACTATCTCGGACACTAATACCTCATCCCTGATACCGACACGCTAGCTCAACTATAATACCAACACACTATCTCGGACTCTGATACCCATCCCTGATACCAACACACTATCTCGAACTATGATACAATAACTGAATGTGTTGCTGAATTGAAACTTGCTAGATAAACATTGGTATGAAATTATGCATAAACTGTAATATTAGGAACCATAGATTAATGAAGTTAATTAGTCTTTATATTGCTTAATTAGTAGCAGGCAGCCAGACAACTTTTTGACACTTTGTGGTCATTGTTGTAAATAGAAGTAGTAGTTACCACTTGAATTAATTAGAGCAAATTGGTTAAGATGATTTGAAATTATAGCCACTTACACTTTGTTATAGCCACTTAAATATTTTGCTATATTCAGGTTATGAGTAGCTGCTACACCTTTTATCTTATTAAAATAGAAATGTGGATGAGCAGGAAGAACTGGAGAGAAAGAAAGCGGATTTGGCTTCTGTCCTTTTCTTTTACCGTTCGCTCCCATCCTTTACCCCCTTTATAACCATTGGATCAAGATCCAATGATCCACATTTAATATTTCTTTCTCATTTTTCTCTCTCCTCTTTTTATAAGAGGAGAAAAAAATATTAATAGCATTTAAAGGTTTAAAGGTTTAAAACACCTCGCAGGTCATTTAAAAATATTAGGAAAAAAAATCAAGGACTCATCAGAAAAAAATAAAAATCTTTAAAACATTGAAATAATATTAAAATTTAAAAAATAAACAATCCTCGCGAGGTGTTTGCTAGGAAATTTATAAAATTTAAAAATATAAAAAATCAAAATAAAATTACAAATTTAAAAAACCTCGCGAGGTGATGGACTACCTCGCGAGGTCTTTCAAAAAAATTGTAAAAGACAAAAGTTTAAATTTTAAAATATAAAAATATATAGAAAAACCGAATAAAATGAAAATTAAAAATTAAAAAAAAATTGCGAGTTTATCCGAAAAAATTAAAAAACGAATAAAAAATAAATTAAAAAGTGAAAAAACCTCACGAGGTAGAGACTGTCTACCTCACGAGGTGGTTAAAAAAAAAAAAAACCTTACGAGATCGTCGAATAACCTTGCCAAGTAATTAAAAAAATCACACAAAAAAATTCATTGGAAGTTGGATCATATTTTGTTTTTGACACAACCTAACCGCCGGCAGATTCATTGGAAGTTGGATCAAATTTTGGCTTTATGCTCTCCTAGTGTAGATAATGTTATCTGGTATTGCTAACTCAAGAGTGTAAACATCTATTGTGCTTTACGTAGTGCCGTGGATGTTTCGATGGAACAGGATTTTCCGCGTACTGTATAAATTTGCCATCTATCTCTGATCCCTAATTTGTTTTTTTTTAATGCACATTTACAAGGGAAATTTCCAACAATTAAATGTGATATCCAGATATATGGGCAGTACCGAGCACATGAACATTAAATATTGCTTTCTGGAAGTTGACTAGGGCTTCAGGTTTTTTGTGCTTAGCTCACGAGCTGGTCTGGTGCGGGTACTTCAAATTATCTCCCAAGAGTTCGAGCTATATATATATATATATATCAAGAGCCCCCCCCCCCCCCCCCCCAACCCTTCTCTTTTTTGCATTTATTTGGACTCAAACCAAAGATTTTAGTCCGTGCCTCAGCGATGATAGGATTTTGACCTTTTACCTTGGTTTGGGTGACAAGAAATTCAGGGGAGATGAGAGGAAAATTTACAAATTTTTTAGGGTTATGGAGCACTTTGTCCGGAAAGTTTTAGTTGAGGGATAATTTTGCCAAGAAGTTTTTCGGGGGCAAATTTTGCTTTAAAAGTGTAAAAAATGAAGCAATCTAGGCTATTTTCCCAGTTAAGTGTGAAGGTTAGTTGACTAAAAGTGTAAAAGTTTGATTTAAAACTTTCAAAACAAATTTATTGCTTAACAAAATTCATGTGAATGGCAAATGGACTTCTAACTCAACATATTTAATTAATTAACGGTCAAAATTAATTAGAATGACAATTAGTGTAAAATTACACCATTTTTTATATTTACGAGGCAAAATTGTCTTCTAGGAAACATTCCAGATAAAATTGCTCTTTAGTAAAAAATTTCAAGGCAAAAATGCCCCTCAACCCAAATTCCTCTAATTACAAATTGCCTCTTATTATTGAATCATAAACATCCTCAAACCAGTTTTTCTCCCATCACAAACCGAAACTAGACATAGAAGATAAAGGATATAGCACGATTTCATGAGGGATGAGCTAGAATCTAGCTTGATCCTCAGGCCTGCATGAATCAGTAAAAAATTGTTTCACTTGAAGGGTTGTAAAAAATCCCAAAATTGAGAATCAAAATACGGACCTAACAAGCCATTCAACACAATTACTTGCTTTCACAGACATTGGGCCTGTTTGGGTTGGCTTACTTTTCAGCGTTAGTGTGTAAAAATTTTAGTGGTTTTTAAACCACCGACCCAGTGAGAAAAAAACCCAATTTTTTCCGTTTGGATTGCCTATTGTGTTAGCTTAATTTTAAGTTAAAAAAGCTCAAAGTTAGTTAAGGAAAAAGCTTCAGAATCCAGCTTTTTCTATAACGCTCTTAGCTTTTTGACGTGGGCCCCACCACTTCTACTACCATCAATCCAAACACAAATCATCATCTATAACCTGACTTTTTTCCTATTGAGCTTTTTTTAAAGTTAGATAGCTTTTAAGCTACCGCTCCTACCGCCAACCCAAACAAGCCCATTATAGTCCCGGATCATATAACCAAGGTAACGTATTAATTCCCATGATCGGATTTATAAGCCCCGCTTGGCTCACTGAAAGCATTTTGACAAAAATGGAATAATAAAAAAATGGATTATTCAATGGAAATTCGTCTTGAATGAGTCTGCACAACAGCGAATAACAAGTGAAATGCCAATTCTTCTGGTTATCCACGCAAGAGAAAACAATGTTTTCGCGAACTAACCTTTTAACGTTTCTAGAACGTTATGCTCCCCAAAACACCCATTCACCTATTATCAATACAAAGCTAAAGGCCAACAAAACAAGCACTTGTTATAGGGCAGTAAAATGCAAGATACCGTGTTCATTTTCCAATTTAAAGGTTGAGGATGCACTAAGGCATCATTGAAGCTTGCAATAGAAATTCGCAGCTAAGAAAACAGACAGGCCAATTATTATATCAACTAAAAAGCACGATCACTGAACAATTCTATCATGCTTCCCTAAATTCAACTGTTATAGCATTATCCAAAGCTTAATCTTAAAAGCTTCCAAAAAATGGGGATAAACATGTTACAGTTTTTTTTCATGAATTATTGTTGTATTCTCCTCACTCTATGAATAGAGTCATGTCCATCTCAGTGCTTTCAGCGATGAGTCTTTGCTTCAGCCTAGTGATGAGCCTTTGCTTCAGCCTTCTGATGAGATTTGGCTTTGAACTGAGAGGACAAATACCAATAAACTTGAGCTATGTAAGACATTCATCTAACACATCCATACACATTATTTACAACAGATTATAAAGTTGATCAATCATGTGAGCTCTTACTTATAGAAAAACGACTTTCATTGGCCATTGACTCAGAAACATCATCCTGATATGTCACATAACGGGAATATAATAGATTGAAGAAACAATAATAGAGGCAAGGACCTAACGTTTTACATAGGAAATATCTCCCCCAAAATATCATTAGCACCAATTAATCTGATTATTTCATATTGAGGACACCTTCTTTAATTCCTTACACACGTTTTTTTTTTTTTAGTTCAAGAAAAAAATAATGCAGAGATTTTTCATTGAATTTAAGAGGGCGGCATCTAATAGTAGCCGCCCAACTCCCCCTATAATACAAATCTTTAATGAGACAAATGCTCAAACCAACCACTATTGAATTACCCCTAACATCAAAATTATATATATATATATATATTAAAAAAATAAAAGACTGAGAAATTAAAGACACCCAGAAAGAGAAGTGTGAGGATCACAAAATCTATGATCCATCTTCAATAGACACCATTGCCTATAAATGACCCATAAAAGAATCTACACCACTCCTCTCACAATATTTTAACTTGTGTGTGTGCTCACATCAAGTACAATAATTCATAGTATGTAATAAACAAAATAAATAAATAGTGTTCCTGATCTTTCATCTGGGCGGAATATATTGGAAAATTGAGAAGAAAAAAATCATCAAGTTATTGAGGATCAATGACCACTAGTCTACCACATAATGAACCAACTAAAGGACCTTAATTGAATTCAAGTATACAGATCGATGCGGATAAAGATTTGCAAGTTCAATTTTTGAAACATAATAAATATTTAAAAATCTGCCAGTACAGCCTTAAACCCTTTTCACATCAGCTAGCTACATCAAATGACAATGACAGTAGGCAGTCAAGGTGTTTGGGAGACCGCTATATCACATTCATTCGATACTCGGACCTTAAAGTATAGTACGTAAAATCCATGCCATGGTAATTGAGATGTTAATATTTGGTATGAAAAGTGAAATTGAAAGTTTACATAAGAAAAACAGGAGTGGTACAGAAAAATTAAAAGCTGAATTGCGTGTGATGTGAGATCTCCAGTATTCTAGTGGTTTGAGCCCACAAAATGCCACCCAAATGGTGACATCCTATAAGACCAATTTCTTGTACGACGCCATTCATCTTGAATATCAGTCCACAAAACGCTAACATTTTAGATGTAGACTCACATCCAAGATATGTCAACATGGCAATACTAAAGGGAGAGGAGGCCAGTTTGCCTTTAGACTTCTTTCTTATACACCAATATAGAGAATGTGGCTATATGTATTTGGAAAACAAATCACCAGCAATCACATCACATTAACTAAGGAGTCAACAAAAGCATAATTGTATGTAACGCTTGACAGTCCACTACAATTCAAGAAAGTGAAAAAACTGATCCATAGTTGAAATGATTGTAGCGATAAACAATTTGAAATGCAATTCGGATCAAAATTGGGTAACATTTCATTTCGATAGAAACTAAAAGATGAATAAAATGTTCAAAGCATTCGAGAGAAAATTCAGATCGGTTCAACGAAAACCATGAAAGATCAATTAAACATGGATTGAGCATTCGTACGTAAACGATCAGATGCACTAATATAAACAATTCGCTAGAATACCTTGAGGTACTTCAGCTTGATGCTCCCATAAACGACGCCAAAAGAGAAAGCAGACGCCCGAGCCACCTACCAATGTATAGTTTTTTTTTTTCTTCAATTTACTATAAAATATCTTGTAATCAAACACAAGAGGAAAGATGGAAAATTGATGTAGCTTTCCATAGAAGAGGACGATTACACAGAGCATATTATTATTCAAGAGAAACACGGGGCATACCAAAGCTAAGGTGCTTGTTCCAGAATAAGGTCCTGGTGGGGGCGCCATGGATGATTTTTCCTTCAGAACTGTTTGAGAGCGGAGAGGAGAAAGTAAGGAGACGACTACGAAATAGATCGGGACTCACACACGAATGGGCAATATCCAACCCTAATGGGTTGGAGAGGGTGACTGGTCCTGTGCCACATCAAAACGCATACAACGACATCGTTTCACTAGTGGATTTGACGGAACGATCATGGAATTGTTTTTTTTTTCACCCATAACTAAAGAAAAGGACTTTGGGCCTTATTTTTGTGAGGCTCCTTTGGTTTGAAGCTGTTTTCCTGCCTGAGTTGGCATAGATGGTAAGAGATCCAGGACTAGGTCCTTAGGTCGTAGTTCGATTTCCTCTGTCGTCGTTGGGACTCCTTTGGTAGGCGATCTCGTAAGTCCCCAGTAAGTATTCATAGAGCTCGAGGACCTACCATGGCTTTGGTAGGGGGACTGATGCCGAACCCTCCAAAATTTCTTTTTTATAAAAAAAAAAAAAAAAGCTGTTTTCCTGCAGGCAGGCCATGTTTCATCATTTTGAGAGAAATTTTCAAAAAAAAAAACCAATTGAAAGTCCGGATTTTTCAACTAAATCCTAATCCCTAGATTTAGCTATAGCGACGGTGACTATAATTTTTGTGCCGGGTAAAAAAAACTTAGTGATCATTGAGCCTCCAAACCTAATTATTAATATGAGTAAAGGATTTCTCCTGTCACTGGAGATAGAGTTATCTCCAGTAACCCTAAAACTACGTCATTTTGAATTAATGAAGGGTGTATTTATAATTTCAGGTGAATTAATGAATGGTGTATTTGTAATTTCAGATGAATTAATGAAGAGTGCAAATACAGAAACACCCTTCATTAATTCACCTGAAATTACAAACACACCCTTCATTAATTCAAAACGTCGTAGTTTTAGGATCACTGGAGATAACTCTATCTCCAGTGACAGGAGAAATATTTTTCCCTATTAATATATTGCATAATAATATATGAAACAACTTTTAAAGTAAAACGCACTATATATTTAGGGAATTTATTACACCTGAAATGAGTTTTGCCATTTCATCAAGACAGTGTCATCTATAACACTTTTTTTCTTTTTTACAGTTTTAACAATTTTTTAACACTTAGGAAAATTCAAGTAGGAAGGTTGTATTTTAAATCATTCACTACAATAACAACGATATTTATAATAATTTCACCGAATTTCACCATCTCATTAACGCATTTTACAACAACCTTTTTTTTAAACAATTTCAACACTAAAAAATATAAATAAGAGGGCTATGTTTTAAATTTTTACGAATTTCACACTTAAAAATGGTAGTAACACCTTATGCCCAAGCAAATTGTTTTCCTTAAAAAAGGTACATTTTGCTTTATTAAATATAGAAGTAAGAAAATCCAACATTCTAATTAAATTACTCATTCATGTCATTGGTATAATAGTTACTTAATTAATCTGAATAAATTAAGAACATGATATTAATTAATTATTCATAAAAAATATTGAGGATCTTCCTAAAATACACGTATGTTTTATTGGATTATATATCAATTTATAATTCAGATAAATTAGTTTGAGAAAAAAATAATAAATTATAACTGATACAATGATTTTTTTTTTTGGGATCAAAATAGAGATACAATGGATTCACATCTTCCATTTCAGACTAAATCCAACTACTCCACCTGATTTGATAGTAGAGACCGAAGTAGTAGTGATTACCCTTAATATAATACTACCTTCGGTCTTAATTATAGGAACACTTTTATAGTACAATTTACATTATAAAAGTGTTCCTATAATTATGACCGGAAGAAGTAACATCTTATATAAAAAAAGCTAACTGACATTAATATGCACAACTGGTGGAGCATATGGTATCAGTAAAGAGCAATATTTGCGCTTTTATATGTATATCTATATAAAAAAAATATTTTAGGTGGAGGTAGATATCAATAATCTATTAAGGTTAGGGCACACCTCCAAACTCAAATAATGTTTAAGTACTTACAAATCGTCTATCGATGAACCCTCATATCGATCAATAAGAATTGAATATTCTTCTTTTTAGAGTAAAAGTGGATACTTTATCCAACTATATATACCATTCTTCGTTAACGTGGGCAAAGTCTTTGTCGTTGATGGGGTCACCGTAGGGAGAAATTCAATATGGCCCCAAACAAGAGAGAAGGATTCGAAGTTATCGCTTACACTTCGGGGGGAAAAAAAAGCTATCGCTTCCACTACTTGCATGTTTTTTCATGCTCATCCACATTCCTTTATTCATATCCACCCCTTTCACGATCAAAATTCTTAATCAACCCCTCCACGTGATTCTCAGAATATGTATAAAACTCATTTTCCCAAAATTTTCATGCAAAACAAATCATAATTACCACCCGTGATGTTATTACTCTTTTAGCCCCTACTTGCCTCAATGCGGGACCACCACCGCTGTCAATCTTTGACCACCTCCCTACAGATTAAAAACTAATAATTAAACTCATATTTTATATTAAAAATAATTCAATAAAAAGCTTTATGTGCAAATTTATTTTGAAAATTTTTACTGGAGAGTAAAATTGTCCTGAGGTTTTTTTTTTTTCAGATTCAATATTATCCTAAAAATTTTAAAACGTAAAACTAATATTAATCGCTTCATTTTAATACTTTCAGTACAACTTAAAAAATTTTGAGTGACATTGTTCTTCAACAAAAAATTATAAAATGAATTGGAAAAATAAATAAAAATACCACTTAAACTTTAAAATCATGTTGATAACAAGATTAATGGGATTAATTAATAAGAATAATAAAATAATTGACAACTTATTTTATTGAGAAATCACCTATTTAATAAATTTACATCATAACCAATCATAAAATTGTCGATTTTGATGGGAATTTTACGGATGATTGGAAGTTTTGTAAAAATACTTTTCTGTTCAATAAAACAAAATAAGTTGATTCTATGTAGCATAATATCCAAACTACTCCGACCAAAATAAGGTGAGATCAAATATCCGTGCATTATCAGATTTGCGTATTTTGTTATTTTGAGTAAATTATGCAATATAATGTAAATAGTCTTTCATTATTGAGCTATATATAAATATTTAATCAATTTTAAATATTGAAAATTATCTTCTCCATTCTCACTTTTCAAAATTGAAATATTTTCACATATATATTCATTATTCAAATTCAGACATTACACTTGAAAATCTGTCATTGTTATATTGGTAAGAGTCGATCTTCAATATTCTGTTATATATCTTGAGCCAAAAAAAAATATATTCTGTTATATATAAAATACTATAATTTGACTGATACCCCCTAAATCCCTATGGTAACACAAAGCATTATAAAAAGGAGAAACGGATGAAAATAGATACTTTTTATCCTTAGTTTGCAAATAAAAAATTATACTCCCTCTGGTCCTAAATATAAGAGGGAGTTAATTTTTCTAGAAATATTAAGAAAACTAATTAAATTATTTTAAAATCTTTGTGTTTGTCATCTTTTCTTCGAACTATTTTGCTCAATTTATAAACTAATATATGATATAATGATACAATATATTCTTATTTGATATGATTAGGTAATTTATTTAGTTTCCTTAATCTCTCCAAAAAATATTTAACTGTATCTTATATTTATAATCAAAATGAGTAATATAAAAATATCAATATTATGTACTCTTTGATTTAACATTCGATTACTTTTTCATAAGATGAAAGGTTAAAAAATTTAATATTCTATTTTTTCCCCTAAGATAAAAGGTTAAAATACCATGGGCGTTTCTACCATTACACAACAAACAATAAACAAAATATTACAATGCTACCAACATAGAGTTGATCATTCTTTGGGTTTTGAGTTCTAAGTTCGTGTCCAATAGGAGATATCTGTGTAGCTGTGTTTGGAGATGGCAACAAGCATAAAACTCGTTCTTGTCAAGAACAATTTGAACTTTTATGATGTGACATAAAATGAAATCGTTCTTGTCGAGAATGGCTTCCATTTTATATGTAGTATCTATCACCCTTTCTTGTATATTATATTTGTGTTCTAGATATTTTACTATGTAAATACTCTTTTATAATTAGTGATCATTAATCATCTTAAACTAGCAAAGACATGGCATTTGGCTGTCTTTGTTAGTTTGAGAGGATGTATGATTACTTATTTTAAAAGGTTAAGGTGTGAAAATACACATGTGCTTTACTTTAAAGAGCGTCCAATACCATTTACTTTTTTTAGGTGCAAAAATACATATGAGCTTGTAAAACTAGAGCAAAAATACTCATACCGTTAAAAGCTACTAACTCCGTTAGTGGGACCCACATTATTTAAATAAAAAAATGTTAATAATTTCTAAATTCCTCTTCTACCCCCACTTTATCCTTCTCTCCTCCCTCCTTCATCTTCTTCGTTCTGTGCGGTCGAAATCTCTGGCTTCTAAAATAAATCCTCCATCTTCTTTGTCTCCGCCCAGCCTCCTCGCCGATTTGAACTCTTGTTGTGGTGGTGGGTGGGGTGGTTTGAATTCGCCCCGATTTGAACCACCAAAGGGGCTTTCATCATTCAAAGCCTCAGATCTATTGGACGACGTTGGAAGAGACGAGAATCATCGCGTTCGCTAGTGGAGAAAGGTCGATTGATCGAGAAGGCAAGACTGAGTGTCAAAGTTCATTGTCATCTCTAAAGGTCTTCTCGTCTTTATCTTTCCTTTTCTATTCGTTTCATGCTCATGGGGGTGAAAGGTCAGGGTAATCTATGTTTATGGGATTGAGCCTTTGGGCTTGTGGTTTTGAATGACAGTATTTTTATGTGCAATTTATTAGGTAGAATTTCTTGAAGATTATGGTTATTTCTATCCTCTCCATTTACGCCTTTCTCACATTTTCTATTATTCCCCTCTAAATTGTCTTTTTATGTTATCAGCGAAGTGGTGTGGTGATAAATCCTGGTGGTAGTTCTGCTTTCGCATTCAGATCTCATCTCTGGTTTAATCTAATTTCCTGAGTTTTTCATGTGTCTTCATCAGAATATCATCTTCTAGGTAGAAGTAGAAGGTAATACCAACAGGGGTGGTAAAAGATTTGCAGAGGAGATAGGAATCCAGAGGAGAGAAATCTAATGCGGCTTGTTTGGTTATCTGGGAGTAGGAATTGCGAGTATATAGTTTTGAATTCGAAATGGAATCCTCGTCGCTAAAGAATCAGAGTCTTTTCCATCGACCTCCGTCGGCCTCAGCATCCTACAATTTTGTCAGTCTCCTCCACCTCTTCTTCCATCTCTCTATCTTCGCCTGTTGATGGTAGATGGCAGGCCCTTTTTAGCTTTGGGAATCGTCATTGTTATTTTGATATTCCATGGAAGAGTTGAAGAGGATGATGATCAAGGTTGGGAGGGAGAGGGTGTGTTTTGAGGGGCATTTTGGCATTTTTATAATGTAGTTAACATCTGTTAAGGTAATTTAACTGTGATGGCATTTTAGCTCTGGTTTTACAAGTTCATGTGTATTTTTTTTTTTTTGATACAGAAAGCAACCTATCAGAACCTAGCCCTTATCATGTTCAAGGATCCTAGCTAGAGTCATATCAGGAAAGGACACTACATGAAATCCAGGCAGCGAGGATAAGCCTAGTTTGGCAAGATGATCCGCCGCAGTGTTGACCCAACGGCTAACAAGTTGAAATTGGATGGTCCAGGAACGATGGATAACAGCGTGAATTTCTTCAACAAGGCAGTGGTCTTCATGCGCATCATTCATAGGTCTTCGCATCAATTCAACAGCTTCTGCAGAATCTACTTCTAAGATGACATTTCTAAAGCCTCTGTCCCACGCAAGCTTGAGTCCAAGGAGGCATCCCCATAGTTCAGCAGTGAGACTATCTCCCTCCTCACCTTTGAAAAGAAATGCTTGCACGAATTCGCCGTCGTCGTTCCGCAATATGCCACCGCTAGCCACTCCAGAGGATGAATGTGAGAAGGCCCCGTCTGTGTTAATTTTCACCCAATTCGCTGGTGGAGCTTGCCAGTGATCCTCAGGTAGGTTTAGCGTCCTCTTTTTGATTCCACCTATACCCCACCTGTCACGGGCTTCATTTAGGCAGTTTCTGATTGATGAGACACTAGCCAAGACTGCAAAATTTGAGACACTCGTGTCCTCAAAGACAAATGAGTTCCTGCGTTTCCAAAGCCACCAGCAAATGATTGCAAACAATTGTTTCCACTCTTCTGATTTCTGCGATCCACCTCTAGAAGTTAAGTTCCACCGCATCCAACTATCAAGATCCAAAGACGTAAATGTGTTCCAGAGGTGCGATGGTACGATCTGCCTCCAAAGTTCATGTGTACCAGGGCAATCTCTGAGTACATGTAAGAGGGTTTCCAAGTCAACCTTACAAACTGGACATCTCCCATCCTCACTGAGCCCTCTCTTGCACCGAGACACGTTGGTCAAAAGCCTGTTGTGTAAGACAAGCCACAAAAATATTTTACATCGCTCTGGAGCCTTAATCTTCCAGATACTTCCCCATAGTTTATCTGGAAGGTTTGCAAGAGGCCTCAAACTGTCATAAGCAGATTTAACAGTGAATTGCCCATCCTTGGTCCATTTCCATCTCAGGAGGCCATTGGGTCTTTCTTCGATCCCGTCCTTAACCTTATTCCATGTATGTTTAATTCCATTCCATAGATTTGACCCTGGCTTGCTCCTATCTATCATTGGAAGAACGTCTGTGCCGCAATTATACTTGCTTCTAATTACTTTCACCCAAAACTCCTCTCGTTTGGATGCTAGCTGCCACCCAATTTTCATAAGAAATGCTTGATTATAAAATCTGGTCTGACGGAGGCCCAAACCGCCACTAGCTTTAGGTCGGCATGTAGCATCCCAGGCCACTAGTGGTATTTTCTTTTGATTCTCAGTGCTACCCCATAAAAACTGACGGTTGCTTTGATCTAAGATCTCACAAGTACTACTCGGAAGTGAAGAAGTTTGCATAACATACCCTGGTATTGCCGTAGTGACTGACGAGATAAGAGTGGCTCTACCTGCAGAAGATAGAGACCTAGCCTTCCATGATGATAGTCGTGTCTTGACTTTATCTACTACATAGTGAAAGGATTCCTTGGTGACCCGCTTATGATGAAGGGGAACGCCCAAGTATTTGCCCAAGTCACTTGTAATAGAGAATCCAAGAGACCCACACAATTCACTTCTTCTAGGGTGAGACACATTCTTGGAAAAGCACACTTTCGTCTTTTGTTGATTAATTTTCAAACCAGAACTGTCACAGAACACCTTGAGGCATTTATTGATCACGTCGACTTGATCCATGGAAGCTTCTGCAAACAATATAATGTCATCTGCAAAAAACAAATGGGAAATAGGTGGCCCAGATCTAGTAAGATGGATTGGTCTCCACTTCTTGTTATCAATTTCAGATTGTATGAGATGCGCCAATTTCTCCATACATATAACAAATAGATAAGGTGACAATGGGTCCCCTTGTCTCACTCCCCTAGACGGGATAAAAACCTCAGCTTTATCACCATTCCAAAGAAGTTGCATGGTAGGGCTAGAAATACATTGTTCAATCACCTCAGTAAGGCGGCTGGGGAGGTTCAATTCCTGCAAGCAATTCAGCACGAAATTCCAATTAACTCGATCATATGCTTTTTCTAAATCAATCTTAATCGCCAGGAACCCCTTCTTCTTCCTCATAGACCGCATTGTGTGAATAACCTCTTGTGCGACGATTATGTTATCGCTACTATGTCTTCCTGGGACAAAACTGCACTGAGTTGGAGCAATCACTAGAGGCAAGATATCCTTAATCCTATTCACAAGGACTTTAGAGAGGGTTTTGTAGATGACATTACATAAGCTTATTGGTCGCAAATCCCCCATGGATTCCGGGTGTTCCTTCTTCGGGATAAGTACAATAAGTGTACCATTGACTTCCTTGATCACCTGCGGGTTAGCAAATAAGTACCTCACATAAGTCACAACAGAGTCGCCTACCGTGTTCCATTGGTTCTGGTAAAAGAGTGCATTGAGTCCGTCGGGGCCCGGGGACTTAAGAGCACCCATATGGAATAAAGCTTCCTTTATTTCAATAGCTGATAGTTCTCTGTTGCACCAACGAAGCTTCTCCTCATCAATACGAGGAAATGACATGTTACAGTTAATAGTTGGCCGGATGGAACAGTCTTCTGTAAGGAGGTTAGAGAAGAATCCAGTTGCCATATGCTTTATTAGGGAAGTGTCGTAAACCCACTGATCATTACCATCCTTAATGGCCTCAATACGTTGAGCTTTCCGTCGACGATTAGCACGAGCATGAAAGTAGCGAGTATTCCGATCCCCAAAAACTGTCCATTCCGCTCTTGCTTTTTGTGCCCAAATGAGAGACTCCTGCAATAACACATCCTCGAGTTCCTTCCAGATCTCTAGCTGTAGGGACTCATATTTCGGCGTCAAACCAAAGCGAGAAACAACTTTGTTGATGCCATCTAGCCTTCTCATGAGAAACTTTTTCCTTCCCTCAGTATGTCTGAAGACCTCTTTATTCCACTTAGAGCACGCATTGGCAAACTGGCAAGTGTTTTGAGTCCATTCCATATTAGGGAACCAAGACTGGCGAACAAACTCATCAAACTGGTCATGAAGCACCCATGCAGCAATAAATCGGAAAGGGCGGTTTGGTGGAGATGTGTGCATACTCTTATCGAGACATAGTAGTAAGGGCCGATGATCTGATTTGTAGAAAGGAAGATGGGCAACCGATGCATTGGGGAACATACCGGTCCACTGATCATTCGACAACATTCTGTCTAATCGTGCCTCAGAACTACCTCTCTTCCATGTAAATTCTGGGCCAAAAAAGCCAACATCCCTCATGTCGTGATCTTCAACCCATCTAGAGAAATCTCGGTCAACAGAAGATCGGAATGTTGCTGGAGATCGTCTCTCACAAAAAAGTAAAGTGCCGTTAAAGTCACCTCCTAAGAGCCAGGGGCCTTGGATCAAAAATGCCAGGCGGGAGAGGTTATCCCAAAGCAAACGGCGAGAGGCACATGTAGGACTAGCATAAACCACTGTGAGCATCCAAGAATTTCCAGCAGCTCCGGTAACCTGCAAATGCATAAATTGATGATGACGTTCAATCACAGAGATAGAAGAGATACTATGCTCCCATAAACACCAAATACCACCACTATATCCCTCACAGTCTATTAATTCCATGTTGGGGAATCCCAGTTGTTGTGCCCGGCTTAGAGAAGCTTCTTTAGTACATCTAGTTTCCAACACAGCAATAAAGTCTAGTCGGTAATGTGTTTTAAGATCACGAACTAGAGCAGGGAAGCTTAGAGCTCCAGTCCCTCTAGAATTCCAGATTAAAAAATTCATTGAGAAACTAAATTTGATTTTTGGGGTGTGGCAACCTCCCCCAAGGTTTTATCCAGATCGCTCATTAGTTCATCCATAGGTTGTTTTGGCAAAGCACCTGTTTGAGGAGTCACGGGATCCTCTACACCACCCATGACCATTGCGGTTTGCACCAGCAAATTTGCAGACGTGGAATTCATGTTATCCTTAAAATCCAATGCCAAATTCATACCAGAGTCCGCCATAGGCTCTTCGCAAAGTGACACATTCGGTGGGGCCTCCATGTCTTGTAATATAACAAAAGAGTTAGGTGTGGTGGGCTTCAAAGTATGGCCCAATGGCATTTTCCTTGCATCACGTCTTGCAGGTGGTGTATTTTCCTTTCCTTTAGCTTTTCCCTTAGCAACACTTTTCCTCTTGGAGCCCACCGGGACCCACTCAGCCTTCTTGGAGTTATTAGCCAAAGTCAAGCCATCTTTATTTTCTTTTAAAGGCATTTGTTCTTCCTTTTTCAGACTCGATTTCCGCATATTATGCTTAGCCTCCTGAGATTGTGGGGTAGCATTTCCCAAAAGATCCCCATTAATACCTTTCCCTAAATTATTCCAGCTTGATGACCTGCTAAAATCACGGCGTAAAATTCGCAGTTTACTAAACGGGCTCGTCTCATTCACATCGCCATCTGAATTTTCCGGTGAGTTTCCACCAGTCACCCTTGTTTTGGCCTGACTTGATTGAGTGCCATTCACAGCAACCTTTTCATACGCCGGCTGATCCCTTTTACCACCCTCACCATCAGAACCCTTTGTCTTCATTTCACCTTTGTTAACTCCTAACCCATCCTTTGCAGTCACCTGGACAGAACCGTGGTCATTCCCAGTAGATTCGAAGATTGGACAGTCACTCTTCTGGTGCCCATATCTTCCGCAAGAGAAGCATACATGATGGAGCCCTTCATAGACAATAGGACGTTCTTCTCCAAACACCACATACGTTGGTAAAAGAGGTTGCTTCAAGTCGATCTCCACACAAATGCGCGCAAATCCACCCTTATCATAAATTGACGTAGATCGATCGACTTTTATCATCCTTCCTATCATATTCCCAAGCCTACGCAGAGACTCCACATTATAGAACTCAAATGGAATATCAGGGAGACGTACCCAAGCCGCAATATGACAGTGCAAATCTGCCTTCCAGGGGTTGAAGTTTGGCCGCCAACGCTGGACAATCAGATAATGGTCTTCTATCATCCACGGTCCCTCCTGAAATGCATAGTCCCGGTCTTCCTTATTTGAAAAAGAAGCTATGTAGTACCCATTACTCAAAGGAATAAGCTTCAGAGGATCCTTTGGTCTCCACATTCGATTAACGCGATCACGAATCACATAGGTGGGGAGACTTGCACCTAATACTTTAATAATCAGAGAGTTCATCCATGGTAAACACCATGCTGAGTATTCTTCCTCGGTGAAGTGTAGTTTGCCAGGTTTCCCTTCTATTCGTCTCGTCGTCTGGTTTTCTTCTTCATCCGAGTCCTCCAAATCTCCTTGGGGCTCTTTCTCGTTCATTTTGTGGAAATAAGCTTTCCACCCCTTCATGATGTCATCCTCTTCGGAATGTTCCACCAGAAAACCTGCACATCCCGGCGAGAGTAGCTTGTCACGATATGACAACCTTGCTGGAGTAGGCTTCAGATTTGACTTTGTTCCCTCAGAGCTTTCCTCCTCACTCTTCCTTTCCTTTGCCATCTTCCCAAAAACAAACTCTTTTCCATGGACACCAGGATCGTGCTGGAAGGTTTCCTTGCCTCCATCGTCGTCTCCATCACCACCTCCCGGTCCCTCCTTTCCGCCGTTCGCCGTTCGTGTTCCTCGCCATTGGTCTCTCACTCGAACTTTCTCTCGGTCTTTCTCTCGGACACTCATCTCTTTAGTTCATGTGTATTTTTACACCTAAAAAAAAGCACGTGGTGTTGGGTGCTCCTCATAATAAAGTACATGTATATTTTTACACATTAGCCTTATTTTAAAATTAAAATGTCATCAACATCAATTTGATTCCCTAGATTCTTTTTAAGTTTTGAGTTTAGATCCAAGACGAAATACGTTGTAGTTGTTTTGAAAGGGAAATCCATGGGATAAAACTCTTGTTGCCGAGAATAATCGAGAATAAATTCTATTTTATCTATAGTGTCACCCTTTCTAGGTAGATATTTGACTATAAAATACTCTTTTAAAATCAGTGTTCATATATATGATTATTGATTTCAAAATTTTAAAAGGTATTTTATGAATTTTCAGAAGTACCGGAAAGTAAAAGGGAAAATTCTATAAAAATACAATGGAAATTACTAAAAGATAATAAATTAGGGTGTTCAATATGCCGATTACCGGACCATGTCAGATTTGTAGAAGGAATCTGGAATTTTAAAATATTGTAAATTCACTCATTTACCCTTTTCCCTTTTGTCTCTTTCCCTCTTCCCTCTCCCTCAATTTGCCGACCTCCTTCAGAAACCATTTCTCCCACCATCTTCATCTCCGCTATTGCCTTCCACCATCTAAAAAATCAACTGTGAGAACTTTCCAGTGCTCAACGATGATTTTTGTGGTATTTTGAATGAGCTGATTTATTGTGTGTTATCTTTTGCTTTTTCTGCTCTTTTTGATGGTGCATATATTGATGAAGAATTGGGCGATTCGAGAAGATAGAGAATTGTTTGTTGTTTGTCTTTTGGAACTGCATTATGTGGACTTGCAGAGTGTGTGCATTATGCAGATTTGCTGTGTGATCTGTGGCCAAAGTCCGACTGAGCAACACTGATGGGAGAAGAAGAATTTTTCGAGCATTCAATTAATTAATAATGGCAACCGAGGAGAGGGAATTCGGGGTTCTCCTTCTACACATTGGGTTTCTGTCTCAGAGCTTATTGAGGTAAGAACTTGTTTGTCGCAAGAAACTCGCAAATGCAAGCTTTTCAGAAAAGAAACCTGCAGGCGAGAGCAGCATGCAGGCTTGAAGCAGAAAAATGGGAAGGACTCAGATAGACTGTAGTATTATGGAGCTAGAGAGAGATAAACTGGAGGGATAAGATTAAAAAGCAGTCTTCATTATTGGAAGTTTAGTTCTCCTCTCCGGTTACCACAGTGAAGTATTGCAGGCGATTAGAGGTAGACAAAGCGAAACATGTAAGCGACGAAGTGAAGAAAGGGAAGGAATCTAAGACGTACCAGCCAAGATAAGGGAAAGCAATGGGCAAAACCAAGGCTTGGAAGCCAACACCAGCATTGAGGTTGTGAAACACAACGTAGTGAGCATTTCCATTGCGTGTCTCGGTGATGGGAAGCCATGCGTCTGGAGGGTTCAGCTCCTTTGAGGTGGCCCACCTCCTCCAAGTAGCCCTTCGTGCTTATCAACACCCTCTTTATCGACGTCGCCATGGGCTGGAGAACCTCGGCAATATCAGCGAGGTCGGGGTTCAGGCGTTTGACGACTTTGCCTCCTTGGACGTTGGCCTCGGTGGCCTTTGCCCCGACGGCTTCTTTGCCTCTGACGTGGCCTGAATAGAAATTAAAATCAACTCTGATCCGTCTTCAGCTTCTCCTTTAGTGCACTCTTCTCCTTTGAGTTCCCACTTCCCTGTTTTAGATCATCGTTGAAGCATTAGGAGAGAGAGATCGACTCGAAAAGAGAGGAGGGAGGGATAGGGTAATTAGGGGCAAGTAAGGTCATTTGCCAAGATTTGCAAATTCCATTTCAGTACATGGTGTCTGATCTGTCATTTGTAAAATTAAAGCAACTAATAATCCCAAAATAAAAAAGGATATTATGGGCAGGCGAAATTTCCAGATATTCCGAGATATCGTGAAAAAAATTAAGTAGGTACTTTGCCTCACATTGAATTTTGAAAGTCTGAAAAGCTTTGAACTCTTTGAAAACCTAGAAACGCACGAACTGTTTTGTAGACATTGTTTCTTCACATCGTCCCTCTCATCCTTCTGTGTTCACATTGCAGGTTAGGTTTCTCACCCTCCCATGGCTACGGTTTCAAATTTCTCAGCTTTATCATCTTCCCCAAAACCTTCATCCTTCCCTGTGACCACACCCACCGCCAATACCGCCAATACTTATTTCTGCGGCAAAACCCTACCAAAACCCTCTCTTTCTCTCTCCGCCGCAGACACCCACAACACATCTTTTACAGTTTTATCTAAAAATCCTATTGCTGATCTCATTCGACAGGATGAGCCATACCCAGACCCTGAATCAGACTCAGAATCCTTGTACTTCGATGATGATGACGAAAAGCCCCGCGAGGAGTGTGGTGTGGTTGCTATATATGGTGATCCAGAGGCGTCTCGTCTTTGTTATTTGGCCCTTCACGCACTCCAACATCGTGGTCAAGAAGGTGCCGGAATCGTCTCTGTTAACGACAACATCCTTCAATCGGTTACGGGGTTAGGACTTGTTTCTGATGTTTTTAATGAATCGAAGCTCGATAAATTACCTGGAAATTTGGCCATTGGGCATGTTCGGTATACAACCGCAGGCCAATCGATGCTCAAGAATGTTCAACCCTTTGTTGCAGGGTATCGATTTGGTTCTGTTGGTATCGCTCATAATGGAAATTTGGTGAATTATCGAAGCTTAAGGGCCAAACTTGAAAACAGTGGGTCGATTTTTAACACTAGTTCTGATACTGAGGTTGTTCTCCATCTCATTGCAACCTCAAAGCATAGGCCATTTATATTGAGGATTGTTGACGCCTGTGAGCAGATTCAAGGGGCTTATTGTCTTGTTTTTGTCACCGAGGATAAGATTGTTGCAGTGAGGGACCCACATGGATTCCGTCCTCTGGTTATGGGGAGGAGAAGCAATGGAGCTATAGTGTTTGCCTCTGAAACTTGTGCTCTTGATTTGATTGAAGCAACCTTCGAAAGAGAGGTGAATCCTGGTGAAGTAATAGAGGTTGACAAGGATGGGATTCAATCTTACTGTTTAATGTCTCATCCAGAGCCAAAACAATGCATCTTCGAGCATATATACTTTGCCCTCCCAAATTCTGTGGTTTTTGGAAGATCAGTGTATGAATCTAGAAGAAAATTTGGTGAAATTTTGGCAACTGATAGCCCTGTTGATTGTGATGTTGTGATAGCAGTTCCTGACTCTGGTGTTGTGGCTGCACTCGGCTACGCTGAAAAAGCCGGCGTTCCTTTCCAACAAGGACTAATCAGGTCTCACTATGTAGGAAGGACATTCATTGAGCCATCACAGAAGATTAGAGACTTCGGAGTGAAGCTTAAGCTGGCGCCAGTCCGAGCCGTGCTTGAGGGCAAGAGGGTTGTGGTGGTGGATGATTCAATTGTGAGAGGAACAACATCTTCCAAAATAGTGAGGATGATAAAAGAAGCAGGTGCTAAAGAAGTTCACATGAGGATTGCTAGTCCACCAATCATAGGATCATGCTATTATGGTGTGGACACACCAAGTCCTGATGAGTTGATCTCTAACAGGATGAGTACTGAGGAAATTAGAAAGTTCATTGGATCAGATTCACTTGCTTTTCTTCCTTTTGATAGCTTGAAGAAGTTGTTAGGCCATGATTCTTCTAATTTCTGTTATGCTTGCTTCTCTGGGAACTACCCTATTGAACCTAAAGATCTGTTAGTGAAGAGGGTTGGTGACTTTGTTGATGACGGCTTAAACGGGAGCTTGGAGTCTATTGATGGAGGATGGCTTCATGCAAATCCAAGCCCTAAAGAGCCAGAGGTTGTTGGACAATCCTAGTATTATTTTGTGATTCTGCAATACTTGGGTGTTTTTCGACTAATTCTGTTTTCCCCCCCTGAATGACCAATGCTTGAAAACTTGTTTTGGGCACAGCTTCAGTCTTGGATAATCTCGAGTTTCAGTTATTTAGAATGTACGATGTTAAATTAAGAACTCAGTTTTTTATCCGATTTTATGTTTTGAAATATACTCTTACAATGTACGTTCCTACTTGTAGTTCATGGTAATTAATGGTCCTAACTCATAATGTGGCTGTTCTCAAATCAAACCCATTTTGACGAACAAGTTGGGTGGTGAATTGTGAACTCAATCCCTTGTAACAGCCATAATTTTCAACATATCAACAGTCGTCTTGAGCAGTGTATTTTCCCCTTTTCTTTTTCTAATATTCCTATTCCTACCTTTATTATGGTATGGTATGTTTGGTTCAACCGAGGGGAAGGGAAAGGCAGGGATTTTAATGGTGGGGACTGGGGAGGGAAATGAGGAGAGATGAGAGATTTTAATGTTACATCGTTTGGATTGATTAGAGGTAGGAGAGAGATTTTAATATTACTTTGTTTTGTTGAAAAGCAAAAGGGAGGTAAAATATTTTCATATGGATAACTTCATCTTTATTTTATTTAAGTCAATTTTTTTAATTCTGTAGAATATTTAATAATTATATAAAATTATAAGTTTATAATTATTATATTGAATAATTATAACTTTCATGGGTATAATAATCAGCCAAAATATCAAAGTGAGAATGGAGATGAAGAAGAAAGTTAAAAGGATACCATAGGAATATTAAAAATTTTCATGACATAATAGTCATATCATGCCAAAAAAAATTTATCTCCCCTTCCTAAATTATTTTTATATTGCCAAATAAGGGGAGTGGAGTAAAATACCTCCTTCCCCTCAAACCAAACAGACTCTTAAGGCCTAGGCAAACAAGTGCCTTATAAAAAAGACTAAATAAACTTGCTAATTGGTGTCTTACAATAAGGACCAGAAGGAGAAATAACTAAGGGAAAGCTATCTTTACTGGGAAAATTTTCATGGTAGATTAGAATACCATTGCATATGGTTGTCAAAGTAAGGAAATAATTATTGCCCAAAAGAAGCAAGGAAATAATTCATGTCTAGGTAACGAAGGTTGTTACATTATTCGCGTCTATGTTAATGAAGGTTGTTAAAATAGGAAAATGTGCTGGGGAAAGAAAGGTTGTTACATGATTTATGTCAAAGTTAATGAATGTAGTTAAAATATAAAAGTAAGGAAATAATTCATATCTACGTTAATGAAGGTTTTACCTAATTCTGTCTATGTTAATGAAATGGGGGAAAGGGTTTTGAGGCATTTTTGTTATGAAAATTTTTACCGAGGAATAATTTTGTCCCCGAAGTAAGTTTGTTTGTTTGTTTTTGTTTTTGTTTTTTTTGCGTGGAAGTATAAGAAATGGAAACCATCTTCATTTGTTTTCTATCTACAACCGCATCCGATCACGAAGCACCATTTGGGCAAAATATCACGACACTCCCAAGTCCCTAAAAGATTCTCATTTGAAGGTGGAGACACGCAAGAAATCCAAGCATTGACTTTGATATGGATAGCCATGATGTGTTCACGCCAATGAATATACAAATCTTGCCTGTGCCCGCCAGTCAGCAGACCAAATCCATACAAGAATTCTACCCGCTAGATTTTGTCTTATTTTAGGGCTTTGACCCTCTTGCATATACGCCCAAAAATAAACAAGTCTGTGAGAGAATTTATTTATTTTAAACAATAAAGCAGAATACTAATCAGCGGCCGCTAGGGAATGACCATTCCTTCACAAAAACAGTTTGTACAGTACTTTAACCCATAATACGTCAATATAAAACAATTTATGTCCAAAGAAATGTTTACAATTCAGCATATATCTACTTAAATTAAATATAAGCTATAACTTAAATATAATACCGGAATTAGGACTTGTATATATATTTATATATGACTTCAAACCATGGCCCGAGTTGGACAGGCAAAGCGGATCGAACCTTATGACCATCATAACGTGAGAGAATTCTTGTCAAATGCACAAACTATGAATAAATGCAATGAAATGATGTTAAATTTTCAGAGCCACCAGAAGCTTGCAGCTGCAAAAGTCTTCACAGCCTACTGTTTTGAGTCGGTCTTAGAGGGAGCACTACTGTTCTGCTGATGCTGCTGTAGTTGCTGCATCTGAATGTTTGATTGGCATGCCTGTGATTGCTGCCTCTGCGACTGAAACATCTGAGGGTTCATAGAATGCTGCGGGATCATGCAGCCAGAAGCATGAGATTCGCCATTCAACTCAGTCGTAGCAATTTTAAGTCGTTGAACCTCAGCAGTTAGAGCTTCATTTAGTGCTGTGACGTCAGATTACAATTTGCAACAGCAGTCAGTTCAAACTATAAAGCAATCACTAAATTCATATGATAGAGAAAATAGCAACCACATGATCGCTACAAAAATATAAGGCAAAGAACTTTCAGAAATATGGAAATTGTATGACTTGATAGGTGAGCAGGCAGGCGTTGAAGGAAAAGAACTACACTATCTGATCATTCAAGCACTTGACATTTTAAGATCCTGTGTGCAAGGGAAATAACACATCTGATAAAATTCGGCACGAGGGGTGTAATAGCAGGTTAGGGCAAAACTAGCTAGACAACTTGACATTATGAGGGGAATGTTACTCTCTCTCAAACTACAAGTTGGCAGGGGACTGAGTGCAAATGGCCTCTTTTATCACATGTTCCAATTTTTAAAATTCAATTGACTACAATATGAAGTTTTGTATTTCTTGAACCTTTTTAATACCCACAGGAAATACGACAAATGATAAGGTGATCCATAACCATCTCATTCCTCCCTCCCCATAAAACAAATAAGTCTACAACACCTTGTTTCAGAAGGAATATAATAAACGGTCATATCACCTCACTATTGTTTTTAACCCAGGAAATACTCACCAAACCCTGGCAATCCACTATCAGAAATAATAGCTGTCAATGAAGAGCAGGTTGAATTAAACAACAGCTATTTGCATTTCTAACTTCTGGGTTTGATGAGATAACCACCCCACAAAAATGGTAGATCCCTCTATGAAATATATCTGCCAGAGTTTATTATTTAACCAAAAGAAACAAGTTGACAACACAACAACATTTGCATCAGGCCTAAAAGGACCACTACATGACCATATCCAAATAACCAAGATGCATTTTCAAGACAGTCTAGTCAATAAGATCAACACAAAAATATATATATATATAGTTGACAAAACGTGAGACAACAAAATAAAAGAGCTTATATTACTCACAAGAAACAAAGTGTGAAAGCAGATAAAATTGTGAGAAATATATACAAAAATGAATTCTGAATTTCAATGCAAACAAACATCATCATAGTAGAATAGCATTTTTTATTTTAATTTATGATGTTGATTCTTTTATCTTGACTAAACCAAAAGAACAACTGCTTCTAAGTGCAATAGATTCTCAAGAGTAAAGTAAGAAAATTCCACTCTAAGCCTATACTTAGCTTAAGTATGCAAGCTTTAAGAACGTTATCCATGCAAGCATATAGTATAAGAGGGTTTCTTATGTACAAGCAAAAGCCATTAGCTATTGACACCATGACCCACAGACAAGAAGTCACAAGTCCTTGCTTACCCAAATAATCAGGAAAGTTAAATAAATACCGCAAGGAAAATATTAAACGGAGAACAGAAATACCATCTCGGAGTTTTGCCTGTTGTTCCATGGCTTGAAGGCGAAACTTCAACTCATTATTCTGGTTCGTGAGCCCCACGGAATCTCTCTGCATTTAGATAAAGGAGAGGAAATTAGATAACGTCCACAATTACCAAATTATATAAAGATATGAATAATTGGAACAAAACTATATTCCCACCTGTAACAGGGTCAGTTGTGCAGACAGCGTGGTAGCTTCAGTCTGCAGAGTCTGAACCTTGTGTTCTAGTTCAGAAATGTATCGCATCTTCCGTTCTTTAGAACGTGCAGCTGATTGTCTATTTGCCAAAATCCTAAAATGAACCAAGCACAATTCATCAGAGACAGGTTGGCGTTAATGTGAATTGTTAGTGATTCAAAGAAATTACCTTTTTGCTCGCTTAGGGTCTGTTAAAGCAATCTCAGCAAGTTTTTCATTGGCCATAATTTTCTTCAATTCAGACCCGCTGAATTCCCCATTTCCAAACTCCAAGCTAAAGGCAGATGAATTACCATCAATTGAATTGGTGGGAGAAAGCTGACCAGCACGAGGACCTGGAGAAGGTGGCAGTTTAGGGCAGTCATCGTTAAAGTTTAACTTCCCGATGAAACTATCCATTGAGACACTTCTGTAGTGTCTTGAGGTGGGTGCAATATCTCCTCCCGCACTCCTTTTCATCCCTTCCTTCATTTCATTTGAAGATTTGGTTCCCTGTCTTTGCATATTGGCCCCAGTTTCGTTGACACTGCTTTCTGCTTCATTATCACTGCTATCACCTCCATTTATCTTTGTTCCACTCGCTCTACTATCCAAATCATCACGATTTTCATTGCCATTTTTGTCATCAGTCCCCGAAGAGTTAAGTGCATCAATGTTGTCTAAGTTCATGTACGCAGAGAAAAGATCATCCACAACTTCCCCTTCAGGCGATTTCTTCTCACCTGATCCCTCTATATTGTGGTCAACAATTCTGTCCCAACTCGTTTCTTTTTTAACTAATTGTGCAGGCTTCGCTAAACCTGCACCTGAATTTTCTCTCCCAGACAATGACCTATCTAGTCCACCAGAACCCCTTAGTGGAATAAGAGGAGGCGAAGATTGCATTACAGTAGAAAAGCCAAATGGTATATCACTGTTAGAGCGCCTATGTGCTTTACGTGGGGGTAAACTTTCACCAACCCGTGAAGGATTACCCCTTGTAAAAGGTGAAGGTGGCAATAAAGAATGCGAACTTACATCCCGATCCTCCATAGATACATCAGCCGAAGCTGGGTCTGACATGGAAGTTGAAGTGGAGTCTCGAAAAGGAGAGGGGCTTAAGGGAGGCAGAGAATCGAGCGAGAAAAATGGCGGCTGTGATAATGATCGCGAATGAGTAGGTCCTGGGCTAACAGTTTGCTGTGACGTGGGTCGCGACACAGGGATCTGAGAATATGGGGAAATCGGAGGGATCTGGTGGGGATGTGACGGTGGTATGCCGAGTCTCTTGTTATTATTACCATCCCCGCCAAAATTCTGCTGAAAATGCCGCGCGCGCATTTGTGAGGGGTTGAATTGAGGTGCACTGAGTTGGTCCGTGCTTAAAGGTTGTTTCAGAATCGAAGATGATGAAGTTCCGAACAAGGATTGAAGATTATGCATCATGTCAGTGTGGGCTTCTTCAGTATCGCCCATTTTGCTTTCAAATATGATGATATCGATTCACAAGTCGATAGCCCTGAACCCTAGTTCAACCAACTTAAGCTCCAACCAAAAGGAATACAAGATACAGTAAATCAAAACCCTGAAAACAGCAATAGTGCGCAAAATCAGAGACGAAAAACCAGCACAAATACGCACTAATTAGCTTTTGACGCTTAAAAGGTTGGGCATGTGCCTATACCATTTTACGAAATTATAGCAAGTAATAGAGCTTAAAAGAAGGTACCTAAAAAGTAACCGAGAAGCAAGTCGGCAATGTTGGATACGCAATTTGAACAATGAACTTAAGAATAAGATTTAAGACCAGCCATTAATAGTGGCATCCGTCCATAAATCCAGCTCTAGCTTTTAACTTTATCTGGCGGAAATGCCGAAGAAGCAGGCGCTTATCTCTCCAAAACTGGCTCACTCACTCTCTCCCTCTTTCTCTTTCTCTTTCTGTCTCTCTCTGGATGAAGAAGAAGAAGAGAAGAAGGCGAAGGAAGAAAATAAAAAAGAGCAATCTTTTCTCTCTCCTTTGGTTTCTCTCTCTACCGAGACGACGATGACTACTACTACACGGATATCATGACTAACTACGCGTGAATTTAAAATGAATTTCATTTCGCCGAATTTGCATTTGGTTGGCATTTCAATTTCATTCCGACCTCATTTGACTATGTATTGCTACTATGCTCCCTCGCGCCGATTACTTGGATACTGTACTATTTTGAAAGTAGAGTATTGTTTTCTCAAATTACAGCATTATTGTGCCTGTAATAAAATCCTTAATTGAACCAAATGGTAATTGACTCACTGTGCAGCTGCCACGCGCCTACTAGTCCCGTATCAGAAAATCGCCGACCATTTTATTTTTCTATTTTATTTGCATATCCCGTTGTATTTTCGGATTTTCCCATGGGCCGGCCATTTTTTTTCATTTTTCAAAAGGAAAAAAATGTTGAGTGATTCCTTCTGAAGAAGAAAGTGCTTTTGAAGTAAATGGAGTGTTGAGTAATGCTTTAAGAGAGTATTTTAAATTATTTATATTAATTAGAATTTTATTATCATGTTTAATTTTATTATTTAATACTCCCTCTGGTCCTTATTGGGCCTGTTTGGGTTGACTTATTTCTCAGCGTTAGTGTGTAAAAATTTCGGTGGCTTTTAAGCCACCGACCCAATGAGAAAAAAGTCCAATTTTTTTCGTTTGGATTGTCCATTGTGTTGGCTTAATTTTAAGTCAAAAAAGCTCAAAAAGTCAGTTAAGGAAAAAGCTCCAGAATTCAGCTTTTTTCATAACGCTCTCAGCTTTTTGACGTGGACCCCGCCACTTCTACCACCATCAATCCAAACACAAATCATTATCTATAACCTGACTTTTTTCCTACCGAGCTTTTTTTAAAGTTAGATAGCTTTTAAGCTACCGCTCCTACCGCCAACCCAAACAGGTCCATTATAAGGCACCGACTAATTTTTCTCACAAACCAATAAAAGTAATTAAAGTCAATAAAATTGCCCTACAATTTAAGTAACTTCCAATATTACCCCTACTAATTGCACTAAACTCTAATATTATGTCACTCTGGTCCTATTTATAAATCCAGTTTGACCAAAAAAAATTTGGTCATATTTATAAGTCCAGTTTCGGAAATAAATGAGATTGTGACAATTTTACCCATATTAATTGCACCCATAAAGATAGAGAGAGAAGAAACAGTAAAAAAATACCTAATCATATATGAGGGCAACGTTGAAAATTTATCCCATAATCATTGTGTCAACTAACTTTTCTTGGTATGTGAGATTTGGTCAAACTGGACTTATAAATAGAACCAGAGTGGTATTAATTATTACTCTCATCCACTACCCTCATTAATTAGGGGCAGACATGGAAACAAATAATTAATGCTCATTGGGAACAAGCAAGTGTCTTATAAAAAGGATCAAATAAACTTGCTAGTTGGTGCCTTATAATAAGGACCAGAGTAAGTATTTACTACCACTCTGGTCCTATTTATAAGTCCAGTTTGACCAAATCTAACATACTAAGAAAATGTAAGTATCTCGATGATTATGGAACAAATTTCTAATTTTACCCTCATTTATGAATAGGTACCTTTTAAAATTTATTGTCAAATCTCTCTCATCTTTTTCTCTTTCCAACATAGCTAGTCAATCTCTCTCATTATCATTACTATGGGCAAAATTGTCAAAATCTCATTTATTTGGTCAAAATAGACTTAGAAAAAGGACCAATTTTTTTGGGCCAAAATGGACTTATAAATAGGACCAGAGTGGTATATCTTAAGATTAGATTTAGATTTTATATTTTTTTTATATTATATCTTAGTTATTTTGATTTGATTAAATCAAATCATATTTTAGGATTAGCTTAGGTTGGCTATATAAAATTTTATTTGTACACTATTCAACAATATTTAAGTAGTCCTTGTTTAACCTCTGCATTAATATAATCCAATAAATTTCAATACAAAATATGAAAAATAATAAGAAAGTACCATTTAAACTTCAAAATTTTAAATTAGTGGTTTCTCACTAAAAGGAATAACTCATTCCAGATTTTAAAGTTAAGGAGATATTTTCTTGTGTTTTCACAAAAAATATAGTTTAATGGTAATGAATAAATGTTTTTTACCCCTCCCAAAGATAGGTACTCTTTTTATCTTAGTCTTAAGTTACTTTTAACATATTTTATTGAACCAAAAAAAGGATTATGGGTTAATTTTGTTCCGAAAGTTTTCAACGATGTGCAATTTTGCCTTAAAAATTATTTGATAGGCAATTTTACCTTAGAAATGCAAAAAATGGAGTAATTTTATCTTGACCGTTATCCTAGTTAATTTTGATCGTTATATGATCAAATATACGAAGCTGACAGTCAACAGCTAAGGTAAAATTGCTCACTTTTTAACACTTTCAAGGCAAATTAATCCTCAAAAAACTTTCGAGGCAAAGTGGCTCTTAACCCCCAAAAAAAACCCTTAAACTACACTGACTACAAGTATGTCTCTTTTGACTGGACTACGTGAATGTTTAGGTAACACTCAAATGGCACTTTCAGAAACCTTTTTTTTGCAAGCCACATAACTTCTTTCCCATGCTTACTTGAATCATAAAAACTATTATCCAAAGTAAAACCAAACATATGAGTATTGTCTTACAATTTTGATAACTTCTCAATGTCCCACATTTTTAATATACACTTTGCCTCAATTGCAAAAAGTCTATAAGATATGCATATTCTAGTTTGCAGAGTAAATTGTCTTATAAACTAAGTTATTCATTTACAACTCCGAAATAGTAAATAAATGATAAAAGCATATATCCATACAAAAAATTTTAATAATGTAATTTACAAATAGAATTAAGAGGATGATTCTCTGTCAATTTTAACTCTCATGTTGCGGATAGAATTCGATTTGGGATTTTGTTGGAGTGTAACTGAGTCAACTCTTTTTAAGTGTGGTAATAAATATATGTTTTTCCCGCTTATTCCTCATTCTATGCTTTAATGTGTAATTTTGTACAAGAGTTATTTTTTGGTATATTTGCTCCTAGTAGTAATTTGAAGAGTTTCCCACCTTGGTGAAGATATGGATAAGGTTTTTTTTTTTTTTTAAGATTTCCTTTTCTAAATGTGATTTTACAAATTGTGTGTTGAACAATAAAGATTTCACTGATCGATAATCTATACTAAATAGGATAATTCATCTCTTCAAAGATACTAGTACTAGTTTGTAAATTCTATGATCACCCCGCTCTCTCTCATAAAAATGCATACAAATATAATGACTTTAAAATAAAATAGTTTAATTCAAAAATTCAAAAATAAAATAACACCAGCAATTCCAAAAAAAAAAAATTGTGATGTAATGCATAAATGTGATTGATACATAGTTTTTGTGTAACGTATAAAATATACATGATATTCTTCAGATTGCGATGAGCTTAAGAAATGAAATGCTATTGCAAAAAAGAAAAAGAAAATAGAAAATAGAAAGAGAAATGCTATTTATGATATATAAATGATACAATTTGTTATAGTATATTTTACATTGCGTGTTATTAACATTAAAAAGAATATCAGGTCAAAAAAACAATTAAAAGAACATGCCAATTTATTTTTCTTTTCTTTTTCAAAACAATATATGATAATTTCAATGGGAAAATATCCCACAATTGATGCCTCTTCATATGAGAATAATTACCATTAGCCAATTGTGCATTTTTGGGTGAAATTAGAGCATTATATTTATATCGTAAATAATATTCATGGGGGTAGAGATTTGGGAATGAGGAATTATATTATATATCAAAATTTATATATATTGGAAACATTCCCCAAGTTTAATTAAAAAATAAAAATAAAGAGGAGATAATGATGATTAATGGAGATAGTTGAGGGGAGAAGAGGTAGGCACATGTGTTGAGAGGAATTTAGTTTGGATAGAGTGAAACTTGAATTTGAAGGCATTGTAGAGTCAGAGGAATAAATTAAAATAAAGTTAAATGAGATGAACACGGCCTATTAATTGAATGAGAGGAACTTTTCATTGCGTCACACTAACTCTATGTATGTATACCAAATCATTATTTCATTAAAAAAATTTGAAAAAAAAAGAGCAAAGTGAAATTGGTAGAAAAACATTTGAGGTGGTTTTGAACATATTCAAAAAAGGTCACTTAATATACAGGTGAGTGAGGAGGATTGATCAAGCAGTATAGAGTTAGAGTTATGTAAAAAGAGGTCGAAGAAAGCCGAAACAAATTCTCATGTAAAGTCATAGAAATGGATCGTTTGGTTAAAAATATATTTAAAGATTTGGCTTTCAGCAGAATATATACAACGACGTCATGCGATTTATATAGCTGATTTTATCTAGTGAGATAAAGACTTTGTTATTGTTTTTGTTCCCTGATGGTATAAAAAACAATATATATTGAAAACCAAATTCAAGTGCTAATGTATAGTAATAAATTATATCGTTTATGTAAGTACCTCTGTGAACGCTCTCTGAGCCTAAAGGCATACCGTGATCCTGGTAGGGTACCGATGTCTACCCGTACCTTAACTTTTTTTACCAAAAAAATAAATAAATTATATCTTCTCTTTTAAATTTTAATGGAACCGCGTATGATTTTTATATTTGGATAATGCAATTCTGAGAATATCCACACACAAAAAATTAATAACAAGCCTCTGACTATTAAATTATTAATTTAATCAATTTAAAATTGGAGTTCTCTTTGATTCTTTCTACTTTCTAGTTTCTACGAGGCTGTAGCGCCCAGAGATAGAAGATGGGCAGGGGAGATCGACATTTAAGTCAAATGACTATGATATTTTTCGCTATGTTTTAAAAGGTTTAAGTATTGACGAAATCCTTATAAATGCAGATATAATATATTTATTTCACAAAATTGAGATTAACAATATTAAAGTTAGAATATAAGAAAATATTTTATAAAATTATAGAATCAAACTAAAATATACACGCATAAAACTATAAGATTTTAGTGTTTGTATTAAGGATGTCTCAATTAATATATATATATATATATATATATATATATATATATTTGTATCAATATCAAATAAATTTGCCTTGATTTATATACGGGAGGGCCAAGAAGAAACATAAGATAGAAAAGCCTCCGTCTAGTTCCATCAACGTGCATGCCATGAGCCAATAAGGAATGATAAAATTGGTTAAGGCGTCGGCCTTCAGCTCGAAAGAGAGGAAGTTCAATACTCACTGACCAATGTGAGAACCTTATTGGTTGTGTTAATTGACGATTTGTAAATACTTCTATAAATGTTTTTTGAGCCTGGATGCGTGTCCTGACCTGGTGGGTTACCGAGAGGAGGTTCGGTACCTGTTAACCGATGTGAAAACCTTGTTGGTTACTAGTAGGTGATCTATAAATATCTTTATATGTAAGCGCTTTTTAAGTCTGAAAGTATACTTTAACCCTGGTGAGTTACCGGAGTGTACATAGCCCACATAAACTTTATGTTTGTTTCTTTTTTTTTTTTTTTGGAATTGGGGACCTAATGGTCCCGGGCAGGGTCGAACCTGATACAAAGGCTGGATAGACCAGCGTCATACCACTGCACTACCTGAGCGCTTGGTTACTTTATGTTTGTTTCTATGTGTGTGTAAAAGAACGTGCATGCCATCATCTTCCATTCATATAATTATCTTTTTTCCCAGAAGAACTCAAACGATAAATATCTGCAGAATGATCCTTTCACCCATAAGATCTACACACACGTAACTAAATATGAATAAATTTGTATATATCTGTGTATAAATCTCTTTATTTTTTTCACAAACTCGGAATATATTGATAAACGTACAACTAAATCCAAGTCATTTGTCTTATATTCACTATCGTCGTATTAAAAAAAAAAAGGGGTTAAATATCTCTGCCATAAATGACGTAGATCATAAGAAAATGACTTTCATATTAATTATTTGTGTGTCTAATTTGTCACGTCATGCTCAGTTAAAACAATAGTAAGAAGAGTATTTTGGTCGAGCCTTTGTATGCAAACATTGTTAAATATTGGTATTTTTTGCAATATTTTCATGACAATAAAAAGATAACAAATAAAGCACGTAATGCCTATTAACGTCTCTGAATATTTAAATTTGTTTGTACATATAATAGAATGTAATGCTGATGCATGCCCTCGAACAATAATAAGAAAATTGAGCTTTAATTTTTTGTAGATAATTTTGTTCTCTTCAAATTTTATTGCCAATTTGATTTTAAAACGGATACATTTTATTCAAAACACGAAACGAGACAAATAAAAATTGAAAAAGTGTATAAGAAATTGAAAGAGATCGATGAAGAAATAATTAAAGAGTGGGATTGTTGAAGTAATTAATGGGGTTTTGAGATGACAGAAAGTGGTCCGTGGTTGAGTTTAAATTTGGAGCACGGCAGGAACAATGAGAAATGGAGGAGCCTAAGTTAACGTTAATGTGAACCAGTCTATTTAGAGAGCGTTTTAAGTAGTTAAAAAAAAAAAAAAAAAGTAGCTGTAGGGAAAAAGTCAGAAGTAGAGTTTTAGATTATGTTTTAAGTTCACTGGGTTTTCTTTAAAAAAATTCTTAAAAGTCAGTTAAGAAAAAAGTTTTATAGGGTACTTTTTTTAAACAAATTCTCAGTTTTTTGATGTGGGTCCTCTCACTTTTATTAACATCAATTTAAACGTAAATCATATTTACAACCTGACTTTTTTGTATCAGATTTCTAAAAAAATCAGATAAAAAATAACTCACCCCTCTGACCACTAACCCAAACATCCAATGTTAAATGTTTTAACGTGTGTGTGGTGAGGGGTGTTTTAATAAGAAAATTTTAGAAAAAAGGTTGATTCACCCACAATCTAAGGGTAGAGCAAAATCTCTCTTCCTCCTAGGTGATACGATGTTAGGCAGGGCAAGCCGTCTATTATCCTTAGGTGTTAACCTAGGCACCTAGGAGTTAAGATGTTTTACCCAGCCTCTTAATCAACTCCAAAATCGAACCTCCTTCTTTTAGTAAGAGTATCCAACCCTTTTATCAATTGAGCCCGAAAAAAAACGAGGAATAATTTGAGGTGTTTTTGTTTGGGGATGGGAAATAATGATGGTAATAAAGGAAAAGGAGAAGAAATTTGGGGTCCACGTAGGGTTGAAAATAAGAAGGGACAAGTCACATCTTGGACGAAAAACAAAAAAGGCAAAAATGTATTAGGGGCCAATCAAAAGTTGATCAATCTTCTTCTTCCTGGCAAAAATAATAATAATAATAATAATCAATCTTCTTCTTCCTGGCAAAAATAATAATAATAATAATAATCAATCTTCTTCATTTTTCTTTTCCATTTTGGAAATGGTCAACCCGATTGTCGGCACCAATAAATTATGTCGTTTCTCTCATTTTCTTTTTCTTGTTCATTCACATCTTTTTGCCCAAATTTCAAAATTCTATTACTAACACCTAGTAGTATTTATTAGAAAGTGTTTTAGAGTGTTGGGTGTTAAATAATAGGTGCCACTAAATTTTTTAAAAGTATTTAATGTATTAAATATTAATTTTGAATTTACTGAAAAATATTTCCGGGTGATTTTTTTTAATAAAAAAAGTGTTCTCCTTAAAAAGAGTTCATTATTCTTTTTTTTTTCTTAAAAAAAAACTGACTTAAAATTACTTCATTATTTTTTGGATCTTCATCATTTTCTTATGGGTTAATATAACATAGAACCATACCAACGTGTTAAATAGAATAGAACTTGAGAAAACCAAAATCTCTTACTAAAATTTTGAGGGATCAAAAACTTGAGAAGCCAAATATTATATTAACACTTTTTTTATATATTCATTGTTGGGTTGTGTTGTTTCCCTATTTGTTGGATTTGTATTTGTATGATTTGTTCTATTTTAGTGTTATGAACACTTTAACCTGATGAAATACTCTTTCTGTTATACTTTCTCCGGTCCTAATTATAAGACGACTTTTATAATGTAATTTGCACTATAAAAGTGATCTTATAATTAAGAATAGAGGTAATATAACATATGATTGAGTTGTCCGCCATACTTTTTTTTTTGGTTGAAACTATATACAAATTCTTATATTATTATGACACAATGTATATATATAGCTTGGTTTTCTCTTTGTCTGACGACCTGTTTATATATGCAAATTAAATGTCGTAAATTTCTGAAGGCCGGACGATAAAAGTAAAACATCTTTGCACGTACACACACACTAAAGCCGGATTTGGCTTCCATTCTCTTCTCTTCCCATTCACTTTCCATCTTCTTCTTAATCTCAATTGTTGAATTGAAATCTGAATGGTTCAGATTTAATCTTTTATAAAAAAAATATTAATAAAATATTAAATTATTAAAAAATATTTTAAAATAATATTTTTATAAAATATTAAATCTGAACGGTTGAGATTTCAATCTAACGGCTGAGATTGAGAAGAGGATGAGAAATGGATAGGAAGGGAAGAGGATGAGAGCCGATCCCAACTAAAGCCAATGTGTTCTTCAAATTACATAATTATATTAGTATCTTGATTATTTTCATTTAACAAGGCATCTCCATCATTCCACGAGATAACATTAACATTTTCGTTTACGATAAATGGATAACTGTAATAATCAAATCTTACCCCCGAATTTTTATGGATGCGGCTTGCCTCCTTTGCTTTAATGGCTCGTTGCGTCATTTTCTATGAAGTTGCACTGCGTTGGTGCAAAATGTATAGGCTGCTCAACACTCTTTTCTTAGAAAATAGTACTCCCCCTAATTATAGGAGAAAATTTATAATGCAGATTACAATATAAACTTTGTTTTATAATTAGGACCGAAGGTAGTATATCATCTTGGAATATTTTGTATTGGTGCAAAATGCACATATTGCTCAAAATTTCATAACACAAATTTTGTATCACAATATGTATTCACAAAATTTGTATCAAAATTTCTATACACAATTTCAATATCACACATTTTGTGTCATCAATTCAATATCACAAGTTCCGTATCACAGATTCCCAAATTGTCTCCCATCAAGCTAAATTAACTACCCTATTTCCATCGACTAGACCCATGGGCTAAGTTATTGTCCATGTTACTGGCTATTCAAAAGCACATTGATCATATGATGAGGATCGACTAAAATTTTCAAAGCACATGCCTAGACCATGAATCTTTTTGCCCTGTTGAACTAGTGGGGGTGTCGCAGCCTCTCATTGAATTGGTGGGATAATCTCCCATTAAACTAGTAGGATAGTCCCTCATTGTACCAATGAGACAATGTAACCCCAACTATCGTACATAGTTGAGGCTAAACCAAGTGGTAGAACAAACTACTTTATCTCATATCAACTAGAAAATCTCATTGGCCCTTTTAAAAGCAAGATAATCAACTAGAAACCTCAAAGTTTTTTGTTTTGTTTTTTGTTTTTGATAAAACCTCAAAGATTTCTGAATGTATCAAAACTTAAATTTTCTCGATCAAACCCATAAATAAAGAAGAGAAAAAATAGGAGATAAATAGCTTACCATAGATGAGACGAATCAAACCACTTCGACCTCTCACTCTCGCTGTAATAAAAAATCAGGATGGCATATAAATAATTTGATGGGGAACATGCACTTAATTAAAATACAGAAACATCATTTGATTGATCTGGTGCTAAGTTTTTACCTTTTTAATCCATAAAAGGGAGACGAGGACGACGATTTTTTTTTTTTTTGGTCGAAAAGGACGACGATTATAATGTTAGAACTTTTTTTTTTCTTTTTTTGATATGTAATGTTAGAACTTCGAACTTCTTGTCAATCATTTCATTAAATTAAAAGAGATAAGAACATCGAATTAAAAAATAAAACCGCAAAGTTCCGAGTGGGCCCGCCAAGATTCCGACTTCCATAATTCACGGCCCAATGAACGTTGGCGATTGCATTTGCAGCTATTCCCAATAGATACGCTACGTATATATATATATATATATATATATATATATATATATATATATATATATATATATATATATTTGTACTTTTGACTTTTGAGTATCCGAGAGACGAGGAAGAATTTAGTTTCACAGTTATTTTATTTTGTCTTAATTATACGAATATTTTTTTTATTTTGAAAACATATATTGAAGTTCAAATCTTTAACTCTTTCAAAAATATTTTAAAAAATTTCAAAAATATATTTTTAATTAATATTTATATATATGTCAAATTTATTTACTAATTTATTTTTAATATTAAATCCTAAATTCTCATTGACATAAGATATCACAAACTTTTAAAAATTTAAATAATTTAACGGGGTTTGAGGGAATAAAAATAAAATTGTAAAATATAAGCAAAGTTTGTGTAGCATGTATTTTAATTTTGGAAGAAATTTATATGGGTTTCTAAATGAAAAGGAGTAATGTAATTAAGGCAAAAAGGAAAGGTGATTTGTATATATAATACATAAATATGTAAATTATTAAAGGGTTTAAACTTATCATGTTGCATGAGAAGGAGAATATTTTTACACACACATAAAATGGTGGGACCCACATATATATATATAATGCAATTTACATTATATATATAGGTGGATCCCACCATTTCATGTGTATAACATGAGAATACACTTCTTTTATAACTTGAAAAATGTTTTTTCCAATATTAAAATAATGAATTAAATAAAAAAATATAAAAAGAATTTTAGGTTGCCCGTTAGTTTTCGTATAAAGACAGTATTATTATTTTTTACCTGTCAAAACATTATGGGTTGCGTTACTTATTTACTTCGACAATATTCATGATGTGAATAATTAATGTGACATTTTTATTTTAATGCAAAAAAAGAAAACTATTTTTGTGGAATGTTGATCGTTAACAAAAGTAATATGTGGCATCAATTTCAAAAGGTTATATGATAAATTATTTCATAATTTTCTTTAAGAAAGCTATAGCAACTCAAAAAATAACTTTAGAACAAAATATCATAAACCCTGTGATACGATTTGAGGATACTTGATCGTTTGACGAAGCAATAAATTTTTTTATGGCAAAAAATCAAATTCCCTTCCTTCATTGTTAGGGGAAAAAAAAGGTAAAAAATTTCTGATTGAACTTTAAAATTATAAATTAGTTATTTTATCTTTAAAAGTATAGGTATTGATTATATTTAAATAGTGATTAACGAATATTTTAAAAGAAAATTATTAATTTTAAATTTTAAAATTTAAGTAGTATTTTTTTTATTATTTTCTTTTAATTATATTATTACTATCTGTCTTTTTTTTTTTGGGGTAAAATGGGTCCCATGTGATACGTGACGTCGGGGAGTTTGACTTAAATGGTCGGGGGACCTTTATGACGACCACGTGTTGAGGGAGCGAGACATTGCTTTACACGCACACGTGGCATTAGATTAGCGTCAAAGGTGGGAAGATATGCGGGGCTTATCCACTGTTTTCCCAAGTGGGCCCACCTATCATGCCCAGGCCCGTTATTGCGACAGCGAAAGCCCATTTTGTCATTTCCATCCGCTTTCTGTGAATACGGCGTCGTAAGGTAACTCCAATGCATTATTATCATTATCACATTGGGATGTTGTCAAATCAATTCTTTTATTGCCGGCAAGTTTTACTCAACAAATATGAGAAGAAATACTTACATATTTTCAGGAGCGACACCTTATTTGATTAATTAAAATATAAAAAAACTATCTTATTCTAATCATAAATGAGTTATTTGTAGAAATAGAAATTTTATGATTTTAGAAATGATGAGAGGGAATTTCATTTTTTGTTTTTCTAAATTAAGCATTTTATGTTTTTTAAATCACAAAATTTGAATTTCTCCAAATGATTTATATGCTTGGTAGGATTAAAGTAAGACGTGTTGTCATATTTTAATTAGTTGAAGTATAAATGAAGTGACGCTCCAAGAGTATGTATGTATTTCTCTAAAGATGTGATATTTGCATTTAAATGTTAATAGTTGAGTTGGATAGATACACCTTTTTGACTTGATTATGATGCTATATGATAATATGGGAGTTAATATTTCGGCTGCACAAAATATTTTCTCTAATTCTATTTGCAATTTCTCTCCCTACATGCTTGTGGCATTTAGTTATGCGATTTTGTCCTTTAAATGACAATGGAATATGATCAGAGCAAGTAAAGAAAACTAGACGACTTAGCTTAGGGCTGGCAATCCAAAGTTAGGATAAAAGTCAATTAGAGTAATTTGATTTATGTTTAAACAAGTTTCTATTTTTTTAAAAAAGTTATTTGACAGAAATTTGTTGCGATAATTTATTAAAAAAGTCAGTTTCAGAAGGTTGAAATATGAAGAATAAGCTAAGAGTAAGGTGTTATAAAAAATTACTTCAACTTTAAAATGATTTTTTGAGTAAACTGTCAATTGCTTTAAAAGCCATGCCAAATATCTTCATCCTTGAAGTGCTTTTGAAAGCGTCTCTTCTCCCTCCCTCCCTCTCTCTGCCTACACTTTCTCTTCTCTGCTCTAAAACTCAACTCTTTGACTCTCTCTCGAGCATCATCTTATACCACAACCGCGTCAGAGAGGTAGATCAGAGCTTGGATTTTCTAGTTGTGATCTTCTCCCTCTGATTTTTGTCGGCTGTGGTCTTCTCTCATCTCTAGGGTGAGTTTTTTTCTCTCCCTCTCCAGATCTGTCTTGAGGTGGTAAGAACTCTCTCCTTGCCTTTGTATGAGTTGTCTGTCTTCTCCTCCTGTTTTTATGATGTTGGATTTTAGCGGTGGTGTTAATAAACAAATCTATGAGAAATAACTCCTTTTGGTTGGAAATTTGTTTGAACGTTGATAGATTTGATCCTGTCCGGGTGGCTCCAATTCATGTTCTTGGGGGAATGGTTTTATCAATAGTCGCTGCTGCCTTATACTTTACTTATTAGAGGACCATTGTTAGCCATAGGCATCATCAAGAGGCATTGTTCAGTGTGTGGTCAACATCACTAGATCTATTCAATGGATGAGGAGAAGTATTTTAAAGACATCATTGATCTTCTTGCTAAGGTTGAGTTTTTTTATGTTCTTTACCCCAAAACGGGGCTATTGTGTTGTTGCTTTATTTGCAACCTATGCTTATAAGGAAGTGTGTCTTATAGGGTGGATTTGGAGCCAACACATTTTTTTTTTTTAATGTTACTTCTAACCTTAGATTTACAAGAGTTTGATGTAGTCTTTGAAACTACTTCTAGTCCTGTTCTTCAATTAGTGATAATTAGTTTTTTTTTCTTTGTATTTGGTTTGTTTTGTTGTATTTGCTTTAGTTATCATTTTGTGTATCTCTTTTTGAAATATTAATATAAGTACTTTTGACAAAAAAAAAAAAAGTGCTTCTGGGATGAAAGTCAGATTGAGATGTCTCAAAATAAGCACTTACAGCCATATTCCCCAGAGACTCTTACCTATTTGGAGCCCCGGGAGTAAAGAAAGTAAAAGATGTCCATGTATGCGATGACTAAATTGGAGGTAGCAAGTTTGTACTGTTTATTTTTCTTGAATGCATGATTATAGGTAATTAACCAATATTCTGAGATAATGCTCCTAATCTTATTAATGGTGTTCCTTAAAAGATGATCCCAGTGTGTCCCACGGGATTGAGACTATATGAATAATTTTTGGTTTTAAGGTTTTCAAACAAACAACCTGACTTTTTTCCTTTAGGGTAAGAAATTGAAAAAGACCTATCATGTTGGATTTAAAATCATGAAAAATTATTTGCTAGACACCCGAATTCAGATAAGATTGCCAAATCAAGATGCTATACGCTGATCCCCTTCATGTGTATTCGTTTACAAGATTCATTTTTAACTGACTCTATGACAAATTTGAACTTTCAGTGGACATGATCACAAGAACATTATATTTGTCTTCAAATTCTTTTAAGCTCACACCTAGGCCAACCCCAGAGTCACCAAGTTTCAATGACAATTAGACAAAGGACTCTAAAAAGGATCACAGATGGGAAAAGTGACAAAATTCAAGAGATAAAATAGTCTAGTTTTCTGCTGGTTCAATGCCAAATGCCAACATAAGAAATGCACTTACATAGATAAAAACCATGAAATGTTTAACACTACACCAAACTGGAGTGCCATCCAACAATTGAGATGGTTTTTGCACATATTTAGGACCGCATTACATGGGAGAAAGAGTTGACACTCTCATCTATCATGCAAAAAGATGTATACCCCAGAACCTTTCAGGGTTATTCGTTCTATATTTTCTGTCCATACCTTTGATGAGTTCCATGTCCTCTTCGGACAGCTTGAAATCAAAGACGTCAAAATTCTCTTTCAGTCTCTCCAGTTTTGATGTTTTTGGAATGACCACAGTATTCCTTTGAATGCCCCAGCGAAGAGCAATCTGGGCGGCAGTCTTCTTGTACTTCTCAGCAAGACCCTGGAATATGGGAAATGAACTAATTAAATCACTTTCACAAAGTATTCAGGCCAAAAGAAGAAAGCCTAAAGTAGTAAAACTCACTTTCAGAACTTGATCATCCAAACATGAAACTGTACCAAACCATTCCGCATTTGCTGCAGCACCTCCCAGTGGAGTGTGGGCCGTGACACAAATTCCATGCTTCTGACAAAATTTGACAAGAGAATCGCGCTGAAAGTATGGGTGAGTTTCAATCTGATTAACTGCGGGCTTTATCTTGGAGTATGCTAAGCAATCTCGGGTCAGAAAGATATCATAGTTGCTGCAAGGAGCTCTTTGTCAGGCAATAAACTTTATAAATAGAATAAAGTATGTCAAGATCAACTTTCTCAAGCAACCCCAGGAAAGTACAGACCACCACAGATGAACTAATAATGTACACCAAAGTTTAGCTAACTCCTGACATATAGATGGTGTATCAGATACATCCATATTTCATTATTCATACATTTCACTAGAAGTCTAAAACTAACAACAGTAACTCGGTTTGAATCAGGTTATATAAAAATGATGTGTAGTAGGTGAGAAACCTTGAGTACTTTGAAATTTGACATGGATATATCAACAAACATATAACAAATTTTGAATATTTATCATATATAAGAGTGATGCAGGTCAAGTAAAGATGGGTAATATGTAATGAGTAATCACTTGAAGAGATTGCACGCAATGACAGCAAGCATATGTGAAGATGAAAAAATTGATTGATGCTTCTTGTTAATCTTTGTCAATCGCACTCGGCCAATAAACACAAGTGTGATGGTTCATAGAGTAAATTGCACCTGATCCCTATGCTACGAACCAAGCCCAATGAAACAAGTTCCTCCATAGCATGCCAAGTAGTTTCCAGGGATATGGTTGTGTCTATATCCAGGACCCCATCATCACCCAAAGCACTGTCAGTTGTACCCACTCCTGCAATAATGGAGACAAAATCATCAAGAAACCAAATACTTGTAATTGAAATCACTTGTAGATCCTAAACTTGACCAATTTAATCTGGTAGACACTAACTTGGAAAAATTGGCAAATTAACTCCAAACGAGAAGAGAAAGACTGAAAGAGATGAATTACATGAGAAACAGAACTAGATGTCAAAATGCTCATTTTTAATAGTTATGAATATTGATAAGAGATTTAGTTCTGATCCTAAAATTTTGAAGCCTACGTTCATTGTATATTGGTATGCCATATCAAAACCAATTACTTGATTTGATCATTACTGTTTTGAAGCTGAAAAAAGATTAATATTTAAAATTTCGATCTATATATGCCAAAAAGTAGGCACCAAACCAAACAAAGTGAACATACCAGTATGCCGTGTGGCAATAGGGAAGTGAACAAGATACAAATCCAGGTAATCTAACTTAAGCTTCTTCAAACTGTCTTTACAGGCCTCAGCAACGTGCCCATGGTCAGAATTCCAAAGCTGCAAATTTACAATGCCAAGGAAAGCTACAATTATTCTCTGAGCAATGAGATCTTAAACCGCGTCAAACAGATAAGACAGTTGAGGATTCAATAGGAAATGAACCTTGGTAGTGATGAAAAGATCCTCCCTCTTCACTAGCCCAGTTTTGAAAGCCTCTGCAAGAGCGTCTCCAACTTCTGCTTCATTTCTGTAATCAGCTGCAGTACATTCAAAATCTTGTCAACCGCCAAATGCTTTATTAATAAACAGCCGGGTTAAAAAGTAAATGCATCAATGCTATGGAGTACATACGCCAACCAAAAGAAAACATCCGAAATGCATCCAAATCTCAGTCTTAGGTATTCGTATCACACAGAATGCATTCTTTTTGATTAAAAAAAATCAATTTTTAGATTTTTGGAGCAAACGTGTCAAAGTCATTATCCAAGCTTTCATAGCCTGATGAAATACAAGAGACTAAACAGCTGAAATGCATCCACATCTCAGTCAACCACTACGTGCTTTTGACCACGTTGAAGGATATAACAGTTCATGATTCAAAGCTAAGAAGCAGGGACATTATAAAGGCTAACCCTGTGTGTGTTCAGCACAAATAAGTACTAATATTATACACGATGCTATATGTTAAATTACACAAAACCACTGTTAGATTTTGTGTTGCCTACATGGAGATGTAAGTATACAAGCTTCATAGCCCCATAACATACAAGCGACCAAACAGAAAATCTGAATATACCAAGGAAATTAAGCCAGCAAATCAAAACCCACAAGTTTCCACAGCTGATATAATGAAGACCCTGAAGAAGAAAAGGGAAGGTGTAACTCCAATTATAGGATTAGCATGGTTTTAAACCGCTTAGTCCAATTGGTTAAGAAGCAAGAAAAATCAAGGAAGACAAAGAGGTACGATCCCGCATCTGGGGCAAAAAATGATGGGTAATACAAATAAGTTTTCACAAAATCAAGCAAACAACTGGATCATCAAAAAACTAAAACAACATATAGAGATTCAATAAAAAATAAATAGAAGAAACGAATACATCAGGGCAGTTGAAATATCCTAAAATCTATGGGAGTTTTGAAGGATACCAGCACAATCGAAGTGACGATAACCGAGCTTGATAGAGTTGATGATAAGATCCCTGACTTCTTGACCTTGCATGCGCCACACGCCCAGACCGATTATCGGCATCTTGAAGCCATTGTTGAGCGTTATTGCCATTTTGCTCTCGCCCTCCCACTCTCCTCTCGTCTACTCTTTTCGCCGACTTCCGCGGCTACTTATACTCTCAGATTCTGTGATGCTCTGCCTGTGTGTGGAGGACTCCATTTTTAGAACCTCGTGTCATCGCTCCTCATTATCCGTGACAAAAAAAAAAAAGTTCTTTCAATAATCACATAGCTAAAATATATTTTTAATCCTTTAAGTTTACATGAAGTATACATTTAGTTTTTTAATTTTAAAAAGTATATTTTTAATCCTATAATTCTAACATCGTTAATTTTACTAACGGAAAATGTAAACTTAAGTAATAACGGTATAAATTTAAGTGTTGACTGTGTAATTAAATATTATTAAACTTAAATTTAAAATATGGGTAAATTGGAAAATATATAAAATGTATATAATTAAATGTTATTAATAATCATTTGAGTTCGCTTCGTCAATGTTTTCAACATTAACGGTGTTAGAATTTTAGAATCAAAAGTATACTTTATAAAGTTAAAGGACTAAAAATATACTTTATGTAAAACTTAAAGGACTAAGAGTATAATTTAGCCTAATAATAATATGGCTAAAGTATACTTTTAGTCCTTTAAGTTTTACATAAGGTATATTTTGGTCCCTTAACTTCATAAAGTATACTTTTAGTCCTAAAATTCTAACACCGTTAATGTTGCTAACGGAAAACGCTGATGCAGCAAACTCAAGTGATAACTAATAGCACTTAATTACACAAATTTTACATATTCTTTAATTTACCCATATTTTAAATTTTTTTCCTAATAGTATTTAATTATAAAATCATCACTTAGATTTACACCGTTATCACTTGAGTTTGCATTTTCCGTTAGCAAAACTAACGGTGTTAAAATCTTAGGACCAAAAGTATACTTTATGAAGTTAAGGGACCAAAAGTATACTTCATGTAAACTTAAAGGACTAAGAGTATACTTTAGCCTAATAATAATCATATTTACTTTCCGCTCCTGAATTTATAAATCAGATAAATAATTTTAGAAAATAATAATATGGGATAGGTTATTCTACCTACTCTTATTTTGCCTACTTTTGCCTACCCCTCTCAATACCGTTAGATTATAATCTCATCTACGATGAAGATTTGAGGGATAAAATAAATCATTTTACCCCTTCCTCTCTTTTTCACATCGCCTCCCACCCACGAACTCGTCCCATGAAACTTATTTTTAAAACTTCCTTCCAGTGCTTTCTCCAATCCAATCCAAGCTTTATTCATCTTTGGCCGACAATCAAATTAAACGATCGGTGAACATAGGCACGGGATAGAGATAACAAAACAAAAAGGAAATTAACAAAATGAAGATTTCAAAACTTGGATTTTAGTTGCAGAGATAATGGGATCAAATACTTCTATGTCTTCGATCCAATTGAAATCTTTTTTCATTAATATTGCAAAACTAAGTTGTCACTTAGAATTGGCATTCGATCCAGTACTACCAATACCATAAATTATCATTGGCATCTTTGACTATGATCCTAAAACCCTCTGTATGTGTTCAGAAAACGGGGAATTTTGTTTGTAAAAAAAAAAAAAAGAAGGGAATTTTGCACCCGTTTCAGAAATTATGATAATATTGAGAGTTCTCACCATTATTTATAAATTTGCACATTTTTTTTTGTTCAATGCATTATCTCTATGTGGATCTATTTGTTCGTGCCTTGGAGTCCATGGTTCTACCGCTTTCGTTGATTTGGCCATATCCCTGATATATTCGAGTAGTTTTAGAGAGAGGTGGGAGGCGATGTGAGAAAGAAAGGGGTAAAAAAGTTTGTTTTATCCCTCAAATCTTCATTGTTAGATGAGATCGTAATCTAACGGTATTAAGAAGGGTAGGTAAAGGTAGGCAAAATAAAAGTAGGCAGAATAATCTATCCCTAATAATATATATAAGAGATAAAATAAAATATTTAACATCAAATTTAACTCCCAACCATTTTTTATATATATTTTTTTTGCCCACAACCATTTTTTATATTAAAGATTAGGGAAAATATCTCCTTACATCTTAGGGCATACAGCATACCGATAAGGGATGTTAATGATGTAAATATCATTTTAACTTTTGAGGAACATTTTCTAGTGAAGACACTGCCCTCTGAAAAATAAACATTATTTTTATTTTTCAATCATCCCAATATTTCATTTGTGAATTTAAAATTTCATTTGAAATCTTTTAATTTTATTAAAATTAAAATAAATTAATATTTATTTTTTTTTACAACTTTTTATAAGTATAAAATCTTTCTATTTTTTTTTTTATACATAAAATCTTTCTATTGGAAATAATTCAAGACCCTTTCGGCCACTGTTTTTTTTGGTGGTTTGTGCTAACGAAGATTCATAAAGCCCAAAAAATGTGGCTCAATTTAAGACATATTGTTGGACCTCGTTTTGCCGGAAAACATATTATTGGAGCCCGAGCTCTCCTGAGTTCAGCCAATATTTGGGATCAGTTGACCCGGACTGAGTTTTTGGGGACCCGAGCGTCTAATTATAAAACTAATGAACACATGATTTCCACGTCCCTCCTTTCCTCACCGGTAAACATAATCGTACAGAGAAAGAGAGTGCCCGAGAAAGATCGAAACTTTGAAGATCTCTGAGAAGAAATAATACTTTCCAGATCTATCCGACGTCGTTGTAGATCCGTATCTGATAATGGGTGGGTTCAGCGGCGATGAGACGGCACCGTTTTTTGGTTTCCTCGGAGCCGCAGCAGCGCTCGTTTTCTCCTGTAATTTGATCTCCTTATTCCCCATCTCATGTTTTTTCCCCAATCGCCTAGTGTTTTTTTTGAAGTAGATCTATTTGTTTTCTTTTCACGACCTGTATTGTTTCCTCATGATTTGGTGATCGGATATGTATTTGATCTTTGATCCTGTAGTTACAATTGGGTCTGTTCCGCTGAGTTTGTTCTTTGGGTTGATTTCGGTTTGTATTTCCCTGGGAAAAATGTTGGGAATGGGATGGACTTGTTTTATGAGTTTGTATGTATGTCATTAGGAAGTAACTGTGATCAATTCAGCCATGCTTTGATTTATTTTCAAACCGTCATCGTAGGATTCGAGAAACTGCTGCGAATCTTAAATCGGTTCCTACTAAAAATCTGAAAATCCATTTATATGTAAACCAAAACGACTCCAATCAATATGAAGATCGGATTAAGAATTTTTTGTTTGACGATCGTTGCTTTTCAAGCGGGTTGAAATCCAATTCCCATCTTTATCCTAGTAAACTCAGGAGACCTGACATGGCTATAGAAGTTTCTTCAGTTAACTTTGGAAGTAAATTATAGAATCGTTGATTTATTTTTGGATTTTAAAAATGTTCGAGATTCTCTATTCCCCCAAGGCAGATAGGATACAGACTTACATTGATTGTATTGTAGGTATGGGAGCTGCCTATGGCACAGCAAAGAGTGGAGTAGGTGTGGCTTCGATGGGGGTGATGAGACCTGAGTTGGTAATGAAGTCCATAGTCCCTGTTGTTATGGCTGGAGTTTTGGGTATTTATGGCCTCATTATTGCTGTAATAATTAGTACTGGCATAAACCCTAAGGCCAAATCTTATTACCTCTTTGATGGGTATGCACATCTGTCCTCTGGCCTTGCCTGTGGACTTGCTGGCCTTTCTGCTGGAATGGCTATTGGCATTGTTGGCGATGCTGGTGTGAGGTATGACCCTTGTACCTTAGCATATGATATATTAGTCTTCTCTTAATTTGGTTTATTGAAAATCTCGCTTACTACTTTTTCTTTACTTGCTTTGATTTGTGGTTGTTTTGGCCTTATCCCCATAGTAAAAGCAATACTAAATACTTGTCAATTGAATTGATATAGTACCAAAAAAAAACCTTGTCAATTGACTTGTGTAGGAAAGACATGGTTATTGTGGCTGTGCATTCTGTTATTTGAGTTGAACAATGAGCACGTTACAGAGGTGAAATGTCTTATGATCCTGGATGGAACATAAATTTGTCTTTGCTAGTATATTCTTGTGATGTGATGAATATGATGCATGTCTCTCGTGCCATTGATTATACAAAACTTATATCCCCATTGAGCAATTATTTTTCCTCTACAGAGCTAATGCACAGCAGCCAAAACTTTTCGTTGGAATGATTCTCATCCTGATCTTTGCTGAAGCTCTTGCTCTGTACGGTCTCATTGTTGGTATTATCCTGTCTTCTCGTGCTGGCCAGTCCAGAGCTGAGTAGGGGAGGAGCTGTGTTGCAGAAATATTCTTTCATTGCCTATATGTTTCTTCCTTTTTATTTGGGGGAACAGGGGGTGTTTTTATAGATATTCTTAAGTTAGCGATGCACTTGGACAACACTTGCAGGCTTTAATAATGATTTGTGTGGAAGTAGTTGCTCATAATCAGCCCGTGGGTGTTGTTTTGTTTGTTTAAGGTAGGTTTTTGCTTGGCCAATAAAGCTTCCAAAGCTGACTCCTTTTCCTCGACAATGTATTATGCCATATGATCTTAGAACCAATATAGTAGTTTTTTTTTTTTTTTTTTTTTTTTTTTTTTTTTTGTGTTGTGGGAACTAATGGTCCTGTAATGATTTTATTACCAATGAATCTTCAATGGTTTGATAGGCTTTTTGCCATAGTAGACATTGAAATCAGCATCCATTTTTCACTCATGGATTGGGGGCGGACTTTCTCACCTAAAGGGAGGGGGTTCGACTTTGGAGTTAGTAACTCAAGACATTGAGAGAGGCATCTTAGGGGGTTTACGAAGTAGTAGTAACGCTGAACGGAAGTGGAAACATGTTTACTCTCTAGCCTAGTATTTTCTGTGAACTGGGCTCTAAAGTGTCGTGTCCTTAGATTGTGGGTGAATCCAACCCATTTTCTAAATTTGTTTTAATAAAAAAAATAAAAAAATAACGCATTAATTACTCAGTCACGTGCAAGCTCCTTCATGGGATAGATAGATATGAAAAATTAAAATCGCTTCGTGAATAGTGAAAAAATGTAACAAGTAGAAGCAAACTCGCTGGTCCCTATTATGTAAAAGTATCAATACTATTCGGGTAAAGATTTTTTTTAGTATCAATACTATTTAGGTAAAGATTAGAAATGGTATATGGAGAAAAATTTAAATAGTAGATCTTCATCTTTTTGGCTTGTCAATTGGTGTGATATGAACATGTCTCTTATTGATTTGGATCAGGGTAATGACATATTGAAATAAGAACGTAGTTGAGTATGTGATGGAAGAGGGTGAGCGGAATAGAAAAAAGATGGAATATTGGTTTCATTCTCATATAATTGATCAAATTGTTTGTGTGCACCCTCTGTGTGAAAAGGAAGGAGAGGATAAAAAAAAATATTGGAAACCATCCACTATAAATCTGACAAGGGACGAAAATATTAGTAAAAAGACCATAAAAATTGAAGAATCAAATCTTAAATCATCATGTTAAATCAACATTGTTGTTTTTTAAACCTTAAATCAGCATGACCCTAAGGGAAAATTATAGACCATATTTTGTGGGGTCAACCTCTAAAGAGAACATATCTAAAACAAAACAGTTTTCTTTCTGATGAAAGCAATGAAATAAATTTATTGTGTTGAATACAACTAAGATGGTCCTACCCAAAAACCAAACAAAAAAAGAAGCTATTTTAGATGATATATACCTTCAATAATGTTTTAAACGTAGAGGCTGTATTTCACGATTAACTCATATTATCACATCTATCCAAAAATTAAAAAAAAAAAACAGAAGCTATTTTCATTCTGACACAGTCAAAAGCTGAAACAATAGATCATCAATAAGAGAATTAGAATCAAGGACCTAAATACTAATATTGTTATTAAAAAGGATCTAAAAATTGACCAAAATTTCTTAAATAATCATCTTGAATTTTCTTCGCTCTTTTTCTAACCTTGCATGTGCATTTTATACAAATCAGAGGGACATGAAAAAGCAAGGGTTGAAAAAGAAAAAAGAAACCATACAGGTGCATTTCAAACCTGGCTTCTTCTTCGTTCCTTTTCAAACATTACAAGTGCATTTTGATAACAAATATTTAGGACCTGCACCTGCAAGGTTTGACAAAGAAACCAGAATGGATCAATATACTCCAAAGGCAAGGCATCAATATAGTGTACCTAACGAAACCTTTTGAAAAAGAATGGATCAAGTTCAAAAGCAAGTCAAATGTATAATTTAAGCTAAATCATAATGTATCCAATTCACATACTCAGTTTTGTTGCATAACAGTATGTGTGTGTGTATAGTGGGATACTAGTCAGCATAGAGGCTACTCTAGATTGCATGAATAAATAAGTATAACCAAACAAAATGGAAAATTATTGTAAAGGGAGATGCCATATTGCTTCCAGTTTTGCAAATAAGTATAACCAAACAAATTATTGTAAAGGAATCAAATCCAATGATATTATCCCGTCATACCACAATGAACTTGAATTTTGTATCAGATATTCAATCATCAAACAAACATGTAACTAAAAGAAGGGGGAGATTCTTCCCAGAAACCAGAAACAAGATGCCAGTAAGAAATAGAGCACATATACATAAGAGGACAATATGACCAAGATTTGCAGTGTTTCTATAAAACTACAGGTATCTTGCTTAAAAAGAACAGTTAAAGAAGCTACATGAGAAATTGATGACAAATTTTTCAGTAAAAAAGTAACCTCCATGAAATCAAAACCAAACCGCCATGTAAGTGCATTGTATAGATCGAATTATCATTGAAAAGTTATTGATAGATCGAAAATGAGAGTTAAATAACCATTAACTTATCAGATAGTTACAAGACAAAGTGGAGACACCATTCCACCAAAACAAATAGCTTAGCACTACATGTCACAGACGGTTGATTCAGAACCATCAAACAAAGATTTAACAATAGAAAAGTCAAAGAGCTTTGCAGTTATAGTTTTTGATGGAGATGCACGGATCTCACTTGATTGGCCATCACCATCAACCTCAGCCTCTCGAATCATCTCTTCAGCTTTTTCATCGGTAAGCGTCTCCCCAAGATTGGCCATCTCATGGCGGACCTCAGCAGCGGAAATGAATCCATTCTGATCTTTGTCCAAAACCCGAAATGCCTCTTTTAGCTCCTCCTCAGCATGTACTACAAAGGTGCTCCAACGTCTCTCCCTAAATTTATACTTCACAAATAGACGTTATTAAACTGTATATAACAAGGAAAAAAATTTAGCCACGGATTGAGTTTTCAGTAAAAGAAAGCACATGCCATAAGGAAGCTATCACTAAATTTTTGCATGTACTACAAAAGTGCTCCAACGTCTCTGCCTAAATTTTCGACTATATAAATAGAGTAAAGCTACTACTGACTCATTGATCTTTTCCCTAAACTGTTCAGTACCATTTTTTGCCCGAACTCTCAACTCTCAAATTTTAATATTTTATTGATACTTTTCTGTACTGTTTTAGCATGAAGAAAGAGCATTCGTATTGAAGTTATCAGCAATTAAAATTTATAATGAAGTTATCAGAGACCTTCTTAGCACAGAGAACAATGCACTAAGGCTTCGGGATGATCTTGAGGTAAATGCCTTAAACATATTAAGTTAAAGGTTATTCAGTGAACTCATATAAATGAATATTGTTTTCATGAACTCTCTTTCCAATCAGATAGAAACCACTGTGGAGAAACTCACAGAAGAGACTCCACAGGACTGGGCACATTTGAAAGAGTTCCTGTCTTTTTGTGAAGGTAGAGGATTTTTCACAATCTTTTTGTTATAAGATGATTTAATAATTATATTGCCTGCTATATTCTTGCAGCTCAAAGACAGGTTGGAGAGACATACTTAAATGAAAAGAGTTCTAGATCTCACCAAATTATCAGACTGGTATATGCCTTCTTCTTCCTTGCTTAAAACATTATGCTTTAGTGTTTGTACTTGTAGAATTTTAGTCATGGTTTGCAACCTTGCAGACTGTTGAAAGTTCTGCCTGAGAATTCTTGAGCAAAGGCAACTCAACCACCTTAGCGGCCAGTGTAGTATGTGTATGTTTATAACTTCCCCTAAATAAAACGTTGCTCTGATATTATATTGACTAAACTTGTTTCTATGCAGAATTTTGTTGATTTGGCAGGAAGTGAGCGTGCCTCTCAGGCACTATCAGCTGGAGCGAGATTGAAAGAAGGATGTAGAATGCATAAACAACGCATCAGATGACATTCGGCCAAAAGTTTTCGTCAGTGCAACAGCTGTTGGTTATTATGGTATGCTTGTATCCAACGTTATTTCTCTGTTAGCAAATACTTTACTTGCTTGTTGGCATTTAATATTAGTGGTTATTACATGTTTTGGTTAGAAAATGTAGGGCATGTTCTGTACTCACCTGACTCTTTAAGTTGAGTCTGCAGGTTTTGCTTATTCTTTATCTCTTTTTTAATATTTTATTCTTCTTGTGTTGTGGCAGGCACCAATGAGACCAAAGTGTTGATGAACAGAGTCCCTCAGGAAAGGATTACTTGGCTGAGGTAAATAAAATTTGTGTCATATTCTTTAAGATTAGGCATTTTGTTTTGTTGCAGGGACTTGTGTTGGCTCCCTTATGGCTTGAAAAACTGTGGAAATTGAAGTTTATAATGAGAAAAAAGAATAGATGCATTGTGTTGTAGTTTTCACTTGAGCAAATTACATTGCTTTGACGGAAGATGCGCAAAATTCTTTCAGGTTTGTAGGGAATGGGAATCAACAGCTCATAAAGTAAATGGAGATGTAAGATTAGCTCTAATTCGCATTGGTGTTGTTCTTGGCAAAGATGGTGGAGCACTAGGTATGTACATATAGAATTAATGTGCTTCTCGCATTAATTTCATTCTGAAATGTCCAATATTACTGCATTTTGTAAATAATGATTCTCTTTTTGTCTAGCTATGGTTAAAGATGTCTTGTGCTTTTAAATTGGGTCATAAACGAGATATCTAAATATCAAGTCAACCTTCTGACTCTGACATCCAAACTATATTTTGAAAATGTCAGACTTTGAAAATGAAACTGATACATCTTTGAAACTCTGCAGCTAAAATGGTCCCTCTTTTTATGGTGTTTGCTGGTGGACCTCTCGGCTCCGGAAAACAGTGGTATTGCACTCTTTACCTTGTAATCGGAAGAGGTATTTTGTGGTATTATTAATCTGTTATCATGACATGAAGATGTCTGGAACCAACTCCAAGCTGATAAGCTCCTGAGATGTTTTACTCGATATACCAATCTGCTATAATAATAATGCAGAATTGTGATGCTTCGGTTCGGTTCTTGGTTTTGTTATTATTTTTAGGAAGGTGCAAATTTGACTGTTCACATGTTTGTACAGGTTCTCTTGGATTCATTTGGATGACATTGTCCTGAATATGTTGAGGTCTGTCCTCGTGCTCGCATGTCTCCTCTCTGGAGGAATTTAATTAAACTCTGGGATGATACTCATATCCATGTGAAATGGAAACCGGGTGACGGTCATTGGGTCCGTTTCTGGTCTGATTTTTGGATAGGCGATAATGGGCCTCTTAAAAACTTGTCTTTCGCCCCTATCTCGGTCCCAGCTCTCCAAAATTCTGTGGCTGACTATGTTAAGGCGGATGGTTCCTGGAATTTAAGCCTGTTCGGTCACCTACTCCCCCCTGATGTGATTTCTGCCATTTCTTCAACCTCATTGCAAGAGGGTGCCTCTCGTTCGTGTCTTTGGGACCTAACCAAGCATGGTGAGTTTACATGTTCATCTGCATATATGGAAGCTTCCAATGGCTCAGAGGATTCGTACATTTACTTGGCTGCTTCTAAAAGGCAAATTACTTACAAACGAACAAAGGTTCTATAGGAAATTGACTACAGATGATCGCTGCTCTCTCTGCTCTGGTGGCACGGAACACCTTGACCATGTTTTCAAGGATTGCGGTTTGGCTTCTTCTGTTTGGAAAAAAATTCTGCCTTCTGACTTGAATGCTGATTTTTATAGGCTTCATATCCAAACATGGTTGGGCGCAGTTATTTGTTCATCGGCTCTGGACATCACTTGGAAAGTTGGGATATGCATAACATGCTGGAAGTTATGTGGGAAGTCCGCAATAAAAGAATTTTTGCAGATGAAACTTTTTCAGTAGATACGATAATAGCTAATATTAAAGCTTTAGTAGTTCATACACAGAGTTGTTTTTCTCGATTTAGCCTTCTTTTGTAATTACTCTCACAGCCGAATGTACAGTTTCAGATTACACTAATGAATTACCTTTCCATTCAAAAAAAGATGAACTTTATCAAATTTTCGTACATATATCATTAATGTGGGATATTGACCCTGTTCATGAATTGTTATGAATCTCGGTCAAGGGTTGCCTCTTATTGGATTTGTTGGCTGATGCTATATGTTAGGAGTTATCAATGGAACTGCACCCAACCCAGTCAGATTGGCAGAATTGTGTGAACAACTTGGAAATGTCGTTGGTCGCCCATCATGGCTCCCTGTACCTGATTTTGCGCCCAAGGCTGTCCTTGGTGAAGGTGGTAAAATTCTGTACTCCATTACTCCCTCTTGTCATTAACATAAAAGCTTCCTAACTAATTGGAGTAGATTAAGGAAATGAAATACTCCATCCGGTTCTAATTATAAGACATATTTAACTGATTTTGAAAAAATTAAGGAGACGAGTTAAATTAGTTAATTTTACTCATTTTCTGAAAATGCTCATATATAAATTTAAAATGACATGAGTAAAAGTGAATCAACAGTTCACTGCTACATACCTCTACGACTTATAATTTTCCTTTCTACACGCTTTCTAATTGAAATAATGGTCTTGTTATATATACATATGTGTATATATATGTATACATATAGATCTACACATATAAACACACACACACACATATGTGTTATATATATATATATATGTCCACACACACACACACACGCACATGTTTATATATATATATATATATATATATATATATATATATATATATATATATATATATTCGTAAATTGACATCAGTGGATCGATAAATAAATTAAAATCTAACAATTTAAAAGTTTTATTGACCAGAAGAGTCTACGCACCCACATATATATACTCACCAAAAACCAAACATACTTAAAAGAATAAAATAGGGGTATTTTAGGAAGAAATTGGTAAAAATTAAAATGTTGTCCTATAATTAGGACCAAAACCAACTCCTAAATGTTGTCCCAAAATTAAGATCGGAGGAAGTAAATTAGTTAATTATAACAAATATGATTTGATCTCTTTAAATATTCGTGTTTAACATTATATTATATATTAATTTATAAGTTTGGTAAATTAGTTTGAGGAAAAAATGATATATATAGGATCAAATCCAATCTCTCAACTTGCTCTTGTATCAGGGACCACAAGTAGCGTCATCTTTATTTATTATTTGCTCTGTCCTTATAGTCACGAAGAATTCTTAGGCAGACAATTATGTAAAAGATTTGTAGACCATACTAATTATGAATAAACATGTGGCAAGGTAGTTGATATGTAACACCCCCAATTTCTAACCGTTATAATAACAAAAATTTAAATAATTTTCATAAATAAATTAATAAAATTCGAAATAAACAACCTTGGGAGTGTTACCGCCGCACTTGTACTGGGACAAGTGCAAGGCTACTTATTACAAATAAGGTAAATTCAAACTTAAACAAAATATATGTGTTTTTAATTAGAACAAAATAAAGTAAAATAAACAGCTGACTGTGCTCCTCACTTCTCACTGCTAGCCCCAACCCTCGGCACCTGTTTCACTGAAATTCTGCTCCCCCGAAGGATCATCGCAGCCCATGAACACACATACATCAGCAAACGCTGGTAATCCTAATAGTTAAAAATAACACAAAATAATAACAATAGTAACCAATAAACAAATAAATAGTTAAGTTAATTACATATGATAGAGAAAATACCTTATATATATTTATAATCCACAAAATCAGTTTCTCATATTCATCATAGCTATACATTATCATTAACTCAGATATTATTATTTATCATCTTTTAAAATTTGTTTAGACCCGGGAAACCCTGCCAGTCTATTTAGTTTAGTGGGAAGAGAACCATGGTAAACCCGGGAAACCCTGCCAGTTTACCCTGTGACCCGGGAAACCCTGCCAGTCACAATCAATCAAATTGGCCATCAAGTATATCAAGTATTTCTTCCTAGTGTGCACACCTCTTCCCAAAGTTGCTACTAGTGTCCCGGGAAACCCTGCCAGACACCACTTTGGGAAGAACGGATATTTCAATTTTCTCATCACATAATATTTCGAGGCATAAGCCTAAGGTTGTGTTCATCACTTTGGGGGTACCATCCCAAAGCTATCCCCCCACTATTAAAATGTTTTAAAACACACACACATAATAAACTTCTGAATTATTTTTATCATTTACTTTTCTTAAATATATCTTTTTATATTATTTTAATTAAATATAGATATAAGGCTATTTTTAAATTTAAACATATTGGTATCTTATCTTATTGCATAGGAGATATTAAATAAAAAAAAAACATTGTAGAAAACACACAGTACATAACGCACAGGGAAAATCAAAGTTCTTTCTTTTGCATCAATAAAAAAAAAACGTACAGGGGGGATTGAAAAATTTTTCACTATTGAATATTCAAGAAAGCGTACAGGAAGATTAGTCTTCAATATATATACCTCACGCACAAAAGAATGGGATAACATTTATCTATTTATAATCATGCACGGCGATCGAGGTGGGAAGAAGCAAGATCAATCAGAAAAGGCGTACCCACAGGATTCAGGAAACAATGAATTAACATACATATTGGCAATTATAACGAAAGTCGAGGCGAGAGAAAAAGAAAAAAAAATCATTCAAAGATAAAAAGAAAAACGCACCTATATATATTATGTAGTTGATCAAACATCCATTAAATTTCCATGACCTAATATAAGACTACCCTAAGGTTCATGGGATTAGGATTACCTGGTCTCCGTTCTTGCTAGCGACCTAATTTTGATTTGATGCACAGAAAAAGGGTTTGAGAAGAAAACAACGGAGGAGGAAAAGTATCGTATATTTTTAGGTTTTTGACGGCTAGACCTAGATTTATAATTAAAACTTAGGGTTTTAGTTATGGGCTAGGCCCTTTAATTATTCCCAATTAATAAATTAACAACATAAACACTATATATTTCTAGATTCTAATATTATTATTATTATTATTATTATTTTAATATATTATTAATTCTATTATTAATCAGGAGTACTACAAATATAAAATAAACAGATATATATTCTATATAATAAATAGAATATATAATAAGATAAAAATATGAAATATTAACATAATTAATATAAATAGAAATAGATTATATTATACAATCTAATTATTAATAATATAATTAATATATTCCTATTACAATTTATTACGCTACAATATATATATATATATATATATATAATATTTCAATTACATTTTATATTTCTATTTATTCTAGCTAAAATCTAGGATCGTAGCTAATATATAGGATCACTAATATCACTACCGAACAGTAAGGTAAATTAAAATGACTCAATTATATATTTAATATAAATAGAAATGGATTATATTATATAATCTAATTAATATATTCCCAATTAATAAATTCTCAAACCATACAATTAAATTCTAAACTTTTATTATTACTATAATTATTTCCAAATAATAAATTATAGAATAATATAAATATTATTAAATTCTAAATCTTTATTTACTATATTGTTATTATTATTAAATTTCATTATTACTTTATTATTTTTATTATTAGTAGTATCATTATCATTATCATTATCATTATTATTGATAAAAATCCGGGGTATTACACTCTACCCTCCTTAAAACAAGTTTCGTCCTCGAAACTAAAATAAAATTCAATAATAAAATCTCGGGTATTACATTCTCCCCTCCTTAACATAAGTTTCGTCCCTGAAACTTAATTGCATACCTTCTTCAAATAATTTTGAAGATACAATCATCAACATTAACAATCACTTTTCTCATCACATATATTTATATTATAAATCAATCATCAGATAATGCAATATAGATTCAAACAATAAATCAATATAAATTCAAACAACAAATCAATATCTTGTATTTAAAATTAAAACTCTACCATTCTTCATTATTCAAAATAATTCACAAAATAAATTCTAATTACCCCTCTAACATCTCTTTCTAAATAAAATTCACAAGTCAATAATAATCACATAACGAATCACAAAATAATTTTAAATATACAATTATCAGAATTTCAAATAAATCATTTAAAAGACAAGAGAATAACCCTTCACTACCCATCTCTCACATTTAAAATTTATTTATTCATTTATTTTAATTATTAATTTAATTTAATTTTAACTACAATTTTAAATTCATTTTTTTTTAAACCTCTGGGATCTTTAATCCCTGAGTTAGTACCAAAAGCGAACCCAAGTCGAAACCTAGGGCTCTGATACCATTTTGTAACACCCCCAATTTCTAACCGTTATAATAACAAAAATTTAAATGATTTTCATAAATAAATTAATAAAATTCGAAATAAACAACCTTGGGAGTGTTACCGCCGCACTTGTACTGGGACAAGTGCAAGGCTACTTATTACAAATAAGGTAAATTCAAACTTAAACAAAATATATGTGTTTTTAATTAGAACAAAATAAAGTAAAATAAACAGCTGACTGTGCTCCTCACTTCTCACTGCTAGCCCCAACCCTCGGCACCTGTTTCACTGAAATTCTGCTCCCCCGAAGGATCATCGCAGCCCATGAACACACATACATCAGCAAACGCTGGTAATCCTAATAGTTAAAAATAACACAAAATAATAACAATAGTAACCAATAAACAAATAAATAGTTAAGTTAATTACATATGATAGAGAAAATACCTTATATATATTTATAATCCACAAAATCAGTTTCTCATATTCATCATAGCTATACATTATCATTAACTCAGATATTATTATTTATCATCTTTTAAAATTTGTTTAGACCCGGGAAACCCTGCCAGTCTATTTAGTTTAGTGGGAAGAGAACCATGGTAAACCCGGGAAACCCTGCCAGTTTACCCTGTGACCCGGGAAACCCTGCCAGTCACAATCAATCAAATTGGCCATCAAGTATATCAAGTATTTCTTCCTAGTGTGCACACCTCTTCCCAAAGTTGCTACTAGTGTCCCGGGAAACCCTGCCAGACACCACTTTGGGAAGAACGGATATTTCAATTTTCTCATCACATAATATTTCGAGGCATAAGCCTAAGGTTGTGTTCATCACTTTGGGGGTACCATCCCAAAGCTATCCTCCCACTATTAAAATGTTTTAAAACACACACACATAATAAACTTCTGAATTATTTTTATCATTTACTTTTCTTAAATATATCTTTTTATATTATTTTAATTAAATATAGATATAAGGCTATTTTTAAATTTAAACATATTGGTATCTTATCTTATTGCATAGGAGATATTAAATAAAAAAAAAACATTGTAGAAAACACACAGTACATAACGCACAGGGAAAATCAAAGTTCTTTCTTTTGCATCAATAAAAAAAAAACGTACAGGGGGGATTGAAAAATTTTTCACTATTGAATATTCAAGAAAGCGTACAGGAAGATTAGTCTTCAATATATATACCTCACGCACAAAAGAATGGGATAACATTTATCTATTTATAATCATGCACGGCGATCGAGGTGGGAAGAAGCAAGATCAATCAGAAAAGGCGTACCCACAGGATTCAGGAAACAATGAATTAACATACATATTGGCAATTATAACGAAAGTCGAGGCGAGAGAAAAAGAAAAAAAAATCATTCAAAGATAAAAAGAAAAACGCACCTATATATATTATGTAGTTGATCAAACATCCATTAAATTTCCATGACCTAATATAAGACTACCCTAAGGTTCATGGGATTAGGATTACCTGGTCTCCGTTCTTGCTAGCGACCTAATTTTGATTTGATGCACAGAAAAAGGGTTTGAGAAGAAAACAACGGAGGAGGAAAAGTATCGTATATTTTTAGGTTTTTGACGGCTAGACCTAGATTTATAATTAAAACTTAGGGTTTTAGTTATGGGCTAGGCCCTTTAATTATTCCCAATTAATAAATTAACAACATAAACACTATATATTTCTAGATTCTAATATTATTATTATTATTATTATTATTTTAATATATTATTAATTCTATTATTAATCAGGAGTACTACAAATATAAAATAAACAGATATATATTCTATATAATAAATAGAATATATAATAAGATAAAAATATGAAATATTAACATAATTAATATAAATAGAAATAGATTATATTATACAATCTAATTATTAATAATATAATTAATATATTCCTATTACAATTTATTACGCTACAATATATATATATATATATATATATATATATATATATATAATATTTCAATTACATTTTATATTTCTATTTATTCTAGCTAAAATCTAGGATCGTAGCTAATATATAGGATCACTAACATCACTACCGAACAGTAAGGTAAATTAAAATGACTCAATTATATATTTAATATAAATAGAAATGGATTATATTATATAATCTAATTAATATATTCCCAATTAATAAATTCTCAAACCATACAATTAAATTCTAAACTTTTATTATTACTATAATTATTTCCAAATAATAAATTATAGAATAATATAAATATTATTAAATTCTAAATCTTTATTTACTATATTGTTATTATTATTAAATTTCATTATTACTTTATTATTTTTATTATTAGTAGTATCATTATCATTATCATTATCATTATTATTGATAAAAATCCGGGGTATTACATGATATGTAAATCATATATAATGAATAGCTAAGGATGAGGTGGCGGCCACACTAATCCTATAAGGCCAGCCACTTAGTTAGTTAGGATATACACTTAGTTAGTTAGGAAGTTAGTTGTATTAGTTAGTTAGTTAGGAGGGTTGATTAGTTAGTTAGTTGTTAGTAACCACTTTGGATTAATGGGTCTTTGGATTAATGGGTTGAGGGGTTGCCTATATAAGGCATATGACTCTTCATTGTATACTATGCTTTTATGTTGAAAGATGAATATGTGAATGAATGAAGATGCACAGTGATGTGATTCTGTGTATTATCCCTCTCCTCCTCTCTTCTCTTCCCTAAATCCTATAATCTTCTACAACTATTGCATCAGTGGTATCAGAGCGAGTCATCCTCGACTCTCCCGCTGTCATCTCTGCCATTCTGAATCAGTTCAGAGCCTTCCTTCTTTCCAACGGCTCAGTTCTGTTCAAGAGACAACCAAGGAACCGAACGCAAGTGTCACCTTTTAATCCAGCCAGAGTCATTCTCTGCCGGGTTCGATTTGGCATTTGAAAAATAAACCAAGAAAAGTCAAAAAGAATACCAAGAACGGTCTCGGGCAACAGGGATCATCGTGCTTCAACGCTTATACCGTCATTGCTGTCAACGTCCGATCGGAAGAAATTCAACAGGGAGCTCAGCACAGTGAGAACTCGATAAAGTCGACGGCCAAGAATCAACGAGAGGCATTCATTCGGCCAGAACCAGACCAAGAAACTTCCGTCTTGCATCATCAGAAAAATTGTGTCGCATAATTCTGGATTTTCACATTGGATTCTCGTCAGTTTCTGATTAGCGTCGCAAAGATTCTGAGTTCTTCACCGGACTTTGGGTCGACTTCGTTTGGGTATTCTTCTTCTAGTAGCGTCGACTGAGTCTGGATCAACTTAGCGTCGCATCACTTCAGTTCGAAAGAGACCCAGTAGAAACACTGTCAGCGTGTTGTAGCTGCACCGGTGTCGGACTCTTCGTTAAAAAGAAACAAAGAACCTCCACGTGTTGGGCTGAGGTGTTGGCAATTCAAGAAGCAACGAGTGGTCAAGAAAGGGGCAAGAAGCCGAGCATTGGAGTGGGCCATAGAGAGTAAGTTTCAGTCGGTGCATGGTTGAGACTCGTTCCCAAGCTTCGCAAGCTTCAACCACAGCCATGTCTGATGATCTTGTGGCACGGGTTCAGGCCTTGGAGTCGACAGTGGCCGACCTACCAGGCGAGGTCCTTGCTGCCATTACCGCCCATCAGACCGCCATTACTAATCAGCTGGATGCATTCTTGGCAGCGCAAGAAGCGCGTCAGCAAGGCTTCAGGAATGACGAACCACGGGGGCATGCCGAAGTTCCTCACAGGGGACCTTATAGGCAACGACAGATGGAAGAGTACGCCCCTCCGACACGTCAAACCAAAATTGAATTTCCAAGATTTCAAGGAAGTGACATTGTTGGTTGGATTGACCAATGTGAACGCTATTTTGAAAGTGATAATACACCGGAAAGTTGGAAGGTCCGGTTGGCTAAAGAGAATCTTGATGCAAGGGCCTACATATGGCACCAAGCATTTGAGGAAGAAGTGGGCAGACGAATTTCTTGGCAAAGGTACAAAGAAGCACTGCAGGTTCGTTTTGGGCCTCTAAACAGCATAAGCATACCAAGGACAGAGACATGGAATGTTCTTGGAACTACCCAGAGTGCGTCGAGTCCACAAGCTTCAAATTGGATGACGTTGCAAGGAGATGATGAAGTGACGAAGCTCCTGGATAGTTAAAAACAGAAGAAACTCGGAAGCCACAACGATGGATTCATAGTGCCATCGCCGCTTGCTCTGTGTTCGGCTACGGTGGGTTTGGGCAATTTCAGGCTGTTAAGTGCTCTTTCATCATCTCTGGAAGGAATGGTCAAGGAGACTTCATCATATATCGGCTCTCTTTCGTCAGCACTGTCCATGCAAGTTGAAGGCGAGAGGAGCGATTCAGCGGAGAAACTGACTTCAGTTTCTGCACCGTTGATGACTACTTCTTCCCTCTCAGCGCCTATTGTCAGTCTGCCGTCGAGTTCGAGTTCGAGTTCAAGCTCATCGCCGTCGAGTCCTCTCGCCTCGTCGGTGGCTGGGTTAGATGTTACCATACCAATTCACGATTCGCGCTAGCCGAGGAGGATAGTTGTGCTTCAAATGAGAATTTGTGTGTTGAGGCGAAGTTGCAGGAGTTAAAGCATACGTGGCTGGACTTTGTTGAAATTGAAAAGTCAAAGGAGCAGCTATTTCCAATTCTCTTTGAGGGTCGGAAATATTGTGAAGAGGCATGTGGGTTTTTCATGTCCAATGGTCAAATGGGCTTTGACGGTAGTAGCAAGGGCAAGAGCCCAAAGGGGTTCAACCCATGCATGGATTTCAAATGGCTTAGTTTTGTTCAAATCTGTCCTATTCCTGCACATTGTTTGGTTGGGATTTGGTTTAGGGGCAAGTTAATGGAGATGCTTTGTGGAAGAAACTACTCACTAAGCAGGAAAAAAAACAAGAGAGGAGAAACACTCGGGTGCTTCAGTGCTGAAAATCAATTTGAAAGACAAGTTGGGATACAAGTTTCAAGCAGCAGTCTCCTTCCAAGTATCAGCAGAAATTCCAGAATTTAGCAACTTAGGCATATGTTTCTATTATTTTAGTTATGTTTCTGTTATTTCAGTTTTGTAATTTTGAGGTTTATGTTGTGTTTTTGTGTCAATCATCCTTGAGGGCAAGGATGTTTTTGGGGGGGAAGTATTGATACGTAAATCATATATAATGAATAGCTAAGGATGAGGTGTGGCAGCCACACTAATCCTATGAGGCCAGCCACTTAGTTAGTTAGGATATACACTTAGTTAGTTAGGAAGTTAGTTGTATTAGTTAGTTAGTTAGGAGGGTTGATTAGTTAGTTAGTTGTTAGTAACCACTTTGGATTAATGGGTCTTTGGATTAATGGGTTGAGGGGTTGCCTATATAAGGCATATGGCTCTTCATTGTATACTATGCTTTTATGTTGAAAGATGAATATGTGAATGAATGAAGATGCACAGTGATGTGATTCTGTGTATTCTCCCTCTCCTCCTCTTTCTCTTCCCTAAATCCTCTAATCTTCTACAACTATTGCATCAGTAGTTCATCAAGTAAAGAAAAAAAAAAAATGTAGCGAGGTAGATGGGGGTTCCTTTGAAAAACAAATATATATAATATATCTGGTTTGTCTACAGGTTTGTTTATGATTGGTCTGGTTTCTCTGTCTTTTATACACTGGATTATTGTACTATTTGCATTAAATCCCTTAAGTTGTTTGCAGGTTTTAGAAGGGCAAAAGGTGCTGCCTGCAAAAGCTAAGGAGTTGGGTTTCCCTTTCAAATATCGTTACGTGAAAGATGCCCTCAAAGCAATCCTTTCATAAACACAAGTTTTGACATCATCAACAACTTCTATATTCTTTATTCTTTGGATTCAGGGCATTGACATTTCCAAATATCAGAGGCATCACCAGGGAAATTTCACCATTCAAGCAAGACATGCTACCAAAACCACTAAATGGATTTTCCATATAGCTGAGCTAAAATATAGAATTATGGTTAATTGTCGCAATGTAAATAACTGTGTGGGGCTACTTTAGCTTCAACTATGTACCCTTCTGATTACTTATTAACATGAAGTTTGAAACTCAACCTATGAATAAATGGGTGTGTTCTCTTATTACTGTAAGGCAGTCACACAAGCCATAGGCTTCTTATTGCATCATACTGTGTCATATTCTAATTATATGCAGACAAGTTTAGTAAAGTACGGTAAAAGTTCAAAGCACTTGATTTAATATTTAATCAACCCCTTAGAGAGTGCTTCTTCCCCATAAAAGCTCGAAATTTTGGCTCTTCTTGTTGAGGAGGTCGTCGGTTTGATTCCTTCCCCTGCCAAGTGTGAGGGACATGAAGAATAAGAACAGGATTACGTCGTCTTAATCTTAGAGCAATCGACAGTGTTTTATTGTGAGGTTTATTATTCATGTAAAGTCTTCAACTTGATACTGTCAATTTTTAAGAGATGTAAATATTTGAAAGCAGCAGCAGAGTTACCTTTCCTATTTCTGTTTCACGGTACACATCAGATCCAAAAACAATCTTTCCCTGAGATTGACGACGACTTCTTTGAGAACCAGGAGCAGCAGAAGACAGTGAATTTCCATTTGAAGGAGATTGATACTTCAATGGTTTTCCATCCAAATGTATTCCACTACCAGGAAAAGGCTTGAATTTAGGTTCTTTGTCAGCTTGAGCCTCCTTGGCTGTAAAGAAAGAGCATAAAGTTAGTCTAATATCATACTACTACTTCCAGTCCTTAATATAATATCAACTTTAATGAAGTAATTGAAGTACAAAGTGGATCTTATGTTAAGGATTGAGATGGTACTATTTAAGAATAAAAAGGAACTATCACTATATTACTGCTGCAAGTTTAATCTAATAAATCCCTCCTTAAATGCACCTTTCTTCAGTGCAGATTTCATGGAATCCGAAGGAAGAGCCAAGTCCACCTCACAGTCAGTGTTAACTATGATTATTGCATTGGCAGGCTTGGTTTCTATAACATCTATGTAATACTTTTTGTTGTTGTATTCCACCATGAAGGTATCTCCAGTGGTTAAGCAGGTAAAATTTCTTAGAGTAGTCTCTAACCTGCATTTTAACAAACAAAAAAAGGTCAAATATCTAAACGGCGTTCTGCATACAAATTGTAGGGAGCATAATCCTATTACATTAAAAAAAAGAGGGAGAAATAACCTCAAGCGTGTATTCTGTTTCTGTTTTCTCACTAAAATGGTAAATAACCTCGAGCGTGCATTCTGGATGGGGCTTGCCTTTCATGTGGTCGCGACGGTAACAGTGCCGTCGAATTATTATTCTCTTCCGTGCCTCAACTCTGGTATGCATACTCCACTGTACCAGCATTACCCTGGGGAAGAGCCTCAAAATCAGCCAGTGAGTGTTAGTCTTAGAGCTGATATAGTAGTTTTTTTGTGTTGTGGGAACTGGTGGTCCTGTAATGATTTTATCTTTAATGGGTTGATAGGCTTTTTGCCATAGTATACTCTGAAATCAGCATCCATTTTAATTTTCACTCTTGTAACGTCTAAGTGAGCGTTTGGATTATATTTTTCAGCACTTGGATGTTTGTCTGCTTCTCGAAATCATTGCCGTTTAACCTCTCAATTAATTTATCATTTGTCACATTGCTAGCAGCAAGGTTAATTGCCTTGTCTGTTCTGTGAATCTGGGTATGTGGAAGCTGATTAATTAGCATTATTTTACCATTTGAGCTGTTCACACGATAGGTTCATTCAACTGTATAATTAACTTGAAAATCCATTTATACGTAAACCAAAACGACTCCAATCGATATGAAGATCTCGGATTAAGAATTTTTTGTTTGACGACCGTTGCGGTTGCTTTTGAAGCGGGTTGAAATCCAATTCCCATCTTTATCCTTGAAAACTCAGGAGACCTGACATGGCTATGTTGGAAGTAAATTATATATAGAATCGTTGATTTATTTTTGAATTTTAAAAATGTTCGAGATTCTCTATTCCCCCAAGGGAGATCAGATACAGACTTACATTGATTGTATTGTGGGTATGGGAGCTGCCTATGCCACAGCAAAGAGTGGAGTAGGTGTGGCTTCGATGGGTGTGATGAGACCTGTGTTATTTGATGGGGAAAATTAATTATAGACTTCAAAGTATTTTCAGAAGTTCACAGGACTTAAGGCCCATTTGGATGGACTTTTTTGAGAAAAAAAGTACTTTTTTAATGCAAAAAAAAAAGCTTTTTAAATTAATTTATATGTTTAGATGATATTTTTTTGAAAAAGCAAAAGTCATAAAAAAAAGCTAAAGTGCTGCTTTTTTTAAAAGCTTCAATTTGGAGCTTAAAAAATAAGTACTTAAAAAAAAGCACTTTTTTTAAAAGGCCATCCAAATGGGCCCTTATTCATAATTAAGTCTTTTAATGAGACCAATTTGTCACTTTAAGTTTAATTATACATAAAAATAAAATAGTAAGAAATGTGTAGGGATTATAAAATTCGACTTGTATTTTAAAACTAAATCACGTTTAAAAGAAAATGACTCATATTTTAATAATTTCCAGAGAACTGGTATTGTCACTCATCTTTTAATTCAGGCCCAAAGAAACTTCCTGTGAAAGTGATTATTGGATACTTTCCCAAACACCAGTACCCCGATCGGGGATGGTTTGAGCATTGGTAACGAGGGTTCCAGGATCTGTCTGTTGGATACACTATTAAAGAGTGTCTGTGTATGCTTCAACTGTGTTCACGACCTTTTTTGGAGGAATTTTTTTTCCCATAAATTGGGTGCACCACGTCCTATGTGTTATGTGTACCACCAAACAAAATCATATCACATCACTCACAGTAAATCCTATGTGTTATAAGAAATTGATTATTTGAATATTTGGTGGGGCATTTAGTGGGGCCGTCCAGATCATGGTGAATGGCAGGCGCGAGGAATCGTTGCAGATATCCTAGAGCTACTCGAGTTAGACTCCAATTTTACGGTTCGTTATACCCCTCGCCAGGGGAATAAAGCAACTGATTTTGTGGCTGCAGCTACTAATAAGGGAGTGTACTCAATACTCAGTAGGGTGGGTAGACATACCCTTACCCCCTTTATTTTCTTCTATACTGGATGAAGATTTGAAGGCTGTTAGGAGACCGTTGTGCCAAAGCTTCCTTGCGTCCCAGAATTATTGATCCTGGGTGACCGAGTTACATTTACTTGTTCTTTGTTTTCCTTTCGTTTTCTAATGTATTGCGTCTTTGTTTAGTAGTCTGGGAGTTGCTTTTTTTTTTTTTGTTTCTAGCCTTATGTCCTAAGTAGCTAAGATGGGGTCCTTAGTAGCTAAGTTGGGTCGTTTGCAGAGTCTGTTTTTCTTGCGTGTTATTTCTAGATTTAACCCTCTTTTCCTCAGTAATGGATAATATAGAAATGTTAAAAAAATAAAAAATAAAAGAGAAGAGAAAACAGGTAGAATTTAACGAGAGTGAAGTTACAAGTGGTATGATTTTATTGGGTAGTACACATATGATATGGTGCATCTAGTTCATGCAAGAATTACTTCTTCTTCTTCTTCTTTTTTGAGATAGTATATTTTCTGCATAGTAACACCTTACTCGCTCCTTCAACAACATGCCTTATTTGGTTTGTGATGTTGTGCATTGAAGACTAATAACATACTATTCTTGTCCCATTTATAAGTTCTTTTTTAAGATAGTGAAAGTGAACTTATAAATAGGATCGGAGTGATATGTAACTTTTAATTATTACTATATCATATTGTAGTATATACTTATACGATATGTTTTATTAAGTGAAATTTCCTCACTATAACCCTTGCACAAAGCCAAGTTATCATATATTCCATACAAAACAATTTATTAGACCTTTTGCTTATTCCTATTAGCTTAAACATAATGGGAAGAAAAGCTTTAGAGATTAGTGAGTAGTATATATAATCAATATTCATTACAATCACACAAGTTCAAATCTCACCAAACGGGAATGAATCCGACTTTGAGTTCATTTGTAAATTTCATTAAATTTTCTTCAAGAAAACTTTTTGTTTGAATTTTTTCAATTAATAATTATTTTTATTTTTAAAAATGAAATTAGACAAAGAAATAACCTCTTTAATTATGATACTTTTTATTTTATTTTTAGAAATTAGAAATTAATTCTTTTTTTAAGAAATTGAGACTTTCTTATGTCAAATTTATTCTTGTTAACAAAAAAAAAATCTAAAATTTTAATATTTGAACAAAGTTATGAAATAGTTACTAGAATGTTATCAAAGCGTTTTTATTATGAATATATTCGATAAGGACACGAAAACGACGTCGCGGGAACGTTACGCATCATGCTGGATTTATTCTCAGATCAAGCTACATATAATATATATATGTCCCAACCACATTTTTCTTCTTTTAATTTCTGTTATACTCTTCTTCCTCCTTTTTACTATTTTATTATTACTATTACTCCATCTCTATATATCACTGCTCTACAAATCTTACAGGTCTCTTTTTCCTTGTTATAGAAAATGGTAAGATTTGCATATTTGATATTTCATTCAGAAAAAAAGTTTATGTTTTCTGTTTCAGTCTCAACTCATGCTTCATTTGTACTTTCATTTGTTCTATTAATGAACTCTGATCTTCCGATGATGATGATGATATGTGTTTTTTGGAAGCAGTTTTCCAATTACGAATATGGGAATCGTGGGACTTCATTTGAGCAGTCATATCGATGTTACTCTGCTGCTTTTATTGATAAGGTCTGTGTTATTTTATTGGTTTAATTTAATTTCACATATTTCCTGATTAGTATTTTATTATTCTCACACATGGTCTATAAGTTTTAATCGCCAGGTAATTAATTAAAGCTGTAATTATTTGTTGTTCTTGTGACTCTAATTCATATATAAATGGCAAGATAAATATTGAGCTTACACCGGGAAAATCCTTCTCCTGCAATTAATGACTAGAAAACATCCTTGTGATTTGCGAATTCCTTTTATGTAGTTGGATCAATCATTAGATTTTATACTCATGATTACTCCCCAATCTTAAATATAAGATAAACTTGACTTTTAAATTACTTTAGAGCATTTTTATTTTTTTTCTCAAACTAATTAGTTTGACTAATATATATATATATATATATATATATATATATATATATATAAAAGAATACACAAAATATGATATGATTAAATAACTTATTTAGCTTTTTTAATTTCTCCACACAAAAAAAAAAAGTTCACTTTATCTTATATTTAAAACCGGAGTATCATTCAAATGTAACATATGAGTTTCTGGTGGTGAACATGCATGGATCTGGTTTTCATGCTTTTATTTTTTTAAGGTTGATTTTGAGTTTATAGTCAATTAGGTTAATGAATGGGGAAATGACCAGCTTTAATTTAAGTTCTTTTTATCCCCTAAAGACGACCATTCTAACCGTCGTACTCTTTTTAATGTTAATTACTCCTGCAGCCCCAAATTGAAAGTGGTGACAAAAGTAAGTTTCCTCATACAAGCCTGATTAGTTTTTTCCCCCCCAAAAAAGCTTCTGCAAATAAACTGTCTAATATTGATCTGAATTCTTCTTGTTTCAGTTATAATGCCTCCATCAGCCCTTCATCGTCTAGGTCAGTTGTTTCAATTTTACCCTCTTTATATATATATATATATATATCTTCAAAAATATAATGGTTCTAAATAACTAAATGAAGCAAATCATCTGAGTCTTTTTTACGTATCATTTTATGGTTGATGCGATTCATCTTTATTTAGCCTTTATTAACAAGGTTGGTAAGCTAATATTAAATATAAACCATGCAGCATCTCTGCATATGAATTATCCAATGTTGTTTGAACTCCGGAATGATGCTGCTGATCGTGTTTCTCATTGTGGGGTGCTGGAGTTCATTGCAGAGGAAGGTATGATATATATGCCTTACTGGGTACACATTTTAAAATTTAAAAAAGAAAGGAAAATTACCATTCATCTCACATAAGCAATCAAATCACTAAAAAGTTTCACAATAAGTGAGCAACATGTACTTATTGTTATTTCTTACGCCGAAACTTGTTATTTCATACTGCTCATTTGTTGTGGTACTTTTAGTGATTTGAGTAATTATGTGGGATTAACAATGATTTTCCCAAATTTAAACACACACATATTCCTTTTTGGAAGCTGCTCCTGATTGGACTGTTATTATTGTGCAGATGATGCAGAACATGCTTTTACAAGAAGGAGACATTGTAAGAGTGAAAAATGCAGCACTTCCCAAGGGAACATATCTTAAATTACAACCTCACACCCAGGACTTCTTGGATATTTCTAACCCAAAAGCTATGTGAGTTTGATGATGACGTGTTTATTAATGAAAATCGTCAAATCTGTTTTTTCTAAAATCCCCAAAAGCATATGTATGCTGTTTTCTGTCATGCTTACTCATTTGTAACTATCATAGACATGATTGCTCTTTAGCACTATTATATGCACCTTTCTGTTCCCTAGTACATGGTTATGATATAAAACCCATAGAGCAAACAAGGATTTGTATTTTTATGCAAGGTACACAAAGAGGCATAGTTACTGATATAAATACAGCAAGACAACAAATCTTTTTTTTTTTTAAAATATTATCATCCGATTTAGGGTTTGTAACTTCCCTTCCCAAAACAAGTATTTTCCTTTGAACTCAATCAAGACCTAGAGGAATCTAGCTGGGCTTTACACCGCTAGATCAACTCTGTGTTGGTAACAAGACAACAAATCTTAAATCTGGTGTATTTTGTTTTTTCTTTACCATCTTAAGTAATAGAATTAGGTTGCTGCCATGTGACCTGGAGGTCACGAGTTCAAATCCTAGAAATAGTCTCTCTAATTATGAAGTAAGGCTGCTTACATCTATCCCTCATCAGACTCTACTTGGTGGGAACTTTATAAACTGGGCTGCCCTTTTTTCTTTTATGTAACAAAATTATGCTTTCTACATTTGTATGCAAAATGCCATTTAGATATTCGACCTTTTGTTTGTTTGTTAAAATGCAGGTTAGAGACCACTCTGAGAAATTTTACCTGCTTAACCATTGGAGATAGCTTCATGGTGGAATACAACAACAAAAAGTATTACATAGATGTTATAGAAACCAAGCCTGCTAATGCAATAACCATAGTTGACACTGACTGTGAGGTGGACTTGGCTCTTCCCTTGGATTACATGAAATCTGCACTGAAGAAAGGTGCATTTATTTATTTATTTTGGGGGGTATTTATTAGATGAAACTTGCAGCAGTAATATAGTGATAGTTCCTTTTTATTCTTACATAGTACCATCTCAGTCTTTAATATAAGATCCATTTTGTAATTCAATTATTTCATTAAAGTTGATATTATATTAAGGACCAAGTATGATATTAGACTAATTTTATGCTCTTTCTTTACAGCCAAGGAGGCTCAAACTGACAAAGAACCTAAATTCAAGCCTTTTTCTGGTAGTGGATTACGTTTGGATGGAAAACCATTGAAGTATCAACCTCCTTCAAATGGAAATTCACTGTCTTCTGCAGCTCCTCGCTCTCAAAGAAGTAGTCGTCAATCTCAGGGAAAGATTGTTTTTGGATCTGATGTTTACCGTGAAACAGAAATAGGAAAGGTAACTCTGCTGCTGCTTTCAAATATTTATCTCTCTTAAAAATTGACAGTATCGAGTTGAAGCCTTTACATGAATGATAAGCCTCACAATAAAACACTGCCGATTGCTCTAAGATTAAGACGACGTAAATCCCTTTCAATCTAAAATCCTTTTCTTATCCTTCAGGTTTCTCACTCTTGGCAGGGGAAGGAATCAAACCAACGACCTCCTCAACCAGAAGAGTCAAAATTTCGGGCTTTCATGGGGAAGAAGCACTCTCTAAGGGGTTGATTAAATATTAAATCAAGTGCTTTGAACTTCTACTATACTTTACTATACTTGTCTGCATATAATGAGAATATGACATAGTATGATGCAATAAGAAGCCAATGGCTTGTGTGACTGCCTTATAGTAATAAGAGAACACAGCCATTTAGGGTACATAGTTGAAGCTAAAGTAGCCCCACACAGTTATTTACATAGCGACAATTAACCATAATTATACTAAATCTATATATTTAGCTCAGCTATATGGAAAATCCATTTAGTGGTTTTGATAGCATGTCTTGCTTGAATTTGAAATTTCCTTGGTGATGCCCCTGATGTTTGGAAATGTCAATGCCCTGAATCCAAAGAATAAAGAATATAGAAGTTGTTGTTGATGTCAAAACTCGTGTTTATGAAAGGATTGCTTTGAGGGCATCTTTCACATAACGATATTTGAAAGGGAAACCCAACTCCTTAGCTTTTGCAGGCAGCACCTTTTGCCCTTCTAAAACCTGCAAACAACTTGAGGGATTCAATGCAAATAGTAAAATAATCCAGTGTGTAAAAGACAGAGAAACCAGACCAATCATAAATAAACCTGTAGACAAACCAGATATATATTTGTTTATATTTTTCTCTTTACTTGATGAACTACCTTGCCACATGTGTTTATTCATAATTAGTATGGGCTACAAAACTTTTACATAATTGTCTGCCGAATAATTCTTCATGACAATAAGGACAGAGCAAATAATAAATAAAGATGACACTACCTGTGGTCCCTAATACAAGAGCAAGTTGGGAGGTTGGATTTGACCCTAAATTTATCATTTTTTCCTCAAACTAATTTACTGAACTTAAAAACTAATATATAATATAATGTTAAACACGAATATTTTAAGGAGATCAAATCACATTTATTATAATTAACTAATTTATTTCCTTTCTTTAATCTACTCCAATTAGTTAGGAAGCTTTTATATTAAAGACCGGAGGGAGTATAAAATTTTACCACTGAAGCACCTTCACCAAGAACAGCCTTGAGCGCAAAATCAGGTACAGGGAGCCATGATGGGCGACCAACGACATTTCCCAGTTGTTCACACAATTCTGCCAATCTGACTGGATTGGGTGCAGTTCCATTGATAACTCCTAACATACAGCATAAGCCAACAAATCCAATAAGAAGCAACCCTTGACCGAGGTTCATAACAATTCGTGAACAGGGTCAAGATCCCACATTAATGATATATGTACGAAAAGTTCATCTTCGGTTTACAGGAGTGTTCACCTTTATAAGATGGATTTGATAATGCTTCATAGACTAAATTGACAATGTCATCCAAATGAATCCAAGAGAACCTGGACAAACATGTGAACAGTCAAATTTGCACCTTCCTAAAAATAATAACAAAACCAAGAACCGAAGCATCACAATTCTGCATTATTATTATAGCAGATTGGTAGATCGAGTAAAACATCTCAGGAGCTTATCAGCTTGGATTTGGTTCCAGACATCTTCATGTCATGATATCAGATTAATAATACCACAAAATACCTCTTCCGATTACAAGGTAAAGAGTGCAATACCACTGTTTTCCGGAGCCGAGAGGTCCACCAGCAAACACCATAAAAAGAGGGACCATTTTAGCTGCAGACTTTCAAAGATGTATCAGTTTCATTTTCGAAGTCTGACATTTTCAAAATATAGTTTGGATGTCAGAGTCAGAAGGTTGACTTGATATTTAGATATCTCGTTTATGACCCAATTTAAAAGCACAAGACACCTTTAACCATAGCTAGACAAAAAGAGAATCATTATTTACAATGTAGTAATATTGGACATTTCAGAATGAAATTAATGCGAGAAGCACATTAATTCTATATGTACATACCTAGTGCTCCACCATCTTTGCCAAGAACAACACCAATGCGAATTAGAGCTAATCTTACATCTCCATTCACTTTATGAGCTGTCGATTCCCATTCCCTACAAACCTGAAAGAATTTGTGCAGCTTCCGTCAAAGCAATGTAATTTGCTCAAGTGAAAACTACAACACAATGCATCTATTCTTTTTTCTCATTATAAACTTCAATTTCCACAGTTTTTCAAGCCATAAGGGAGCCAACACTAGTCCTGCAACAAAACAGAATGCCTAATCTTAAAGAATATGACACAAATTTTATTTACCTCAGCCAAGTAATCCTTTCCTGAGGGACTCTGTTCATCAAACACTTTGGTCTCACTGGTGCCTGCCACAACACAAGAAGAATAAAATATTAAAAAAGAGATAAAGAATAAGCAAAAACTGCAAACTCAACTTAAAGAGTCCGGTGACTATAGAACATGCCCAACATTTGCTAACCAAAACATGTAATAACCACTAATATTAAATGCCAACAAGCAAGTAAGGTATTTACTAACAGAGAAATAACTTTAGATACAAGCATACCATAATAACCAACAGCTGTTGCACTGACTAAAACTTTTGGCCGAATGTCATCTGGCGCACTGTTTATGCATTCTACAACCTTTGCTTTGAGACAAAAGTGTCAGACAATGAATAAGAATTGAAAACTCTATAGACCTCTTGATTCTTTTGATATGAACATTTGAGAAAGTAAAATATTTGTTTTCACTTATTTTCATAAGAGATTCAAATGCTAACCTTTGACGTAACTCTAATTCTGCTTTCCTTGATCTCCTTTTTAATCTACAGCATTGGCATAAATATTACCAGTTTAATGTAATGCGTGTGCTCATATTAAAAGAAAGATATCCGTCATCTATTAACGACCACCACCTTGGTGTGGGAGTGGATCAAATAAGAATATGAATATACCTCAGAAGACCATCTTGTACTTATGGGCATGCCAGCCAAATTAACAACACCAGTTGAGCCATGAATGCACTCTTTCCATTCTGACTCGTCTGCTATCTTGATTCCTGGAAAGTCTTTTGCTGTAAAACCGAAGGGCAGTGTGAACAGCTAAATAGTTAAACCAGAGTGCTATATATGTAATTAAGATGTATCTTGGAATACAGAAAGAAGTTACTTTTTCTACCATTACTAGGAAAATAATAGAATCCCTCTAGGGAGGGACCCAAAATGATCTATAAAATGTTTAATGGCAAAGTCAATTATGGTACTTAGAAATGAAGATAAACTGCTCTGCCATTTTAAGTGAAATGGAAGCGTAATCTTCATCTCTTGCCTTAAACTAGAAGAGTGAATGAGTATATATTTTTGTAGAGCGTGCGCATGAGTGAATGCAAATTATTACATTTAATCATTACCTTCTTACCCGGAAAAATTTGTTCTGCCTTGGATTTAGAGCGTGTCAAGACATGAACTCTATGATTTTCTGAGGAAAAAAACATTAGTTTGGGGAAGAGAATGTCAGCTTCATTATTCAATTATTTACCAGCAAAAGCTCAGAATTAAAAGATGTATGGGCGGGCAAAGGGTAACAAACTCCAAGTAAGCTATTTAGTAAGTCTATGATAGATATATGAGCATACAGTGGCAGGAAAGACAGCTATATAATCCAAATGAAATATTAACAGAATAGTATAACCACAATGCTTTCATGGACATGGTGAAGGATTTTGAAGCAGTGGCGATTGAAAGTTGACGTCAAATGAATGCGAGAGCATACTAAACTAGGGTAGCAGCAGAACTTGAATATACATTAGAAACGATATATACTTTATAATATATTAAATTTGGAGCCTTGGGTAGAGAATAACCTGCATGCAGCCTTTCTACCAGTCTCTTACCAATAAATCCTGTTGCTCCAGTTACTGATATGATCATTCGGTTTTCCTGAAATCATTCAGTGATCAATAATTTGAAAGAAGAAAAAGCATATCAAGATTATCTGAAATCTAATATTATGGACCTCAAGCCCACTAATAATGTTCATAAAACACGAGATATATGAAATGAAAATGAGCAGACCATCCCTCTTCAAACTTTGGAATTAGGAAATCTTATAGATTGATGCATATTTATCAAACTCAGGGCAGTACAAAACAATCCTAAAAAGGAGTCAGATTCGCCAAAACAGTATCAAGATAAGCCTATTTTGAATGGCCACAAAAGCATGTCCTAAAAACAGAAGCTAATCAGCGTCACTATTAGGCTTTGGATATCATCCCAAGACATTAGAACATTTGTGCTCATAGTGATGGTCCCTTCAAAGTCATAAAATAATGAGTAACATCTTCAGATTACATGCTTCAAAACTGGATAAAACCCCTAGTAAGCAAAAGGCATAAAATTTTAACAAATACCTTCTGGGTTTCATCAGAGCTACACCACACCTTGAATCTCCTACCTTCTGGGGTCTAATAAAAGCAAAAAAAAAAAAAAAAAAACATGGGAAGCAAACGAATGCGTGATAGGTAAGAAGAGAAATGAGGGGAAATGAAGAATTGAATATAACGGAAACGCATACTGAAAAGCGTGGAGCCAAACCGAGCGAGGAAGAAATGTTGTGAGACCACGTCAGAACTGTGGCTCCAGAAATTCCCATTGATAAGCCTTTTGCAGCTACTTCAGTGTGGTTGTGGCAGTACAGAAGAGCTCGACTCCTTTCCTTGGTTTGAAGGGTGGGACCGTACAGTGGTAATGTAAATAAGCTTAATAAAGTGATTCACTGTCGTGTTTGATTTCAAGCCACACCATCATTCATATCCATCACTCGTTTCTTTCTTTCTTTCCTGAAAATGGACGACGACATTATTTATTATTTTTTTTTTTTTGGTCAAGACATTATTTATTATTTTATTATTTCACCCGCGCAAATTTCATACCTCCACATTTCAATCATAATTATTCATAATCTACCTCTTCAACACAAGACCACTAGACAGTTTTTCACTTTTTTTCTGTCACCGAAGTCATAAAACTAATATTCATAACGACTTTTTTATGAATTTAATGGCATACATTGGTATTGATTTCCGGCCCAAAGAAAATAGTATGTATATATCTATATATATATATATATATTAATGCATATAAATTTATACGAATTAATTTTCTCTTCAAATCATCAATACTAATAGTAAATTTTGGCTCTAAGTGAGTCCAACCATTTACTACTTATAATTAAGACAAACTAGACCACTCTTGACATGTTGTATCCCTCCCCCCCCACCCCCCCCCCCCAAAAAAAAAAAAATTGTCGTGCATTTTTTACAGCTAAGAAAAGAATGATGATTTTGAAATTGTATAATATCACTCATATATACAAACACATATATATAAGTAAAGATATTAGTGAATATGAAAACAAATATATACTGCCTTTGAGTACTTAATTCTTAATATAAGATCTAATTTGTTCTAGTGTAGAATACAGATGCCCAGCCAGGGGCTGGTACTTTGATTTTGGATCGATGGGCTCAGTCTGAATATCTATGTAGTAGATAACCAAGGGAGCGTGGGATCACTGTACACGACAAAAGGGGTGGTGTGTATGCACAGTGTGACTAAAAGTAAATAGTCTGAGTTAGAACGTGTACACCTGTTTAGTAGACCTCTGTATTTATAGAGGTATCCGAAGCGAATATCTCAGCCTAGCGTGATATCGGGGCGAATATCTTGGAGTCTATATCATATCGATATAATCCGAACTCTCCTATAATCTCGGTAGATAAGATCTAGTGACATATCCTTCATTGGGCCGCTTCCCAGATATGGGTCTTGGGCCGGTTCGTAACATAATTATTTTTTTTTTTTTTTGAGAGATTGAGAAAATGGATAAATTACCTTAAAATTTTCACATTTATTTTTTTATACCAAACTAATTTTTATGAATTATGGATTAACATATAATTAAATTATACATGATATATGCAATGATTAAATAACTTATTTAACTTCTTTAATCTTAAAAAAAAATCAACCTATTAAGGATTACGGTATATATATATATATATATATATATATATATATATATATATATTTTTAATATGTGAATAAAGTAGATAACCGCGTTTGGCCCAAAAAGTAGCTTATTGCGGTGGGCTTGCTGTTAAGAAGCCCAGGAGTTTCCAAGTCCTAAACTTGAACCGCCCCATTTGTGGTCCAAAATCATTTTCATAAAAATCGCGTGGTTTTTATAAAAATTTTACAAATCTCTCTCTTATTATGAGATTCATTTTTTAGACGGCTCAAATTCACCACTAACGGATGAAATCCGCTTAAACCCGCTTCTCAGGATATCCCCCCCATTTGGGCCCAATAAAGGATCTTCGTGGCCTTCTCCCTGCTTAAGCGTGAACAAAGACGAAAGTAGCGACCAGAAATGGTGGCATGATGCAGTGGCTTGGTGCAGTAGCGAGGCGGGTGGTGATGACGGGGAGACCGCTGGCGGCGGCGGCGCCGTCACATGCAGGAGCAACGCCGATACTGTGCGGGCGTGGGGACAAGAAGACAAAGAAAGGGAAGAGATTCAAGGGATCGTATGGCAACGCAAGGCCCAAGAAAGAAAAGAAGATCGAGCGCATTAAGGATAAGGTCGAAGTTCCTAGGTCTACTCCTTGGCCTCTTCCATTCAAGCTTATCTGATCCTAAGCTAACGCACAAACTGCGTTCCTTCTTAGTCTATTGTTTAGTAGGTTCAGCTCTCGAATCTGAAGGAGCTAGGGGTTTCACTTTCATACGTTGTGAGTTGTGACTAATTGTATTCTCATCACCCTTATTATTGAATTTGATTGGCTTCGAGACTATCTTGCTTCTATATTCAATTATTCATCTCTGTTTTCTTTTTTCTTTTTCGTTGATATATATTCAAAAAAAAAAATCCAGCAGAAAAGTCTATTACTGGCTTTCGAGACATCAATGAATCGTCTCGTGTGTCTACATGCTGCTCATTGAAATTCGGATACTTTTGAGCATTCCCTTGAGACATCCAAAGGAAGGTCGAAATTTTGTTGATTGCCTATAAATATATTGCTTCGAAGATAATCGTTGTGAAAAAAGGTTTTGGGTTCATGGGCTGTGATCAAAATCGCTATCAGTTTGCCACAATTTATCACCAGACCATTAAGCAACAACTTGGAGTCGGGTGACTTCATTGGAAACTATTAGTTAACAGTGATGCTGCCTCTGGTTCGATTCATTTGCTAGCTCTAGTGGATATTCAGAGCACGATAATTCTGGTGATATACAGACCTAAGAGTGTATTTACTTTGTAATTTGACATTGAGCAATGTTTGCTTGGTGTTTCGGCAAATATTTGAAAAAGTTGAACAAGTCTATCAGAACAGATAAAATGTTATTATTACAACCACTGAATGTTTAAAAATTAAAAGACTAGTTCATTCCCTGAGAAAAGATGTAAATCAGTTGAAACCACTAGAAGACTTCTGTATGCACATCCAAAAAATTGTGATTTCAGCTGATTCACATCATTCAGCTAAATCAGCTAAATGCTTATTTGGTTTCTTGAGTTGCAGAGTCGTCTTCTTAATGTTTTCTTACATGACTCTTGTAATGGGTTCTGTTCTGGTATATGGTGAACAATTGAACATAGCTTGTCATATGATAGTAACCAGTATCCCATCATCATACCTGCGAGTGGTAGCTTTAGTCTAGTCCTGATGAAAATTCAAACTCCTTTATCCTTCTTTTTACATAAAATTACATATGCCAGCTATTCTAACACAAAATTCATCTGCAAGCATCAAAGCCAGATCTACTGCTTCAAGAGTCAAGACAAGTAATGAAAGTAGAAAGGATCAAATGCAGATAATGCCCTGTTTGCCTACCCGTAGTTTATACCAAACAGCAAACAATTACACAGAAATATCAGCTTTTGGGTCGTTGCTTTGCTGAAAGTCAGATTCTTCTGGGTATTGTAGCTCCTCTGACAATCTTAGAAACAGGTCTGCAATTATGGGAAGCCCTACAATTATAAGTAAGAAGGCAAAGAACATGGTCAAAGCCCCAAACCGTGAGATCCATTGGCTATATAAAGCTGGTCTTCCTGTTGCAGTGGCAGCTTCATATCCGTAACGAATTGTCCATAGCAGCAAGGTCATGGCTACCAGAGAGCTGAAAATTCGCAACAATATTGCCTTTGTGACAGGGTTGGTGTTAGGGAAGATCTTCCTGATCTTGGCTCTGGTTAACTGGTAGTGGGAACCCATCATGTGGGTGTAAGAAGCTTATTGAGAGCTTTTGAGATTAAATCATATAATCAGTATCTGAATTCTCTGCTTGGAGCATGTTTTTCTTTTTATTCCATTGAAACGACACTTTGAAAGTGGTGGGTGTGTACTGATCCTTTTAAAGTTATGGTATTTATGGTGATTGTGATGAGGGATAATATTTGGCAGGGTAGGGTATTAATTAATGATATGAAATACAAACTGGAAGAGAATCATTTGGTGGGGTTTGGATCCACATAAATAAACAATAAATGATAGAATACCTCTCAAGTAGGGAGGGTTAAAAGAACAAGAAGAAGCAACTTTTTATGTTAATTTAGTTCTGGTTGATTCTATACTTTGAGAGATAATTGTTGGATTTATTGAGAGGATGAAGAATTTCCATAGGGAATGGCAGCATAGGAGGCCATTGGAGATGACGATGGAAGTGCATACAATGGAAGTTAACAAGAAGAGCTGTGAGGGCGAGTAGTCTCAAGATGTTGAATTTGCAAGCGACATTGTTTGTGCTTTGGGTACTACGTTTTAATCATGTGAAACGTGGGTTGTATGCACAACCTAACTATGAAGATCATAGTTCTCTTCACGCATAGCATCTGTCGTGGCGTTGCAATTGAGATGAATGCAGCCACCACACTGACACGTGCTTAGAGGCAACCTGGATGTTAGAAAAATAAGGTCAAAACATCAAAAACAGTCTTTCAACTTGTTAGTTTTCATAATCAACCATTTCAATGTTTAGTATTTGACAATCAGTAAGTTAAACAAATGAATATGTTGACACAAATCTTTATCCATTTCTTTTGAGAAATTTTTACGGGTATCCAATGTATGATATTCATGTATTTGTCAGAGTGATGAAGTTAAATAATGTATTTTCTTCAATAAAATATATTTGGAAGTACACAAATTTAAGCCAACATTTCTTAAATCCCTTTTTCCTTTCTCTTCGGCTTTCGTTGGAAAATGATTCTGGTATCTTCTCTAATTAGTTATTTGTCTAGGCCCTTTTATTTTTCAATAGTAAGCCATGTGTATTGGAAGTTATTTTAATAACAATCTATTACTCTTTTGCATACCAAAAATTATATTTAAGAAAATGATTATTTTATTCGACAATTTATTACCTTCTACATATAAATTAATTTTTTATAATCTGTATAATTAAATTTATAATTTCATTACAAGACTTACACCCTCCCTTTTATTACAGTAGCTTCTATATTCATTATCCACTTTTCACCGGGGGTCCTACATTCTCCATTCTTGTTCTTTACTAGTACTATATAGAAACTATAAGGGAAAAAAAACTTCGTAAAAAGTCTTTAAAACAAAAAGAAAGAAAAACCGGATGGTAAGGTGGACGGCATTGACAAAGAATGGGGATTAATTAATTAGTCACCAAACCTGGAAATTTGAAGGAATTTAGATAATAATACATTAAACGTGAAGTGGCACAACAAAACTAGAGAGGCCACCAATGCCTAAATGAAGAAGCTTAACACGAGGCAGAACACCCAAGCACAACTCTATCTCTCCAATACTAAATTGAGGCCATAGTTTCACTCCCATTAAAAAAAGAATCAAGGCTCACAGAAGTGAAGCAGTGCTATTTTTCCAAGGATAAGATCTTCTCCTAGTCTGATACTGAAAGGGTGTGGAGAAACTAAGCCCAAACATCTCCTTAAAAGCCTTCCCCTGCTCTGAGAACCTCACCAACTTTGCAATCACTGAAGCACTTTCTATGATATGGTTCATATCTGTGTTGCTCCATAAACGCTTCGCCAGCTGCATTCTCCTGCGCTTCGAATTCAATCCAATACTCCACTTCTTGAACAGACTTTTCCTCTCTTCCTCTGATAGCCTTCTCTGCATAAGCTTCACCAGCATCTCTCTCTCCCGGCAAAGAGACTTGTCACTGTAAAAACATGTTAATGTGAGAGAGAGACAGAAACAATCAACATTCCATAGAGGCTCGAGCAGTGTTCAATTTCTAACCTGGAAGAAAGTGTGGCTATCTGCCCATCCTTCACGTTCTTATTTTCATGAGAAAATGTTTCTCTGAGGAAAGACAGTCTTCGAAGCTCTACCTCAATGTAAATGGAATCGGTTGGATCACCCGTGAACAGAAGAAAGAAGTATGTTCTATGAATCAGCGATACCCTACAAGCTTGCCACAATTCGAATATCTCCTCCTGCTGTTTCTTGAATTGTAGAGGCCAATCTAAAGGAGTTCCAGGTGATTCTAACATTGGGCCTATGCCTACATCTTTCACATTCTTCTGAACCTACAATTAAGAAAGCAGAATATAGTCAAGAGCATAAATTGTCCCGCCAAATGCTGAGCACCCAAATGCAATTTTTTGAGCACCAAATTGAATGATTCTCCAAGTTCACTAGCTCATGAAGCCATAATTGTGAAAAACAGCTAAATCCAGCGTTACGACATAATGCAAAAGATAGACCAAAATTGTGCTATTAATCCATCAAAAGATCAGTAAGCAGTGTAATAACAGCCAGTTACCTAGGGGGGAAAATTAACGGATCTTCTCCTGAAAATTTAAGATCAATAGTGGCAATTAAAATAAGTAATTCTTACCTGACCATCAACAAGCTGCTTCCCATACTCAAGTTTGACCATTTCCTTCATCCCAGCAACAAAAGTTTGGACGCTAGTAATATCCTCATCAGCCGATGTTCTCATGCTGTTTACCCTTAACTCATCTCTGGAAGGTGTTCCAATAGAAGACTGAGAATCATTCCTTGACAACCTTGTGGCATCACCATACACTAATGGAGGTAAATTTCTCCGTAAACCTTCTGGTCTTCCAAGGAAGCTTCTCGCAAATCCATTAGCCGGTGTGTACTCTGTTTCCCCTGACCTCTCAGGAGATCCAGTCATCATATTTCCTGAACAACTCCAGCTCCTTGTTAATTTTGCATTCCTAGTTGATGAACCAACGGTCATTTGTACATCATTCGATCTCTGCTCCAGAGCACCATCTGCTGAATTGTCTTGGATTTGGCTAGTTTCACTTTCTTCGTGAAGAGGACGAGGACTCATCATTTCCTGAACAGTATTACCCTCTCCAGACAAAGGTGGTGCCAAGATCCCATTATCAGTTCTTGAGTTGTCTCTGTTAGAATCATCCGTCTCAATACATTGAACTTCTTTGCAATATTCATCAGGATTACCTCCATTGTGTCCATCATTAAAGTGAGGGTTGTTGAAATCTCTAAAGCGTGAATCATGATGAGGACCATAAATGCTTGATGACTCTGACACTGAGCAATCATCCTCCCAAGCATCATCCACTTCCTGCAAAATAAGATGATTGTTAATGCTAGCCTTAAATTTGAAGGGAAAAAAGTAATTAATACCATACTCATCCACGCGCAATATTTTTTCGATAACTAGGATATAAAAATTACTTTTGTAGATTTATGGTCATTTCCAACCATCTGTAGCAAATCCTGAACACGAGACTGTGCAAGATCACGCTGCATAGTCAGCTCCCTAATCTCCTTTCCCATCTGAAAAATTGGAATCCATGTTACAAACATCTAAGGAGAAAGGAAAAGGCACCAAGCTATTGCTGGAAAATTTTGTCATCAATATGCAGCAATCCAGCTGTGATCATGATATATTATTTGGCTAAAATACTAGTGACCTCCTACAAGTTCAACCTTGATCAATAGGTAAATTAGCTCCTGCAATTTCAATTCTGGTAATCATCCACTTAAAATGTTTGACATGTGAAATATAGCCCCTTCTATCAAATGATCCTGAAGTAAAATAAAAATATCAAGCAGCTTTAACCTACTAAGTAAAGTCAGCTATATAGGTTGCATGTGGCCATTACGCTCCATCAACAACTAACTCTTTAAAGGTATTAATTAACCAGGAGATCCCATTCAATAAATTTCTTGAGTGTCCATGTTGGTTTCCCTTTACATCGTTTTATAGGCCTCAAGTTCATTAAGTAATATAATTGAAGAAAAAATTATCATTTGAAGGAACGAATTTACCAAGTGTGCTACTAGGAGAAGTTTTCTCAATTTGATAACTCTAGACAAAATATATTTTTATCTAGAGTTCATAAACTTGAACAATGGGTGAAATGAGCTATTTGCCTTGAATTGGAAGTTTCAGCAAGTCGATTGGCAAAATTAAAAAAAGGGATGGAGCTTGTTGGGATATGGGAGCGTCAGAGCTATTTGCAAAAAGGTGAAACTTGATCAGGTGAATTAAATTTTAGCTTGATTAATTTCACAAAAGGGAAAAAAATTTAGTCTATATAAAATTGAGCATGCACATGTATTGCCAAAGAAAATTCAATAAGCACCTCCAATCAGTAAAATGCTTTCCCGCTCTCCCACACAACAAAAAAAAACAACACTGTCATGCAACCAAAAAGAAAACAAATAATGCTTTTTAAGATCTACCACAACATGGTGCACCCTGTTAGGTATTAAGTTATATAAACTGACTAAGCAACAGAATAGCACAAGTTCAACAGAAAATTAAAACCTTTTCAATCTGTAGGTCTTTCTTTCTCAACAGTGCTGGATAATCACAGTTGGAGGCAGCATGCGCAGGAGTTTTCAGCTCGCTCTCCAATCTTGCCACCTCCTTTTGTAAATGCTTAACCAAAGCCTTATCCGACATCACTACATTAACCTGTGCTTTAGTGGTCACTTCCTTTGCACAACAAGCAAAAAGTAGTGTGTTTCTAGTTTGCTCAACATGGCTTCGAGCAGTGCTCAAAGTGCAAACAATGGCTGTTCTTGCATTGCCACCTAAGCAAGGCTGCAGTATGCGAGTCAACTTGGAATCTCGGTAGTTGATGTGGCCCTGTCTCTCCTTACTGCATGCGATCAAATTGTCAATGGAGACTGATTTTTTTTTTTTTTTTGGTAAACAAGGAAAAATAAGGAAACTACTAAATTTTATATATGATAGGACTATCTTCATCTGATAAAGTTTTCTAAAGGAAAATCCCAATTAGACACTAGAAATGGCAGTATTTAGCTCAAATTTCCATCTCAGTGACACTCACATTGTACAAACTAGTCTTCATCTTATCATATCTCCAGAAAGGCTTCAATTGCTAGATGATTTTAACAAAAACTATCCCAGATACAAGTTATACAATTGAATGAACCTATCTTGTGAACAGTTAAAATGGTAAAATACTGCTAATCAGCTTTCACATACCCAGATTCACAGAACAGACAAGGCAACCTTACTGCTAGCAATGTGACAAATGATAAATTAATTGAGAGGTTAAACAGCAATGATTTCGAGAAGCAGACAAACATCGAGGTGATGAAAAATCAAGTTTTCCAAATGTACCATGGCTAAATGCAAACTACAATAAGAAAAATTAAGAATCAAAGGATGACATTGTTAACAAAGGAATAAGTATAACACCCAAGCTTCCTGATGAAAAACAGGAATTGAGAGGTTAAACAACAATGATTTCGAGAAGCAAACAAACATCGAAGTGATGAAAAATCAAGTTTTCCAAATGTACCATGGCTAAATGCCAACTACAATAAGAAAAATTAAGAATCAAAGGATGACATTGTTAACAAAGGAATAAGTATAACACCTAAGCTTCCTGATGACAGTTCCAAGAGTAAGCAAACTCCGGTTTATATGACATCCTTCTTTCAATCTCGCTCCAGCTGATAATGCCTGAGAGGCACGCTCACTTCCTGCCAAATCAACAAAATTCTGCATAGAAACAAGTTTAGTCAATATAAAGTCAGAGCAACGTTTTATTTAGGGGAAGTTATAAACATACACATACCACACTGGCCGCTAAGGTGGTTGAGTTGCCTTTGCCCAAGAATTCTCGGGCAGAACTTTCAACAGTCTGCAAGGTTGCAAACCATGACTAAAATTCTACAAGTAAAAACACTAAAGCATAATGTTTTAAGCAAGGAAGAAGAAGGCATATACCAGTTTGATAATTTGGTGAGATCTAGAACTCTTTTCATTCAAGTATGTCTCTCCAACCTGTCTTTGGGCTGCAAGAATATAGCAAGCAATGTAATTATTAAATCATCTTATAACAAAAAGATTGTGAAAATCCTCTACCTTCACAAAAAGACAAGAGCTCTTTCAAATGTGCCCAGTCCCGTAGAGTCTCTTCTGTGAGTTTCTCCACAATGGTTCCTCTCTGATTAGAAAGAGAGTTCATGAGAACAATATTGATTTATATGAGTTCACTGAATAACCTTTAACTCAATATCTTAAAGGCATTTACCTCAGGATCATCCCGAAGCCTTAGTGCATTATTCTCTGTGCTAAGAAGGTCTCTAATAACTTCATTATAAATTTCAATTGCTGAAAACTTCAATACAAATGCTCTTTCTTCATGCTAAAACAGCACAGAAAAGGATCAATAAAACCTGAAAGTTGAGAGTTTGGGCAAAAAATGGTACTGAACAGTTTAGGAAAAAGATAAATGAATCAGTAGTAGCTTTACTCTATTTATATAGTCAAAAATATCTGCTACAGAATACTCAGTTATTCCATTCATAGTGTATGTCTTTCCACTGCTTGTTTGTCCATAAGCAAATATGCTTGCTGAAAGAATATAATGATATCTATAGTCAAAGCATTTGGGGATTAAGCAGAAAGTAAATTGAAACTAGCCAGTAAACACCATTTACTTACAGTTAATGCCACTAACAACTGAAAGGGCAATTTCTTTAGCTCCTTCCTCATATACCTGCTTTGTGGAGCAATCGCCTTGAAACACTCTGTCTAACTCCAAATTAAAAACCAAAATTAAAAAACGCTCTTTATATGTTAAATGAACCTCCAATACAAATATATCTCAAAATAATTCCCAACACTATCCTGTAATAGAGCTAAATGTTATATAATTTAAGAATAATAAATAGGTAAGAATTAAAAATGAAGAAGAAACAAACAAGAAAGATAGATGATACTGGCACTTTAGCAACTGATGTGCACAGATTTCAATAAGCAAGGCTTATAGAATTAATAAATGATTTGCATCACCAAGAGATCATTTTCAAAAACGGAACAAGGATTATAAGGTAAGGAGTGCATGTCCTCACCAAAGCGTGTCCAAAATGATCTTGAGAGCAATCAATTAACTAAACCTTTTTTCTCTGGGTAAGACAAAGCAATTCTTTACTGCTTTTACACACACACAAGTACATCTTAATATGAGAGCATGTGCATGAGTGTGTGTGACAAATTTGCCTAATTCCTGAATTAAACCCTTATTCCACCGATCCCAATTCTTGATAATGCAAAGAAGACAACAAATCATACAGTTTAGCTTTAATGATCATACAAAATTGCCAAAATGAAGGCAAGTTCATGGACAGATATTTACTTACCAAAGGTGTAGGCACTTGGAAATGTGGAACCCTCCCGCAGCGTATTCCGGTACAATATGGTAGTGTCATTGATGCATTCCCAATCTGCTACTTCATTCACAGCTATTTCCTTATCACTCAAAGGCCTCAACCTTACTAGCACAAGAATCTTCTCTTCACGGCCACTCACACTCTGCATCTTCTCCCATTTGACCATCTGTTCTCCATCAATGGCCCCCATTTTTCTCTTCACTTCTAGAGTGATGTTCTTCTTAGCTCAATTCACAAGTTATTCAGAACAAGCCCATGACCTGAAAACCCTGATAGAGGAAAACAGATGGAGTTTCTTTATTAAACTTATTCTTGCTTTTCTTAAGTTTTAGACAAAGGAAATAGCTGGCAGTTAAAAATACTAAGCCCTAATTAGAGCATTATTGGCAAGCTAATCATGGATAGTAAACACCAAACTCAGAAGATGACGACCCATTAATTTCGGTTGATAAATCAATAAAAGTGACAGCAAGCTAACTTTAGATTGCATCCAACCGCCAGAAGGAAAGACCAAGACAAAATATAATGCTAACTACTTACGTTTCCATCATGCAAAAATTATCAGTCGTTAGCACTATCTAAAACACAACACTTTTTCCTTCCAACAAAATAAAAGGGAAGACAGAGAAGACCTATCACGGGTTGTTTTGCTAAGTCTTTGCTGCCAAGTTCACTCGGAGAAAAGGGAGGAAACAGCAAGTAAGAAAACGAGAGGAACCACCAAAAAAGGGTTAGGGGGAAAAAAGAGCCGGGACCCAAACATGAAAAGCAAGATTCCGAACATTAATCTTCCCTTCAACAATGACCAATTGTGATGTAGGAATAGAAAACTTCCGATAGGAGCGACCCACAATGCTTGAGAATGAAGTAAGCGAGTTTTAACGTAAATTTTGCATTTGACAGGGACTTAAAGCGTTCCAAAGCGCTGGTCCCAAACCGACAGTGCCTTTTCCACCATCATTACCTATTTGTTTCTCATATACTGAGACACTTATTCTCCAACGATCTACTTTAAAAATCATGACATAGTTCTTGACTGGTAGCAGAAACTCAAGAAATTTACCTCAATTTCCCAGTCATTTTCACGAAGCGCTAAGCGAAAACAACCACAACCAATTTAAAGAGCAAGTCCGTTTGAATGACTTCTGAAGACAACACTACTATCTGCTTCTACCATGATCCAGAATCCAGAATCGGATAAGAACGTGCTCTTTGTTCAAACAAACTATGTCAACTTGTAATTTAACCCCAGGAAACAAAGTCTCCACTTAGTCAATTCGAAACAATCAACCACAACGACTCAATGGTCCAGGAGTAAAATCCACGCATTAGTCTTGATGGTCCTCCTCAAAATTCATAACACGCCATCCGAAAGTCACTCACTTGCCTAATCAAAAAACACCCCCAAAAACTGCTAAAGCCTTGAATCGCTCAACATCCAAGAGCCACTAATATCATCCGAATCCTCTCGGCAAGCTTTGACGATTTTTCTCCAGAAGCCATCGACAGCTAGTGTGACATAGCTTCCAAGTTCAGAAATCCAGATTTAGTTTAGCAAAAAAAGAAATGAAAAGATAAAGATGCTGAAACTATCAAAGGGAATAAAGTGACAAAGAACAGAGAAGTAAAAGAATAGAGGAAGTACCTGAAGGAATAAAACAGTAGAAATAGTTCAAAATTTGCAAGAGACACGATTTGGAAGGAAGAAAACTACCAAAGCCACGACGCCATGTGAGAGCGTCGTCGGTTCCTTCCTCCGTCAGAAACTCTCTCACACGCTGTGGGAAGTAATGGAATGGAGGACCCTGGAAACTGCAATATCTGACGGGGCTGTCGACGTCGTTGAAGTTTCCAATTCTTTTCTAAATCGTCATTTACTTTTCCCTTTTCTTAGTTAGTTATTTGCATTTATGTTCTTTTTGTGTCTATATTCATCTGGCATTAAATTAAATTTATTCACTTAAGAAGTTTAATTAATGCTCAGGCCAAAAAACTAATTGATAAAATAGATATTTGAATTTATTTTTGGTTTTGGGGATTTTAGATAGTACTAGTGAGTAATAATAACCGATACTTTATTAATTATTCTCTTGCTCATGAGTCATGAAGCACATACCATCTTAGTAATTTGAAGTTTATGATGAAATTTGTTAATATTAATTGAATTTTAGAAAATTACATGAATTAACATTAATATCTATCAATATCAATGTCAAAGTAATTTATCAAAAATAAGCAATAATAATAAAATACAAATTTGCAAGAAATAATACTATTTTTATAAACAAGTTATATTATTTTCAAGTCATAAGTAATATAATTTTTTTTAGATTTTATTAAATGAGAATATTAAATTTTAATTTACTCAGCCTCATATATTTGCCTCATATATTTTAGGAGAAAAAAAGAAAAATAACTTTAAATTTTTAAAATCTTAAATTAAATTTGTTATTAAAAATTATAAAAGAAATGACGAAATTTGATAAGTAATTCACTACTTAATTTTCTAGAGAATACTTGATTTAAATTTTTATAAATTAAAATGTTTTCTTCTTTCTTTTTTCCATTATTTTTTTATTTTATGTATTGAGTATTGACGCTACCTGACTAGAAATGCATGAATGACCAATTTGGCCTTGTTTCAGGCTCTGCCTTTGGAGATGTCACGTGACAAGAAGGACAAGTGCGGCGGCATGGTTGGCCCATTCTGCGATACTGGGGAACCGGATCAAAGTACGGTAGGAGAATTGAACCGTGTGGAATATTTTATCCTGCCAAAATTCTAACGGTCATCTCATGGAAGCTCTAAATAATAAAAAATATGCCACATCCTTGATTTTAGAGTTTATTCTTAATCTTAATAAATAAATAAATAAATAAAATTGGGAGAAAGTCCCCATAAGAAAATTATTCGTGAGAACTCGTTAAATTAGAGTACCAATAATACTATGTCATAAAAATTTATCATGTTCTCCTTTCCAATTAAATTTCTAATAGAAAATTTTTCACCAATTTTCTATAAGAGAATTATTTATTTAATTAGTAGAGTTATCTCTCAATTGTAATTCGATTTCCAAACTTTAACTCCATACAATTCATTTTCTGTTATTAAGACTTGGTTAAAACTCGGTCATAGAACTTTAACTTAGTATAGCATAGTTCCTATAATTTTAACAATTTAAAATGTTGTTCCTTATATTTTAGAAAGTATTTTCAGTTGCAAATTTACCTTAAAAGTTTTTACTGAGAAGTAATGTTATCCTGAAAGTTTTTTTAAGTTAGCGATTAATGTTAGTTTTTTAACAGTGTGAAACAACATTGCTACGTTTTAAAACTTTTAGGGCAACACTGAACATGAAAAAAACTTTAAGGGTGAACATGAAAAATTTTATGAGTAGTAATATTGCTTCTCAGTGGAAAATTTTCAACTAAACCCTTTTAGAAAATTATAGGTGCTGCATTTATTTTTTTATTTATAAGTTTGACAAACCAAAAGTAGTACAACCATTATGCAATCTTAGTTACAAGATTGTGACAAAGATTATTATTCCCTCTGGTCCTAATTATAAGAATTAGTTGACTTTTTTAGAGAGATTAAGGAAGCTAATTAAATTACTTTAAAGTATTTTTATGTTTATATTTTTCTTCAAACTTATTAGTTTAACTAACAAACTAATATATAATCTAAGGATATTTAACATATGAAATAATTAAGTAACTTATTTAGCTTCCTTAATATCTTCAAATAAAGTCAACTAATTCTTATAATTAGAACCGGAGACACTACTAACGATTAAAGGAAGGTGTGTGTGTGTCTATGGGTTTCTATCCAGAGATTTTCTTTGCAAAGCAATGATAATAAATTCCAGCGTACGTTAAAAAAATGGGGGAAATACTATGAAATCTTAAGAAATAGATTTCAGTACAAATTGAACTGTTGATATTAGAACTTATCATTATATCATTTTGGTCCTATTTATAAATCTAATTTGACCAAATCTCACATACCAAAAAGAAGTAAGTATCTCAATTATTATGGAATAAATTTCCAACTTTACCATCATTTATGAATGGGTATCTTTTAAAATTTATTTTCAAATCTCTCTTATATTTTTCTCTTTCCAAGATGGCTAGCCAATTTCTCTCATCATTATTACTATGGACAAAATTGTTACAATCTCATTTATTTGCTCAAAATGACCTTCTAAAAATGACCAAATTTTTTGGTCAAAATAGATTTATAAATAGAATCAGAGTGGTATATTTTTTAACTGTTATTAAGACCACTTGATAATTAAGTCATTTTCTTTCTACTTCATAATAACTCTGTCAGAAAAAATAAAATTGTTGTAAATGAATAGTAAAGAAGAAATTGAAGAGGCAGCTAGCGGGCCAAGTGGGCGAGGTTGCTTCCTTTTGGTTGATACCATGAATTAACTACCAACAAACCTCTGCTTCCTTTCGGTGCAAAAGTCAATCATAATTTATTACACCACGCCCCCCACGAATTTAATTCCATATGTACTCGTTCGAAGCTTTTTTTTTTTTTAATTATTATTAGTTTTTGTCTCTTTTGCTCAAAAATAACACAACGGCAAAGTTTTATTCTATTATATATGAGATTGGTTACGTAAATTGTATGACATCATTATGTTATGTCAAAACTCAAAAATCAGATATTTAAATAAATCATTAACTAAAAAAATCATGTTCTACAACTTTATTGAGTATATCCACTTCGATTTTCCATCTAAAATAACATAAAATTCAAAATTTTGTTATTTTTATTCACTCACGTACACTGATTTGCTATTCAGGAAAGCAAAGTTAAAACATGAGATGCATGGGTATGCAAGAGAAGGGCTTCGCTCTTTCGGTTTGAAATTCCCAATCATCGTGTTTTGATTTGTACATTAGGCTAAACTAGACATGGGTCATGCTTAATATAAAGGGTTTGACAAATAAGTCTTATTATATTTACTATAAATTATAACATATGAATCTCATTTGCTATTAACGAGAGGGGTTTGGATTCTCTCAGTATTTTTCTTCTCTTTTTCTTATCAGTATATGATCTCCACCCTCAGATTTTTTTTTAAAAAAATAGATTGTCCAGATTTAATATTTAATAGAACTAGTATTTTAAACATAAATAAATAAACTTAAACTATTAAATTATGATCTACACAAATTATACTTGTAATGCAAACAAAATTAATAAAAAATTAATTCATAAAACATTATCATAATTGTTTTAGATAATACTAAATCTGAACTGTCAATTTTTTCATCCAAAGATAAAAATCAGATTATAAGAAAGAAATGAGAGAAGAGATTCTGAGAAAATCATAATTTTTTCATGTTCTAATTAATGCATGAGATTCAATGCTATGTATTAAATACGATTATAATATTAAATATAATAAAAATTTATAATTATAATATTGTTACTTAGTATTAAATTTCACCTATTAAAATATGGGTAAAAGATTTCTCCAGTCACTGGAGATAAAGTTATCTCCAGTGACCCTAAAACTACGTCGTTTTGAATTAATGAAGGGCGTGGTTGTAATTTCAGGTGAATTAATGAAGAGTGTTTCCGTAATTTTGCACCCATTCATTAATTCACCTGAAATTACAAACACACCCTTCATTAATTCCCTTAAAATATATATTAAGTGGAGAGTGAAGTTAGTAAAAATATTCTAAAAATACAATGGGTGTCGATGTTGATGGGTTGTTAGTCAGTCACCAATAGAAAAATTGAAATTAAATTAATATACTGACAAAAAGCAAAATTAAAGCCAAGTTATATTTATATGGATCTTAGCTAATCTTTACCTTGGATTATACCACACGCACCATTCCATCTCACTGATGATAGAAATGATAATAAATAGGGTGAGATCGAGGAATCTCTCTATCTAGAAAATTCTCTCTCAAATCAGCAGAACTAATCAAAATCAAATAATTAATTTAGAGACTCATCAATAGGTAATTAAGTATACAATAATAGGCTAGCGAGCTTTTAAATTTTTTATTTTATTTAGAATTAAGTTTTTAGAAAAATATAATTATTTTAGAGTCTTTATCCTGTGAGCACTTAAACACAGTTTACCAATTTCAAAAATATAATAAAGAAATAATTATTTTAGAGAATCTTGACACAAAGCATAAGTTAAATGGTACTTTTGCATTAATTAAAGTTGCAGACATTGAAATAATGTAATGATATTATGAAGACTAAGTTCTACTGTCAAGAACAAAAGGTTAAAGGTAAAAGTAAAACATCATGTTGCTATGACCTTTTCGGTTTGGCTCATTAACATTGATCAAGTGAAAATTAAGGTGATAAGGATCTATTATTATTAATTACAGGCTTACTGCCAGAGAGCTACAAGAAGTCAATGGCAACCATGATTATTAGTCTGAAAATATATTTCTGCTATGTCTATTATTGTCAAACTGTAATTTTTCGAATTTTTTTTAGCTTAAAAAAATAAGTCGAATTACTGGTAAACACGTGTAAGTTGTAAACCTAGATAAATTCTTAAGTTTATACACAAAGTTTACTATTTTTACGTTTCTAACATATAAAACCTAATTAATTAACTTATTCTTAAACTCGTTTTTAACTTTTTTGATCTAATCTGATCATGCTTAGCGGCTTTATATATAAATTTTATAAAAATTCCTTTGTTAAGTATGATAAATGATGAATATTAATAAATTTAATTTCAATTATTTGGATTTTAAATATATTTTAATCAAATTGTTGTCATTTTAATTATTTAATTATATACTAGTAATACCAATTTAATAATAAAAGTAAACTTTTATAAATTTATTATTCAAGTTCACATAAGAGTCTACGTCACTATCACAGTTTGCTTAAACTCATGAATTTGATAGCCTTACAGCTATATCTGAGTTAAGCAGGCAGAAAACAACATAACCCCTTATCGACAATTTTTATTTTCTTTTATATATATCAAAGCTTGCAAAGAAGATTGATGACAGAAGTTTCATGGTTGGCCTCAATCATGTTTATATAATTAACGATACTTCTATGTTAGTTGTGTCAATCACAATCAATTAACCTTGTTTCTTTGACCTTTTTTTTTTTCTTTCGGTGGACAATCATAATAAACAGCTTGATCGATAAGGAAAACGGAAATGAGTTCTTAATTCACAGTTATATAGGTTGTTCTTGTTCTATCAACCATCAGCAATATAATGATTGTCACACTCTTCCAAAGGAAATAATTTTTAAATTATAGAGAATATGATTCATATAGAAGTTTTTGTTTTAAAATTTGGACCAAGTAAATATAGTTCCCATCAAAGATCATTCTTATTCACTTGCTGGGATCTTCGTTCTTAAATATAAGACAAAATTCATCTTTTTAGAAAGACTAAAGAAGTCAAATAAATTACTTAATCATGTTATATATTGTACATCCTTAAATTATATATCAATTTATTAGTCAAACTAATTAGTTTGAAGAAAAAATAAAAGTAAAAATATTTTAAAATAATTTAATTATATTTTTTAATTTCTCTAAGAAAATCAATACTATTTTATATTTATAACAAAGAGGTTTAAACTTCACATATTGCATGAAAAAAAGAAGATTTCTACACACATGAAATAATGGGACTCACATATATATATATAATGCTAACTATATATATGAGGGTCCCACTATATTATATGTATTGAGAAAATATTTCTGAAGTGTTTTAAGCAGGAGGAGGTGTATATTGTTTTTGATTCTCCTCCCCTGGAAATTACCAGATTGATGTATCAGGACTCAGTGGGTTTTTCATACCCACGACACATTTTTGTGAAATAATAGTATTGGGCTGAGTGCCCCGTTTTTACCAAAAAAAAAAAAAAATTGAGTACCTTAACAAAATTATATATCAATATGCACTATTTCATGTTTTGGGGGTCTACTTGAACTCCGCAAATCAAGCAGAAACCGGATATTATATTCCCGTACAGGACAGTGAATGAGACAGCCAACAACCCAGCCGGTGTTTTTCCTCTTGGCATTAAACAACAATCACAATTATTTATAATTACAAGTAATAACAAGACATTAATTATTATATGCGGCCAGTCAAAAAAGCCAATCCATTTTGACCAAAAAAAAAAGCCAATCCAACTTTTACGTGTTTTGTTGTTTCACCACACGTGTTTTTGTTTGTTGGTTTGTGGATTAGGTTAATCTGAAGACCAAACAAAAGTAATATAAAGCCAACAAATTAAAGTGTATTTAACAAAAAATAATAGAAAAATACTACTTGAACTTTAAAATTATGTTAACAACAATAATAATAAGATTAATAAGGATAATTAAATAATTGACAATTCATTTTATTAAAAAATCACATATTTAAAATTTAAGGGGTATTTTCTCTTGATTCAATTTGTAAGGAGTTGAATGTAGCTTATATAACTTCATAATTAAACCCCTTTATTGATATAAGGTTTTTATTGATAATACTAAATATATTTGTAAAAACATCTTTGAGTCTAAAGGCGTGAAGGAGTATTTCTAATAAGATTTGGGGACCCAATGTGCATGTGTACATACACGGCGTGTGTAAAGAGGATAATATGAAATAAGTTAATAAAATTATTTTAGAGTATTTTTATTTTTATTTTTTTCTTCAAATTAGTTAGTTTAACTAATAAACTAATATATAATTGATTAAGTAACTTATTTAGTTTCTTTAACCTCTCCAAAGAAAGTCAACTAGCTCTTATAATTAAAACCAGAAGTCATAAAAACCTTCCCGCTCTACACTTGGTTCTGACTAGATAAGTTTTTAGTCTTATAAATCATGATATTTTATTTAAATGTGAACAAAATTGTTGATACCATAATAAAATAAAGGGCGAAGGAGCGATTTTACACACGAAGTTTTCCCCCAGGAGCGCCTAGCACCACAAAGTTTTTTGAGGAGCAAAAATACACACGAAGTTACGTTTTGAGAACCCAATGTGCATGTGTACATACATGGCGTGTGTAAAGAGGATAATATGAAATACTCCCTCTAGTCATAATTATAAGAGTTAGTTGACTTTTTTGGAGAGATTAAAGAAGCTAATTAAATTACTTTAGGATATTTTTATTTTCATTTTTTCTTCAAATTAATTAGTTTAACTAATAAACTAATATATAATCTAAGGATACACAAGATATGAAATGATTAAGTAACTTATTTAGCTTCCTTAACCTCTCCAAAAAAAACCAACTAGCTCTTATAATTAAAATCAGAAGTCATAAACCTTCCCGCTCTACACTTGGTTTAATGAAGCAAAGATAGCGTTAAATGCGCTCTGACAAAAGAAGAAAAATGGGTCCAAAAAATCAAACAATATTTTTTTTATATACAAAGATGAATGTGTTGGAAATAATTAAGAGAAAAATAGATAAATATGGAAACCTCTTTTTAGTGAAAATAGTGAGACCTGTATGCATGGCACGTACATTCTTTTTGAATGACTTGAGTAATGAATAATTAGTTTGAACTACATAATATTTAGAATGTGAAAATAATATGTTAAGAGAGATTTAACAATGAAAATTAATTTAAACTATAAAAAGCTAGAGCACTCAAATATAAAAATTAAGTAACATCAAGTGTATTAAACCAATAACTTAACTCTCTCATAATAAGAGCCCGTTTGGCCTAGCTTATTTTTAGCTTTTAAGCTACTTTTAAGCAAAAGCTAAAAAAAAGAGCTTATTTTAAAAAGCTAAAAGCTGTTTGGTGCTTATATAAATTTTTCAGCTTAAAAGTTACTTAAAAGTTGAAATTTAAAATAAGCTGTTTGACAAAAATTCTGTCATAAGTACTTTTTCTAATAAAAATTAATTTAAAAGGTATATTATAAAATATACCGTGATGGCCGAGGTGGTGGTAGTGGGCCGGCGGCGGCAGTGGTGGTGGTCGGCCGGCAGGCGGTGGTGGTGGTGGCCGGCCGGCGGCGGTGGTGGTGGCCGGCTGGCTGGCGGTGGAGGGGGTGGTGGCCGGTCGGCGGTGGAGGTGGTGGCCGGCCGGCAGTGGTGGTGGTCGGCCTGCGGTGGTGGTGGCCGGCCGGTGGAGGTGGTGGTCAGCCGGCGGCGGTGGTGGCCGGCCGGTGGAGGTGGTGGGCGGCCGGCGGTGGTGGCGGTCGGCCGGCGGTGGTGGTGGTGGGCGGCCGGCGGTGGAGGTGGTGGGCGGCCGGCGGTGGTGGTGGGCGGCCGGTGGAGGTGGTGGGCGGCCGGCGGTGGTGGTGGTCGGCCGGCGGTGGTGGTGGTGGGCGGCCGGCGGTGGAGGTGGTGGCCGGCCGGCCGGCGGCGGTGGTGGTCGACCGGCGGTGGTGGTGGCCGGCCGGTGGAGGTGGTGGTCGGCCGGTGGTGGTGGTGGTGGGCGGCCGGCGGTGGAGGTGGTGGCCGGCCGGCCGGCGGCGGTGGTGGCCGGCCGGTGGAGGTGGTGGGCGGCCGGCGGTGGTGGCGGTCGGCCGGCGGTGGTGGTGGTGGGCGGCCGGCGGTGGAGGTGGTGGGCGGCCGGCCGGCGGCGGTGGTGGTGGTCGACCGGCGGTGGTGGTGGCCGGCCGGTGGAGGTGGTGGTCGGCCGGCGGTGGCGCCGGCCGACCGGCGGAGGAGGTGGCCGGCCGGTGGTGGTGGTGGTGGCCGGCTGATGGAGGTGGTGGCCGGCCGACAGTGGTGGTATTTATCTGGAATTTTCCCTTAAAAAAATAGAGCTTAAAAAAAAAGAGCTTAAAATAAGCTCCTCTCACCAGCTTTTTTTTTAAGAGTTTTTTTCTTCATTGTAAAATAAGCTCTTATAATATAAGAGCTTATTTTAAATTCTGTTTGGCCTAGCTTTTACTTATAAGCATAAGATAAGCTGAAAATAAGCTAGGCCAAACGGGCACTAAGTTGTACTTATACTCTGATCCTTAATATAAGATATATTTACATAATTTTATTATATGAAACATATTACTTAATATGACATATATTTTTTTTTAAATACTTTAAGCATCTTCTTTAATTCCCTCATTTATTCTCTTTGTTGATTATTGTTGACAGAGCATTACTATAAATACATTAAGAAAAAATTGATAATTATAAAAATTATATTTTATATTTAACATTAAAATCGCACCAGAATAATATTTTATCCATTGGAGTCAAAGGTAACAGTTTCACGCGTGAGATTAGCTATGATTTTCAAGGGGCCATAGAGTACTAACTAAATTTTCAATATGAAAGATACTCGTAGTAAGCGCAAATGAAGCACACAAGCATTATAATATAAACAGAGGACCTATAATTTATGATCGGATTCAATTAAGTAATGATACATATTAGCATGTCGTTTTGAAAGGGGGAAAACTTGGGCAGTATCTAGGAGGCGACTAACCATCAAGAGTTTTTTTTTTTACCTCACTAAAGCAGCCATGATGAGTTGAAATATCAATTACCTAGTGTATGTCTGGTATAACTTATTTTTAGCTTAAGGTACTTATAAGTATAAGTTAGGCTAAATAAGATTTTACAAAAGCTCTTATAATTAAAAGAGCTTATTTCATAATGAAGAAATAAGAGCTTAAAAATAAGCTCTTATGAGAAGCTTTTTTTTAAGCTCTTTTTTTTAAAAAAAGAAAAAGAAAAGAGAATCCAATTTTTCGATCGAATACTACTGTCATCGCCACTACCGCCACCAAAGCCATCGTCACCGCCACCACCACCACTGCTGCATCCAACACCACCACCGCTGCCGGCTTGCCGCCGCCCCCACCACAACCGCTACCCGCCACCACCACGACCGCCACCGCCACCATCACCCTATTATAATATACCTTTTATGATTATTTTTATTAGAAAAAGTACTTATGACAAAAATTTTATCAAACAGCTTATTTTTATTTTCAGGCTTTAAGTAACTTTTAAACTAAAAAATTTATATAATCACCAAACAGCTTTTAGTTTTTTTTTAGCTTTAACTTAAAAGTAGTTTTTAAGTTAAAAATAAGAGGATCCAAATGGGCTTCAAGTAATATGTATGAATTAGAGTTTACCAAACTTGAGTTTGGATAATTTCATTTTCCCAAACATAGAACAAAGAAGCGAAGTCCATCATGCTCTGACCCTAACTTAGATTTAGCCATTTAGGTGACTAGAAATTAAATTTGCATTTCAACACATATTCAAATATTATTAACAACATGATGTTATAGACTTATAGTAGAATCACTATCCACTACACCTGAATGAGCAATTGTACTCAAACCTGATGTTGACAAATTTTGTAGGGGGAAACATATCACTTGAAACTCCAGAATTCAAATCAGTGATTTACAACTAAAATGAACTGTTAATTGTTATATTTTTATAGTTAGTATCTATACTCTTCCATGTAACAAGACTTATTTGGAATTTCAAAGTTTGACTGGTATTTTTCACTATTTTGTATTGTATTAAATTGATTGTACTAGGGCCAAAAAAAAAAAAAAGTCATTGATGGAAATTGGAGAAGGAAATCTATAATGAAGGGTGTTGATGAGAGCACATGAAAGGAAAAAGAAAAGCGGTGGATTCACACACTAAAGAGCCTTTAATAGTTGATAAAGTAATTTAGTTTAATTATCATGTGTCCTTGTGCTTTTGTTTTCTCAGCCTTCTTTCTGTTTGCACTCTCCATGTGACTTCACTCTTCCCTTTGCACTTTGCAGCCTTTTCTTTCTCCTTCTTTCCCATTTTTTCACTTTCCACACATACAGACATACACTTACTTCAACAAATATAGATAGCCTTCTTCAATTTTTTTTTTTTTTTTGATATAAAAGATGGCCGAAGCCAGAACATGAAAAATGTTATATGGTAGAGGGAATAAATCCTAAACACTCACGATCAACCCAAATTCTTAAAAACAAGGGGCAAGCACTCAAAATATTAAACTTTGACAGACCCACTTTAGCAAGTGCATCTACAACTCTGTAATCCTAACAAATAAAAGACTACCCAAAATGAAACCAGCATCATTAAGGCGCTGGACAAGATCTAGAGCATCAGATTCCAATTCAAGGATAACATAGTAGGAATGAAATCAATCTTATTCTCTGCCTTTATTGTTGTGAACTGCATATAATGTTTTCCAAATAAATATTCTTTTTTGGGGGAAAATAAAAAAGAGGTAGAATGCAAGAGAATTTGTAGATTCCAGGAGATATGTACACCTTTACTTAGGCTAACTACTCTGTCATGAATCTCATATTTGGAAGCATCCAGGGGCGGAGCTAGGGAGGGGCTAGGGGTGGCCCCCGCCCCTCCTAAAATTATAGAACAATACCCAAAGTTTTAAGAAATTGTATTTCTACTTTATAAATATTTCAATATTTTCAATTTGGTTCCTACTTAAAGGTTTGTGGAAGGACTAAAATGAACATCTTGATATGTTTATAGTGCTTAAATGTAATTTTATAAAGTGTAATTTATAAGTTTAAGAGGTTATCTCACCTAATAGAATAGTCTTTTAGAATGATGAGCCCAAAATTTAAACTCGTGTTCATGATGTACTTTCTATAATTAAAACTTATAACAGAAGTACAATTAGCATATTGTAGTTTCTCTACTTCTCTAGTTAATTAAAGTCTTGTCCATAATGCGTCTTGGATGCAATTCCAAGAATCTAAACAAGATCTTATAAAAACTTTACCAGAAAGTAAGACAAAACCTAAAGAGAGAATTCTTCTGTTTTGGAGTTCAACACTGAAATTAGGATAGAAACAGTAAAAAAAGGAATGTGTTTCCCTGCTTGTTCCTCCTTTGGAGGAGCATCTTGGCCGTCTAAATCTTTTTTTTACTTGTTTATTCTTTATAAAAAAATTATTTTTTTTAATGTTAATTTAGAGATTATCTTTATTTTAGATTATGTACCTATTAAAATAATTTTTTAATAAAAAGTTAAAAAGTAAAAAAACATTAGATCTGGATTATTCTAAGTCTCATCTGAATGGCCTAGATACTCCCCAAAAGACGAGCAAGGAAACACAGTTCGTAGAAAAAGGATTAGGTGAACAATAACAGAAGCTATGAACTCCAAATATGAGTATGTTAAAACAGGACACATATATGTATAAATATACACCTCAACAAAAAATTGATCCAATTACTAAAATAATTATAGATGTTACAGGTGAGACATGGAGTAGCTTATATATCTCTATATAAAGAGGACGAGTCTTTCAAAAAAGAAAGATGTATTTGCATAGTTTGCCAGAAAGATTCCTGACGAGATCTATGCGTCCATGGCTCATTTGACTGCTATGTGTTCATTGTAACTGAATAATTAATTCAATTAATTAATTTTCGTTAAAAGCACTTGCTGGGCCTATATATATATCTAATCCCAAACGCTATGGAGTAAAACATAAGCAAAGCGTTTAACTTTAGGGGTTTAAATAATAATTTGTCAAGAAGAATGATCACAAGGACCTTTTCATGCGTTCTCAGTCAAATTAATAATTAATTGACACAGGTCAATTAACTAATTTCATAGGGTTACCAACTGCACAAGCAACATATCAAAACTGGGAAAAAAAAAAAAACCACTTTTTTCTATTTATTTAGTTGCCTTTCATTGTCAAGGGCGTTAGGTAAACAATACTAGGGTCAGTTTGATTACCTGAAACATGACTAAAAAAATGGAGACGAAAGAAATAAACATGGAATAAAAAAGAATGCTATCAACCTCAATTTTGTCTAGTAATATATGAGGAAAAAAATGAGAATGTCTTCATCGTTATAAATAGAAATAAAATAAAAAATATTCTGAAATGACAACATTTCCCCAAGCACCATAAACTCATCCTATCAACATATTAATGATTAATGAAACATACATTTCTTCATGTATGAACCACACACTTTAAAGTATTCACCCATTCCCAATATAAACACATCGACTTGCAAAATCTAAGAGACCATATGTTTCAAATATGGCTTTCAACCTAGTTAAGGTTTGGAAAGAAAAGCCCATTTCCAACTACTTTTATCCTAATATGTTTTTCCCGACAACGAGATTTTGGGCCTAGAAACTACAGTTTAGACCAAAGTCCAATAAGTAAGGACGCAGGAATGAATGAACAAGGAGGCCCAGAACTTGTCATAATATATTTCTATTTACTTCTACTTGGGTGTTTCTACTTTTTGAGTCACCGACATATTTCTATTGGGGTTATCAAAAACATATTTCGATTGGGTTCCTCATTCTTTTTCAATAACTTATCATCACAATTTGTATAGCTAAAATTTGCGGACAATCGTGTCCTCCAAGAACCACTTAATAATAAGGTATAAATTTATTTGCTCCTAATTATAGGATAATATTTGAGAGTTGATCTTATTCATAATTATAGGACAAAGTTCTAATTTTTTTCAATTTCTTCCTAAAATATTCCTATTGATTCCCGCCAACGTTACCTGTAACAACCGTTATGAAAGTTGGTGTCAGAACTAGGTTCAGGCATCGCATGATGTTACATTTGACACTATATGATGTTGGGTTTTAGAGACGAGTATCAAAGTCGGTATCAGAGCCAGGTCAAGATAGCGCATTTTAAGAACTGTTATCAGAGCTAGGTTCTAAACTAGGTTTGGGTATCGCATAATGTTACATTTGGTACTATATGATGTTGGGTTTTAGACATATGTTCTTCCAAATTCGATATCACTAATTTTTATCATTTTTTTACCCTAAGATACCTATTGATACTTTCTTAATAATAATTAAACAAAATAATAATTTAATAATGCACTTTATATAAAGTGGGTAATATTTGTCTAAATTGTAGGATTCCGAATATGTCTATCCATGCAAAGATTGCACCCTCGATGAACTATCATTCAAGCTGGGGGTTTTCCTATTTCTCGCTGGTTTCATAGCAGTTGTACTTGATGGGAATGAACATCTATTCCTCTCTTTGTTATAGGTGGCGTGTGGCTTGCTAGCCCTCTTTTTCGTATTATACCTATAATCATCCGTATGTACTTTGTTCTCGCCGCTAATCTCGGCCCCACCATCGTCACCTGTAACATCCGGTATCAAAGTCAGTGTCAGAACTAGGTTTGGGGTATCGCATGATGTTACATTTGACACTACATGATGTTGGGTTTCAAAGAGTAGTATCAAAGTTGGTATCAGAGCCAGGTATAGATAGCGCATTTTAAGAACTGTTATCAGAACCAAATACAAGGAAATGTAATACATACAGACATGAACATTACCTAAACAACAACACATCAAATTAAACTAAAATGATAAAAACACATAAACATTACCCCGCTGCCTCAGCCGCCGTCGTTGTTCACTGCCTTGGCTTGGTTGAGGTTCTGCTCGACATCATTGTTGTGGCCGATCTCAGGCTAGGGATGGTGGTGAACGCTGCAAAACAGTACATTACTACGTATGCCACGGAACAAAAGACCAACAAGCCAGTCGTTGCCGCTTCCAAGTGGTCCCGTTGGGGGGTGTCTTTCACTAGGGTCGCGACCTTTATAAAGAAAGCAGCTATAAAGAAGGGTGCCCCACCCAGAATATTATCACTTTGATAACAATATTTTCAGGAAAAACTTAGAAAATTTTCATCAACAAGAAAAGTCATTTTGACAATATAAAAAGCTATTTTGATAACAATATTTTCAGGAAAAACTATTTTGATAATGAAATTTTTTGATATTGAAATTCTGTAATTAATATAAAAAAGTCCTTAGGGAGTTTTTTCATAGGAGATTTGGGGTTGAAACTTTTTTAATATTTTTTCTCTTCCTTAGGACCTCATTGATATTTTCCCTTAAAAAATCTAAATTTTATTATTATTTATACGAGTTAGAGTAAATTTGATTCAGATAAAATATGCATTATTTCTTTGCTTTTTTTTGTTTTTTCTTTTTTGGGGTGTTTATTGGTTCAAGCTACGTTAACTTCGCAAATCAAGCTGAAACCAGACATTATATTCCCCTACAAGACAATGAATGAGACAGCCGACAACTAAGTCGGTGTTTTTCCCCTTGGCATCACACAACTATCATAATGACTTATAATTACAATGAACAACAAGACATTAATTATTATATGCGGCCACTCAAAAGAGCAAATGCAACTTTTACGTGTTTGGTTGTTTCACCACATGTGTTTTTGTTTGTAGGTTTGCGGATTAGGTTAAATAGAAGACCAAACAAAAGTAATACTCCCTCCGTTCCTAATTATAAGAGCTAGTTAACTTTTTTGTAAAAATTAAGGAAGCTAACTAAATTACTTTAGAATATTTTTATTTTTATTTTTTATTTAGACTAATTAGTTTAACAAATAAACTAAAATATAATCTAAAAATACACAACATATGAAATGATTAAGTAACTTATTTAGCTTCCTTAATCTCTCCAAAGAAAGTCAACTAGCTCTTATAATTAGGATCGGAGGTAGTATAAAGCCAACAAATTAAAGTCTTGATTTAATTTGTAAGGAGTTGACTTATAACTCATTAAAAATTATATTTAAATCTTTTTATTGATGTGAGGTTTTTATTAGTAGACAATTTATAAGTACTAAATATATTTGTGAACATCTTGAAGTCACGGGGCTTATTTCCAATAAACTCTTGGAACTTAATTTACCTAAATTTTCATATATATGTGAATTAAAATCTATATTTTATATTTAAGATTAAAACCATGGAGGGGTAATATTTTATTCATTGGAGTCAAAGGCAACAGTTTCACGCATAGAATTAGCTATGATTTTGAAGGGCCCATATAGTACTAACTAGATTTTCAATATGAAAGATACTCCCGTAGTAAGTGCAAATGGAGCACACAGGCATTATAGTGGGTATGTTTGGGCTGGCTTTTTTAGAAGTGTTGGTGTGTAAAAAATTGCAGTAGTGTTTAAGCAGACGAGTCAGTGAGAAAGAAGCTTAATGGGTGTGTTTGGGTTGGCTTAATTGTTACTGGGCTTTTTACATCAACGCCCATTTATAAAAAAGCTCCCCCCTAGCTTTTCGGCCACTGAAATGCAAGCTGTTCGTGGGGGCCAACCATTTGTTGATAGAGAGAGGGTGGTTTGGTGGGGGTAGAAGTAGGGTGAGATGAGGAAGAATAGGAAGGAGAAGTTGTTTTTATTTTCATGGGGCCCATTTTCTGACACAGAGGGAGAGAGAAGAAAAGGGAAAAAGAGAGAGAGAGAGAGATTATAGTGAGTTGAGACTTTCTTTTGTTAATTAAAAACTTTATTTTATTAATTAATGGCAAAAAGTTTAACAAATCATGATTTATTGGATTATATATTAGTTTAATAGTCAAATTAATTAATTTGAAGGGAAACAAAATACTCTTGAGTAATTTAATTAACTTCCTCAATCTCTTAAAAAATATTAATTCTATCTTATATTTAGGTTCAGTGGGAGTATTTAATAAAATTCATACCCTTTTTAGTTATTTTTTATCTCAGCTGACTTTTAAAACAATAATCCAAAACTCATCAGTTTTGAAAAACACCAATGTTGAATCAACATGATGATTTAAGATTTGATTGTTCAATTTTTATGGTCCTTTCACTAATATTTTTGTCCCGTGTCAGATTTATAGTGGATGATTTCCAATATTTTGTTATCCTCTCCTTCCTTTTCAAATAGAGGGCACAGACAATACGATCAATTATATGATAATGAAACCAATACTCCATCTTCTTTCTATTCCGCTTACCCTGATCCAAATTAATGAGAGACCTGTTCATATTAGACCACACTCTTATTCCAATATGTTCATTACCCTGATCCAAATCAATGAGAGACCTGTTCATATTAGACCAATTGACAAGCCAAAAAGATGAAGACCTACAATTTTAATTTTTCTCCAAATACCATTTCAAATCTTTACCCAAATAGTATTGATACTTTTACATATTAGGGACCAGCGAGTTTGCTTCTACTTGTTACATTTTTTCACTATTCACGAAGCGATTTTAATTTTCCACATCTATCTATCCCTTGAAGGAGCTCGCTCACGACTGAGTAATTAATGCTTCATTGAAGCTTCGTTGCAACTTGCAACAGTTTCTACCTTTCAAGTCTCCAAAAAAAAAAGGGCCTTGAGTTTTAATGTCCCCTCTCCTATGTATTATTGATCCAGCCACTTCAAACTAAGATTGGAAGGATGAGTAGCTTTGAATGAGTTAGATATGAATTAATTGGCCTTGCTGCTAGATCACTAGGATCCTAATTTACACCCACCACCATTATTAACCACCAAATCCAGCTTCTTAACGGAAAAAAATTAGTCCAAACGTATAAATAATGGAAATGCAAAAAAGAGGGCAAGACAGTAGAATATGTTAGCATCGATAATGCCAAATGAAGCAATTGAACTGTACGTTGGTAAAGTTATAAATGACGTTACCAGATCATGGGCCACGCGTAATTTTTTTTCTCTCTCGGAAATGGGAATAATATTACTAATCAGAGGTTCATACAGTAGATCAAATACATACAAGGAAATGTAATACAAACATGAACATTACCAAATTAACAACACTACAAATTTAAATAAAATGATAAAACACATAAACATTACCCCGCCGCCTCCGCCTTTCCATCGCCGCCGTTGTTCATTTCCTCGGCTTGGTTGAGGTTCTGCTCGACATCGTTGTTGTGGCCGATCTCAAGCTGGGGTGGTGGTGGACGCTACAAAATAGTACATTACTACATATGCCACAGAACAAAAGACCAACAAGCATTCATCGTCACTTCCATGTGGTCCCGTTGGGATTGTCTTCCACTGGGCTAGCGGCCTTTATAAAGAAAGCAGCTATAAAGAAGGGTGCCCCACTCAGAATATTATCTTATATTCGGGCCACCCCACCAAGAATGTTATCTTAAATGGGGGCTAACCCATCGAGAATGTTATTTTAAATGGGCTCAGGAAACATGAGCTGAGCCCGTTTAAGATAACATTCTCGAGGAAGTAATATATAAAATAACACACTATTCACAGACTAGTGATGATACTGCTCTAATGAAGTCATTGAAACTTCTTTTGCAAAAATAAAAACAACTCTGGATATACGTTGATACGAGTATTTTATTTTTAGCTTCTTCAAATTAAAGCAAGTGGTTTCCAAACATTTGAGTCAAAATTGAGCAAAATAGGAACAATTTGAGAAGTTAGTATTAGTTTTAAATATAAAATATATTTTTTAATTTGTCAATCATTTTTTAATTTACCTATGTCTCCCTCGATAATAATTAAGGAGAAGATGAAAATAGTAAATTAAGTAAAATGACTAAAGTCTTTTAGAAAATATAAGTACGGTATGAGAATCGAACCGTGTGGAATATTTTATCCTGCCAAACTTCTAACGGTCATCTCATGGAAGCTCTAAATAATAAAAAAAATATGCCACGTCCTTAATTTTAGAGTTTATTCTTAATCTAAATAAAAAAAGAAAATTGGGAGAGAGTGCCTACAAGAAAATTATTCGTGAGAACTAGTTAAATTAGAGTACCAATACTATGTTATAAAAATTTATCATGTTCTCCTTGCCAATTAAATTTGTAAAGGAAAATTTTTCACCAATTTTCTATAAAAGAGTTAATTATTTTTCGTGGAGTTTTCTCTCAATTATAATTTGATTTCTAAAATTTAACTCCATAAAATTAATTTTCTATGCTTTGGACTTGGTTAAGACACAGTCATGAAACTTTAACTCAATATAACATAATTCCTATCATTTTAACCATTTAAATGTTGTTTTTTGATATTTTAAAAAGTATTTAGGTGCAAATTTACTCCGAAAGTTTTTATTGAAAAGCAATATTACCTTAGAAGTTTTGTTAAATTCAATATTACCATATGAGTGTTAAAATGAAGCAATATCGCTCTTTTTAGTTAAAAAGTTAATAATCAATGTTAGTTTTTTAACAGTATGAAACAAAATTGTTACATTTTAAAACTTTTGGGGTGACATTAAATATAAAAAAAAATTTAAGGGTAAAATTACTCCATAATGAAAATTTTCAAGGTAAATTTACAGCTAAACCCTTTTAGAAAATAAGATCATAAGTACTAAATTTATTTTCTTAAACTTCTATATGAATATTTTAAATGGCTCAATTATTGTAGGTAATTGAGTTGTACAAGTTTTAATTCATGAACTAATTAAAATTTAATATAATCGAAATTATAGGGATTGAATTGTGTTGAATCCAAATTTAAAAACTAAGTCACAGTAGAAGTCTTATTATATTATGAGGACTAACATATGATTAATAGTTCTATTTATAAATAAGTCAAATAGATTTTAAACAACCTCAATAACATCACCCTGATTCTCATTTATAAGTTTGACAAACCAAAAGTAGTACAATCATTATGCAACGTTAGGTACAAGATTGTGACAAAGATTATTAGTACAGGATTAAAGGAAGCTATATATATATATGGGTTTCCATCCAAAGATTTTCTTTGCAAAGCAATGATAATAAATTCAAGCGTACATTAATAAAATGGGGGAATTACTATGAAAGCTTAAGAAAAAGATTTCATTACAAATTGAATTTTTGATATTAGAACTTGTATATTTTTTAGTTGTTATTAAGACCTCTTGATAATTAAGTCATTTTCTTAATACTTCATAATAATTCTCAGAAAAAATAAAATTGTTGTAAATGAATGGTAAATAAAAAATTGAAGAGGGAGCGGGCCACGCGGGGGAGGTAGCTTCCTTTTGGTTGATACCATGAATTAACTACCAACAAACCTTACAACATAAATCACCATACCCCAACGCTGCTTCCTTTCGGTGCCAAAGTCAATAATAATTTATTACACCACACCCCCCACGAATTTAATAATTCCACATGTGTCCTCGTTGGAAGCTTCTTTTTTTTTTATTTTTTTTTTGAGCTTTTGTCACTTTTGCTAAAAAATAACACAACGACCACGATAAAGTCTTATTCTAATAAATGAGATTGGTTATGTAGATCTCAGTATGTTATATCAAAAAACAGATATTTGAATAAATTATAATGTGTCGACTTCGGTTTTCTATCCAAAACAATATAAAATTCAAAATTTTGTTACTTTTATACACTCACGTACCTACACTGATTTGCTATTCAGGAAAGAAAAGTTAAAACATGAGATGCGTGGGTATGTTCTAATGGATGTGATTCAATACTATGTATTAAATAGTAATAATATTAAAAATAATAAAAATCTATAATTATAATATTCCTACATTGAAGTAAATCTCACCCATTAGAAATTAAAATAGATGAGATGTCAAGTGGGGAGTGAAGTTAGTAAAAATACTCTAAAAAGACAATGGGGGCCAATGTGGATGGGCTGTTTGTCTGCTACCAATAGAAAAGTTGAAATAAATACAAACAAAAAGGAAAATTAAAGCCAAGTTATATTTATATGGATATTAGCTAATCTTTACCTTGGATTATACCACACGCACCATTCCATAGTTATTAGTGAGACACAGATAATAGAACTGATCATAAATAGGGTGAGAGAGAAATCTCTATTTCAATCTAGAAAATCCTTTCTCACATCAGCAGAACTAATCAAAATGAAATAATTAATTTCGATACTCATCAATAGGGTGAGAGAGTGTACTTACTTTGTAATTTGACGTTGAGCAACGTTTACTTAATGTCTCGACAACTATTTGAAAAAATCTATCAGAATAGATAAAATGTTACTAGTACAACCACTAAATGTTTAAAAGACTTGTTCATTCCCTGAATTTATCAGAACAGATAAAATATTACTAGTACAACCACTAAATGTTTAAAAGACTTATTTATTCCCTGAGTCTATCAGAACAGATAAGTTTCTATGGTCCCGCCCCACCCTCCTCTCCAATTTGGCTTTAATTGGAAGTCACATTTTAGTTTAACCTCGGTGAATTTGAGCAATTTAGAGGATATTGAAACCATTAGCTTCCAATGTTTATGTAACATCCTGAATTTTGGACCTAAAGACTAGAAAATTAGCCTATTTTCGGAGGACTATTAGACCCTATTTTTTTAAAATGAATTTAGAATCAGTATTTTATTGGACATGAATAGTGTTTACTATTCACAAATACGTACATGAATAGTATTCACTATTCACAAATACGTATTCACTTTTTATAAATACGGTATTTAATCGATATTTTGAGAAATATGAAAATATTTACTATTTACAAATACGTATTTACTATTTAAAAATACGGTATTTACTATTCCTAAATACGTATTCACTATTTGAAAATACGTATTTACTATTCATGCGGGACCCACGTCAAAATAATTCTCCTCCTGCCGACACATTCACGGGAGAAATTTTGAAATTATTGTTTGCGGGACCCACTCAATAATAATATTATTATAATATAATATCTTATACTTTGGAAAATAATAGAAATAAAATTATTTCCAATAAACCGTGAATTAGGTTTTTAAAGTAAGGGTATATTATAAACAAGCGAATTTCTATCTCAGAGTGGGTTATCTCCAAAGTCATTTCCGTAATCGGCGGAATGATTATTGAGATAGGTTGAAACCGATATTTTGAAGCAGGACAGATAGTGGAATCTGTAGGAAATAAATCATCACTCAAACTCCTTGAATTGAGTAGTAAACAACTGGACATATTATGAATCAGTGAATTTTTGTCTAGAAGTTGGTGTCACCCGAAGTAATTTCTGTAACCGTCAGTGTCCGACTTAAAATCTTCGGCAGGTTACGGAATACCCTAAATAGGATCAAAAATTTAGTTGACCCAGATATTTCTGAAGAGGAAAAATAGAACTTCAAGGCTGTGCTTCCGGATTCTTGAGAATTTCTAATATAACGCGATTAGAACACTGATCAGGGAATCTTTATAGGATAAATGCAAAAGAGTAAGAAAGTGTCATCGTCATGATGACGTCATCGATGACGTAAGCATCTTGATGACGTCATCGATGACGTAAGCAAATGGATTGGACGGTTGAGATGAAGCCATGTTTAAAGTCAAGATCCAACAGCCAAAATCTGACCTGATAAAGTATGAATAGTGTCATGCTTTTTCACTATAAATAGAGGCTTCATTTCTTCATTTTCTTCACACCAAACTCAGAGAACAACAGTTGAGTTTAAGAGAAGAGTGAGAATTCTTAGAGTTAGAGAGAGAGTTTAGAGTAAAGTTCTTGAAGCTGGAGAGAATGAGCAGGAACTTCAAGGGTAAGTTCTTTGGTCTCTAGTCTTAATATTTGGTAGTTTCTTTTGGTAATTATAGTAGAAATGCCAGATAGAGTTTTTCTGAGTATGCTCTGTGGCTGCAGCTTAGTCTGATCTGTCACATCAGAAAAGAATTATCCTTGGACAGTAAATATTATTTACTGGCACAGTAAAAAATATTTACCGGCACGGTAAAAATATTTTTACTGGTACTATTCACATGAATAGTGAATATCCAACATAGTTTCCGCAAATGCTGAAAATTAATGGTCACTGATAAAAATGATATTATAGGATATCCGAGGATTCCGGAGTCAGATTCAAAGGAAGTTTGGGGATACGTGAATAGTGCCGTATACATGAATAGTGCCGTATACGTGAATAGTGCCGTATACATGAATAGTGCCGTATACATGAATAGTAATTTACTATTCACGTGGAAGGAAGGTACGGACGCGTATTGTAACCTTAACTCTGATGCTTATGGTATGCTTATATGTGATAGATAGTCTGAAATTCTGTTTTTGAAAATTGATCATACACATACAACTTGATACGGGTTATAGTCTTGATAACGCCGTTATGTTTTCCTAGCGCTGAGGACACGGATGTACACCGTGGCACTGGTGAATAGTGCAGACTATAATAACATGCATATTGCAGTGGCTGTGTTATGTTATTATGTGAATATATGAATATTGTATGTGATTATTGCTGTTTTGACATGAATATCTGTCATACATATTTGATACATAAGCATGAGGTTAACCGTTACCTGAGGTTCAATGGGTATTGAACCTCAGCTCTTACTGTAGCTTCAGGATTTTCGGAGTAAACAGAAACATAAACAAGGGTAAGCAGCAGGCAGAAGGACTAGCTGGAGAAAGTCCTGTAGATATGTATAGTCTTTCGAACTCTTTGTATCAGCAAACCAGTACACTACAGTGGTTGAATATCAGTTACTCTGTATTTAAAATCATTTCGTAGCCTTACTCTGGTTAAATTATTTTGAAAATGCTTTAGAAAAGTTGGGGTGTTACATTTTGGTATCAGAGCAGACATCCTGGCACAGAGTTAACTAAGTTACTCCAAACAGTCTGATATCTAGAAAGGGGTTTTGTGGTTGGCAATCAGTTTCCTTGAATTCGTCGAGCCTTCCACAAATACACCTGCCTAGTCGGATTGTCTGAGTAGCGAAGTTAGGTTCTAAGCTTTCAAAAGTGTTTTATCTGGTATGAACCCGACTCAGTTACAGTAAACCATTGGTGCCGAAGGTAGGGCCGAGTCTATGTGGATCAGCCAATCAGTCACCCTAGCACGGTGAGGCTCCCATGATAGACGCCTACCTGGCCAATCGGTTTGACTAACTAAGTTAGGCTCTAAGCCATGGTTTTAAAAGTATTTCGAAAAAACAAGTACAAGTACTGATACAATACTGGTGTTGTGATACAAAAAGGACGTAAATCCTAAGGAAAAGGGTTAGGCTCGGGAGGCTTTGATATAGAGTAGATGGCACAGAATATGGTTTCTGTTGTTAAACTTTAAGACTTTTGATATGGGAATCGGAATCTAAGTTAAATCCCCGCTCAGAGTTTCAAGGGAAGTGGTACAGAGAAGTCGGTACGACTTAAGTTTTCCGGTAGACAGTAACCTACTGTTTAGGTTTCCCTTGGATAGTAACCTATCGATTTAATGTCCTTGTCAAAATAATAACTTGTTAAGGTACCCTGAGAAGAAAATCCCTACCTTGTAGAGGCCAGACACCATGCGTGCAAAGGGGCGTGGCTCCGGGGACGAAGATCTTTTGATTAAGTCCTTGACGGTGGTGATCAATTGACAGAAGAAGGAAAGTACCCAGTAATTCTGGGGAGACAGTTATGTCATACTAGTACCTATGAGAGTTGTAGGTACCCAGTAGTAAGTATACCAATATTAGTACCAAGAATCAATAGACATTATGAAGTTAATATTGCTTAAGCGAGAGAAATCTCAGAACTATGACCCCTGTGAGAGTAGGAACCCTTAGAAAATATGAGTGAGTTTTGCCTAGGTTCCAAATACCTAAGAGATAGTTCCTTAACAGAACCATACGAAAGCTGGAAACTTCAGTAGCCACCAGGTTATGGTCTCAAGGTGGGACCAAGAATCATAGAGATATTAGTGGCTAATAGATTTCCCAAGAAGTAGGTGATTACCCGATAGGGAAAATTGAGTTAAGAATTATGCTTGGAGCAAAATAGAAAGTGAAAGTCCACAAATAGAATGACCCTAGATAAGATGGCAGACATAGAAACAACGGTTTATGAAACTACTAAAGGATAGGAACCTGTTAAGATTTGAGTTCTCATTATAATGATTCAAAGACGATCACTGGCGCTACTTATGGAAAGTTTGTCGGAGAAGGATACCTACGGGGAGTTCTGATCAAGGAGGTTTACCTACAGAGGATGCTAACCGGAAAAGCTGACTGGTCTGAGAAGACTAAGTGAAGCGCCGAGTAATGTGCCGTAGAGCAGAGCCACCGTGACGACGAACCGTAGAGTGGAGCCGCCGTGACAACGAACCATAAAGTAGAGTTACCAGTGCATCGGTTCTCAAGGTAAGTACATTATAATGAATCTCACATTGAATAGGTTCCCTAGAGAAAAGACTGTTGTAACTTAGTATATCGTCATGGTTTGCTCCAGTGCTATACAACATATATTGTGTTTATAGGCTAGCAGAAGCCCATAGTTGTCAGACAACGAATATGAGAAGTGTCCATAAAATTTTGTGAGATCCGAGGATAGCGAACGATGTTTGAAATAGCTGGAAGATTAAAGAAGAACAAACTAAGTATTTTATGGATAGTTTGAGTAGCCAAGGACAGAGGTTCCAATGCGTGTAGTTAGTGATGACCTTCTAATGTTAGTTGTCTGATTCCTAAGTAAGGTTTTAAAATTGAATTTTTGAACTTGCCAATACACCTGCTGTATTAGAAATTTTGAAATTTATTCGAACATGTGGATTTTTTTTTTGAAGCTGAGTTTTCAAATGAAATATTTTTCAACAGAATTTGAGACCACAGTGATGGTTATGATGTTGTCTTGTACAAACGGTTTTGTTAGAACCCAGAGTTTGAAACTGAGTTTTTAACTATGTTGTGGTAAAGTCAGTACAAAACTGGAAGGACAGAAGCTGTTGTAGATGTACACAGTTTGCTGGGTCTTGCTAGATGTTTTAAAATGTTTGAAATCGCTAGCCTTTGATAAATGTTCTCTTTGAACAAAAAGTTTTTGGAGGGATTTTGTTTGAGAAAATGGAAATCGCACCAACAGTGAACGCACCCAATCCATAACACTTTGCCGAGGGCATATGTTTTGTTTAGTACAACCTGACTGTCTATGACTGGACTGAGTTCCGCTAGATAGGGTTGCTACTTTATGTGCCAGTGTGAACACTGGGTCTCCTGAGAGAGGGGCGGAGGTTCTCCCACATTGTTGATAGTACTGTTGAGACTGGATTTGAGGATTGGGGTAAGGCGCTTACTGTACCAAATGGTTAAAATGATGGTGTGTACTCTCAATTGTAAAATTTTGTGAAATAAATTAGCTCCCTCAAAGATATGTGCCGGTAATAAAAGTTTTTGAAAATGATCCGGCAGTGAAAAATGTTTTCACGAATTTGTGATGGCAGCGATTAAGTTTAAAAATGTTATAGCACTATTACTTTGTGGTATAGAGCAGATTGTGAAATGTACTGAAACCACGGAAAATTTTTCATGTTTGAAAATTTGAAAATGAGACAAGAAAATAGTTTTGGGTAGCAATGACATGATTGTCGACGCTATCGTGTTGAAAAGAAAAGCAGTGTAATTGGGAATTATGGTACAGGAACAGCAACTATTAGAAAGGTTTGGAATACTGAATTAGTTAAGTCAAATAATAGCTGCCGGTTATGATGTTGAGTAAGTGAAAGTAGTTTGAGGACTTGAATGGGAAAGTCTCGGATGAATTTGATGAGCAGATGCTCAAGGCAATAAGACGTAGTGTGCAAAGTATACACGGGATGATGCTCCTAGGACATAAGACCGGTGATACTTAGCACTATGTGAAATGCTAAGTAACTATGTTTAGAATGCATCGTAAGACTAGCAAAACATTCACTGTATCAGGTAGTAATAAAGATGCCTAAGGGTTGAGGATGAATTCCTAAGTAGAAAGGTTAGAATCTCCAGTGCGATGGTAATAGATTGAGCCGGAAGGCCAATATGTGTTAAGCCAAAAGGCTAAATAAATCAGGCAGTGAGGCCTGTGTAACCGAGTACTGTGAGAATAGATCAGCAAGTCCTGTAATTTAGTACTATACCTGGGTATAAGATTGAGACATTGAATAGTAGGATGCGTGCTATTTAAGTTTGCATAAGGAAGGAATAGACTAGAGGTCTAGATAACCTTTTGATTTTATATTGTCAAATTTCGAGGACGAAATTTATTGAACGGGGGGAGAATTGTAACATCCTGAATTTTGGACCTAAAGACTAGAAAATTAGCCTATTTTCGGAGGACTATTAGACCCTATTTTTTTAAAATGAATTTAGAATCAGTATTTTATTGGACATGAATAGTGTTTACTATTCACAAATACGTACATGAATAGTATTCACTATTCACAAATACGTATTCACTTTTTATAAATACGGTATTTAATCGATATTTTGAGAAATATGAAAATATTTACTATTTACAAATACGTATTTACTATTTAAAAATACGGTATTTACTATTCCTAAATACGTATTCACTATTTGAAAATACGTATTTACTATTCATGCGGGACCCACGTCAAAATAATTCTCCTCCTGCCGACACATTCACGGGAGAAATTTTGAAATTATTGTTTGCGGGACCCACTCAATAATAATATTATTATAATATAATATCTTATACTTTGGAAAATAATAGAAATAAAATTATTTCCAATAAACCGTGAATTAGGTTTTTAAAGTAAGGGTATATTATAAACAAGCGAATTTCTATCTCAGAGTGGGTTATCTCCAAAGTCATTTCCGTAATCGGCGGAATGATTATTGAGATAGGTTGAAACCGATATTTTGAAGCAGGACAGATAGTGGAATCTGTAGGAAATAAATCATCACTCAAACTCCTTGAATTGAGTAGTAAACAACTGGACATATTATGAATCAGTGAATTTTTGTCTAGAAGTTGGTGTCACCCGAAGTAATTTCTGTAACCGTCAGTGTCCGACTTAAAATCTTCGGCAGGTTACGGAATACCCTAAATAGGATCAAAAATTTAGTTGACCCAGATATTTCTGAAGAGGAAAAATAGAACTTCAAGGCTGTGCTTCCGGATTCTTGAGAATTTCTAATATAACGCGATTAGAACACTGATCAGGGAATCTTTATAGGATAAATGCAAAAGAGTAAGAAAGTGTCATCGTCATGATGACGTCATCGATGACGTAAGCATCTTGATGACGTCATCGATGACGTAAGCAAATGGATTGGACGGTTGAGATGAAGCCATGTTTAAAGTCAAGATCCAACAGCCAAAATCTGACCTGATAAAGTATGAATAGTGTCATGCTTTTTCACTATAAATAGAGGCTTCATTTCTTCATTTTCTTCACACCAAACTCAGAGAACAACAGTTGAGTTTAAGAGAAGAGTGAGAATTCTTAGAGTTAGAGAGAGAGTTTAGAGTAAAGTTCTTGAAGCTGGAGAGAATGAGCAGGAACTTCAAGGGTAAGTTCTTTGGTCTCTAGTCTTAATATTTGGTAGTTTCTTTTGGTAATTATAGTAGAAATGCCAGATAGAGTTTTTCTGAGTATGCTCTGTGGCTGCAGCTTAGTCTGATCTGTCACATCAGAAAAGAATTATCCTTGGACAGTAAATATTATTTACTGGCACAGTAAAAAATATTTACCGGCACGGTAAAAATATTTTTACTGGTACTATTCACATGAATAGTGAATATCCAACATAGTTTCCGCAAATGCTGAAAATTAATGGTCACTGATAAAAATGATATTATAGGATATCCGAGGATTCCGGAGTCAGATTCAAAGGAAGTTTGGGGATACGTGAATAGTGCCGTATACATGAATAGTGCCGTATACGTGAATAGTGCCGTATACATGAATAGTGCCGTATACATGAATAGTAATTTACTATTCACGTGGAAGGAAGGTACGGACGCGTATTGTAACCTTAACTCTGATGCTTATGGTATGCTTATATGTGATAGATAGTCTGAAATTCTGTTTTTGAAAATTGATCATACACATACAACTTGATACGGGTTATAGTCTTGATAACGCCGTTATGTTTTCCTAGCGCTGAGGACACGGATGTACACCGTGGCACTGGTGAATAGTGCAGACTATAATAACATGCATATTGCAGTGGCTGTGTTATGTTATTATGTGAATATATGAATATTGTATGTGATTATTGCTGTTTTGACATGAATATCTGTCATACATATTTGATACATAAGCATGAGGTTAACCGTTACCTGAGGTTCAATGGGTATTGAACCTCAGCTCTTACTGTAGCTTCAGGATTTTCGGAGTAAACAGAAACATAAACAAGGGTAAGCAGCAGGCAGAAGGACTAGCTGGAGAAAGTCCTGTAGATATGTATAGTCTTTCGAACTCTTTGTATCAGCAAACCAGTACACTACAGTGGTTGAATATCAGTTACTCTGTATTTAAAATCATTTCGTAGCCTTACTCTGGTTAAATTATTTTGAAAATGCTTTAGAAAAGTTGGGGTGTTACAGTTTATTTATTATGATCATGCACATTCATTCTTTTTTCTTACCTGAGGTTGCCTGTGCAGATTCTGGATGATACCTTTGCATCGCAAACGCAACAGCTTCTAGGACATACATTGCAAGAGAAAGACCTGGGGCCTCTTAGATCCGTCATGGAAGTTCGTTCCATGCTGTGGAACGATGCTGTAGATACCTAAACAACATGTATACAATTCACTTCAAACTATAATACATATAAGAAACTTGTCCACTTTTCCAAAGCTGAGTCTATCAGAACTAGATAGTCAGCCTAAAGATTGGTGATATATAATCAGTAATCATTTGAAGAGATTGCATGCAATAACAGCAAGCATATGTAAAGATGAAAAAATTGATTGATGCCAAGAGCTTTTCATAGTTGCCAAGAGCTTTTCTAACTGCCATATCTGACTCACTACATATCAGATCAGAGCATATGAAGATATGAAAAAAGACATGTCCATGTTCAACAAAAATCAGAAAATCAGATCAGAGCATATCAGGTCCAAGATTTTGTTAATGTGATCATTTTTTAAATTCCCATATCAGGTCAGAGCATATGGAACGCCCAACAGATTAGAGCAAATGTGACCACCAACAAACTATTTTTTAAATTATTTCACTAACTATTTTTTAAATTATTTCTATGTGACGCAAATGTGATCATTTTAAACTATTTCCATATCAGATCAGCAAATGTGCAAAACCGGTGACAATGCAAAATGTGCAAAACCGGTGACAATGCAAAACAAATTCCCATTTCAGAACAGAGCAAATGTGATCATTTTTTTAATCAGATCACCAACTAACTATTTTTAAAATTATTTCTATGTAACGCCCAACACCAACTAACTGATGAAAGCATATGAAAATTCCCATATCAGATCAGAGCATATGAAACCACAAGTTCTCAAGGATCAACTCAAATCATCCATAAGTTCTACGTGGTTTGAAGAAAACGAATGAAGAAACACAAGCAGGATGAAAAATCACCATAACAGAGCATATGAAAAATCCCATATCAAGCAAAATAACTGGTGACCCATATCAAGCAAAATATCAACTGTGTGACCCTTTATATTACGAATGACCCATGTCAAGCAAAATATCAACTGTGTGACCCTTTATGGTACTAGGAGATGAATTAAATTGCTTGCCCCTTTCCAGTGCGTTCAGAGACTTTAATTTTGAATTATACATGAATTTTCATATAATACAATATTATGAATAAAAATAGAACTATATATATTATTTTTGTATAAAAAAATTATATAAATTTACCGTTTCATTCTATTTTTTATCTTAACAAAAATTAAATGAAATTTTTTTACAAAAAAGAAAAAGAAAAATATATATATGTTTTAATTCCATTTTTATTTTTCATTTATTACATATGCTTCGATTTCTTCATAAATCGGAATTTATTTTGAGTAATGGTATGTTCGAAGCCTGGAGGAATCATCTGACCAAAAAAAAAAAAGCCTGGAGGAATCAAGGTCAAAAAACGGGAAAGGAATAGACATTTGAGAGAGAAACGAAGGTGAAGGGAGCCTGCCACGTAGGTGAAGGGAGAGATGAAAGGAGAGAAATTTGTGATTGAGAGAGAAGAGTTCTTTTTAGGAGTGGCGGAGATGAGAGAGAAGGAGATGATATTTATTTTAAGAGAGAAGGGTGTTTTGTGATGTGAGTAGAGGTAGCAGGTAGCTAACCAGCTTTCTGTAAGTGGTTCAGCTTTTGGAAGCTTTCACCTCACTGGCTCACCCCCTCCCCCAATCCCCCTCGTCCTACTTTAATTTGTGGAATCAAGGTGGCTCAGCTTTAGTAACAAAACGATCTCTCACGACAGCAAATGACTCTATGCTGTTAAACTCTTAAAAGCTATACTGCTGCTCGTCATCTCCACCATACCTAAAAAGCAAACCAAGTGCAATTTCTTTTGTCTGAATCACAGTAACTAAGAATTTTTTCCTGTAAAATTATTAGTGAATGTTATAATGGTAGAAAATCCTAGTTGTTATTTTATTGTTTAGTTATATTGCTCTTTTTCTTTTTTTGATTAGCACACAATTTTTAAAAATTACTTTGAATATTACGAGGTCAAGGGGGGAGGAAGGGTCATGTAAGTAATGAAAGGAATAATCTACCATATACTAGTATATCCTTTAATTAAATGCATCATAATTATGATCCTTTAATTTTGCCTTAGTTGTTATCTTAATTAAGTTTAATCATTAGTAAATCAAATATGTTGGGTTAACAGTCTACACGTATCCATATTATTTTTGTTTTGGATTTAGGTGCAAATTTACATTTAAAGTTTTAACTCAAAAGCAATATTGCTCTTAAAGTTTCTAAGCCGTAGCAATTTGACCTTGACTATTATTTAGGTTAAGTTTACCTGTTAGTTAACTAAATTTGTCTATTTGACATGTTTATGTGTCTCATCCACTTTATTTTTTAAAAAAGTTAGATGTAAAAAGAAGTCATTTTTTTAATTAAAAAAAAAATGCATCCCGTTTAAATAAAGGGAAAATCGAAATATAAATTAAAAAATTAAAAATTAAAAACCTCTATATATGCTCCTAAGATATATTTAGTGAGTTACAAATACCTCTATATATGCTCCTGAAACTCAGTTTACTTGACCTTTATTATAAAAAAAATTATTTCTGTAACTATTTTTTTAAAATTTAGTTGAAAAGAACAAATTATATACACGCATATATATACAACCTTTCATTTTTGTAAGGTTAAACTAATGAGACTGAGATAGACTATCCTCATTCACATGCCTTACTTCGATTTTTTTATTAACTTGTTTTGTTTTATTTTACTTTACTTTTTTTTTCTTTGTCAGAATATATTATTCTCAACTAGGCCAAGAAGCAATTAACAAATTGGAGACGTTATCTTCAACATCGCAATACATTATCAAACATTCTTTTGAAAGTATGGGAATGATCCTTACATGCTTTGTATTATTCAAAATCCTAAATAATCATTTAATGACAAGTAGAAGCAACAAGATAAAAAAAATAACAATGTAAATTAAGTAATTGTTTAGGATTAAAATTAAATGAGGTGTGTTGTAGAAATCCAGCATTCCAGCTTGCTTTTGCGGTGACATGCAAAACTTGATGATAATGGCCCACTAAGCAGTTCATGTGGACCCCTCTTTGAACTGTCAACATATATTCTTAAAACGCATCTATTCTTTCCTCATTCATCCATGCATTCTCTAACGTACAACACTACAACCCATCAAACGTACTCTTCATTTATTTTGTTGTCTTCATGCATTCTTAGGACGAATCATAGATTTTGGCGCGTACAATTTATTTTTGCCAAAATAGGTAACCTTACTTTTCAATGTCACATCTTGACCGTCCAATTTCCATTTCCATCCTTGCCTTAGGATTAATTTTTTTTTGTAACACCCCGTTTTATAAAGCGTTTTCGTAATAAAATTATCAGAGTTCAAAAAGGGTTTATCAGAGTAGAGCACCGGAATAGTCGTGAAAATGAGTAACTGAATAACATTCAATAATGATATATCTGTGTACTGTTACAGTCATCCACAATATCCGAATATTCAAAAAGTCGGTAAAATAAAAATTTCAACAGAATCTCCTCGTCCGCTCCGTCATGCTATCTGCTTACCCTTATCTTCCATCTGACCTCCTGAGGGTCCTGGGCCTAAAGTCAGAGCTGAGGTTCAATTACCATTGAACCTCAGGTAACGGTTAACCTCATGCTTATGTATCAAATATGTATGACAGATATCCATGGCAACACAGCATTTAATCACATACAATATTCATATATTCACATAATAACATTACACAGCCACTGCAATATGTATGTTATTACAGTCTGCACTATCTCCAGTGCCACGGTGTACATCCGTGTCCTCAGCGCTAGGAAAACATAACGGCATTATCACGACTATAACCCGTATCAAGATGTATGTGTATGATCAATTTTCAAAAAACAATATTTCAGACTATCTATCACATATAAGCATACCGTAAGCATCAGAGTTAAGGTTACAATACGCGTCCGTACCTGAGTTGATAATTCTGGTATTTCGGTGATCGGTACACATTTGCAGATGTCCTATCATAGGAATATTGCGTTTATTAATTGTAAGTAATATTCTTGAATATATTTTGGCCACTACTAAATATTCTATCCTTGGTATACTTAAATCATTATTTTATTTCTCCAAAATTCGTGGAAAAACGCTGGGCAATATTGGGCAGAATTTCGCCTATCTTTGAAAAATCATAACTAATTCTAGAAAAATCGAAACGAAGATCCGTAAGAAGTTCCAGACTCCTTAGGATGTCTACTTTCCAGAAAAAATATCAGGCCTTGCCCAGAATTCAAAAATCATTCCCAGATTTCACGTGTTCATCCTCTGCCCAGAATTTCCAGCATTTTCGCAACATAAACTTTGAGAATTTCTTTCTCACTGTACAGAGATCATTTCAACATGCTCTTTACATATTTAGAAAGCTCTATATGTCTACTTTCATCATAAATTTTCTCAGAATTTTTCAATAGCATTTTAAACATGAAATATGAGTGTTTCTGTTACTAGTTCAGAAATCGCCTAACCGACGAATTGTCGCCAGAACTTCGTTACAACTGTGTTCTTGATCTGGAAATTTTGCAGAACCTCTTTCTTCACTATATTTTCGAAATGAAGCTATTTTAGACTATAAAAACATGAAAATAAAATTATTCTAGAATTTAAAAGATTAAAGCTACTTCTACCTATGAATTTAACTCAAAAACTAAGAACTTTTCTTACCTAGAGCTTTAACTCCTTCAAGAACTCCTTTCAGCTCTCTCAACTCTCTTTCAAATAAGCAAGTGTTGTATTGCTTGATGTGAAGAAAAGTGAAGAGCTTGGGTCCCTATTTATAGGAAAAAGGTTGGGCATTTTGGTAAATAATTGCAACTTTGCTCTTGATTAATTCCCACCATTGGATCTAGGTTAAAGTTGAAATCTCACATCCTCTCCATCCACTTGCAAAAACCGAAAATCCCCTCTCTCTCTCTCCCTTCATCTTTTTCTTCCCTTCTTCAAGAAGCTACACAAACTTGAAATGCAAGAATGGAATAGTGTTTTGTGTTCTAGAAGCCATTGACTAATTGCACATGTTGGAAATCACTTCCTTCCCTTTGAAGCCTCATCAAAACCGTGCCCCCCCTCTGATTTTTGGGTCTTGGGTTGATTTTTGGGCTTTATTGGTGGTTGGACAATTTGTTTGGGTTACAAAAATGATCCACTTGAGTTTTTGTTGTGCCAAAAATCCCTAATTTAATTCTTTCTTGTTTATTATTAGACTAAGCTTAATTAGGTTTAGTTTGAAATGATCTTATTGGTTACCAATTAAATTTTGATCCTACTAAGTTCAATTGTTACAATTATGGATTCCTTGTTAGGTTTTATTGTTGAATTTAGCCAAAATATTGTTAATTGTTTGCAAATATTGGTCTTTAAATTAATTATGCATGTCAATTCAATTAAGATTAATTTTTGGTGTTTACTAATTATTTTTAGTGTCCTCTAATTATTTTAGGCCTCCTCCTATCCCTTTACGTCTTAATCTTGCCCATATGTGCATTGTGTGACAATATATCATTAATGGTGAGTTTAATTGTTCTTTGAATTGTTGAAAATTCCATTTAATTGATTTAAGGGCTTTTATGGTATTTTACAATATTTTATGACCCCTAATAAAATTTTGGGGAGTTGTATTTTGCCCTATTAAGCTCTACCGACAAGTTATTCGAGAATTAGAATAAATATACTTAATACTTTGGAGACAACATACTCTCCTACTTTAAATGGGTCCTAAATGGCCAAAATATTATATTCAAGAGATATACAAATTTGGGGTATTATATTTTTCCTCCCACTCTTACCCTTGCATGTCATGCTATTTACCAAACTTGTCATTTCAAAAGTTAATATTTTAATTAAAATATTAGTAATATAATACTCACTTTTAAAACCTTTTTTCCCTTCTTCATATTGTAAACTAAAATGATGGGCGGTTTCTTTTTAGTAAGAAAGGTAAAAGATGAAAGATCTCCCACGGCAATTTAATTTGTTCTTTTTCGATCTGGAAAAAAAAAACACAGAGAGAGTGAAATTCAATCAATAAGAAATTAAAACTTCCATCTTCCATCAAGCATATATTTGACATTTGCGATTAGAAGGAACAAAGACGATTACGGGTGGACCTTAGCTTTTTGACTTTTCTACGTCTTCTTTCTTCCTTGTGCTGAAGATGTCTTCTTGGATCTTACTTCTAGATTATAGGTGACATAAGTATATGATTAGTAAGATAATTAACTCACCATTAAATAAGATTATTTAAAATTATTTAATATTTTATTTACTTTATATATTTATAATTTTATATAATACTAGCTTTGGTTTTAAATATAACCAATTTAATTTTTTATTTCTCAACGGTCTAGGCGCGGGTTGACCCCGAGCTGACTCCAGTCTGACCCACTAATCCTTAATATAGTATCTTAACCGGTTTAGTAACTGGTTCGGGTTTCAGATGCTTGCATTTTATTGTTCTTCAGCGGTCAATGTTCTCCTTATTTAAGACAATCCTATTTAAATTGCAAAAATGTTTTAAAACTGGAGATAGTTTTAGTATGTTAAAACAGGGCGCATACACACACACCTCAACATAAAATGAATCCAATTACTAAAATAATTATAGATGTTACAGGTCAGACATAGAGTAGCTTATATATCTAAATATAAAGAGGACATGGCTTTCAAAAAAGGAAGATGTATTTGAACAGTTTGCCAGAGAGATTTCTAATGAGATCTCCGCTCATTTGTCTGATGCGTTAAATGTATGCTAGTGCAAAAAAGAGTTTTAAGATCGCCTCATTTAAATCGGACTATAGAGAATCAGGTCTTAAAAGTATGACCGGTGACAGTTTTGTAAATATAAATAACTTTTTGGTATAACCGGTGGCACTTTCGAAAATATATAGAACACTTTTAAAATCGGATTATAAAAGATCCGGTTTTAAAAGTATGACCGGTGGCAATTTCGTAAATATAGAGAACACTTTTAAGACTGGACTATAAAATATGCGGTCCTAAAAGTATGACCGGTGGCAATTTCGTAAATATTGTGAGAAGACGCCGATGAGTCCGAGAATGCGATGATTTATTCCTTCACTTAATTGGAATTATATACCGATGCTAATAAATAAATAATCTTCTAACGTGGACAGTTCCTATAATCTAGGGATTACAATCAAGAATATAATTATGAAATTCAAAAAACCATGATCTGCTAACTTAATTTCTAAAATCTCTCTAACAACTTAATAAGATGATTACAATCAGGAATATAATTACGAAATTCAAAAAACCATGATCTGCTCATTTAATTCCTAAAATCTCTCTAACAATTGAATTAAGAAAATTGCACAATATAATCGTATATGCTAACTAATTAAATATGAATTTCCAACAAATATATAAAACAGTTTTAAGACCGGATGTTTGTAAAAATATGTCTTAAAAGTATATTTTTAAGACCGCACCCTTTATAGTCTAGTCTTAAAAGTATGACCGGTTGCAATTCGTAAATATATAAAACACTTTTAAGACCGGACAATAAAGAGTCTAGTCTTAAAAGTGTTTTATATATTTATGAATTGCAACCGTCATATTTTTAAGACCAGACTATAAAGGATCCGGTCTTAAAAATATACTTTTAAGACCTATTTTACAAACATCCACTCTTAAAAGTGTTTTTTTTAAAAAAACTAAATTCGCTAAACTCGTTATGTCCGTGAGCGTGCTTGTCTTCTTGGTGATATAATATTTGCTTAGTTATAGATTCAACAAGTGTACCAAGAGCCTAACGAGTCAAATCCTCAGCAAGAATGACATCCTCTTCTTCTAATTTACTCGCAATCTTCGTAAATCATCCTAAGAGCCTCACAATCAAATCCTTGGCAACGTTGACAGTGAGATGCTTTGAGGCTTTAGCGATGGCATCAACTCCAATCCTCAGCAACGGCGCAAGCGTACTGCTTCGAGGATAGATTCTGGATGACGGCGGCTCCTTCCTCTTCGATCTATGGCTCCTCCCATACCATCTTTGCACAGATCTGGCTTAAAATCAAACCCAGATCTCTTCTTGCTTAAGTTTGTTTCGTCCTACCCTGACCGCTCCTGCTCAGATCTGGACTTTGATTTGGTTGCTTGAAGCTTTGCCAGCATCGACAAAAGGATCCTACTCAGATTTGGTTGCTTTAAGTTTGTGATTTTTTTATAGATCTAGACTTCAATTTCACTTATGATTTTATATTGATTCAAATTCGATTTTCATGGTGAATGATTTCTATTTCTTGTTATATTTTCTTATTTATGGACTTTGTATTCATCTTTTTTGTTTTTCTTGTTGATGTTGCTTTCAATCTTCTCTTCTTTTTTGTTTTTCTTATTTATGTTGCTTCCAAAATTCTCTTGGTTCTCCGTCATTGATGATGGAGGAATATTCAAAATGTTACCAGATCTGGTGATTTGGGACCAATTGTTTCATTTGGGCTTTTTCTTTATCTTTTTATTATTTGGAAACACTTTTAAGACCGGATATTTCAAAAGTTCGGTCTAAATTTTAAAGACCGGTCGTTCATCCGGTCTTAAAAGTTACACTTTTAAAACTGCCTGAAACAAGACCGGTCGCAGATCTGGTTTTACATACTTCTTTCGTCCGGTCTTAAAGTCCTTTTTTGCGCTAGCGGTAACTGAATAATTCAATTAATTAATTTTCGTTAAAAGCATTTGTTGTGCCTATATATCTAATCCCAAACGCTTTGGAGTAAAACATAAGAAAAGCTTTTAACTTTAGGGATTTAAATAATAATTTATCAAGAATGATCACAAGGACCTTTTCATGCGTTCTCAGTCAAAATTAGTAATTAATTGACACAGGTCAATTAACTAATTTCATAGGGTTACCAACTGAACAAGCAACTTATCAAAACCTGGGAAAAAAACCACTTTTTTTCTATTTATTTAGTTGCCTTTCATTGTCAAGGGCGTTAGGCAAACAATATTAGGGTCAGTTTGATTACCTGAAAGTTGATTAAAAAAAAGGAGACGAAAGGAATAAACATGGAATAAAAAAGAATGTTGTCAACCTCAACTTTGTCCAGTAATATATGAGGAAAGAATGAGAATGTCTTTATCGTTATAAATAGAAATAAAAATAAATATTCTGAAATGACAACATATCCCCAAGCATCGATAATGCCAAATGAAGAAATTGAACTGTACGTCTTGGTAAAGTTATAAATGATATTACGAAATGATGTGCGACGGGTAATTAAATGAATGAAAAGTTATACCGAATTGAATGAAAACCACCTCCCTTTCACATTGCGCCGCCTCAGCCGCCGGCGTTGTTGAGCTCCTCTTGCTTACAACACTGCATCAGTTTTTGGGCTGGAGGAGGATCGAGATTTTGCTTAAGATATTAAACATATGTAAGCATGCAAAGGCTGGCCCCGAGTTAAGGTAATATTCTGGGTGGGGGTTCCCTTATTTTTAGCTGCTTTCGTAGCAATTATCGTCGCAATGAATGTCCCTTCCCTGTGGGACGACATGTCAGCGGTGACGACTGCCTTGTTCGTCTTGTGGCATACAGTGTAGTATAGTATCTTGCAATACTACTACAAAGAAACAGGTCCTGTATGCGCAGATATTGTAGTATAAATTTTGTCAACAATTTGCAACGCACTATGTTTGATGTGAAGATGCAACATCTAATGAGGTCAAAATCAGGATAGAAGGAGTGACATATACATGGATCTTCGTTTAGGAAAGGAAAAGTTTCCATGAACCCTGTTTTAAGAGCTCATCAGTACAAATCTAGTGTCTGAAACAAGTTTATAGCGTCATAAGTCATTGATTTAAACCTTTTTCCTTACTAGATAATTTAACTTAGGTTTCTTTATATAGGTATTAGTGCAGCTAGGAGGAGATTTGTTATGAGGAAGTGATGTGATGGAGTCCACAGAATGAGAAAAAAGCCAAAACCCTCACAATCCTACACAGGTTGTACCCAAAGAGTACACTTAATCCTTGTAGGGTCAGTTTCTTTAATTTATTTCTAATTATTTTAATTTTTTGAATTTTTCTTAATTTTTTGAATTTTTTATAATTATTTTAATATTTTTTATAATTATTTTAATTTTCTCTTTATTTTTTGAATTTTTTTGCTAAATTTTTCATATTTTTTAAATTTTTTTCTAACCATTTTATTTTTTTCCTCATTTTTTGAATTATTTTTCTAATGTTTTCAAATTTTTAATTCAAATTTTTTTTAATTTTTTAAAAAGTTCTTTCTTATTGTTTTAATTTTTTGAATTTTCTAAATTATTTTAATCTTTATTCTAATTATTTTAATCTTTATTCTAATTTTTTAAATTTTTTTTCTAATTATTTTAATTTTTTCCAATTAATTTAATTTGTTCCCTCATTTTTTGAATTTTTTTTATTTTTTAAAAAAATTTTCAAATTTTGTTTTTATTTTTTTATTCCACGTCACCGTCCATGTCGGCACGTTAGTCCAAGTCAGTGCCACGTCAGCAAGTTGATAGTCAACTAACGGTTGACTAACGGTCGTGGTGTTGAGCGCTCCGAAAACGTAACTTCGTGTATACTTTTGTTCCTAAAAAAACTTCATGGTACTGGGCGCTCCTGAAAAATTTCAGGTGTAAAATCGCTCCTTCGCCCAAATATTTATGTGGTTCTGGTGTCGTGTAAGGGCCAAGCTCGTCATAAATACTCCCATTCATACAAGCCATCCTTTGCCATCACCACCACCAAAGCTCTTTCTTCTTCCCCATTCTCTGAAACCCATATCCTCCAAATCCTCTGTTTTCTCTGTGTCTCTGTCTCACAAAATATGGCCATTGGAAAAGCAAACAAGCTTCCCCAAAGTGCAGTAATAAAGCAAATCCTGAAAAGATGTTCAAGCTTAGGAAAGAAACAAGGTTATGATCATGATGAGATGATCCCAGTGGACGTACCAAAGGGCCATTTTGCAGTGTACGTGGGTGAGAACAGAAGTAGGTTCATTGTACCTATTCCTTCTTGACACATCCTCAATTCCAATCTCTTCTAAGTCAAGCCGAAGAGGAATTTGGATGTCATCACTCTATGGGTCTCACTATTCCCTGTGAAGAACTTGTCTTCAGGTCTCTCACCCAAATGCTTCGATGAAATTTCAACCATTCTTCATGGTTTTGAAGAACAAGAGGAAGAAGATGTTCATGATGACCAAGATGAAGCTGCAATTTTTGCCTCTCCGTTTCTTGAACATGTCAACCTCTTCCTCTGTTCTCTCTCACCAATTATTGATCTGTTTGTGTTAAATGTTTTTAGTTTGTCTTATTCTTTGTTTATTTTGTAACTCTGACTAAGGACCCGTGAGCATTTCAAAAGTAAAAAATTGAATAAAGCGCATGGATATCCAGGTTATGAGAGTATTTAATAAAATTCATATTCTTTTTAGTTATTTTTTATCTTAGCTGACTTTTAAAATAATAATCCAAACATTCATCAGTTTTGAAAACACCAATATTGATTTAACATGATGATTAAATATTTGATTGTTCAATTTTTATGATCCTTTCACTAATATTTTCGTCCCATGTCAGATTTATAGTGGATGGTTTCCAATATTTTTTTATCCTCTCCTTCCTTTTCACACAGAGGGCACAGAAAATTCAATCAATTATATGATAATGAAACCTTATATAAAAAAAAATGATAATGAAACCAATACTCCATCTTCTTTCTATTCCGCACACCCTCTTCCATCACATACTCAACCACAGTCTTATTTCAATATGTTCATTACCTTATCCAAATCAATGAGAGACCTGTTCTTCCATCACATACTCAACCACAGTCTTATTTCAATATGTTCATTACCTTATCCAAATCAATGAGAGACCTGTTCTTCCATCACATACTCAACCACAGTCTTATTTCAATATGTTCATTACCTTATCCAAATCAATGAGAGACCTGTTCATATTAGGCCAATTGACAAGCCGAAAAGATGAAGACCTACTATTTTAATTTTTCTCCAAATGCCATTTCAAATCTTTACCCAAATAGTATTGATATTTTTACATATTAGGGACCAGCGACTTTGCTTCTACCTATTACATGCGATTTCAATTTTCCACATCTATCTATCCCCTGAAGGAGCTCGCACGCTACTGAGTAATTAATGCTTCATTGAAGCTTCGTTGCAACTTGCAACAGTTTCTACTTTTAAAGTCTCCAAAAAATATGGGCCTTGAGTTTTAATGTCCCCTCTCCTCTGTATTATCACTTCAAACTAAGATTGGAAGGATGAGTAGCTTTGAATGAGTTAGATACGAATTAATCGGCCTTGCTGCTAGACCACCATTATTAACCACCAAATCCAGCTTCTTAACGGAAAAAAATTAGTCCAAACGTATAAATAACGAAAATGCAAAAAAAAGGGCAAGACTGTAGAATATGTTAGCATCGATAATGCCAACATAAGACTAATAAGAGGTTCATAACCGAATACAAGGAGATGTAATACATACGAAAATGCAAAAAAGAGGGCAAAACTGTAGAATATGTTAGCATCGATAATGCCAACATAAGACTAATAAGAGGTTCATAACCGAATACAAGGAGATGTAATACGTACAAACATAATAAAATGATAAAACATTACCTAAACAACAACACAACAAATTAAACTAAAACACATAAACATTACCCTGCCGCCTCATCCGTAGCTTTTGCCACCGTTGTTCATTGCCTCGGCTTAGTTGAGCTCGACATCGTTGTTGTGGCCAATCCCAGGCCGAGGGATGGTGGTGGACGCTGCAAAATAGTACATTACTACGTATACCACAAAACAAAAGGCGAACAAGCCAGTCGTCATCACTTCCATGTGGGCCCGCTGGGGGTGTCTTCCACTGGGGTCGCGACCTTTAAAATGAAAGCAGCTATAAAGATGGGTGTCCCCACCCAGAATATTATCTTATATAGGGGCCACCCCAATGTAATCTTAAATGGGGCCAGCTCATCTTTCCGGTTATAAGATAAACAGTCTCTCCAACGGCGAGTAGATCTGTAATGCTCAGAACCACCCAAAAAAAAAAAAAGAGAACCACAGAAAAAAATACTCAGAACAAAACAGATAAAAGAATCGACGACTAAAACCAATAATAACAACACAGCCAAAAAGATCGACGGCGTCGTTACCGTAAACGGAACCGCCGAGTGAGGAGGGAAAAAAATGAATTTGAAGAAAACGAATGAAGAAACACAAGCAGGATGAAAAATCACCATAACAGAGCATATGAAAAATCCCATATCAAGCAAAATAACTGGTGACCCATATCAAACAAAATATCAACTGTGTGTGACCCACTCGCGAGATCTTTCCAGTACCAGTAGAAAAACCAACTAACCTCAACTTGTAACACATTGAAATCCGGCAGAGGACAGAGGAAAAACCAACTAACCTCAACTTGATCGAAGACGTTTGGCTTGAGGATTGAAAAAGTGGGTAGGTTTTGGCGCCGCTACAAACGAGGAGGGCGTCGGCACGATTAGGGCCAGAGGACCCAGATGAAAGCAAACACTTGGTGGGCAAGCCAAGGCACAGATTAAATCTACCTCTGGGTTCAATTTTCTTCCCGGACATTCCAAGGCTAATAGCACCACAACCACGCTTCTCCTTCAAGAACTGGCGGAAGAGATTGCAAGTCTGAGAGAAATTGGACCCGGTCCTCCGGCCATTCGCCTCCGTATCAGAAAAAGTTGACATTCTAGTGAAAAGAGAGCTTTGAATATCGTTGTTGGCAAAAGAGAGTAACCAGAAATCGCAATGATGGTTGAAGAGGAAAGAAGATTTGAGTTTAATGGTGGAATAGTGAGAGACGAGGAAGATGAGAATAATATATATATAGGAGGCAGGCGGTTTCCTGAGCATGTTCCACGAACCAGGTTGGGTCTCCGGAGCAAACCCTTTTGGTCATTATCATTGAATTTAAAAATTTCCTTTAATCAAGGAATAATCTAGGATTAAATGCATCATAATTATGATCCTTTAATTTTGCCTTGGTTGTTATATCAATTAAGTTTAATTATTAGTTAATCAAATATATTTGGCTAACACTCCACGTGTATCCATATTATTTTTGTTTTGGATTTAAGTGCAAATTTATATTAAAAGTTTTAACTTAAAAGCAATGCTTCTCTTATAGTTTCTAAGCCATAACAATTTGACCTTGACTATTATTTGGGTTAAATTTACCTGTTAGTTAACCAAATTTATCTATTTAATAAGTTTATGTGTCTCATCCACTTTATTTTTTAAATAAGTCAAGTCTAAAACTGGAGAAAGCAAATGTGATTCAATTAATTTCTGTACAGTACACAATTTACTTTATTCAAGTCAAGTCTAAAGTCTCTGCACAAGCACGTGGGTCTCAAGTCTCTGTACACGCATGTGGGGACCACTGGACAGTTACAACTATATTAGCCATCTGACTAATAAATTCCAACAAAATTAAATACAAATAACAAATGAAATATCTATCTACCTACCCATTATCTCTAATTTCATATTCTATCACAAAGACGAGTGTAAGGGTTCGATCATACCAGCACTAATGCACCGGATCCTATCAGAACTCCGCAGTTAAGCGTGCTTGAACGAGAGTAGTACTAAGATGGGTGATCTCCTAGGAAGTCTTCGTGTTGAACCCCTCTTCTATAGATAAAAACAAAGACGAGTGTAATGCTCACTGGCCTTGGTGCAGTGTATATCAGAAGAGATGAATCGTAATAAATTGTACAGAGTTGTTTACATGGGGATATGAGCCTATCAGCTAGCGTATCAGTATATACAATTAACAAATGCTAATTACAACACTAACTAACCAATCATATATTACTTCTCACATATTGCAAATAACATCCGGAGATTCATTTGTGCTTCGGTCCCTTGGCGGAGGCATTTCTGTTTGTTTTATTGCCATTTAATTTAATAAATAATTAATTTAATTTAATTATCATCCTAACTTTTTGATATAGAATTATTGTCCTGATTATTTTAATTTTACCCCCTACAAATAATCATCAACGTCAACATATATTCATTATCTTCACTATCACTTTTTTTTTTTTTTTGAACAACTCTAAAATAATATTCATTACTGGAGAAACAAGGATTACAGATGTTCAAATGGGACCACATATGGGACCACATAGGTACGAGGCAACATAGACATTCAGAGTTTCAGACACAAACAGACGAACCAATTAGGTACTATGTATGGACCACAAACAAGAAACCACAAACAAGCCCTCATGAATAAATGAAGGCTCAATTCACTAGACGACTTTGAGCGAAAAAAAAATTCACTAGACGACAAAAGCAGCCAAAATGAAAGCAACAGAAAATCACTATCTCCATTTTCAGTACATCGAAATTGGTGTGCTTTTTGTAGCCATGTCGAAATTAATCTTGTTGGTGAAAAAAAAAAAACAAGATATAAATCCATTCAATGTTCAATCAATATACTAGCAAGGTTTTGAAATTCCACTGGTTATTGAACGGGTGAGAAATTAGGTTAAGGGTCAATAGGTTAGACGAGTCAACATAGACTTAGATCAGTGAGGTATTAAAAATTTTTTAAAAATAATATAATTTCCCATCCACCAACTAAAATTTAAAATATTTTATATATCATTTTAATAGGTTAAAATTTAAAATATTTTATATATAATTTTAATAGCTTAAATCACTTGTAATATCTCTTCTCAATAAGAAATAAAAATATTAAAAGATGGCTTTCTTCAACAAAAAAAATTTTAATAAAAAAGGCTTATTGATGGTGGTAATAGCAGGTACGGTACAGAGGAAACTTTTGTCTCAAGGATTTTAAAATTGATGTTTAATTTTAATAAAAATATTTTAAATAAAAATCCAAAGTCAAGAAAATATACTGCATGTCAGCTGGTCTTAGCTAGGCCCCTAGGCTTCACGTGGTACTAGGAGATGAATTAAATTGCTTCCACCTTTCCAATGCGTTCAGAGACTTTAGACTGAGGCTCTGGCTTGTAGTAGATCTCTACTCTTAAGGCCTCTAGTGTTGAATATAACATGTTTAGCGGGTTGATGTTAACTCTAAATATATACTACATATTTTATATATATCGTTTTTCTTATAAATAATTTATCTCTATGGATGAGTTTTTTTAACAATAATTAAGGAAGAAAACGAAGAGAAGAATAAAGATGGCTGACTGAAGCTAAATAATTTATTTAATTATATTATATATTATCTATTCTTTAATTCTATATCAATTCAGTTTTCAAACCAATTAGTTTGAAAATAAAAATATTTTAAAAGTAATTTAATTTGCTTCTTTAATCTCTAAAAAAAATAATTATGTCTTATATTTAAGACAAAAGGTAGTACTATCTTAAGTCCTAATTATAAGATCTAGTTATTTTTTTAAAAAAAAATTAAAAAAACTAATTAAATTACTTTTTTTCTTCAAATTAATTAGTTTAATTAATAAAATCTTGAACTAATCTTTAACAAAGATTATTACAGAGAAACATTCATAGCCTCCCTGAAATCTCAGTTATTAATAATACAAGTTTATTAATACATTGAAGACAAATCTTGATCCAAAAAAGTAATTTCACACGAACACATGTATGAGTCTCAGTGAGGAGGCATAGGTGGCATAAAAGCAAGGTCAGTCTCGCTGTAGTTAACAAGTTCCGAGTCATAGCATCATTTAATGGGCAGTTGAAGAAGGAGGAGTGTGTTCGTATAGAGAGATCCTGATGAGTATATATTTTATGATTAAATAAGTGTATATTTTATGAGATTTAATTAAAATTATTGATATTATATACCTGTTTAATTATCTTTTATGAATGTTTTCATAATTAAATGAAACTTGGGATCAAAGAATAAATCGACGTAAAATCTACTCATATCCTATTTTTATTGTGCAGGAAATATTAGCTAATTTGGAATGAAGTAAAAAAGGCAATAAGAGGATATGCAATCAGTCAAATTTAGTGGTCTCATGCAAGAAAAATAGAAACAAAATCAATTGTGTGATCTGATGGAGTAAATTATAAGATATGAGATATCTTGTTAATAAGAAAAAGAGAATCAATGACCCAATACCTAAATTATTACAAATGAGGAGGAAGATGGAGCAGATCAGGAGAGACGCAGAACGAGGAGGGGGACGAAAAGAAGAAGCAGAGCGTGATATTAATTCAAGAAGCAGAATTGTTCTGGGATTTCTTCTTCTTCTTTTTCTTCTTCTCTTTATTTTGGAATTTGAATTTCTTATTTTTGTAGTGGGTTTTCTTATAGCCATGTGTGGCTAATTTTCTTTTACAACCTAGAGAATCTATGAACTTGTTTGAGTTTTAGAGATCATTCCCACTTTTTAGTTTTGATTAATTTTATTCAGTTTATTTAATCATGTGTTCATTGTTATTGCTTATTAACTGATCACCATTGAGCATGTTTTGGGGATTTAGGGTTGGACTTGAAAGAGGGAATCCTAAATTGACCTTGGGAATAAATAATGTGGAATTGGGTTAAAATTTAATTAACGTGAAGTTAGGTTTTTAATCTAATTTGCGTCTAGGATAGACATATACCTAGAAGCTTCACATAATCAAATTAGAGTGAACCCGATTCGAATTGCACCTTAATTAGTTGTGTGAGACATTACATAATTATTTGAGGTAAGTGTATAAATGGATCAACAGGCACTTATAAACATTAATACTCTAGATTAACTGATTAGGTTAAGTCAAAGTTAATTTAGTGGAGATAAAATCTAAGAATCAAATAAGGGATTAGTGACTCTAGGTTGCTCATTTGATTATTGTGGTAGTTTTCTTATTTTTATTTTAGTTTTAATTTCTTTTATCTTAATTAAATTTAATTTGGTTTTCTCAACTTAAATGAAATTGTGAAATCAATGCTTAACTGAAGTTTGTGATACCAAGTCCTCGTGGGAACGATACTTTTCTTATTACTTTATTACTTGATACAGCCCGTGCACTTGCGGAGTTTTTTTAGGCTTTAAATTTTATCTTATCAGATACAGAGGATGGTCCTGTGACTGTGAGGCATGAACAAGAGAGAGTGTAGTTGTGGTTCATTTTCACGTGGGGGCAGGGAGACTGAGTCTAGTATTCTTAAAGGTTGTTCCTTTCTTTTGCCCATTGTCCTCTGTAAACCTTTAACAGCCATCAATCCAAACTATATCATCACCACTCTCACTTTGAGTTCACATTAGGTGCTTAGAATTAGGTTCTTATCAATCAAATATATATATATATATATATATATATATATATATATATACTACTATTTGAGCAATATATATATATACTACTAAAACTCTAAGCGACTTAGCTATTGGTCCACCTGCTTTATCTGCGTGGTGATATCATCGTTTTTCATTGGGCATCAGTTGGACGTTCACAATCTGGATCCACGTGTTCGTAAATCTCAATTCAACACCATACTTTCATTTTTTTCGTCTGTATTCAAACGTTAGTATTATCGCATTGGTCATTCATCCGGTTAGAAATAAATGTAGGTTTATTTCCAATGAAACTATTACACTCCCCATGCATCATAATGGTTTTTTGTTATTTCTGTAACATCCTGATTTTTGGGTCTAAAGACTAGAAAATTAGCTTATTTTTGAAAGACTACTAGGCCCCATTTTTGAAAATGAGAATTTTGAATCAGTATTTTTGGGACATGAATAGTATTTACTATTCACAAATACGTATTTACTATTTATAAATACGGTATTTACTATTTAAATAATAATATTATATTATAATAATATTATATTAAATTATTATAATATTAAGAAAAAACACACACAGGAGACGTGAGATATATTTTGGGGAAAATCACGTAGAATGACCCAGAGGTGATAATTACGCTTAAGGACCCATTTTTCAACATTATATAAACCTACGGTTTCATTCATTCAGTTTCCGAGAAGAGTGAGAGGATAGAAGGAAAGAGAGAAAGAGAGAGGAGGTGTGGAGAATGACGAGGTTAAATTATTTGGTGATAGTAAATTGAGAGTATTGAAGTATTGGTTAAATAAGCTTGAAATTGAGGTAACCTTGGTTATTCTTTTATATACTTGTCAAATATATATATATATATATATATATATATGTATGTATGTATATATATGTATGTATGTATGTATATTTATTAACTGTTTTGGGATTTATTATGCCTATGAAAGGCTTGATTTGAAATCTAATAATGTTGTTTTGATGAGATTGGATATTCTTGGAGCCCTTGGTATCACTTTTCTTTTAACCGGGTTAAGTATGACGCCTTCTTGGTTGTGATTTTACCAGGAGGGGAGCCATGATGATGTTATGTGTAATGGATATGTTTTGATGAGAGATGAGTTATGTGTTAGATTGCTCCAGTCAACGGTTATAAGAGGTGGTCAGGGTAATAAGGGTGATCTATTCATCATTGGCATATTTTATATGTGAGATCTCTTGTGAATTATTGGAAAATAAATTATGATGTTTTTGGAACCCTTTTTGGGAGGGAGTTTTGGTAACCGAGTCGAGAACTTTTGTGAAAGGTTTTATATAAAGACATATATTTTAATTATTGTGAATTTATAAATATGTTCTCGATCTTGGTTTGCATGTATATTTCTGAATAACCAATGGTTACGGGGATCTTTGGATCTTACGGTTACTGTGTTTATTTTTTTTCAGGTGAATAATTTAGTAGGGAAATCAGGGAAGGCACATATGGAAAGCTCATGCTATGTTATTTTTATTTGCCATGACTATAAGACTTCCGCATTTTGAAAACTCTGATATTATTTTGGATTTATTTTGGCCCTGCATAAATGGATTTTTACCTTTGGATTATTTTTGGAATCATTTTGGCCAAGTTTTGGGTAAATAAATTGAGGTGTTACAATTTCTGTGGAAAAGCCCACCATATTTGGTTCTATATATAGCATAATGTGCCGAGAAAGTGACCCATCAATAAGTTCAAAGCATGATCTTAGCAGCTCCTTCTTGCAAACGAGAAACAACAACAATGACTGGTGCATCTGTGTCAAGGTCATTTCCAACTGCTGGGACATTCAACAACGCAGTTCTATCTGACCACAAGATTTATTTTTTTGTTTTCCTTTCATGTATTTCATTACATTCCTTCATACAAGTAACGTTTTTCCAAATTTTCTTACCTCATTTTCTTCCATTCTCAATATAGGGCTATACTGCTTTATCTGTTGTTCGACGTCGTCACATGATAAGGAAGCTCTCAGGTCCCTGACTTTTGTTTCATTATGAGGAGGTTTGAAGTTGAGTTTGGACCAAACACCATCAACCCGACTTGAAGATCGTTATTAAACCATTTACTCAGATTGAGCTTATTAGGGATGCCATCAAACCCATTGTTTTTCAATCACTACTTGCTTACCTATGCTGCAACAACATACACAGAACCACCTAGGACATGTTCAATGAAAACTCATTTGATGTTAACTTGTCTAACCCTCCCATCAACGTAGAACTATATGGTACCTTTTTTAGATGTTGTAGGGCTTTCAACTGGAGTATTTGGTGTTAGCGATGTTCAAGTTGATGGAGAGACGTGGCTGTATATGAATTTACACATTTCTAACGTTTTTCTCATGTTGGTGTAGTGCAATCGCTTTCACTGCTGTTTTAGGGGGAAAACATCATTCTAGACTTTGTTCAACTATTTAGATAAGGATCATGTCATTGTTGCCTTACTTTAATTTGGGTTAAACTTGAACATCTCCATGGTTAATTATATATAAGATTCATGTTATTTTCAGTCATTTTCCATATTAAACAATCATCCAAATAAGAGCCCATCAGGAAAAAAAAAAGTCATTTCTACTATCATTATCCCAAATACAAATCGCATATATAATCTACCTTTTATCTTCCGTTTGTAAAAGTTTATATAGACAAAAGTCACTTCTGTGACATCCCAATAAGGCCCTTAATTGATTATTTAATATGACATCCTAAAATAATAATAAAATTTGAAAAATAGCCTCCTGGTTATTTAATCCCTTTTATCGCAAATATCTTTTTATACTTTCTTGAAATATGAATTGATGTTTAAAATGTATTTTTTTTTTCTAATAGTAACCTGGAACCATTTTGAAACTCAAGTCAATATAGCACTTCAAGTTCTTAATATAGTTTTTTTTTTTGGTTATGAATGGTCTTTGTACGCTTAGAAACCTAAATTTGAACTAAAATCTAGGTTTTTAATTTTGTTGTGAATATAGCATTTTCTGTTGTGAATTTACACCCCGCTAGATTCCTTTTAAGTTTCGAGTTTGAATCCTAGAGGAGACACTGTCGTCGGGAGAAACAGGCCATAAACCAGAATGATGATATTAAAAAATAGTAATGATCAGCATGCTTAACCAAATATTTTAAGTGGTTGAGGTTATTTTAATAATTAGTTATAGAAAAGTATATTTTTAATGGAGGTGTTTGCATTCCATATATTATCAATATAATATATTATTATTATTACATTGATATCGATTTTAATCGACTATGAGTTTAAAATTTGAATTTGATCTCAGGAGAAAAGAATTTATTATCTTTATTTTTATGAGTGCATAAATAAAAAATGCAAATGTGAGGATAAGAGAGAATTCTCATGATGATTAGAAAGTGAGATTAATGATCAAATTCAAAACTATCAGGAACTGACGCTGTGATATAAAAATTGTGTAAAAAAGAATTAGAAATTATAAAAATTAACTAGAAAGTGAATGCACAAATCTCACTTTCCATCCCGTGATATAAAAATTATATATAGAAAAAAATTCTCATCATACTGACGACAATACAAGATTAAAAGGAATTGAACTAATGATTGAATGAAAGATCGGCATGGAAAGTGAGATTAATATGAAATTTGAATTTGAAATCTTAATATGGAGGATAAGTAGATGAAAGGTACAGAAAGTGAGAGATTCTTAGGAAGGAGAAACTCATTATTATGTAGGGGAAGTTGTAATCTAGAAAATTAAATAAAGCAGTAATTAAAATAATAATTGAAATAAAAGACCTCGAAAGTGAGATTAATATGAAATTTGAATTTGAAATCTTAATATGGAGGATAAGTAGAAGAAAATCATAGGAAGTGAGAGATTCTTGGAAAGGAGAAACTCATTATTATGTATGTGGGAAGTTGTGATCTAGAAAATTAAATAAACTAGTAATTAAAATAATGATTGAAATAAAGACATAGAAAGTGAGATTAATATGAAATTTGAATTTGAAATCTTAATATGGAGGATAAGTAGACGAAAATCATAGGAAGTGAGAGATTCTTGGAAAGAAGAAACTTATTATTATGTGTATGGGAAGTTGTGATCTAGAAAATTAAATAAACTAGTAATTAAAATAATGATTGAAATAAAGACATAGAAAGTGAGATTAATATGAAATTTGAATTTGAAATCAAAATATGAAGAATAAGTAGATAAAAAGCATAGGAAGAAGAAACTCATTATTATGTATATGGCTAAGTTGTGATTTAGAAAATTAAATAAATTACGGCGAAGAGTAAAGTGGCGGGGAGTTGAATTCTTTTTCATTTTTTGACAGACTTTTGTTTTCAGTTTTATATTTTTCTTGCATTCTTAATTAAGCGACGTTTCTCACAACTGTAGTTTGGGCCGTTATCATTTTCTTTACTTATCTTTTCTCTTTCGAACACATACACATTAATCTATGTCATTAAATTGTAGGTTTCAGAAGCTTATATCCTCTATTCGTAATTTTTTAATGGATGTTTTTATTAGCTTGTAATGCTTTATATGTGAATGGTCAATTTGTTCACGCAATACAGTTATTGCTTACCGTTTTTGATGATTTGTGATGATTATAAATACAAGGCAGTCGTATCCCCTGTTTATATTTCCAAGTATTTATCATTATTAAGCGTTATTTAATAGATATGCTCTCCATAGAGTTATTATTTGCAAATTTTTCAAGATCCCTTATTAATTACATATATAACAATCAATCTCTTAAACTAACTGCCACATTCTCATTCACACATTTATGTACCAATTTATTATGCATACGGAATATCTCAACCACTTCCAAATAATCATCCTACATAGTATAGGAGTATTATCGAAGCATCACTACTCAGCAACATCAACAAATGCAACGGCAAAAGATGATAGCAAATAAAATTGGTGCACCATTGTTATGGTGCTTAGGAAGTGAACGATGGTGAAGAAGAACACAACATTTGAGGTTGTACAAGTTGGAATGATTTTAGAGGACGAACGGAGAAATTGGGTACCACACGATAGTATTGCAGACATCCCAATACCTGAAGATTTGTTGCTTTATGATGATTCTAATTCAATTAGGTATATTGTTGAATCTACTTACCTAAATTTAGTAGAGCGCTTATTTGACAAAGATTACCTGAATAATAGGTCCATTCTGACACCAACAACAGAAAATGTCGACATATTGAATGAATACATTTGTTCTTTATTGCCAGGAGAAGCAGTAGATTGTGGGTCACTGATTCTCCTTTTTTTTTATTAAAAAATATTTTATATCTTGTAATTAACTCCACCAGATCACACAAATGATTTTGTTTTGTTTTTTTGCGTGGGACCACCGATCTTAATTGTTTTTTCTACTTCTTTCTAAATCATCTAATATTTCCTACAAAATATAATAAGAAATAAGTAGATTTTATATCAAAATATCTTTTTATCCTATAATAATAGTAAAGTATATAAAAGATAATTAAATAGGTATATAATATCAATAAATTCAACTAATTCTCATGAAATATACCTTTATTTAATTATAAAATATATATTTATCAACACGACTCGGGGAAGAGTTGCCATCAAATCGCATTCAGCAGCTAATGGAAATCTTCTTAACTAGAGCGGTGAAGAGGTAGCTGGGAGTTAATTAAGGATAAGATAAACTCTATGATTTACAAGTGTTGATGTTTGATTTTAATGATGCGACCATAGTGCATTTAAAATGATTTATTTTCATTAAGTGGATGTTTTAAGGCTTTCTAGGTTTAGTGTCCAAAAATTTAGTTATCAGATTCAGATTAATGTACTAGGTAGGGCATAAGTGTTATAATGATGTGACCTGATAAAGCATCACAAGCACTGGAAACCATTAAGTTTAATTGTAGTGGCATTGGGATTTTGAATCTATTCAACGGGAAAGCAAGGTCAGCATGGGCTGGAATCGAGGTTCCAGGAGCTGGAGCAGGAAAGCTGGAATCGTGAAAGGGATGGATGCGCAGGTGGGTGACGTCAACGAAGAGGGGGGTGTTCACGTGACTTTGACGGATTCAACATTGCAGGAGTGTGTGGACCTTAGTGGGCCTCTTAGTGTGGGCCGAGCAGCTGAGATTGTTTAGCTATAATGGTAGAAAATCCTAGTTGTTATTTTATTGTTTAGTTATATTGCTCTTTTTCTTTTTTTGATTAGCACACAACTAAAATTTAATTTCCCATCCACCAACTAAAATTTAAAATATTTTTCTTAGCAAAAAAAAAAAAATTTAAAATATTTTATATATCATTTTAATAGCTTAAATCACTTGTAATATCTCTTCTCAATAAGAAATAAAAATATTAAAAGATGGTCTTCTTCAACAAAAAAATCTTAATAAAAAAGGCTTATTGATGGTTGTAGCAGGTACGGTAGAAAGGAAACTTTTGTCTCAAGGATTTTAAAATTGATGTTTAATTTTAATAAAAATTGAAAGTCAAGAAAATGTACTGCATGTCAGCTAGTCTTAGCTAGGCCCCTAGGCTTCACGTGAAATTGCTTCCGACTTTAGACTGAGGCTCTGGCTTGTAGCAGATCTCTACTCTCAAGGCCTCTAGTGTTGAATATAAAACATGTTTGGCGGGTTGATGTTAACTCTAAATGCGATGCAATTCAGAGGTAGCTCACGGACAGTAATTGTAGAGGAGGTAGGTCGCGGATGGTAGGTTGGGGAGTTTATAGCGATATGGAGATCAGAAGTACTTCGCGGATGGTAGGTCGGGGAATTTGAAATTGCAGAGGAGTAATTGCGGATGGTACACGTGAAATTGAAGAGGAGGAGGACAGGAGTAATTGCTGAGGCAGGCTAATTGAAGAGGAGATGATGGGAGAGAGAAGGCATTGAAGATGAGAGGAGGGGGAGAGAAAGCACGATGCTTTTTTTTTTTTTTGGGCAAAACGGTCCCAAAAAAAGAGGCTGCCTGGGATAATAAGCTTTTAGGCTTCATCCAAAAAGCTCCTCTAAACCTTAAAAGCACATTAAGCTTTAAATCTAATACTAAACAGTAATATTTTTTGCTTATGCTTTTAAGATTAGTTTGGATTGAAATGAAGGGAAGGGGAGCGAAAAAAAAAAAGGGAGGAGGAGAAAATGGGATAAAAAATGTTTGTAAAATTATTAACTAAGAATTTTTTCCTGTAAAATTATTAACTAAGAATTTTTTCCTGTAAAATTATTAATGAATGTTATAATGGTAGAAAATCCTAGTTGTTATTTTATTGTTTAGTTATATTTCCTTTTTTTGATTAGCACACAATTTTTTGATTATATGTGTATTTAAATTGATCGTACTAGAAAAAAAAAATATTGGTGGAAATTGGAGAAGGAAATCTATAATAATGAAGAGTGTTGATGGGAGCACATGAAAGGAAAAAGGGGGAGTGGTGGATTCACGCGCTAAAGAGGCTTTAATATTTGATAAAGTAATTGAGTTTAATTTTCTTGTGTCTTTGCTTTTGTTTTCTCAGCGTTATGTCTCTACTCTCCATGTGACTTCCCTCTTCCCTCTGCACTTTGCAGCCTTTTCTTTCTCCTTCCTTCCCTTTTTTTTTCACTTTCCCACATACAGTTACTTCACACATATATGATAGGAATGAAATCCATCTTGGATTCTCTGTCATCATTGGTGTGAACTGCATATAATGTTTTTCAAATATATATATATGGAAAAAATATAGAAAGCAAGAGCATTTATAGAGTTATATGTACACCTTTAGTTAGGTTAAATACTCTGTCATGAATCCCATATTTGGGAGTATCATAAATAAAGTGTAATTTATAAGTTTAAGTGGTTATCTCACCTAATAGAATAGTCTTTCAAAATGATGAACTCACAATATAAACTCGTGTTCATAATGTACTCTCTACAGTCATAACAAAAATACGACTAGTAGATTATAGTTTCCCTGCTGCTCTAATTAAAAGTCTTGTCCATAATGCGTCTTTGATGCAATTTCAAGAATTCAAACAAGATCTTATAAAAACTTTGCTAGAAAGACAAATGAAAACCAAAGATAGAGTTCTCCTGTTTTGGAGTTCAACACTGAGATAAGGGGAAGAGCAGTAGAGAAAGGAACACATTTTTTTGCTTGTCCTTCTTTTGGGGGAGCATTTGGACCATCCAAATGAGATTTATAGATGGTTCAAATATATATATTTTTTTACTTGTTTTTCTTTTATTAAAAAATCATTTAAAAAAAATATTAATTCAAAGATTATCTTTATTTTAGATTTTGTATCAATCAAAATAATTTTTTATTTAGAAAAAAGTAAAAAAAAAAAAAGAAGATCTAGACCATTCCAAATCTCATATACACAGCCCGGATGCTCCCCCAAAGGACAAGCAGGAAAACACATTCCCTGAGAAAGGATTAGATGAATAATAACAGAAGCAATGAACTCCAATATGAGTATGTTAAATCAGGGCACATATATGTATAAACAAGACTTCAGACCTGTGCGTTGCACGGATTTGTGTTTTCGTCGTTTGTTTGTCCTATCATTAACAAATGTGGAAATGTAATAACGAAATTGTTTCATTATCTAATAGGTCAAGTAAGGAATTCAATATATACAAAAATGGAAGGAATGAAATATTGAGCTCATGTAATTTTGGAATTTGAAGCACAACAATAACAAAGTGAAACAAAGTTTTCCCTTAAATCTATGAACGTTGTAAAATGTTTTGGAAAACTTCCCTGTATACAACATTTACTGTATTGTCAATATACTTTCTCAACTCATTCAAAATCAATATTTTTAAACTTTTGAAACTCTTAACCCTAGACAAAGCAATATAGAGTTGTCAATGTGAAAAAATTGGACTTGAAAGATAAAGACCTACATTTGACATCAATTGTCCTTGACTCTTGTTGATTGTCATCGCAAAAAGTAATATAAAGCCAGCAAATTAAAGTTTATGTAAAGAAAAATGACAAAAAATAATACCATTTAAATTTTAAAATGCTATTGATAACAACAATAATGAAATTAGTAAGAATAATAAAGCAATTAACAACTAATTTATTAGAAAATTGGTGATATAACTTTTATCGTTGGCGTCAATCATGTTTATATAATTAACGATACTTTCAAGGTTGTCAAACTCACGAATTTAAGTAAACTCGTGATAATAATGTAAACTCGTATCAAATCATAAACCTATAAGAGTTTATTTTTATTATTAAATAGTTATTACTAGTGTATAGTTAAATAATTAAAATATAAAAATGACAACAATTTGATTTAAATATCTTTTAAATCCAAATAACTAAAATTAAATCCATCAACATTCATTATTTATCATATTTAATAAAGAAATTTCTATAAAATCTTTATATAAAGTCGTTGAGCATAATTAAATAAAAAAAATTAACACGAGTTTAAGAGTAAATTAACACGATTTTGTGAGCTAGAAACGTAAAAACGATAAACTCAATGTAAAAACTCGTGAGTTTAACCAAGTTTACACCTAGCACGAGTTTATTATTGATTCGACTCGTTTTTGTAAGCTAGAAGCGCAAAAACAGTAAACTTGGAGAGTAAACTCATGAATTTGAGAACAATAGATATTTCTATGTGAGCTGTGTCAATCACAATCGATTAACCTTGTTTCTTTGACCTTTTTTTCTTTCGGTGGACAATCAAAATAAACAGCTTGATCGATTAAGGAAAACGAAATGATGAGTTCTGAATTCACAGTTATATATTTATAATTTTTTTTTTTTGGTCAAAAGTTATATATTTATAATTACTGTTGCGGTTGTTCTTGTTCTATCAGCCATCAGCAATGATTGTCACACTCTTCCAAAGGAAATAATTTTTAAATTATAGAGAATATCACAATGATTTATAATTACAATTAATAACAAGACATTGGTTATTATTATGCGGCCAGTCAAAAAAGCCAATTCAACTTTTACGTGTTTTGTTTTTTCACCGCATATGTTTTCGTTTGTAGGTTTGCGGATTAGGTTAATCAACAGACCAAACAAAAGTAATACAAAGCTAACAAATTAAAGTTTATTTAATGAAAAATGATAGAAAAATATCCCTTAAGCTTTAAAATTCTGTTGACAACGTCAGTTATAAAATTAACAAGAATAATACAGCAATTAACTACTCATTTTATTGAAAAATTACTTATTTGAGATTTTAAAATTTAAATGGTATTTTTCTTAAAAATTTTCCTTAATGCAATTTGTAAGGAGTTGAATCGTAACTTACAAAACTTTATATTTAAGTCCTTTTATTGATGTGAGGTTTTTTTTAATGGATAATTTATAAATATTAGATACATTTGTAAAAAAATTATGGGTATGAGTCTGAAGGCGTATTTCTAATAAGCTTGGGGGCCTAACGTACGGTACATACATATATATAAAGAGGATAATATAAAATAAAAACCTTGCCACTCTACACTTGGTTCTGACTAGACAAGTTTTTTGTCTTATAAATCATGATATTTTATTTAAATATGAATAAAATTGTTGTTACCAGAATACAATAAACAAGATACACAAAAGAAAAAGAAAAGGAAAAGGAAAAAACCAACCGTTAAGTGTCATGACGCAAACTTACAAAGGTAGCTTTAGGTGTGCGCTGGCAAAAGAAGAAAAATGGGTCCAAAAGATCAAACAATAATTTTTGATTTACAAAGATGAATTTGTTGTAAATAATTAGGAGAAAATTCGATAAGTACGGAAACCTCTTTAGTGAAATTAGAATAACCTATATGCATGGCACGCACAATCTTTTTGAATAACTTGAGTGAAGTATAATTAGTTTGAACGACATAGTATTTAGAATGTGAAAATAATACGTACGAAAGTAATTTAAACTATAAAAAGCTACAGGACTCAAATATAAAAATTAAGTAACACCGAGTGTATTAAACCAATAACTAAACTTTCTAAATAAGTTGCACTTACACAGTTATCATAGAGAGAATTCTCCTGTTTTGGAGATTAGTTGAGAAGCAGTAGAGAATGGATTAGATGAATAATAACAGAAGTTATCACTCTAGTTTGCCGCCGGAGCCCACCCTTCTCTGTTGTTCGGCTCCGCCTTCGAGCTCCTCTTCGCTGTCAGATACAAAATAATGAATGCCCCCAAAAGTAACGATATAGTAAAGTCTCAAGGGAAGTAAGGGCTTAATTAGCCGCAGATTGTCGCCCAGCTAGGGTTTTCTTAATTACAAGAATACTCTAGTAATACTCTAGTTTGCTGCCTGATGTTGTTGAGGTGGTGGGCCTGCCTTAGGCTCTGCTATGGGCTCCGCCTTCGAGCTCCTCTTCGCCGTCAGAAACAAAAAAATGAATGCCCCTAAAAGTACCAACACCATGGCACTTGCCACTACCGTTAGGGTTTTCGCTTTCCCCATTTTCTCTTTGGGGAGGCACTCCAATAAGAAGATGAGAGAAATCAAAGCTCCCATGAAAGAGCTGACGCCGATACAGAATGTTAGTTCGAGGCGGGGCCAGCCTGGCCACGTTGGCCAGTTCACACAAGCGTATAGATGTTGTTCCTCCTCCAAAGTGTTGACTCCCAGCCTATACCAGATACATCACATATAAAAATGATAGATGGCCAAGTATAAAACTAGATGGTATATCAGATACATTTCACTAGAAGTATGAAACTAGATAGTCAGCCGATACCTCCTGACTTATAGATGGTATATCAGATACATCCATATTTCATTATTCATACATTTCACTAGAAGTCTAAAACTAGCAAGTATAACTGGTTTTGAATCGGGTTATATAAAAATGATGCGTAGTGGGTGAGAAACCTTGGGTAATTTGAAATTTGACATGGATATATCAACAAACATATAATAATTTTTGAATATTTATCACATATAAGAGTGATGCAGGTCAAGTAAAGATTGGTCATATATAATCAGTAATCATTTGAAGAGATTGCATGCGATAACAGCAAGCATATGTAAAGATGAAAAAATTGATTGATGCCAAGAGCTTTTCATAGTTGCCAAGAGCTTTTCTAACTGCCATATCCGACTCACTAGCATATCAGATCAAAGCATATGAAGATATGAAAAAAGACATGTCCATGTTCAACAAGAATCAGAAAATCAGATCAGAGCATATCAGGTCCAAGATTTTGTTAATGTGATCATTATTTAAATTCCCATATCAGGTCAGAGCATATGGAACGCCCAACAGATTAGAGCAAATGTGACCACCAACTATTTTTTAAATTATTTCTATGTGACGCAAATGTGATCATTTTAAACTATTTCCATATCAGATCAGCAAATGTGCAAAACCGGTGACAATGCAAAATGTGCAAAACCGGTGACAATGCAAAACAAATTCCCATTTCAGAACAGAGCAAATGTGATCATTTTTTTAATCAGATCACCAACTAACTATTTTTAAAATTATTTCTATGTAACGCCCAACACCAACTAACTGATGAAAGCATATAAAAATTGTTGGGTTAATGTGCTCTTTAGTCACTTAAGCCCAAGAACTCTAAGGCCCATGTGGATTAGGGTTAGGTCTTGGGTGGAGCATTATATAAACCCACTTTAACCTGCTTGAAAATACACGGCCGCACAAATAGTCAGGAGGCTCTCATCAGAAACAAAAACCTAGAGGCAGACGTTCATCATCTGAACGGTTGCCCACACAACCACCTCATCCCCCTCGAGAGATAGTCTGGAAGATCAATCACAGAGCGAGGACTGTTCGTAGACAAGAATTGTTCGCGGAGAATCTTTCAGATCACTCTTCAATATCCAGGTAATCAAAACGATGAACGGTTTAATCTTTTCCTACATCACGTGGTTCGATATGCTTCCGTGTTTCTGATTAGATTCCTACAATTGGCATCAGAGCCCGTAGCGATGAGGAAAAGAACCGAGTTTTGAAATTTCATGTGATTGTTTTTCGAAAATTAATTTTGGAAAAGATGGCATCTTTTTCTATATTTGTTATCAATTTCTTGGTGGTTAATTGTTTATAAATCATACAAGCACTTTAATCCATGGATAGTTTATATCGTGTATTTCTTGAATTGTAACAAGGAGGCTAATCCCATATGATTAGGTTTCCTCCTTGCTCTTTTATTATTTCTTTTCGAATTTCTATGTATTTTTTCGAATTCTTGTAAAAGTTGGAGATCAAGAAACGCAAAGAATATGAGCGATCAACACTGTACGACACCTTTCGTGGACCTCTGGACCTCGGATTTCGACAAACCATATATGGATGGAAAGAGGACGGAAAGACGAACAACGTGGCGGTCAGAACCTCCCCAGAAACTCAGCCACGCGCCCACACGCGCCTGTTATTTGCAGGCGCGTGATGGCCATGCGCAGCCACTTGTGGCGGCGCATGGGGCTTCAGATTGGGGACGTTCTGGCGGCCGTTTGATCGTCTCCCCGTGGCGGTCCTTCCCCTGGAGTTTCGTGCTGAGATGACTTCGGATGCTCGCGTGGCAGAGGCGAAGGCTAGGGTTCCTCTTTTGTATCCTAGGGTTTCTAGCCAAGGATTGGGTTTTTTGGGCTTTTGGGCTAAAAGATACTCTAAAGAGGCTTCAGATAAATCCTATGGATGGACAAAAGAGAAATTCCAAAGTTGTAAAAAAAAAAAAAATTTTTTTTAGGAAGCCATGGATTAAAGTTATTTGTTTAAATTAATTTAATGCCTTTAATTGTATGAATTATATGTGCAATTAGCGTGATTTTGAAATAACATGCCATATAGAATAGGAAGATGCCATACTGTTGCATAATCACATGTCATAAATGCATGATAACTATTATGTTTTTCGACTAGTATGATAGTTATTATGCGAGAATTTTTGGATTGTCCACTACATTAATTATCATTTATTATGATTTTGAAATCTAGAATAATAATTGGATTAATTAATTGTGAAATTAAAATATCTACATTAATTATCATTTATTATGATTTTTGGAATCTAGAATAATAATTGGATTAATTAATTGTGGAATTAAAATCTAGACATTAATTATCAATTATTATGATTTTAAATTAAAATCTAGAATAATAATTGTAGAATTAAGATCTAGACGAATAATCCAGGTAATTTCCTAAGAGAATTGTACCTTTTAGAGTAGTTTGAGGGTTATTTAGAATGGTCATAACTAGATTTTAGATACCTAATAATTCACTCTAAATTGAACAAATTCTTGGAAATTGAAAATTCTAAATTTAAAATATTGAATGGGTGAAAGTTTTAAATTAATTTTTAAAACCTACGAGCTCCATTGTGGGTTTATTAGTGAAATGGTTGTCGCTGAAGCCCCATCGGATAAGGATGATCGGGTTTCGCTAGATTAAACCTCAATATTTTCAAAATTTTAGTAAAGTTTTGTACGGCCCATCGTCGGCAACACCTAGATACTAAAGATAATTTTTTGAAAGTAAACAATGGTTAAATACATTCAACTTTGGTAAAATTGTTAACCCTCCCATCGAGGCTCTGGCAATGGAACTAAAGGCCCAAATTAACAATATTAGTTTTACAAGAATCTTGTCCATCGTAAGTCTTGTAAAGATAACTGATGGATTGTTAAACAATGAATGAATAGTAGTTATTAGAATCTACTAGCAATTTTTCCGTTTGTTGTTAATTTTTAAAGTTTGAAATTAGTGTGTTTTTTTTTTTTTCAGAAAAATGTCTTCCTTCAATCCTTTAGCTACAATCTTGAGCCAAAAACCTATGGATGGTACAAATTACAAACAATGGAGAACCAATTTAGATATTGTTCTTCAATATGAAAAGCTCAACTTTGTTCTTACTACCCCTATGCCAGCGCTGCCTGCTGCGGATGCGTCTGATGCAATTCGGACTCGTTTTCAGCAGGAAAAGGATAGATGGGAGAAGGCAAATGTGTCAGGTCGCTACTACATTTTGGCCAGTCTCGCCAGTCACCTTCAGGAGCAAATGAACATAATTCAGAGTGGAGCAACCATGCTCCAGACTCTGGATGCCATGTTTGCTACACCTAGCAGTTCTGCTAGGCAAAATGCGCTGAGTGCAGTCACCAAGACAGTAATGTCTGGAGGAAGTGTGCGGGATCATTGTCTAACAATGATAGCAAACTTCAAGAAGGCTGATGGCCATGGTATCAAGTTTGAACAAGAAGTAAAAGTTGACCTTCTCTTACAATCACTACCTGAATACTTCAACCAATTCAAGATGAATTACAATATGAACAAGATGAATCTTGACCTCACTCAACTAATGCACGAGCTTGAGAGTGCTGAACAGACTCTAGTCAAGCAAGGAAGTGCATTATTTAGTGAAAGTTCTGTGAAACCTAAGGGGAAACCCAAGGGAAAGAACAAGAACAAGAAAAAGAAGAAATCAGGTACTCCAGTTGCCAAATCAATTGCAATGAAGCAGCCAAAAGGCAAGTGCTTCAAGTGCGGACAAAAGGGGCATTGGAAGAAAGATTGCCCAAAAATGAATAAACCAGGTATGGGTAATTTAAATGTGATTGAGGCTTGTTTAGTGGAGAATCACGATGATAAATGGATCGTTGATTCAGGAGCCACTAACCATGTTTGTTACTCTTTGCAGTGGTTCAAACATAGCTTGCCTGTGAGCAGAGGACAACGAGATTTGAAGCTTGGAACAGGGCAGCTTGTGTCTGCACTAGCAGTGGGACAAGTTGTTTTATCTTTTAATAATTACAGAACTTTGGTTTTAGAAGACTGTTTATATATTCCAGACTTTAAGAGGAATTTAATTTCTGTTAGTTGTTTAGATAAACGTGGTTTGACAGTTCAGTTTGATTCCTCAGTTTCAATAAGAAGTTCATCTTCTTTTATTTGTTCTGGTGTAAAGTTTAATGGTCTTTATTTCCTTAGTCCTGTTCCCTGTGAAGTTAATCATGTTGAATTAAAAAATGTTGAGCATATCAATTTGTCAAAGAAAAGAAAAGTTTCCAATGAAACTTATCTTTGGCATTTGAGATTGGGTCATATTAACTCTAATAGGATCCAAGGTTTGGTCAAAAGTGGGATTTTAAAATCCCTGAACTTTGAACCAATACCAGTGTGTGAATCCTGTTTAGAGGGTAAAATGACCAAGAGATCTTTCAAGGCCAAGGGAAAACGTGCCACACTTCAGCTGGAATTGGTACATACTGATGTATGTGGACCAATAAATGTCCAAGCCAGAGGCGGGTATCAATATTTCATCACATTTACTGATGATTACTCTAGATTTGGACATGTATACTTGATGCGTCACAAGTCTGAAGCTTTTGGAAAATTCCAAGAGTTCAAGGCTGAGGCAGAAAAGCATCTAGGTGTTCAAATTAAGACTCTTCGATCTGATCGAGGGGGTGAATACCTATCTGGAGAGTTCAGGTCTTACTTGACCAAAGAGGGGATAGTTTCACAATTATCTTCTCCAGGGACACCCCAGCAGAATGGAGTTGCTGAAAGGAGAAATAGAACCCTTTTAGAAATGACAAGATCTATGCTCAGTTATTCATCACTTTCTGATTCATTCTGGGGATATGCCTTAGAAACAGCTATGTATCTATTGAACTTAGCTCCGTGGAAGTCAGTTTCAACGACACCAATAGAATTGTGGAAAGGGTCTAAGCCCACCATGAATCACATTCGGATTTGGGGTGCTCCGGCACATGTCTTGAAACAGAAACCAGACAAGATGGACTCGCGTACTGAAGTATGCATGTTTGTGGGCTATCCTAAAGGAACCAGAGGTTGGTTGTTTTATAGTCCAAAAGAAAAGAAGGTCATAGTGAGCACTCACGCTACTTTCTTGGAGGAGGACTATATGACAAACTATAAGCCAAGAAGTAAGGTTATTCTTGATGAACTAGTCTCAGATCAAGTTTCACCACAACCTCAAGGGGTTCCAGCTTTTGTTCCTGTGGTTGTTCAAAGAGGGGAAAATGTACCTGAACATACACAGGAACCAGAGACAGAACCAGAAGTTCAACATGAGACAGAACCAGAAGTTCAGCATGATGTTGAACTAAATGAAGAACACAATCATGAATTGGTTAATATATCTAATGAGGGTCCTCATCTAGAAATTGTTAACCCACAAAATGTGGACCCCCCTGTAGATGCACGACATCAAATGCGACAAAGTCGTAGTGGGAGATTGATTCGTAAACCTGCAAGATATCTCTTGCTGGGTGAGTCAAATCAGGATGACATCATCGCAGAAGATGGTGATCCCACGAGTTATGACGAAGCACTAGGAGATGTTGATGCTCAGGAATGGCACAAGGCTATGAATCGTGAAATGGAATCTATGTATTCCAACTCAGTTTGGTCTCTTGTAGATGCACCTAAAGGGGTAAGACCCATTGGGTGTAAGTGGATTTACAAGAGAAAGAGAGGATCGGACGGGAAGGTTGAAACCTTCAAAGCTAGATTGGTGGCGAAAGGGTACTCCCAAAGAGAAGGAGTGGATTATGATGAAACCTTTTCGCCGGTTGCCATGCTCAAGTCCATCCGGATTCTCTTAGCTGTTGCAGCCAATCTTGATTATGAGATTTGGCAGATGGATGTCAAAACTGCTTTTCTAAATGGAAATTTGGAAGAGGAAATCTATATGCAGCAACCAAAAGGGTTTATAGCCAAAGGGCAAGAAGAAATGGTATGCAAGTTGCAAAGGTCGATTTATGGACTTAAGCAAGCGTCCAGGTCGTGGAACATCAGATTTGATCAAGCCATTGAGTCTTATGGTTTTGAGAAAACTCCTGATGAACCATGTGTGTATAAAAGAATCCAAGGTAATGCGGTATCTTTTCTGGTACTTTATATGGACGATATATTCCTTATCGGAAATGATACAGAGGTATTGTTGGGCATAAAAACCTGGCTGAGCAAACATTTTGATATGAAGGACCTGGGGGAAGCCAATTATGTTCTTGGTATTAAACTCCTGCGAGACCGGAAGAACAGGGTTTTGGCATTATCCCAGGCTCAATTCATTGACAAAATACTTGCCAGGTTTAGCATGGAGAATTCAAAGAGGGGAATTATACCCTTCAGGCATAGGATTCATCTCTCTGAGAAGCAATCTCCTCAAACTCCTGAGCAGAGAGAACGCATGAGTAGGATACCTTATGCTTCAGCAGTAGGTAGTCTCATGTATGCTATGCTATGTACTAGACCAGATATCTGCTATGCAGTGGGAGTAGTAAGCCGGTACCAATCGAACCCTGGAGAGAAACACTGGGTAGCGGTTAAACATATACTCAAGTACCTACGGAGAACGAGAGATTATATGTTAGTCTACTCAAGTGGGAGTCTTGAAACCATTGGTTATACGGACTCAGATTTCCAAGGAGATATTGACTCAAGAAAGTCCACCTCGGGATATGTGTACACCCTTAATGGCGGTGCCATTTGTTGGAGAAGTGTAAAACAATCATGTGTCGCTGACTCTGCCAATGAGGCTGAGTATGTAGCTGCTTCTGAGGCTGCAAAGGAAGCTGCATGGTTAAAGAAGTTCCTGACAGACCTTCAGGTGATGCCAGGTGTTGATTGTCCTATCACACTTTACTGTGACAACAGTGGGGCAGTAGCACAGTGCAAGGAACCAAGGTGTCACAAGAGACAAAAACACATAGAGAGGAAGTACCACTTGATCCGAGAAATAATTAAAAGAGGAGATACAGTGGTGGCAAAGATAGCATCAGACGAGAATCTCGCTGACCCTTTTACTAAGAGTTTGCCTGAGCGTGTGTTCAAGAGGCATGTTTCATCTATGGGTCTTAGGAGGATTCCAGATTTGCTACAGCTTTAGGCAGTTGTTATTTCACTTTGTTATTTTGTGCTTTTAAGCAAGACATTATGACATTGCATTTCTTTTCTGAATATTAATAAATGGAGTGTTTTTTCATTTATTTCGCACACTATTTAAAACTAGAAGGTCCGGATCAATTGTGGAGTATATGATCATATGAATACGTTCATAGAGGACATGGTCATAGGTTCTCACAATTGATGAATTGGTTCACAGCTATTAAATTAAGTTGGGCACTTTATTTAGGCTGCAATGTTTTATGAAATGGTTTTGTCCGAATCATTATAAAACATTGGTGTGAGTTAATGCTTACATTGAATGGATCAAGGAGAGATTTGATTAAGGTTGTTGTTTCTGTCATCAGGAATCAAATCTCCAGATAACTATAGGTATGTAATTGCTCTTAATCCTAAGTTTATTTTAAACAGGTAGTCAATTAGTTTTTTCATTCTTTGATTTACCAACGGGTGAGGTCTGATCTATATGACGACCAACAACTCGGTATTTTGGGATTGAGACTATTTGGCTATCGGTGTTTATGAGATAAACAACATGGAATTTATAGGAAATGTCCCCTTGATATGTTTCGGTACCTGGATATTGAAGACACTGGCCAGTGCATGCAATCCATTAGAGAAACTGTCAAAGTCAAGGGAATAAATAATTGATTGGGTTACAGAAAAATAGTCAATCAATTATAGACATTCTATAAAGGGGTAATGCATATCTCTGTTATAAGTGTCACTATTCTTGGAGATCACGTTCGGGCTTTTAGTGGAGTAGCACCGAACTAGATAATCTTCTGTAGATTATCATGAGCCTTGATGAATGACAAATGGTAGATCCCCAGGCTAGCTTGAGACAAGGGATGAGGTATATTATCAGATGACGATGGCTTATGAGCTACATGGTCTTGGGTTTGCGAACTCAAGTTTGTGTTTTAAAGAGCAAGTGGGAGATTGTTGGGTTAATGTGCTCTTTAGTCACTTAAGCCCAAGAACTCTAAGGCCCATGTGGATTAGGGTTAGGTCTTGGGTGGAGCATTATATAAACCCACTTTAACCTGCTTGAAAATACACGGCCGCACAAATAGTCAGGAGGCTCTCATCAGAAACAAAAACCTAGAGGCAGACGTTGATCATCTGAACGGTTGCCCACACAACCACCTCATCCGCCTCGAGAGATAGTCTGGAAGATCAATCACAGAGCGAGGACTGTTCGTAGACAAGAATTGTTCGCGGAGAATCTTTCAGATCACTCTTCAATATCCAGGTAATCAAAACGATGAACGGTTTAATCTTTTCCTACATCACGTGGTTCGATACGCTTCCGCGTTTCTGATTAGATTCCTACAAAAATTCCCATATCAGATCAGAGCATATGAAACCACAAGTTCTCAATTTTCAGGATCAACTCAATTCATCCATAAGTTCTACGTGGTTTGACGAAAACCAATGAAGAAACACAAGCAGGATGAAAAATCACCATAACAGAGCATATGAAAAATCCCATAACAAGCAAAATAACTGGTGACCCATATCAAGCAAACTATCAACTTTGTGACCCACTCACAAGATCTTTCCAGTACCAGTAAAAAAAACAACTAACCTCAACTTGTACTCGCGAGATCCGGGAGAGGACGAATAGAGGAACCACATGACAGATAACGAGATGAGGCCATTTGCAGGTAAAATGAATTGTCTAAGGGTAAAATATTAGAAGGATTGGAAAAACCAATTAACCTCAACTTGATCGAAGACGTTTGGCTCGAGGATTGGAAAAGTGGGTAGGTTTTGGCCCCGCTGGAAACGAGGAGGGCGTCGACACGATTAGGGCCAGAGGAACCAGATGAAATATTAGGAGATGAGGCCATTTGCAGCCGAAAGCATGACACCGGTCCGGTCTGTTGTAGGAAACCGGGTCAGAGTCTCAAAAAAAAAGTCGATTGTGAAGACGTTTGCATAGACAGAAAGATAGTGAGACGGAGAGAAACAAAGCCGAAGAGAAATAAATCCGGCGATAACAAATCTAGTGAAAATAGAGCCGGAGAAAACAGATCTGGTGAGGAGATAATACCAAAAGAGAAGAAGAACGATCACAGACTGAGGAGCGAGAAAACGAGGTAGAGGTCGATCCGGTGAAGGATTCAAGCTCTGATTGGAAGACGTTTACGGCCACGGCTAAATGCGAGAAAGAGAGACAGAGAGAAGTGAAAACCGAACTCACAGCCCCACGCGTCCAGGTGTCCTCGTCATTATGAAAGGTTTAAAAAGAATATGGAGAAGAAGAATAAATAGCCTTACTGAGAATGCAAATGGTGGGGGAGTTTTGTGGGTCCCATCACTAAAAATCCACCGCTTTATTTTTTTAAATTTGTCCTTATTTAAATAACTATTTAACGAAATGCCCCTATTTGGAAACTATTTAAGTATCTCCCCCTGTCAGGAAACTATTTAAGCATCTACCCCTGTTTAGTCGACTAAATAACCTCATTTAGTCGACTAAAACGCGGGGCCAAATTTCTTTTGAACGTCCGCGAGGTTTAGTCGACTAAACCCTCGGGTTTAGTCGACTAAACCTGTCTAAAGCCAAAATTTTTTTAAAGATCCATGATATTAGTCAACTAAACCAATCCAGAGGAGTTTTTTAGAAACAACCAAATATATATATTTATATATATAAATTCTCTCTCTCTCTTTTTATTAATAATAATAAAAATTATTATTTTATTATTATCATTTACTAATAATTATTTATTTACAATTATTATAAAACTCTCAGAGGCTATTTTAATATTAAATACATTATCAATATTTTAAATTAGGAATAGATATTAACAACGTAAAAAATATTTTATTATGATATATGTATATATATAGGGAATATCATTTATGCTTTTAAAGCAGATAAATTTTTCTGCTTTAAGTGAAACGACGTCGCCAGCGCACACCTAATTTTCGACTCTACACACACGCGTCTTTCTTCTTTCCTTCTCATCCGGCCGCCGACCTGCACGCTTCTTTTTCCATTCCTGTTCTCTTCCTTTCTCCAGAAATCTCCACCTCTGAATTTCCGCTTATTCTGTTTCTTTGGGCCTTGGGGAAAGCCATGTACCCTCTGAGGTTTATCTTGGTCTTCTTCTCCGCCGTGCTTGCGGGCTATTTTGCGTGGAGGACGGTGCGCTCCTCGCCGGACACTGACGTCGCTTCCGATAAATATGCTCTCGAAGACAAATCTCCCACCAGGAAGGATTTCAGTTTCAAAGAGGTGCGCTTCTTCTTTATTTTTCCGTTGTTTCTTGGTTACGGGGAGGTATATCTGGAGCAATCTGAGGGCCGTGAACAGAGACGCGGACGGCGGAGCAGAAGAGCTCTTAGGACTAGTGTCCTCAATAATCGTCTTGCCCAAATATGTACAATCTTATCTTCCTTATTTTCTTGATCTTTGTTGGACATAGATGGCTGTACTATTTCTATTTGACATTGAAAACGAAGAGGAGAAAGTGTGTTGTGTGGCGATGTCGTTTCACCTAAAGCAGAAATATTTATCTGCTTTAAAAGCAGAAATGATATTCCCGATATGTATATATATTTGTAACTTAATATTATAAATGAAATTATATTAGAGTGGGTTAGATTAGATCCTATTATGTAGGAGTTTATAAATACTAACAATAAATATATATATATATATATATATATATATATATATATATATATATATAAAATTTCTCTCTCTCTTTTTTTATTAATAATAATAAAAATTATTATTTTATTATTATCATTTACTAATTATTATTTATTTACCATTATTATAAAACTCTCAGAAGCTATTCTAATATTAAGTACATCATCAATATTTTAAATTAGGAATAAATATTAATAACATAAAAAATATTTTATTATGATATGTGTGTGTGTATATATATATTTGTAACTTAATATTATAAATGGAATAATATCGGGGTGGGTTAGATTGGAGGAGTTTATTATATAGGAGTTTATTTAAAACATAATAAAATATTTTTTATGTTGCTAATATTTATTCCTAATTTAAAATATTGATGATATATTTAATATTGGAATAACCTCTGAGAGTTTTATAATAATTGTAAATAAATAATAATTAGTAAATGATAATAATAAAATAATAATTTTTATTATTATTAATAAAAAGAGAGAGAGAGAGAGAAAAATTATTTATATATATATATATATATATATATATATATTTGGTTGTTTTTAAAAAACACCTCTGGACTGATTTAGTCGACTAAACATCGTGGATCTTTAAAAAATTTTGCCTCTGGACAGATTTAGTCGACTAAACCTGAGGGTTTAGTCGACTAAATATTGCGGATGTCCAAAAAAAAAATTTGGCCCCACGTTTTAGTCGACTAAATGGGGTCATTTAGTTGACTAAAGAGGAGTAGATGCTTAATTAATTTCCTGACAGGGGCATGTACCCAAATAGTTTCCAAACAGTGGCATTTTGTTAAATAATTATTTAATTAGGGTTAAATTAAAAAAAAAAGCCAGAAATCCACTCTTAAGCAACTTCCCCTCTGCAGGGGTGACGCTCTGATTCATTTTTTCACCGTTTTTTATGATTTTTCACTAAAATCTGGTGACAGCTGGCCTTGTGGGAGAAGCGAAAGACGCTTTACTGATCAATCACCTTGTTTTATTCGATGGTTATTTAATAATAGTAATTAAAAGAAAATATTTTTAATATAAATTTCATATTAATAACTAAATTCTTTATTTTTTCACAGGTTTGAGCTCAGTTTAGCTCCGGTCTAATCCACTGACCCTTAACCCAATACCTCAACCGGTTCAGTTTTAATAATCTTGGCGGAAAGAGACTCTGGTAGCAAGGAAGATAAAAAGGACAAGAGGTAAAATGAATTGTCTAAAGGGTAAAATGCTCCTCTGGCTACTGTGCATATATAACCAATTGTTCCAAATATATACATATTTTATATATATCAGTTTTTTTCTTCTTTTTTATAATTTATCCCTGTGAATGTTTCTTTAACAATAATGAAGGAAGAAAATGAAGAAAAGAATAAAGAGGGATGACTGAAATGTTTTAAAAAATACATATCATAGAAACTAACATAATTAACTTCTTTGATCTAATCAAATTGTGTTAAATATATCTTATATTAAGAACAAGAAAAAGTAATATATAAAATAACACATTGTTCACAGATTAGTGATGATACTGCTCTAATGAAGTCCTTGAAACTTCTTTTGCAAAAGTAAAACAACTTTGGATATGCGTTGGGACATAAGTATTTAAAAAAGAATATATGTTTTCAGGTTTTCCAACCTTTTTTTCAGTAAAATAACATTTTATATTCATTCATTGTTTTTAATTATAGATGACATAAGTACAGAAGAAGATGAAGAGGAGTTAGGAGGAGGGAGGTGTGAAGAGGAAAGAGAAAAAATTAATTTAGAGACTCATTAATAGGTAATTAAGTATACAATAATATGCTCACAAGCTTTTAATTTTTTTATGTAGAATTAATTTTTATTTTTTAAAAAGATATAATTATTTTAGAGTCTTTGTCTGATGAGCACTTAAACACAACTTACCAAAATTTTATAAAATAAATAAATAATTATTTTAAAAAATCTTGATACAAAGCATAAGTTAAATAGTGATTGCATTAATTAAACGTACAGACATTGAATTAATGTAATGATATCATGATGACTAAAATATCAAAAGTTAAGAAAAAGAAAAAGTAATGCATGTCAGCTAGTCTTAGCTAGGTCCTAGGCTTTACGTGGTGCTAGGAGATGTATTAAATTGCTTCCACCTTTCCATTGCGTTCAGAGACTTTAAACTGAGGCTTTGGCTTGTAGTAAATCTCTACTGTCAAAGCCTCTAATGTTGAATATAAAAGATGTTTAGCAGTATTTTAAATATATCAGTTTTTAATTTTTATAATTTATCTCTATGGATGAGTTTTTTCAACTCTAATTATTGGAATTTATAATTATACAGTTGCAAGGCTCCCATATAATAATAATAGTAGACATATAAGACATCTCAAATGACAATCACGGCCTTTAATTTTGAATTTCGAAAAAAATAATGAAGGATAAAGTCTTGTACTAATCTTTAACTGATATAAAACTAAAGAAAATCAGTAGAGAAAGTAGAGAGAAGTCAGAGAGAAATTCTAGAGAGATGGAGGAATTCTCATTTCAGTGTATATAAAATGTTTACATAAGGCCTCTATTTATAGACCTTCAGGAGTTACTATGCAGTGGATAGAAACGTAAATGAACATCCATATAATAATATATTCATAATACTCCCCCTTGGATGTTCATTTATGAATGTGCCTCGTTAAAAACTCTAACTAGGAAAAACCCAGTGGGATAAAAACCTAGTCAAAGAAAAAAGAGTACATCATTCGTTGATACACTATCAAATGCTGCCTCATTAAAAACCTTTCTAGGAAAACCCAGTGGGACAAAACCTAGATAAGGAAAAAAGAGTACAGCGTGTATCAACTCCCCCTTTTGACTACATCAGTTAAGATCTTTGAGTCTCCGAAGGCCAATACCATAGACAAGTTTTTCAAAAATTACTTCTGGTAGTGACTTAGTAAATAAATCTGCCAGATTTTCACTTGAACTGATTTGTCGGATATCTATCTCACCATCCTTTTGAAGATCACGAGTAAAGAAAAATTTTGGTGAAATATGCTTTGTTCTATCACCCTTGATATAACCTTCTTTAAGTTGAGCAACACATGCAGCATTATCTTCATATAGAATAGTTGGATCCATTTTTCCTGAAGATAAATGACAAGTTGTTTGAATGTGGTGTATAACTGACCTCAACCATATGCATTCTCGACTTGTTTCATGCATTGCTAGAATTTCTGCATGATTAGATGATGTGGCTGATATAGTCTGCTTCATAGATCGCCATGAAATAGCTGTACCTCCACATGTAAATAGATAACCAGTTTGTGATTTACCATCGTGTGGATCAGACATAAATCCAGCATCAGCATAGCCAATCAATTCATGTTTTGATGCTTTTGAGTAATATAGCCCCATGTCCATGGTGCCTCTGAGGTAACGAAAAATGCGTTTTACTCCATTCCAATGCCTTCGTGTTGGTGCAGAACTATATCTTGCTAATAAATTAACTGCAAATGATATATCAGGACGTGTGTGTTGAGCAAGATACATTAATGCTCCAATAGCACTAAGATATGGTACTTCTGGACCAAGTAATTCTTCCTCACCTTCTTCAGTAATTATTTGAGGTCGGAATGGATCTTTATCAACCTGCAAAGATCTTATAATCATTGGGATACATAATGGATGTGACTTATCCATATAAAAGCGCTCTAAGATCTTCTTTGTATAAGCTTCTTGATATACAAAGATCCCATTCTTGAAGTGCTCAATCTGTAGTCCAAGACAGAATTTTGTTCTGCCCAAGTCTTTCATTTCAAATTCCTTCTTCAAACAATTAATTGTCTTTTGGAGCTCTTCAGGAGTTCCAATGATGTTAATATCATCAACATAAACAGCAATTATAGCAAACTCATTGCTAGATCTTTTAATAAAAATGCATGGGCATATTGGGTCATTTTTATACCCTTCTTTCAACAAATATTCTTTGAGACAATTATACCACATGCGCCCTGATTGCTTCAGGCCATACAGGGACTTATTTAATTTAATGGAGTATTGTTTTTTAGAACTTGAATTCGATGCTTCTGGCACCTTGAGTCCTTCAGGGACTTTCATATAAATGTCATTATCAAGTGGGCCATACAAATAGGCTGTCACAACATCCATTAAATGCAAATCAAGTCTTTCATGTACTGCTAAGCTAATCAAATAGCGAAAAGTAGTTGCATCCACTACTGGTGAGTATGTTTCTTCAAAATCAATACCTGGTCTTTGTGTAAAACCTTGGGCTACAAGACGTGCCTTATATCTTGTAATTTCACCCTTTTCATTTCGCTTTCTTACAAAGACCCATTTGTATCCAACTGGCTGTACATCTTCAGGTGTAGGGACTACAGGCCCAAATACTTTTCGTTTTGCCAGTGATTTTAATTCTGCATTTATAGCATCTTTCCATAAGGACCAATCCTTTCTTTGTTGGCACTCGCTTATGGATTTTGGCTCATGATCCTCATCATCATTTATTACATCACATGCTATATGATAAGCAAATATATCATCAACGTTGACTTCATTTCGGTCCCATCGGATACCATTCATAACATAATTTATTGAGATCTCATTATTTTCACATATGTCAGGTACCTGGGTCTCTTCTGGGACTACATCATTCTCTTCTGGAGATATCTCTTCTGGAGATAATAACTCTTCAGGAGATGACTCTTCTGGAGCTACTAACTTTTCTTGATTATCCTCGATTTGACCATCTATATTTTTAGCTCCTTTCTTCTTTCGAGGATTTTTATCTTTAGAACCGATGGGTCTGCCACGCTTCAGGCGTGTTTTTGATTCATTTGTAATAGGTTGTCCTCCAGGGACATCAATTCGAATAGGAGCATTCGCAGCTAGGACATGTGACTTAGCCACTCCCTTTGGGTTAGTGAATGCTTCTGGCATTCGATTAGCTAAATTCTGTAAATGAATTATCTTTTGAACTTCTAGTTCACATTGTTTCGTACGAGGATCAAAGTGAGCCAATGATAATTCATTCCAGCTAATCTCTTGTCCCAACTGCTTATTTTCTCCCCCTAATGTTGGGAAAACTGATTCATCAAAATGACAGTCGGCAAATCGTGCCGTAAATAAATCTCCTGTTGATGGTTCTAAATGTTTTATGATTGAAGGAGATTCATACCCAACATATATTCCCATTCTTCTTTGAGGACCCATTTTAGTACGTTGTGGTGGTGCTACTGGCACATATACTGCACAACCAAAAATCCGTATATGGGAAATATTAGGTTCTTTACCAAAAACCATTTGTAGGGGAGAAACTTTTAAGTAACTAGTTGGCCTGATGCGAATTAACATCGCTGCATGCAGAATTGCATGGCCCCAAGCAGAAACTGGGAGATTAGATCTCATAAGCAAAGGTCTTGCAATAAGTTGCAATCGTTTAATCAAAGATTCTGCAAGTCCATTTTGTGTGTGAACATGAGCTACAGGATGTTCAACATCAATTCCAAGGGACATGCAATAATCATTAAAAGCTTGTGAAGTAAATTCACCAGCATTATCAAGACGTATTTTCTTGATAGGATAATCAGGATAATGTGCTCTTAATCTAATCAGTTGAGCAAGTAATCTCGCAAACGCCAGGTTGCGAGAAGATAATAAACAAACATGTGACCATTTAGTTGATGCATCAATTAAAACCATAAAATACCTAAATGGTCCACATGGTGGGTGTATTGGCCCACAAATATCTCCCTGTATCCGTTCTAGAAATGTGAGTGACTCACTTTCTACTTTGCTTGGTGATGGCCGAATAATCAGCTTTCCCTTGGAACAAGCAGCACATGAGAAATTATGGGACTGTGGTATTTGTTTACACTTCAGGGTATGTCCACATGAATTCTCAATTATTCGTCGCATCATAGTTGATCCGGGATGGCCTAACCGGTCATGCCAAACATTAAATTCATTAACAAACTTCTGGTTTGGATTAGCAAACTTCTGGTTTGCAATAACATGTGCTTCAATTGTGCTTATAAATGTATAATACAATCCAGAAGAGAAAGTAGGAAGACATTCTAATATGCATTTTCTACCAGAAACAATTTTTGTTATAGCCAAACATTCTTGATTATTATTAACTGTTGTTTCTATATGATATCCATTTCTGCGAATATCTTTAAAACTCAACAAATTTCTTTTAGATCTGGTAGAATAAAATGCATTATCAATGCATAATTTTGTTCCTTCAGGTAACAAAATATTAGCTCTTCCGGAGCCTTCAATCAAATTTATACTACCAGATATAGTCTGAATGTTGGCTTCTTGCATTACTAAAGAAGAGAAATATTTATCATTTCGTAGTATGGTGTGAGTTGTTGCACTATCAACGAGACATAAATCTTCAGGATTGATGCCAAAGGAATTCATTCTTCATTCAAGAATACATGAAAATAAATAAAAGCAAAGTTAAAAGAAATACAGATAATAGAAACAAGTTTGATTATACAAAACATAGTTCAAACTTAATTATAGATAAAGATGACTTATGCAAAGTCATCAGCAGCTTCTAAATAATTAATATCTATGTCTTTTTGTTCAGAGTTTTCAGCCATATCAACATGATTTGCTTCAGACCTTGGTCTTTTACCACCATTTTTCAATGATTCTTGGTAAAGATCAACCAAATGTCTTGGCGTACGACAGGTACGAGACCAATGACCTTTACCACCACAACGATAACATGCATTTTCAGAATGCTTGTTATTTCCACTAGTCTCCCTTCTAGGGTTCTTTTCAATTCTTCCTCCCTTAGAATAGGAATTAAATCCACCACGATTTGAACCACGACCACGGCTACGACCACCTCCTCGGTTGTAGCCTCTTCTACGTCCCCGTCCTCGGCCTCTAAAATTTTCATTAGTCACTGCATTCACTTCTGGGAATGGAGCAGAGCCAGTAGGACGAGATTCATGATTCAACAATAAAAGCTCATTGTTTTGCTCAGCCACAAGGAGACAAGAAATTAATTCAGCATATTTCTTGAATCCTTTTTCACGATATTGCTGCTGCAGGAGCAAATTGGTGGCATGAAATGTGGAGAATGTTTTTTTCTAACATATCTTCATCAGTAATTTCAACTCCACATAATTTCAATTGAGAAGTAATGCTGAACATGGCTGAGTTATATTCACTCACAGATTTATAATCTTGTAAACGTAGATGATGCCAGCGATGACGAGCTTTTGGGAGGATAACCACCTTCAGGTGATCATATCTTTCTTTTAAATTGTTCCAAAGAACTAGCGGGTCTTTCACTGTCAAATATTCAAGTTTTAAACTTTCATGTAAATGGTGGCGTAAGAAAATCATGGATTTGGCTTTTTCCTGATTAGAAGTATTATTTCCTTCTTTGATTGTTTCTTCTAGACCATGAGCATTCAGATGGATTTCAGCATCCAGCCTCCAAGATAAATAATTCCTTCCGGAAATATCTAGGGCCATAAATTCAAGTTTTACAAGGGGTGGATTTGTTGTGTTTGCCATGATTCAAGCTAATAAAAAAAAATAAACAAAATTAATAACAGGAAATTTATATGTTAACAAATAAGATATTATAATAAAAATTATCATTTTTTTTTTTGCGGCTTCTGGCCATTTAACATATATTATCAGAAAAGAAAAAAATATGGCTTCCAAATGTTTATCTTCAGGATAAACAAAAATTTCTAGCCATTGTATATGACATCTAATCATATAATAAAGAAGATATTAAAATTAATAATTAACAAGACATAAACAATAAATATTATGTTAGGAACAATAACATTATGTTAGTTGTAATAAAAATAAATGTTATGTTAGGAGCAATAAATGTAAATGTTATGTTAGGAGCATGTTATGTTAGGAGCATAAAATTAAATGCTGAATTTAAATGTTATGTTAGGAGCATAAAAGTAAATGCTAAATTTAAATCTAGACTTCCAGTTAGGAGGTTTAACCCCAAGTAGGAGTCGAATGTAAAAATTAAAGTAAATGCTGAAGCTTAAATATGCTAGTAACAATAAAAATAAAATATCACAAATTAAAACAATATAAGAAAAGAATTAATATATATTGCACAATCATTATGCAATCATTGTGCAAACATTTAAATAATAATAATAATAATATAATATTAAAAACATGTGGGGTCCACGAGAAATTTTTTCAAACCTCCCGTGAACTCCTCCTCCATTATTTTTTTATTATTTTTTTTTCTTCTTCTTCTTCATCCTGCGCCTGCGCCTGCGCCTGAGACTTCTTTCTTTTTTTTTTTTTTATACTTTCACACAGATATCATATTTAATAAAACAACAATCAAAACTTAAAAACATACCTGAGTGAAGAGAAATTACTTTCACCGATCCAAAAACGTTTTCTAAACCGAAGAGGGAAGAAGATAAGGTGAAGAAGGAAAAAGGTGAATGAGAACAATTGTGATCAACAACAAAAACTCAATTGATTAGAGCTTCGTGCTGATAACGTGATATAAAACTAAAGAAAATCAGTAGAGAAAGTAGAGAGAAGTCAGAGAGAAATTCTAGAGAGATGGAGGAATTCTCATTTCAGTGTATATAAAATGTTTACATAAGGCCTCTATTTATAGACCTTCAGGAGTTACTATGCAGTGGATAGAAACGTAAATGAACATCCATATAATAATATATTCATAATATTAACAACATTATTACAGAGAAACACTCTTAAACCCTGAAACCCAGTTATTAATAAAATGAAGACAAATCTTGGTCCAAAAAAGTAATTTCACACAAACATGTATGCGTCTCATAGTCACAGTCAACAGTGAGGAGGCGTCGTCATTAATTGGCTGGCATAAAAGCGAAGTCTGTCTCGCTATACTATATATATACATATATGATGAGCTGTCATTAATTGTACAGAGTGGATCACATGGGGATATGAACCAGACGCATTCTTATCAGCTAGCATATACAATTAACAAATGCTAATTACAACACTAACTAACTAATCATATATTAGTTTTAACACAGCAAATAATATCTGGAGTGTGGTAATTAAAAACTTGATTTATCGCTACGATTTTACGTTTTTACGATTTTTTTATTAAAACGATTTTACTAATTTTACAAACACTTTTAAATTTTTACGATTTTAAATTTTACAATTTTTCTTTCTCGTTCCATTTTCAAGTAAAATCTACATTTTCACTACCATAATCTAGAGATTCATTTGTGCTTCGGTCCCTTGGAGGAGGCGTTTCTGTCTGTTTTATTGCCATTTAATTTAATTTAATTTAATAATTAATTAATTAAATTAAATGGTCAACCTAACTTTTTGATATAGAATTATTGTCCTAATTATTTTAATTTTACTACCTACAAATAATCATCAACTTCAACATATATTCATTATCATCACTATCACTTTTTTTTTTTTTGAACAACTCTAAAGTAGTATTTATTATTGGGAAAACAAGGATCACACATATTCAAATGAGACCACATAGCTCAGACGCAACAAAGACATTCAGAGCAAAACGAACCAATCAGCTACTATCGACCACAAACAAAAAACCACTAACAAGTCCTGATGACTAAATAAAGACTCAATACACACACTAGACGAGCCAAAATGAAAGCAACGAAAAATCACTATCACCATTTTCATTACATCGAAATTGGTGTGGTTTTTTTAGCCATCTCGAAATTATTAATATTGTTGGTGAAAAAAAACAAGATATAAATGCATTCAATGTTTAATCAATATACTCCCTCTCGGATACTATATCAAAAAAAAATATACTCCCTCTCGGATACTACTTCTCAGAGCCGGTCATCGGAGGTGTCGTCGGAGAATCTAGAAAAAAGGATGTGCAAATCTGACCTTGCGATTGATAAATGGTCTCCGAGTGCGTCATTCTCAAGCCGTTGGACCTCTTCAATGGCGGGTGAGTCATCTGGAGATTCATTGCAGATGTTTAATTTATCAACTCACAAGTTTCATCTAGTAATTAACAAGTTCCGAGTCCTAACATCATTTAATGGGCAGTTGAAGAAGGAAGAGAAGGAGGAGTGTGTTCGTACAGAGAGGTACAGAGGATGGTCCTGTGACTGTGAGGCATGAACAAGAGAGAGAGTGGTTGTGGTTCATTTTCACGTGGGGGCAGTGAGAGTGAGTCTAGTATTCTTAAAGGTTGTTCCTTTCTTTTGCCCATTGTCCTCTGTGAACCTTTAACAGCCATCAATTAAATGCTCATATGGTTGTCGGGTATGGTGGCAAAGAGTTATCGATGGCCTTGTTTTCGGCAATCTTGGCGAATGTGAGCTCTTTCTCCATATGAAGCTTCTTATTTTTCAACGTTTTCATGTTACTACCTTAACATATTTGATCAATCAATAATCAAACTAAACTTAGATAATTGTTAAAGCGACATTGCTATTATTTATAAACTTTTGGGGCAAATCTGCACTTAAACAAAGATGACGTGGAGACACATGAAAAACACTTGGATTTCCAACACAACATTTTTTTTATCAACTAACAGTTAAACTTAATTAAGATAACGGCCAGAGTAAAATTGCTTCAAATTTGACACTTCCAATACTAAATTGCCACTTGAAAAATTTCCAAGGCAAAATTGTCCCCTGTGATAACTTATCTCATTGTGTTTTAGCTAGCGGGTGAACTGGGGCAGCTGATATTACTCAAACATGAGATCTGCGAAAATTATTATTTTAGAATAAGAGTTAATATTCTTATTAATTAATTAATGTAAATTCACATAATCAATAAATCTAATAAATTTAGTGTATGTTTGGATTAGTCATAAAAGTTACATTTTTAATGTGATTTATGGTATATTAAGTAAATATGTGAGAAGAGTTTTATTTCTACTTATATAAAGAAGCTTTTTAAATCCCAATACAAGCCTTTAGTCTATTAGGCTTAATGTTAGTGATTGTACAGACTGCTTGATCTCTCTGTTTTCACTTTTCTGTAAGAGCTTCCTGCTTTACTGTTTTTCTTTTTTGTGTGTGGTAATACCTTAGTGTTAAGTGTTACCTAGAATGGTTATATGTTTAAAGCCGATGTCTTACTGTTTATGAATTTATAGGGTATTTTAGATACTGCTTGTTTGAGTGTCTGATCCTCATCAATCATCAGAGCAGATGAAAACTTGAATATTGGGGTGACCATCATCTCTGTTCCTCACAAGTGCATATAAATAATGGCTGTGGCACTGGATGGGCAAGATGGGAATGGAAGCAAGACTTAAGATGATGCATATCCAAGTACTGGATTCCTAACTCATTTAACAACAGAGTTTTAAAAGGTACATGTAATGAAGAACAAAAATAGTCTCCAAGTGCATTACACGCATCTTAAAACAAATTAGCCTTTCATTTCATCCTCCATCACCATCTTCATCCACTTGTTTCTTCAGAATGATCATCCATTCATACAATTCATTACAAAAGCAGCTTAGTAGACGTATCCCTTGACGAACATTCCCTTCTTGGCCTCATCAGATTCGCCTTCACCGGTGTACTTGCCAAGCTGAGCAAGCGAGTTGGCCTTGGCACGGATCAGCAGAGTCTCTTGTGCCGCCTTCACGTTCTCCGGGCGGCCTCCCCATGTCTTCAAGCATGTGTTTTGGAGGGCTCTTGCGTATGAGAATGACACGTGCCACGGGTTTGGAGATTGGTTCATTGCATTCAAGGTTGCTTCAACCTCTGATTGCCCTTCAGACAAGAACCGCACAAGTAAAAGACCATGAAACAATTTAGTGTACACCACTTGAATTCAGTAGAAGATTGAAGAGTCATAACTCATAAATATGAAATTTTCAAGCCTGTATTTGGTACTTACCATAATTCCAGGCACAGCTGGGGGAATTCTCCTGTGAAGGAGCTTGAGGGTGTATGCTGCAACTTGCTCGGGAGAGGCCTTCTCTTTGCACTCAGCTCCAGGGGTAACCATGCTGGGCTTGAGCAGGATACCCTCAAACATAACATTGTTCTCAGCAAGGTAGAAGAAAACCTCGGCCCAAACCTTCTGAGCTACTTCAAAAGTCCTTTCAATTCCATGCTCACCATCAAGCAAGATCTCAGGCTCCACAATTGGGACCAAACCATTGTCCTGAACAATTCAATGAATTCTCATCAGGAATGGTACAATGCAAGTACCTGACCAAGTATCTTTTCTTTCGGCAGCCGAAAATTCATAATCAAGAAAGAAGAGGGTCATTCAGTAGCAGGATAGAAATCCCTTACACTGAAATTTCAAAAAAATTGAGAAGAGCAGTTATTCGTAAGGACTTCAAGCAGACCAATTTCTTTGCAAGTCCAAGATAGCTACTCCTTTAAAACAGAATAGAACATCACATGAAGAATCTATTTCCACATACGAGTAAAGCTCTCAATTGTTGGTTGTTTCTTTGATAATTTAAATGGTTTTCTCACCTGAGAAATGGCAGCATAGCGAGCCAGACCCCAGGCTGCTTCCTTCACTGCCAGAGCAGAGGGACCGTTGGGGATGCTAACAACGGTACGCCTGAAATATTGATTGAATAGCAGTTATGATGGTTGAAGTGAAGTGCAAATGAGAATGACATTCAAATTTTTTCTGCCAAACATTAGGATTCAGGCTTAGGTTCTAACCATTTGGCGAAGCGGGCACCTTGCTGGTAGTATGCGGCAGAGCGAGAGGCAAGACCATCCAGACCTTGGCACCATGATTCGTCGTTGGAACCAGCCAAGGGAACCAGACCCTATTGTTCTCATTGATGAACAATTTATTAATATATTTACATTGAACATCCCAGAGATTTTGCATTGAGAGATGTTACAGAGGTTGTACATGTTTGTATTTAAGGGGTGAACAATATATCAGACATAGTCATTTCATTGCATGAGCTGTCATGTAGCGTAAGATTTCAAACAATTAATTTCATTTCACTCATCAATTTAAAATTTGCTCGGGTTAAAAAAGCACATAACTACATGTTATTTTCAATAACTCTAGCATATAACTCTTGTTTATGAGGCGTGAAATAGCTTCAGATCAGTTATACAAAATACTCTTATCTGAGAGTCTGCCTAATATATATCAAACTATGCTAAAATTAAACTAAAACATCTATTGAAGTAATGCAGGAACGTTATGTTCATATCTTTCGAAGTCTTAAAACAATCAATCAAAGGGTGCAGCTAAATGCCACTAGCTGTTTTGACCAAAAAAAAAATGCCACTAGCTGTGGCAGAGTGGCTAAGAGTGCGAAGGGTTAACAGAAATTCTCAAACTGAAACATCTGCTCTGTCATGTACCAAAAAAAAGGGCTTCATCATTAAAGGATAAGGTAGTTCATTTTTCCAAACAGCTTACCTTGTCGACCTTGATACCAGGAACAATATTTTGCCCAGTAAGAACATCAATTATCTTCTTTCCATCAACAGTGGATTGGTAGAGAGTTTCCTCAAAAAGAATGGCACCAGAGATGTACTGACCAAGACCAGGAGCTGACAAGAGCAAGGTACGGTACGCCTGGCGGTTAGCCTCAGTGTTCTCTAGCCCAATGGAAGCCAAACGCTTCCCGCAGGTAGCATTTGACTCATCCATGGCCAAAATACCACGCCCTGGGGAGGCAATTGTTTTCTGTGTACACACACAACACAAGCAAACAAAACACAAAAAAGTAAGGGGAAAAATCAGTGAAACATTAGGTAGACAATGTGAAGTCCATTACTTAATGGGTAAATTGTAACACCCCAACTTTTCTAAAGCATTTTCGAAATTATTTGATCAGAGTTCAAAATAATTTAACCAGAGTTAAGCAACGAAATGATTTTAAATACAAAGTAACTGATATTCAACCACTGTAGTGTACTGGTTTGTTGATACAAAGAGTTCGAAAGACTATACATATCTACAGGACTTTCTCCAGCTAGTCCTTCTGCCTGCTGCTTACCCTTGTTTCTGTTTCTGTTCACTCCGAAAATCCTGAAGCTACAGTAAGAGCTGAGGTTCAATACCCATTGAACCTCAGGTAACGGTTAACCTCATGCTTATGTATCAAATATGTATGACAGATATTCATGTCAAAATAGCAATAATCACATACATTATTCTCATATTCACATAATAACATAACACAGCCACTGCAATATGCATGTTATTATAGTCTGCACTATTCACCAGTGCCACGGTGTACATCCGTGTCCTCAGCGCTAGGAAAACATAACGGCGTTATCAAGACTATAACCCGTATCAAGTTGTATGTGTATGATCAATTTTCAAAAACAGAATTTCAGACTATCTATCACATATAAGCATACCATAAGCATCAGAGTTAAGGTTACAATACGCGTCCGTACCTTCCTTCCACGTGAATAGTAAATTACTATTCATGTATACGGCACTATTCATGTATACGGCACTATTCACGTATACGGCACTATTCACGTATCCCCAAACTTCCTTTGAATCTGACTCCGGAATCCTCGGATATCCTATAATATCATTTTTATCAGTGACCATTAATTTTCAGCATTTGCGGAAACTATGTTGGATATTCACTATTCATGTGAATAGTACCAGTAAAAATATTTTTACCGTGCCGGTAAATATTTTTTACTGTGCCAGTAAATAATATTTACTGTCCAAGGATAATTCTTTTCTGATGTGACAGATCAGACTAAGCTGCAGCCACAGAGCATACTCAGAAAAACTCTATCTGGCATTTCTACTATAATTACCAAAAGAAACTACCAAATATTAAGACTAGAGACCAAAGAACTTACCCTTGAAGTTCCTGCTCATTCTCTCCAGCTTCAAGAACTTTACTCTAAACTCTCTCTCTAACTCTAAGAATTCTCACTCTTCTCTTAAACTCAACTGTTGTTCTCTGAGTTTGGTGTGAAGAAAATGAAGAAATGAAGCCTCTATTTATAGTGAAAAAGCATGACACTATTCATACTTTATCAGGTCAGATTTTGGCCGTTGGATCTTGACTTTAAACATGGCTTCATCTCAACCGTCCAATCCATTTGCTTACGTCATCGATGACGTCATCGATGACGTCATCGATGACGTCATCATGACGATGACACTTTCTTACTCTTTTGCATTTATCCTATAAAGATTCCCTGATCGGTGTTCTAATCGCGTTATATTAGAAATTCTCAAGAATCCGGAAGCACAGCCTTGTAGTTCTATTTTTCCTCTTCAGAAATATCTGGGTCAACTAAATTTTTGATCCTATTTAGGGTATTCCGTAACCTGCCGAAGATTTTAAGTCGGACACTGACGGTTACAGAAATTACTTCGGGTGACACCATCTTCTAGACAAAAATTCACTGATTCATAATATGTGCAGTTGTTTACTACTTAGTTCAAGGATTTTGAGTTATGATTTATTTCCTACAGATTCCACTATCTGTCCTGCTTCAAAATATCGGTTCAACCTATCTCAAATAATCATTCCGCCGATTACGGAAATGACTTCGGAGATAACCCACTCTGAGATAAAAATTCACTTATTTATAATATACCCTTACTTTAAAAACCTAATTCACGGTTTATTGGAAATAATTTTATTTCTATTATTTTCCAAAGTATAAGATATTATATTATAATAATATTATTATTGAGTGGGTCCCGCGTCAAATTTTTCAAAATTTCTCCCGTGAATGTGTCGGCAGGAGGAGAATTATTTTGACGTGGGTCCCGCATGAATAGTAAATACGTATTTTCAAAAAGTGAATACGTATTTAGGAATAGTAAATACCGTATTTTTGAATAGTAAATACCGTATTTGTGAATAGTAAATACTTTTCATATTTCTCAAAATATCGATTAAATACCGTATTTATAAAAAGTGAATACGTATTTGTGAATAGTGAATACTATTCATGTACGTATTTGTGAATAGTAAACACTATTCATGTCCAATAAAATACTGATTCTAAATTCATTTTCAAAAATAGGGTCTAATAGTCCTCCGAAAATAGGCTAATTCTCTAGTCTTTAGGTCCAAAATTCAGAATGTTACAATTCTCCCCCCGTTCAATAAATTTCGTCCTCGAAATTTGACAATATAAAATCAAAAGGTTATCTAGACCTCTAATATACTTCTTCCTTATACATGCTTATCTAGCATACATCCTACTATTCAATGCTCCATTAAACTGGGAACATTTCACAAATGCTCCATTTCATTTCCTATAATTCAACCTCTTCCTTTGTACTAGCATGCCAACTAGTGATCCAGGAAAAATTCTATTTTCTGGGTTTGTCTATCACTCCAATTCTCTTAATTCTGGTACCAAGTATCATCATAGATACTATTCTCATCATCATTTCAAATCTTCGGATTCTCTCCGGTTCATCTAATATTATTAAAAAGTCACCCTTCCCAAGATTACTATCACCTTAGCACGCTTACGCTTCAAAATCCTATTTTCAAATGTCAATTCCGACATCTTGAGTCAGTTGCACATCTAAGACAGATTTCTTAGATAAATGTGCGTATAAACGTCCAAACTTATTTTCTTGAAAACACAGCTAGCAATAAATGCCATAGCGATTTCTGTCTGCAAAGGTCTAGGAAACTGCGACCCCTAACGGTGGCTAGGGTGCACTAGGGTGCGGTGCCATAAAATTTTCCGCATAACAACAAAGTCTGCACTATTCTGAGCCAACGACAGATGAGAATCCGATGCTGCTTAACAAAATCTAGACGTTGCTAGCCCAGCTATAAATCGAGTAAAGAAAGAGTAAATGTTTCATGTTCTCTCAAACTTCACAAAATATTCATTTCCTCTCCGATCGTAATCTTCACTATAACCTTCCACATTATCCTTAAACATGGCCGGTTCAAGTAACTCTATTCCAGTCTCCGATTCATTCAACCCTTTCTTTCTTGAAGCCTTACTTCATGACTATCAGACTAACATGTTGTCTGATTTGTCAAACAATGCATCATACCCTTATTCTTCTTTATTTCCCCAAAATCCCGTAAGTATGAACGTTCATCCATCTGCCTCAACGATTAACATTCCTACTCCTCCTCCAAGGATACAAGATTCTATTTTTACAACTACTAACAGAAAGGAATCTGAAGCAGGTCCATCAAGGCGACCTGTCCAAAGGTGTCGTAATGTGGCAGAACTTATGGAGTCTACGGTACCTTCTCAACCAAGGAATCCTGCTTCTACCTTGACTGAGACTACTAATCCATTTTCATGTGGTTGCTGCCATGTTCTACGAGAGATTATTCATACCAATGGACTTCAATACCATAAACTTGAAGTTCATGGGAGGATTGGTATGATATGCCACGCTGTCTTTCACCAGGACGTACAAGGAGGTTCTTTCAGTCCTCAAGTATTTGACTTTGGTAAGAAGAATTTAGATGATGTCAAACATTTTCTAGAAAATTATTGTTTGAATCAAAAATCTTTAGGGTATGTCCTGGTGTCGGATCCCATATCAGCCTACTATGAGGCTCTCTGTGTTGGTTTGGAATGGACTAAAAATCAAAATGAACTCCCTAATAGTTCATTTCCAACCAATACAGAAAATATATCCAATAAAGGAAAAGAGCTCATGGTTGTAAATAATAATCCTTCAGTCCCCATACCTAGTAATCCATACCGATCAAGAGCTGAACAAAATATTAGAGCTGCATCAATGTCAATAGATGATCTTAGAGACTTCTTCCATTTACCTCAACAAGAAGCGGCTCAACAAGTTCGTCTATGCAAAAATGTTCTAATGAAAATATGCCATAGGGGAGGAATAAAGCATTGGCCGTATGTAAAAATTCGAAGCACTATGAAGCAAATAGCTAGATTGAGAAAAACAATGTCTTCTGATGGTCCTCTCTCAAGTGCAGCCGCTCAGGAAGAAATTAATAGACTTAAACTTGAGATAGTCGAAGCTTGCGGTGGGATTGTACCAACTGTTGTTCTTGATGCTTGAATTAATATAGTCTACTCTTCTTAGCCTTCTTGCTAATGTTTGTAATCTCTTATTCTAGGATTCATAAGGATTTTCGAGTTTTCCTGCCAAACTCAGCTTTATCTTATTAAATTCAAACTTAAGCCAGTTATTCTGTATAATCAAGACTATGTCCGCATTCTGTTATGGTATTGTCATCTGTTACTCATATAAATTAGCTAGGTAAGTGTAAATCTAGCGAAAATCTCTTCATACTTTTTACAACGGCAACAAAATGAATAACCATCAAATAGGGGCTTAGTCTTTCAATCACTTTCCTAGACACCAATAAAAATATTCATCCCCTAGAAAGTAATTTGGGCCTACAGAATCCAATATTCAATAAATTTTCTTGTCTCATTTTCAAATTTTCAAACATGAAAAATTTTCCGTGGTTTCAGTACATTTCACAATCTGCACTATACCACAAAGTAATAGTGCTATAACATTTTTAAATTTAATCGCTGCCATCACAAATTCGTGAAAACATTTTTCACTGCCGGATCATTTTCAAAAACTTTTATTACCGGCACATATCTTTGAGGGAGCTAATTTATTTCACAAAATTTTACAATTGAGAGTACACACCATTATTTTAACCATTTGGTACAGTGAGCGCCTTCTCCCAATCCCCAAATCCAGTTTTAACAGTATTATCAACAATGTGGGAGAACCTCCGCCCCTTTCTCAGGAGACCCAGTGTTCACACTGGCACATAAAGTAGCAACCCTATCTAGCGGAACTTAGTCCAGTCATAGACAGTCAGGTTGTACTAAACAAAACATATGCCCTCGGCAAAGTGTTATGGATTGGGTGCGTTCACTGTTGGTGCGATTTCCATTTTCTCAAACAAAATCCCTCCAAAAACTTTTTGTTCAAAGAGAACATTTATCAAAGGCCAGCGATTTCAAACGTTTTAAAACATCTGGCAGACCCAGCAAACTGTGTACATCTACAACAGCTTCTGTCCTTCCAGTTTTGTACTGACTTTACCACAACATAGTTGAAAACTCAGTTTCAAACTCTGGGTTCTAACAAAACCGTTTGTACAAGACAACATCATAACCATCACTGTGGTCTCAAATTCTGTTGAAAAATATTTCATTTGAAAACTCGATTTCACAAATTTGAAAGTAAACTCCGAAAATTTCAAAATAGCAGGTGCATTGGTAAGTTCAAAAATTCAATTTTTTTTTTAAAACCTTACTTAGGAATCAGACAACTAACATTAGAAGGTCATTACTAACTACATACATCCGGACCTCTGTTCTTGACTACTCAAACCATATGTATAATGTTTAGTTTGTTCTACTTAACTCATCTGGCTATTCCAAACTTTGCCCGTTATCCTCGGGTTTTACAAGCTTTTTGGGACACTTCTCGTATTTGTTGTCTAACAATATGTACTATATAGCATTGGAGTAAACCATGGTGATATACTAGATTACTTAAACCTTCACTCTGGGGAACCTATTCGATGTGAGACTCATTATAATTTACTTACCTTGAGAACTGATGCACTGGTAACTCTACTTTATGGTTCATTGTCACGGCGGCCCCACTCTACGGTTCGTCGTCACGGTGGCTCTGCTCTACGGCACATTACTCGGCGCTTCACTCAGTCTTCGCAGACCAGTCAGCTTTTCCGGTTAGCATCCTCTGTAGGTAAGCCTCCTTGATCAGAACTCCCCGTAGGTATCCTTCTCCGATTAAACTTTCCATAAGTAGCGCCAGTGATCGTCTTTGAATCATTATAATGAGAACTCAAATCTTAACAGGTTCCTATCCTTTAGTAGTTTCATAAACCGTTGTTTCTATGTCTGCCATCTTATCTAGGGTCATTCTATTTGTGGACTTTCACTTTCTATTTAGCTCCAAGCATAATTCTTAACTCAATTTTCCCTATCGGGTAGCCACTTACTTTAAAGGGAATTTATTAGCCACTAACATCTCTATGATTCTTGGTCCCACCTTGAGACCATAACCTGGTGGCTACTGAGGTTTCCAACTTTCGTATGGTTCTGTTAAGGAACTATCTCTTAGGTATTTGGAACCTAGGCAAAACTCACTCATATTTTCTAAGGGTTCCCACTCTCACAGGGGTCATAGTTCTGAGATTTCTCTCGCCTAAGCAATATTAACTTCATAATGTCTATTGATTCTTGGTACTAATATTGGTATGCTTACTACTGGGTACCTACAACTCTCATAGGCACTAGTATGACATAACTGTCTCCCCAGAATTACTGGGTACTTTCCCTCTTCTGTCAATTGATCACCATCGTCAAGGACTTAATCAAAAGATCTTCGTCCCCGGAGCCACGCCCCTTTGCACGCATGGTGTCTGGCCTCTACAAGGTAGGGATTTTCTTCTCAGGGTACCTTAACAAGTTATTATTTTGACAAGGACATTAAATCGATAGGTTACTATCCAAGGGAAACCTAAACAGTAGGTTATTATTTACCGGAAAACTTAAGTCATACCAACTTCTCTGTACTACTTCCCTTGAAACTCTGAGCGTGGATTTAACTTAGATTCCGATTCCCAAATCAAAAGTCTTAAAGTTCAACAATAGAAACCATATTCTATGTCATCCTTTCTATATCAGGGTTTTAATCTCTTAACCCTTTTCCTTAGGGTGTACGTCCTTTTTGTATCACAACCCCAGTATTATATCAGTACTTGTACTTGTTTTTCGAAATACTTTTAAAACCATGGCTTAGAGCCTAACTTAGTTAGTCAAACCGATTGGCCAGGTAGGCGTCTATCATGGGAGCCTCACCGTGCTAGGGTGACTGATTGGCTGATCCACATAGACTCGGCCCTACCTTCGGCACCAATGGTTTACTGTAACTGAGTCGGGTTCATACCAGATAAAACACTTTTGAAAGCTTAGAACCTAACTCCGCTACTCAGACAATCCGACTAGGCAGGTGTTTTTGTGGAAGGCTCGACGAATTCAAGGAAACTGATTGCCAACCACAAAACCCCTTTCTAGATATCGGACTGTTTGGAGTAACTTAGTTAACTCTGTGCCAGGATGTCTGCTCTGATACCAAAATGTAACACCCCAACTTTTCTAAAGCATTTTCGAAATTATTTGATCAGAGTTCAAAATAATTTAACCAGAGTTAAGCAACGAAATGATTTTAAATACAAAGTAACTGATATTCAACCACTGTAGTGTACTGGTTTGTTGATACAAAGAGTTCGAAAGACTATACATATCTACAGGACTTTCTCCAGCTAGTCCTTCTGCCTGCTGCTTACCCTTGTTTCTGTTTCTGTTCACTCCGAAAATCCTGAAGCTACAGTAAGAGCTGAGGTTCAATACCCATTGAACCTCAGGTAACGGTTAACCTCATGCTTATGTATCAAATATGTATGACAGATATTCATGTCAAAATAGCAATAATCACATACATTATTCTCATATTCACATAATAACATAACACAGCCACTGCAATATGCATGTTATTATAGTCTGCACTATTCACCAGTGCCACGGTGTACATCCGTGTCCTCAGCGCTAGGAAAACATAACGGCGTTATCAAGACTATAACCCGTATCAAGTTGTATGTGTATGATCAATTTTCAAAAACAGAATTTCAGACTATCTATCACATATAAGCATACCATAAGCATCAGAGTTAAGGTTACAATACGCGTCCGTACCTTCCTTCCACGTGAATAGTAAATTACTATTCATGTATACGGCACTATTCATGTATACGGCACTATTCACGTATACGGCACTATTCACGTATCCCCAAACTTCCTTTGAATCTGACTCCGGAATCCTCGGATATCCTATAATATCATTTTTATCAGTGACCATTAATTTTCAGCATTTGCGGAAACTATGTTGGATATTCACTATTCATGTGAATAGTACCAGTAAAAATATTTTTACCGTGCCGGTAAATATTTTTTACTGTGCCAGTAAATAATATTTACTGTCCAAGGATAATTCTTTTCTGATGTGACAGATCAGACTAAGCTGCAGCCACAGAGCATACTCAGAAAAACTCTATCTGGCATTTCTACTATAATTACCAAAAGAAACTACCAAATATTAAGACTAGAGACCAAAGAACTTACCCTTGAAGTTCCTGCTCATTCTCTCCAGCTTCAAGAACTTTACTCTAAACTCTCTCTCTAACTCTAAGAATTCTCACTCTTCTCTTAAACTCAACTGTTGTTCTCTGAGTTTGGTGTGAAGAAAATGAAGAAATGAAGCCTCTATTTATAGTGAAAAAGCATGACACTATTCATACTTTATCAGGTCAGATTTTGGCCGTTGGATCTTGACTTTAAACATGGCTTCATCTCAACCGTCCAATCCATTTGCTTACGTCATCGATGACGTCATCGATGACGTCATCGATGACGTCATCATGACGATGACACTTTCTTACTCTTTTGCATTTATCCTATAAAGATTCCCTGATCGGTGTTCTAATCGCGTTATATTAGAAATTCTCAAGAATCCGGAAGCACAGCCTTGTAGTTCTATTTTTCCTCTTCAGAAATATCTGGGTCAACTAAATTTTTGATCCTATTTAGGGTATTCCGTAACCTGCCGAAGATTTTAAGTCGGACACTGACGGTTACAGAAATTACTTCGGGTGACACCATCTTCTAGACAAAAATTCACTGATTCATAATATGTGCAGTTGTTTACTACTTAGTTCAAGGATTTTGAGTTATGATTTATTTCCTACAGATTCCACTATCTGTCCTGCTTCAAAATATCGGTTCAACCTATCTCAAATAATCATTCCGCCGATTACGGAAATGACTTCGGAGATAACCCACTCTGAGATAAAAATTCACTTATTTATAATATACCCTTACTTTAAAAACCTAATTCACGGTTTATTGGAAATAATTTTATTTCTATTATTTTCCAAAGTATAAGATATTATATTATAATAATATTATTATTGAGTGGGTCCCGCGTCAAATTTTTCAAAATTTCTCCCGTGAATGTGTCGGCAGGAGGAGAATTATTTTGACGTGGGTCCCGCATGAATAGTAAATACGTATTTTCAAAAAGTGAATACGTATTTAGGAATAGTAAATACCGTATTTTTGAATAGTAAATACCGTATTTGTGAATAGTAAATACTTTTCATATTTCTCAAAATATCGATTAAATACCGTATTTATAAAAAGTGAATACGTATTTGTGAATAGTGAATACTATTCATGTACGTATTTGTGAATAGTAAACACTATTCATGTCCAATAAAATACTGATTCTAAATTCATTTTCAAAAATAGGGTCTAATAGTCCTCCGAAAATAGGCTAATTCTCTAGTCTTTAGGTCCAAAATTCAGAATGTTACATAAATGATGATGACTGGAACTAAACTTCCGCCAGAAAATACACTGGAAGGATACAAATCTCAGTAAAAGGTAACATCAACCATGTGAAATCAATTTTTTAGTGGGAAAACAAGTATAACAGAAACTGAACTTCAACTTGTGAGACTCAATATGGTCAATATGGAATTCATTGCATAGTGGGTGAGTTAGGATGACTGTAACTGTGTTTTATCAAATAAACAAGATAAAGAACAACAATTTCGGTGAAGCCTTCCGTCGACCATGTAAAATCCATTGTTTAGTGGGTAAACAAGGATAATTGGAATTAGCTTCATTAGAGAACAAAGAGAAAGACGTCAAACACAAAAAAATCAAAGAAGAATTTGGATTCAGTGAAAGATTTCCACCAGCCATGTGATATCAAATGCTTAGGGGGTTCATATGCTTAACTGGAATTGAACCTCATCAAGAAAACACAGATAAAGAGGACATAAACAATCACTGAAACACAAAATCAACCATGTGAAGCCAACTTCTTAGTGGATACATAAGAATAACTTAACTTAACTTCATCAAGTGAAACATAAAATTCACAATGTGAAAATCTTTGCTTATTGATTATATAAAGCACGAAGGAAGAATAAATAATACAGTGTCATTTTCCAAAGCAGCTGAAAATAAGGCAAACCCCAGCCAGAAGAGTACCTTAACTGGGTGCCAGCCTATGCATGCAGGATCAAGATCTCCATCCTCCTCCAGCCCATGAACTAATACAGTGTCATTTTCCAAGATCTTAACATTTGTCCTGTCCAGCTTGATGGACCGTTATCAAACACTACTCTCTTTTCCATTCCTCAAGCTAAACCACCCGTGGTTTAACTTGAGGAATGAAACAGGAAGTAGTGTCTGAGATGAGGAAGAAATGAAGAAGAACCGAAGGAAGGGAACAAGAGAGCAGAGTCGGGAAATGTGAATCTGGAGAAAACAAATGTGGTACACAATTTACTTTATACAAGTGAAGTTTTAAGTCTCTGCACAAGCACGTGGGTCTCAAGTCTCTACAAGCATGTGGGGACCACACTGGACAGTTACAACTATATTAGCCATCTGACTAATAAACTCCAACAAAATTAAATACAAATAACAAATGAAATACTATCTATCTACCTACCCCTTATCTCTAATTACATATTCTGCACAAAGCCGAGTGTAATACTCGTGCAGTCTATATCGGAAGGGAGGAATCGTAATAAATTGTACAGAGTTAGTTAAATGGGGATATGAGCCTATCAGCTAGCGTATCAGTATATACAATTAACAAATGCTAATTACAACACTAACTAACCAATCATATATTAGTTCTCACATATTGCAAATAACATCTGGAGATTCATTTGTGCTTCGGTCCCTTGGTGGAGCCATTTCTGTCTGTTTTATTGCCATTTAATTTAATAAATAATTAATTTAATTTAATTATCATCCTAACTTTTTGATATAGAATTATTGTCCTGATTATTTTAATTTTACTCCCTAAAAATAATCATCAACGTCAGCATACAATCATTATAATCACTATCACTTTTTTTTTTTGAACAACTCTAAAATAGTACCACTCTGGTCCTATTTATAAGTCCCCTTTGACTAAAAAAATTTGGTCCTATTTATAAGTCTCCTTTGACCAAATAAATGAGATTGTGACAATTTTGCCCATATTAATTGTACCAATGAAAATAGAGAGAGAAGAAAAAATTAAAAGCACTCAATCATAAATGAAGGTAAATTTGAAAATTCACCTCATAATCATTGAGCTAACTACCTGTCCTTATTATGTGTGATTTAGTCAAAATGAGACTTATAAATAGGACCAAAGTGGTATTCATTACTGAGAAACAAGGATTACAAATATTTAAATAGGACCAGATAAGTCAGACGCAACATAGGCATTCAAAGTTTCAGACACAGCAGTCAGACGAACCAATTAGGTACTATGGAATATTCAATCAATATAAATTTAATTAGCTACTATTGATACTTTCTCAATAATAATAAAACAAAATAATACTTTAATAATGAACTTTAAATAAAGTGAGTAATATTTGTCTAAATTGCATAATTCTGAATATGTGTATACTTAGTAAAATAATAATAATAATAATAAGCATCAGCTGGGACATGGAGGGGGTGGGGAGCGATCATTTTTGGACAAGTGAAGATGATAAAAAGGTGACTATAATTTAACATGAAATCTCTCTTATAATTAACAAGTTGTGTCCAATCTGGTGCACATTTCATACCCATTCTTATGTGCCCAATTATGTACTCATGCTTCTATTGGAGGTATGAGTATATTTTTTTAAAATTTCTTTTATATATTGTATTTATTTAGATTCAAATTATATTTATTGTATTTAAATTATATGCTACTTTCTGGAATTTTTTTTGCACCCAGTGTCTCAAATTAATTAGTTTCAAATCCTGTATTTATCTGTAACATCAGTATTATGGAAACTAATTAATTTAAGATATTAGGTGCAAAAAAATTCTAGAAAGTAGCATATAATTTAAATCTAAATAAATACAATATATAAAAAAATTTAAAAAAAATACTCATAATGTCATGCTGCTAGTGTTTTTTACACTAAATATAAAAATGAGAGAGAAAGCAAAGAAGGGGCTCAGAATTGGTCATAAAAGTAAAGGGATGGGGCTACTAGAAGCTTGTCTTACAACGTGTGGACGACATTCTTACTACCAGTAGCTACCTGTCGTTTTCACCTCTCTCCCCGTTTCATTTTTTTTTATGTAGTTCGTCGAAATGCCCCTCCACCCTCCCCTTTTGTTTTTCTTTTTCCATTTTTTTTCAACTCCTCACCTGTCATTTAATGATTTAAGACTTTAAGTAAGTCCTTTAAAAAAAAAAAAAAAAAAAATCATTCGATTCTTTTGTTTACCTAGAGAAAATCAACATGCGAGTGTGTGTCTGCAAGATCCTATAACATTGTAGCAACGTACAGGCCAAAAATATAAGATACACCAATATATGCAAATCAGTATAGTTGTTGAATTGAAAATAGGAGAAGAACATGCAGGTGAGGACGGGGGAAGAGTTAATTGCCATCAAATCGCATTTAGCAGCGAATGGGAATCTTCTTAATTAAGTTGTAGCTGTAAGTAGTGATCACTAATGGCATGAGCTTATAAGCCACATCGATCTTGTTATCCTCTCATATATATACAAGAGAGAATCTAACATGTCATTGGTTTATAAACACATTAGTCGATCCCGCTCAACTTTTTTACTGGTTTCCCATTTTGCCTCATGCCACCACCAAGCTCTGTGTTTGCCTACCTATCCCCATGCATGCTTGCCTGCCTTTTCTTCTTGTTATCGATCTTGTTGTTCGTCATCAGCACTTTGTCTTTGTGTATGTACGTCACCTTCCATCTTCATGTGAGATGTACCTTTGACATTTGCCTGTACTTTCCTGCATATATACCTCACATGCCCTTCTCTTTCCCTCTACCACATTAAACATTATTATATCAGTGGCTGTTTGAGTTCACGATAGAAAAGTTGAGATAAAACTCCTCTACATTTATCTTAAACCACGTTGAAAAAATAATTTCTATCGCTAATCCAAACGGTCACTCACTTTCTTCCTCCAACTTGTTCTTTAACTCTTTTCATTTGCTGCTTCACGTTTCTCCAATTATTACTTCCACAACCCTACCCAATCACTTCACTCCTATTCATAATATATATGATTGTCCTCTGGGATTCGTATCCTATGTTAATTAACAATGATCGTGCATGTTTATTAAAAACGTCCAATTGTTAAATATGAATAATAAGTTCTCTATATTAGGTCAGTAATACTTTAATTTGTGGAATCAAGGTGGGTGAAATTTAGGACTAGAGGTTAGGAACTGGCTGTCCTTGGGGGACCAACCATTGGGAAGAGCGTGTGTTATTTAACCTTAAAAATTTCATCTTTCTCTGTTAGATACAAATATTTATTTATCACATCTATGTTTCATTTTTTGTGTTTACCACTTCCTTTTTCAACTTTGTTTTGTAGGTATTCTTGGACTGCTGATTATCACATTCTGCATCTTGACAAGATTCAGAATTCACAACCTTCCATATCCATTTATCTCGACCAATTTCTTTAGTTAAACTAATGCCATGAGAATTTCACTAAATGAAGAGAAATTTTAGTGCAGTAACAAAACGATGTCTCACAACAGTAAATGGCTCTATGCTGTTAAACTCTTAAAAGTTATGTTGCTGCTTGTCATCTAGCATACCTAAAAAGCAAACCAAGTGCAATTTCTTTTGTCTGAATCATAGTAACTAAAAATTTTTTCCTGTAAAATTAGTAATGAATGTTATAATGGTAGAAAATCCTAGTTGTTATTTTATTGTTTAGTTACACTATTTTTTAAAATTACTTTGAATATTACGAGGTCAAGGGGGGGAGGAAGGGGCATGTAAGTAATGAAAGGAATAATCTATAATATACTAGTATATCCTTTAATTAAATGCATCATTTACACCCTCCGGTCCTAATTATAAGAGATAGTTGACTTTTTTAGAGAAGTTAAGGAAGCTAATTAAATTACTTTAGAGTATTTTTCTTTATATTTTTTTCTTCAAAGTAATTAGTTTGACTAATAAACTAATATATAATCTAAAGATATACAACATATAAAATGATTAAGTAACTTATTTAGCTTCCTTAATCTTTCCAAACAAAGTCAACTATGTCTTATAATTAGGACCGGAGGTAGTATGATTAAAAAGAAGTGTGAGGTGAACAAACTGGCTGAATTTTTTCAAAACATTACTGTAAGATGGAACGAGATTGATTTGTAATAGAATTTATTGTATTTCTAATATGACGAGTAAGCTTGTTACAAAAAAAAAAAAAAGACGATTAGACAGTTAAAATAAGGGTTAAAGACTAATTTTGTTTTAGAAGTTGTTATGGAAGGGTAATTTTGCCTCTCAAATTTGGAGTAATTTTGCCTTGGCAATTATCTCAATTAAGTTTAATCATTAGTTGATCAAATATGTTGAGTTGAGAATCCACGTGTATCCTCGGTATTTTGGTTTTGGATTTATGTGCAAATTTATATTAAAAGTTATAACTCAAAAGCAATGTTGTCCTCAAAGTTTTTAAGCCATGACAATTTCACTTTGACTATATTTAGGTTAAGTTTACTGTTTAGTTAACCAAATATATTTATTTGACAAGTTTACGTGTCTCATCCACTTTATTTTTTAAAAAAAGTTAGATCTAAAAATAAGTAATTTTTTTAATAAAAAAATACATCCCATTTAAAGGATTAGAGACTATCAAAGTGGTGAAAACATCTTGCTGAGTGAAAAGAAAATGAAAGAGGTGCTGGCCTATCTCAGTGTTGTTGGGGTACGGTGGCAGAGAGTTATCGATGGCTTTGTTCTCGGCAATCTTGGCGTATGTGAGCTCTTACTCCATATAAAACTTCTTATTTTTCAATGTTTTCATGCTGCTTACTTAACATATTCGATCAACTAACCGTCAAACTTAACCTAAATAATTGTTAAGGCAAAATTGCTACAATTTATAAACTTCTGGGGCAAATTGCACTTAAACAAAAATGACGTGGATGACATATGAATAACGCATCGATTTTCAACTCAACATTTTTATCAACTAACGGTTAAACTTAATTAGGATAACGGCCAAAGTAACATTACTTCAAACTTGACACTTCCGAGGCTAAATTGTCGCCCGAAAAATTTCTGAGGCAAAATTGCCCTTTGTAATAACTTATCTTATTGTGTTTTACCTGGTGGGTGAGCAGGGGGAGCTGATAGTACTCAAATGTGAGATCTGTGATGATTATTATTTTAGAATAAGAGTGAATATTCTTATTAATAAATTAATGTCAATTCAAATAATCATTAAATTTAACAAATTTAGTGCATATTTGGATTAGCCGTAGAAGTTGTATTTTTAATGTGATTTATGGTATATTAGGTAAATATATGAGAGAAGTTTTATTTCAACTTATGTGAGGATGCTTTTTAAATCCCAATACAAGCCTTTAGTCTAATAGGCTTAATGTTAGTGATTGCATAGACTGCTTGATCTCTCTGTTTTCTGTAAGAGCTTCCTGCTTTACTGTTTTTGTTTTCTTTTTGTGTGGTAATACGTTAGTGTTAAGTGTTACCTTGGCTGGTTATATGTTTAAAGCCGATGTCTTGCTGTTTATGAATTTATAGGGTATTTTAGATACAGCTTGTTTGAGTGTCTGATCCTCATCAATCATCAGAGCAGATGAAAACTTGAATATTGGGGTTACCATCATCCCTGTTCCTCACAAGTGCAGATAAATAATGGCTTTGGCACTGAATGGGCAAGATGGGAATGGAAGCAAGACTTAGTATTAAGATGATGCATATCCAAGTACTGGATTCCTAACTCATTTAACAACAGAGTTTTAAAAGGTACATGTAATGAAGAACAAAAATAGTCTCCAAGTGCATTACACACATCTTAAAACAAATTAGCCTTTCATTTCATCCTCCATCACCATCTTCATCTACTTGTTTCTTCAGAATTATCATCCATTCATACCATTCATTACAAAAGCAGCTTAGTAGACGTATCCCTTGACGAACATTCCCTTCTTGGCCTCATCAGATTCGCCTTCACCGGTGTACTTGCCAAGCTGAGCAAGCGAGTTGGCCTTGGCACGGATCAGCAGAGTCTCTTGTGCCGCCTTCACGTTCTCCGGGCGGCCTCCCCATGTCTTCAAGCATGTGTTTTGGAGGGCTCTTGCGTATGAGAATGACACGTGCCACGGGTTTGGAGATTGGTTCATTGCATTCAAGTTCAAGGTTGCTTCAACCTCAGATTGCCCTCCAGACAAGAACTGCACAAGTAGAAGACCATGAAACAATTTAGTGTACACCACTTGAATTCATAAGAAGATTGAAGAGTCATAACTCATAAATATGAAATTTCAAGCCTGTATTTGGTGCTTACCATAATTCCAGGCACAGCTGGGGGGATTCTCCTGTGAAGGAGCTTGAGGGTGTATGCTGCAACTTGCTCAGGAGAGGCCTTCTCTTTGCACTCAGCTCCAGGGGTAACCATGCTGGGCTTGAGCAGAATACCCTCAAACATAACATTGTTCTCAGCAAGGTAGAAGAAAACCTCGGCCCAAACCTTCTGAGCTACTTCAAAAGTCCTTTCAATTCCATGCTCACCATCAAGCAAGATCTCAGGCTCCACAATTGGGACCAAACCATTGTCCTGAACAATTCAATGAATTCTCATCAGGAATGGTACAATGCAAGTACCTGACCAAGTATCTTTTCTTTCGGCAGCCGAAAATTCATAATCAAGAAAGAAGAGGGTCATTCAGTAGCAGGATAGAAATCCCTTCAACTGAAATTCCAAAAAAATAGACAAGAGCAGTTATTCGTAAGGACTTCAAGCAGACCAATTTCTTTGCAAGTCCAAGATAGCTACTCCTTTAAAACAGAATAGAACATCACATGAAGAATCTATTTCCACATACGAGTAAAGCTCTCAATTGTTGGTTGTTTCTTTGATAATTTAAATGGTTTTCTCACCTGAGAAATGGCAGCATAGCGAGCCAGACCCCAGGCTGCTTCCTTCACTGCCAGAGCAGAGGGACCGTTGGGGATGCTAACAACGGTACGCCTGAAATATTGATTGAATAGCAGTTATGATGGTTGAAGTGAAGTGCAAATGAGAATGACATTCAAATTTTTTCTGCCAAACATTAGGATTCAGGCTTAGGTTCTAACCATTTGGCGAAGCGGGCACCTTGCTGGTAGTATGCAGCTGAGCGAGAGGCAAGACCATCCAGACCTTGGCACCATGATTCGTCGTTGGAACCAGCCAAGGGAACCAGACCCTATTGTTCTCATTGATGCACAATTTATTAATATATTTACATTGAACATCCCAGAGATTTTGCATTGAGAGATGTTACAGAGGTTGTACATGTTTCTACATACATGTTTGTATTTAAGGGGTGAACAATATATCAGACATAGTCATTTCATTGCATGAGCTGTCATGTAGCGTAAGATTTCAAACAATTAATTTCATTTCACTCATCAATTTAAAATTTGCTCAGGTTAAAAAAGCACATAACTACTTGTTATTTTCAATAACTCTAGCATATAACTCTTGTTTATGAGGCGTGAAATAGCTTCAGATCAGTTATACAAAATACTCTTATCTGAGAGTCAGCCTAATATCTATCAAACTATACTAAAATTAAACGAAAACATCTATTGAAGTAATGCAGGAAAGTTATGTTCATATCTTTGAAAGTCTTAAAACAATCAATCAAAGGGTGCAGCTAAATGCCACTAGCTGTGGCAGAGTGGCTAAGAGTGCGAAGGGTTAAGAGAAATTCTCAAACTGAAACATCTGCTCTGTCATGTACCAAAAAAAAGGGCTTCATCATTAAAGGAAAAGGTAGTTCATTTTCCCAAACAGCTTACCTTGTCGACCTTGATACCAGGAACAATATTTTGCCCAGTAAGAACATCAATTATCTTCTTTCCATCAACAGTGGATTGGTAGAGAGTTTCCTCAAAGAGAATGGCACCAGAGATGTACTGACCAAGACCAGGAGCTGACACGAGCAAGGTACGGTACGCCTGGCGGTTAGCCTCAGTGTTCTCTAGCCCAATGGAAGCCAAACGCTTCCCGCAGGTAGCATTTGACTCATCCATGGCCAAAATACCACGCCCTGGGGAGGCAATTGTTTTCTGTGTACACACACAACACAAGCAAACAAAACACAAAAAAGTAGGGGGAAAAATCAGTGAAACATTAAGTAGACAATGTGAAGTCCATTACTTAATGGGTAAATGATGATGACTGGAACTAAACTTCCGCCAGAAAATACACTGGAAGGATACAAGTCTCAGTAAAAGGTAACATCAACCATGTGAAATCAATTTTTTAGTGGGAAAACAAGTATAACAGAAACTGAACTTCAACTTGTGAGACTCAATATGGTCAATATGGAATTCATTGCATAGTGGGTGAGTTAGGATGACTGTAACTGTGTTTTATCAAATAAACAAGATAAAGAACAACAATTTCTGTGAAGCCTTCCGTCGACCATGTAAAATCCATTGCTTAGTGGGTAAACAAGGATAATTGGAATTAGCTTCATCAGAGAACAAAGAGAAAGACGTCAAACACAAAAAAATCAAAGAAGAATTTGGATTCAGTGAAAGATTTCCACCAGCCATGTGATATCAAATGCTTAGTGGGTTCATATGCTTAACTGGAATTGAACCTCATCAAGAAAACACAGATAAAGAGGACATAAACAATCACTGAAACACAAGATCAACCATGTGAAGCCAACTTCTTAGTGGATACATAAGAATAGCTTAACTAAACTTCATCAAGTGAAACATAAAATTCACAATGTGAAAATCTTTGCTTATTGATTATATAAAGCACGAAGGAAGAATAAATAATTCAGTGCAACATTTCATCAACCATGTGAAGTCCATTGCTTAGCACCCATATACGGATAGAGTTAGAACAGAACTTCATCAATAAACACAGACAGAAGGCTAAAGTTTTGGTGAGAATTGCTAGGTAGGTAAAATTCAGAAAAAACACAACATCAACAACGTGAAACGCATAATTGAGCCTAAACTTCAGCAAAATTGTACGTCTGAAGAAGAAGAAAACCAAGTGGTTTTATGAAGAGTAAAACCGTACCGCGGTTTTGACGAGCTCATCTTGGTAAGCACCAGCTCTGACAGTTAAGGGTACATAGGTGTTGTTGCATCTTACAAGAGAAACAGAAGATTGGCGAAGGGGTTGTCCCTTAACCCACTCAGACTTGTCAAGAACAGGGGAAGATTTGAGCAGAGAAGCAGAAGCAGAGGCCATTGTTGTTTGTTCTTCTTCTCTCTTCTCTTGTCTTCACTGTAATCTTATCTCTACCCCTCCACTGCTATACGCTTCCTTACCACATGAACTCGCTCCTCTCTTGTATTTATACTTCCTAAGTGATGTCTCATTTGAGGCTGCTGTGAGCTAACCTATCTTCCTTTGACATGTGGATGATAATTTCCTGCTGATTTGGCACCTCGCAACCTGCATACGTGGTTGAAATCGATGGCTTTATCCTCACCTCGCAAAACAGGCTCGAGAAAGTTTTTCAAAAAAAAATTGTGGGAAAATTTGGGATATTTTGCTCCCTTATTGCGTTTCTGGTGAAGACAAATGGTTAACATGCATGGGAATGTGTCCAAATTAGTGTCTTTTTATTCGGAAAGTAAGTATGAGGTTATGAAACTCCTAACCCTGTTCTTGTCTTCTTCTCAGTGATTAATGGCTGTGGTTTGTTGCAGGATTTGGTGGGATTGCGCTTCTCCTTCTCTACGGTTTATAGCATGCCATCTCACAGCCCACCATGTGATTTTTCTCACGGAGGGCTCTGAAACTTTTTTTTAAAAAAAAAAAAAAATTTAATTCAGTGTTTGTGAAAACAGTCTCTGGCTTATAACTCAATGAATGATATTAGCTGAGTTATAAGAAGACGTATATATAAAAAAATTTTGTGAATATTAGTGGCCTACAGAAACAAGCTCCCACGAAGTAGAAATTGAATGAAAAGTCAGCCTCAAACGAAAAATACTGGACAAGAATGTGCCAATTTGATATTATTGAGCACAAGTCGCAAGTTGCAAGATGAAAGGGCTAGTTCATGAGCAAGTTTCAGAGGAATGTAATGAATGAAGAACCAGTGGTTAAACAAGTTTCCAGAAGAGTTGGGTAAGAAAGGCAGAGTCCAAATCTACCCTTCCAAACACTTGGCCCAACCTAACCGTTTACCAGAATTCTCTGGTTTTTCAATGGACAGTTGTGATGGGGATAAACGTCATTGACATTTTACATGATAAGAGAATATGAGGGAGGTTAGTGATGGAATCTGATGATTCTAATATATCTGGTAATCTCTCTCAAGTACTGTTCCTTGGGACTCATCGTTGAAGGAATTAGAAGTATATTCAAGAACAAGGAGTGGCGGAGTCACGAATTTTATTGACGTGGATGGAAATAAAAAAATAAATAAAAAAAACTATATCAAAGAATCATTAAAAAGAAAATTGGTCTTCTATGTATTTGAAAGTATGTTTTTGATTATTTTCATAATAAAAAAAGATCGTTAAGTAATTGCAGTAAAAACTGAAAGAGTGAATATAAGTCTAATTAATTTATAAGTAAATGATAAACTTTCCAGTTCTTACTAATCTTTAACATAATTTAGATGTAGTTAATAAATTAATGAAATTTGGATGTTTAGTAATGTTAAACTCAAAATATTCTAACTCTATCTTCAAATGCAATTTTTCCTGTTGTGTTAAATTTCTAGAATAAAATTTATGAAGTTTGCAAATCAATTCACAAAAAATTTATATCACACATTCTATTTTACATAGAAATATAATTTACAAAATTCCGTATCACAAACTTTATATCATAAATCACAAATTAATTCCATATCACAAACTTTAAATCATAAATCACAAATTTTCTAATTCTAAGCAATATATATGTACACACTATGATTCTAAACTTCTTTGCTCATTAAATTATTCCAGTTGGATTGACCCATATTTTTCAGTTTTTAATCAGAAGAGTTTTTGAAAAAAAAATACAAATAAATTACCCATATGTTTTTTATTAAAATACTTACAGGTAAAAATATTTTTATTTTACATAGTTAAAAATTCAAAATATTTATTTCCTTAGCAAAGTGGCAAAAATAGGGGAAGCAAAATAAAAAATGGGAAGCTAAGTTGAGTACTTGAGTCATATAAAACTATAAATAAGAAGGAATTGAGGGATGGAGCTGAGATTAAGAAAGAAAAATATTCCTCATTTTGTTCGAGCTTTGTCCCTTAATAAACTGATTAAAGATAATTAGGAACAATAATGAGTGGTGGTAAGAAGTAATAAAATCATAAACAAAAATTTAAGATTTACAGACACGATGATTTGCAAAATCAGAAAGCTAACTTGAGTTGATTTTCAACCTCACTTGAGTTACTGACTCGAGTTGACCATTATATACTTGAGTCATAGTATCATCTTCTTTGAAAATAGGTTTGAGAGAATACGTGAAGATGTCTCTGTATGAACTTAGTTCGAGTTTAAAAAGTTCACTTCAAGTGAATGACTCAAGTCAAAGAAAACTCACTCAAGTCAATAGCTTTTTAACAAATGTTATCAAATTAAGTTTGGAAGAATACTTTGAAAACAGGTTACAATCGAGTCATTAAGTGGTGACTCGAGTTGACAAAAATACACTTATAAAATAACTTTCAAAGCTGCACTCGAGTTTGATTAACATTGAATTGAGTCAGTATATTAGTATTTTGTAAAATAAATTTAAGTTCACAAAGATCACTTGAGTCATATAGCACTAACTTGAGTTGAAGATATTTCATAAAATATTTCATTGAAGCTTTTAACTCGAATCACTAAATAAGTAATACGAGTCAGTCAAAGATAAAACATATTTTGACTAAAGTCTCAAAGTACCCGACTCTAGTCTGTCAATTTGAAACTCAAGTTAATTTGACAACAAGTTATTAATTTAAATTTGGTCAAATTTAAAACATTTTTAATTGAATCATTAATTACATTGTTTACAATTATTTATTATCATTAAAAGTTCAACACACACATAGATAGGTTGAAGCTTGCATCGTTGGATTACTGAATAATAGGGAGAGCATTGCCCAATGGGCCGCATGCAACCAAACTTTCCATAGTGGGACTTCATTGATTTATTCCTTGATGTCAGTTTTTATGTTTGTTTTTCGGGCTTGGTCCCTTATTGGTTCTACGTAGAATTGTCACATTAAGCCCAGCTACGAAATTGCTCTAAGAGGTTCAGTTTGCTCCCCCATTTGCTTCCGTATCCTAGTTGACCCACCTTTATAATCACAGAATGTTTACGTTATTTGCATGATGATGTACAGTTGCGGGGCTAAACCTAGATGGTAATGTAGGCTGAGAGGCTCAAAAAACAAAAAAACAATTTTTTTTATTAAAAAACAAAATATCAGGTGAGTTGAGTCCCAAAGGCTATAGCATATATCTGGGTTTAAAGAGAACTTATAGAGATACTTGTAGATTACTCACTAATAAGGTCGAGAGCAAGATTTAAACTTACAACCTTGCGATTTATGAGTCAACTTCTTACTAATTCAACCATCCCTTTGTTGGTAAGAAATAAATTTTAGATTTCTATAGTTTTGAATATGGTTGTGTGGATTATTATTTCATAATATAATGTAAATTAAGAGAGTGTGCATGATAAATTGAGACAGATCTATGAGATGATTTTGGGTATGTGATATAATGAATCAGTCATTGGATCCATAAAAGGAAAATTGAAGATCACTCAAAATTCATACAAGCGAGGGAAATTAATCCCAGAATAGGTTAGTTGTTTGGAGTTTCGCGGCTTGGGATGTGTTGTTAGGTTAAGGGTAGATTGACAAGTAGGATATTGTTTCTTTGTTAGGTTTTGAGTTACTCCCAGAAAGAGCTTAGGCCTTGTTAATGGTTATCTTCCCCTGGTCCATAAAATGAGAATCATGCAATCATTCATATGTGGAGGATAAGATCTTATTGTCATTTAGAACCTCGATTCGGACTAGGCAGGACGAAGTTCTGGTGAACTGGGTGCAATAGAAAAAAAAAAAAAAGATCTTATTGTCATTTGTTGTTGTTGTTTTTTTTTTTTTTCTTTGTTTGTTACCCAGTTAGTTCATCGGAATCTTCAACTCCAACTAATTCGAATTCACTCGTGTTGGATCCATCATCTTGGAAAAAGAGCTCTTAATACCATTTTCTCCATTCCTATGCTTCAAACCGAGAACATCATTTATTGGTTGCTGCCTTATTGTATTTTTTTTTTTTGAAAAAAAGAAAGAATCATGCAATCATACAGATGTGATGTGGCTCAGTGTGTGTGTTTATTTATTTATTTATTTATTTTCCCACATTCACTCCATCAGAATATGAGCCTTAGTATTTTTAGATTCCATTTTTTCTCTTCAAAAATTAAAATCGTACTATCCTAAATTATGTTCAGGTATAAAACTGTCTAGATATCCTTAAATTCATATTATGAGGAGTGTGCTCTCTTCAATCGTCACCTCTAAAAATCTCATTATCATCAAGGAAACCAGGTGAACTACTTAACTCATTAACTTCATTTGAAAATGAAACGTTTTTCAACTTTACTTATATATAAAAATAGGATTAAGAAGTAAATCCATCCTAAAAGTATACAGTACTTGAGTAATATTTACATAACAATGTATTATATTAGACTTCCAAGCTTCTCCTGAGGATAATTTTTTTTCAAAAATCTTTAACAACACATAAAGTGATTTATGTTATGGACAGTTTGGGTAATGGTAGCTAGTATTCACCGTCATGGATCGCCTTGAATGGTTTCACCAAAATACAGAAATGTGGAGGTTGGGATTGAGAGTGTAGCAATTAATGAAGGCTCCCTTGAATTGAATGAATGCAACACAAAAGTTTATAATTTTGCAACTGAATAAATCTGTCTCATAGGTTTGGGTGGGAGACACTAAACATAGTCGTAGCGGCCACCCAAAAGGGTGACCATTTAATATATACAACCCTCTCCAACATAAACCTAACTGCCCTATTCCCTGCCCCCCCACGGTGCTGCTGCTCATGAAATCAATTACTCCTTCTCCTACCTATTTCATTTTTAATCTTCTCGAAGTGACAATTAAGCGGTTCAATTTGTCTGAAAATGAGAGAAAAAAATACCTCTATATGGGATAAAGCTCTTAAATGTCATGAAAGTTTTCGCTCAGGAGTACTAGTAAGACGGAAATTTTTTTTGGACCAAAAATGCCACGGAAGTTCACAAAACGTAGCAATTTTACCTCTCCGTTAATTTTGACTGTTAAATTTAACTGAGTACACACATAGCATGTCACCTCATCACACGTGGCATGCCACCTCATCAATCAAAAGAGTTAAGTATCATTTTGCCTCGTTAAGTTTTCGCTGAGGTGGCATGCCACGTGTGTATTCAGTTAAACTTAATGGTCAAAATTAATGGAATGGCAAAATTGCTACATTTTGTGAACTTCCGTGGCATTTTTGGTCCAAAAAAAACTTCCGTTTTACCAGTGCTCCTAAGCGAAAATTTCCATGACATTTAAGACCTTTATCCCATATTATATATCACTCCTTCGGCCCTACTATTTATAGGGTAGAGATTTTTTATTTACAAAAAAAAATTGAAATGAATGTACATTTAACTCTTCATTTATTATTGTGTTGACTTTGTTATCATGTGGTATTACGTATATTAAGTGAGGATAAAGTTGAAAATTTGCTAAATTTTATAGCAAAATTAGTGAGGCTTAAGGTTTTCTTTGATCTATATGAAAAATGTTGGAAATGCTTTATAAATAAGAGTAGATGAGTAGTGCTAGTGTATCTAAGAAATTATGGAAATTATTATCATTGAGATTTTAAATAGAGGCTATTTTGAAAAAAAAATGTAACTTAATTAATGAGCACTAAAGACGAAGAATTGCTTCCTCGTAATCTCTATGTATAAAAAATAATTCTTTGATTTTAAATATAAGACATAATTTATAGTACAAATTGTACTATAAATTATGTTCTATATTTAGAATCAGATGTAGTATATGATAATATTCTTTTTGTTATAGAATTAAAGAAAATGAGAAAAGTAGAGAGTAGAAAAAACAACAAGAGAAGAGATTGGTAGACAAGATAATTGCATGTCTCATTGCACAATTGCTTTATATTCCCACGTAGCAGCCAATTTGAGTTAGTGTTATAAAAACATGTTTACACAAGTCAAAATTCATATTTACTGTCCGTTTGATCTAGCTTATTTTCAGCTTATCTTATGCTTATAAGTAAAAGCTAGGCCAAACAGAATTTAAAATAAGCTCTTATATTATAAGAGCTTATTTTACAATGAAGAAAAAAACTCTTAAAAAAAAGCTGGTGAGAGGAGCTTATTTTAAACTCTCTTTTTTCAAAGGAAAATTCCAGATAAATACCACCACTGTCGGCCGACCACCACCACCACCGGCCGGCCACCACCACCGCCGGCCGACCACCACCACCACTGGCCGGCCACCACCACCGCCGGCCGGCCACCACCTCCGCGCCCGGCCACCACCACCGCCGGCCGGCCACCTCCTCCGCCGGTCGGCCGGCCGCCACCGCTGACCGACCACCATCTCCGTCAAACAGCTTATTTTAAATTATGACAGAAAAAGTACTTATGACAGAATTTTTGTCAAACAGCTTATTTTAAATTTCAACTTTTAAGCTGAAAAATTTATATAAGCATCAAACAGCTTTTAGCTTTTTAAAATAAGCTCTTTTTTTTAGCTTTTGCTTAAAAGTAGCTTAAAAGCTAAAAATAAGCTAGGCCAAACGGGCTCTTACTTGTACACTGTAAATCACCTTATAATTAAAAATAGTTTCTACCACTAACTTAAACAAATACTAAATAGACAAGGTGGTTAATCATACAGTGTGGTTGTTGCATAACAGATAGAAGCAGTTACTCTCCTTCATTTTTTGGTGGCTGCCAATTCAGTTATATATAATAATCTATCTCCAACCACTGCCTTTTTTTTTTTTTTTAGTTGAAGCCTATTTAATTTACGCCTCTCTCTCCTCTTGTGTGCTCTTTATTTTCATATTTGTTTAATGATTTTCTTTCCTCTGTCTCAATCATAATATTTGTGCCTACTTCATAATAAAAATATATATATATTAATCTGTATTGGTATTGAGTACTCGGATATTTATTTCAAAATAGCAACAGATAATAGAGTGATGGGAAGTTAATACATAACTATTGATATTTTGTACGTACTCTCTGTTTAATTTGTTTGCTAATGTTGTCATGTGCATGCACTACGTCGTAAAAGGGTTTATTAATACTTGATCGCAGACAAAATTGAATTGAATTACCGATGCATTTGATTTAGAGTTTGGACAAATTAATAAACTTTTGTTAGGTACGTTATGTCGGTTGTATGTTTTTGTAAGGTCTGTGCTTCAGTGTTCAGCAGTGGCGGATTATATAAGGGGCCAGGATGGCCCCCAAAAATTTCAGATTTTTTATACTAAAAAGTTTTGGCCCCCAAAATTTTTTTTAAAAAAATATATACATATATATTTAATTTTTTTTGTCATTATACACACATATATTGATTTCTATCATAAGTTTAACCTTCTTCGGTCAACTTATTACTATCTAACCAACAACTTTTTCCTACTGAATAAGAATTAATGAGATTATTATATATAGAAACTTTGATGGTTTAGGGTTTCTTGTTTTCAAAATTGTTTTAAAAACAAGTGTTAAGGTACAAAAATATAAATGTGATTTTTTCAAAAAGTTTTAAATACAAATATTCAGAGTTATTAATTTTGTATTATAAATTACATTGTTAACTCTTAATATTTTGATATATTATATAATAGGCAATCTTTTGGAATTTTATGATATATTCTTATTTTGTAATTAATATGACATTCATACTAGAGAAATGTATGTTATCTTATTTATTAGAATGGTTAAAATACTTTTATTATAACTCTGAATATTTTGAACATGTTATATTCTTAAAACTTTTTAATTAGTTAATGAATATACATTTGATCCCCCTAAATATTTATCTCAAGATCCGCCACTGGTGTTCAGCATGTGCCAGTGGAAGCTTTTGAGACCACACCATTATGGGCTTGTTTGGGAACTCACCTAATGGACTTATTATCCCATTAAATGGGATAATAAGTCCATCAAAAAAATTAAGGGTGTTTGGGAAGACTTTTATTTTGATGGACTTCAATGGGCGATTGACATTTTTTTTTTTAAGCTCCCATTTGTAGCTTCTAATCCTATTAGTGGAAGCTCATCAATTTTTTATGCCCCCCCCAAAAAAAATCAATTTTTTATGTGGGGTCCATTTGTTAAATTTTTTTTTTATATGGAAGCTCATCGATTTTTTAATGGAATTTTACTATTTTATTTGGCAAATTTATATTTATTTTTAATTTTATCCTAAATTATCACATTTTATACAACACATATGTGTGTGTGTGAGAATTTGATTCATACCCTTTTTAGTCATTTTTCATCTTATCTATCTTTTTAAAAGCTATGTCAAACAGGGTCCCATCATAAACAAAAGTTACTTCTGCTACTGCTATCCCAAACACAAATCACATTAGAAAAAAGTCAATCAGAACAAAGTACATTAAGAAAAGTCCATCGGAAACAAAAAGTCACTTCTCCCACAGTAATCCCAAACGGGCCCTATATAAGACAAATCCCTGTACCTAACAATTTCAGAACTTTCTGTTAAAAAAAACTTGTGAAAATCCCTGTCTAAAAGGACCCCCCCAAAAAAAAAGTCAAAATAGTCATACAAAAAATTTTGATATCAAAAAAATCTTATTAAAAAAACTCATTTATTAGATAATTAACAATTCCATCTGCGAGTTTTAACAAGTCTTTGACCTTTTCAATGTCAAAATTTTCTTAAGACTTTTTTGATATTTTTTGTCCCTTGGGTCCTTAAAAAGATTTTCCCAAAAAACTTTAACTTATCCATTCTCCTAATAATATAGCCTTAAATATATAAATAATACTTGAAGTTGTTTATTGTATAAAATTAATTAAAAAATCACCTCTCAGAAGAAAGCAATGGAGAGAAGATCACGGACCGCACAATTAACTTCGTTGTCCTACCTACAATTTGCTATATATATTCTTTTCCTTTGTCACATGCAAAACCTCCAAGCTATTCACGTGCCATTGAGAACCCATAACTTCGTTCCCCTCATGCATATCCATAAAACGTCTAATTACATTACTTAAATGAGCCGAGTTTCATTTTTTGTTTTGCTTTACTTTTCTCTACTTGCAATGTACCAAATATGGATCGAGTAATATATCATAAAAAAATCATGACATATTTCTTTAAGTTTATGGTTGTTTTATTTTTTATATCTTTGTTAAACTAAAAATTCTTTATATTTTACATCAATGAAGTTTGCAAGTATTCTCCTCAATGGGAAGCTCTACAATGGACTATTCGTGAATATTTACTTTAAACTTGTACATTTATGAGATATTCTAGAGTGGCTGCCAGGAAAGGAACCTTTAGGAGTTTGAGTTATGTTGCAGTTTTTATTTTGGTTCTTATAGTACAAAGTTTTTAGTACAAATTGTATTACTCAAATTCTGTTTTATATTTAAGACAGGGGTAGTATTATGTTTTTCCCATTGGCAATCAATTGACGTAACATTAATTAATTTTAAAACATATTTAATAACCTTATGATTGATGAAGTAAACGGGACTTTTTGCCCAAAAGGTGAATTAAACTCCCATGAAGTGTAAAGTTTTCTTTTGAACCCTTTTCTATTACAAGGTTAAAACCACTTAACCACAAGCTGAAAGAGTTACAAACAATACTTGTGACTGAGACTTCAGATTCAAATATAGTAATATTCAACAACACAATAATTCAAGAAAATCAAACACAATCAAGCCTCTTCCCTCTTGCATCTTCTCAAGACGAGAGACATCTTAATTTTGCCCTTTCTACGTATATATGCTATACTTACAAAGATACCTTGACCTGTGCAGTTATAATATATATATTAACCAAAGGTTAATGTTTTGATTAACTAGGGTTAGCAACAAAGTAAGCTAACACCCCAACAAACGGCGCATTAATATACGTGGTAGGTTCAGACCTCTTAAAATCAGCCCGATCATCCACGTAAACATCATCTTCTCCAGGTCCTCCAACAATGGCTCCCACAAGAACATTAGGGTTAGGGTCAGAAGAATTAAAATAAAAGGAACCTTCTTTACAGGCAATGAACTGAGAATGGTCCTTAATGGAAGGTAAAGAAGAGCCACGATGGTGAATACGATGAGGGTAATTATTGCTATATCCAACCATGTACGATAATCCCATGGGGTTATTTCCCAGGATGTAATCTACTTGTCTTTTGGCTAGAAGGCGAAGGGTTTGAGGGGCAACATTGAGATTTCCACAATTGAGGGATTGGGAAGTGCGAGAGAGGTAATTGGCGTAGACGAGTTGGAGGAAAGAGATAGAAGTAGCATGCTGTAAATTGCTGCCACCTGGACGGTATATGAGTCCACCTGGTGTGTATTCGATGTGAGAGCTTGATGATTCTGGGATTAGTGTGCACAAGAAGCTCTCTGCTGATGCCTTGTAGGAAGCTAAAGAGTACGTATTTTCTTCTATCACTTCCTAAAAACACAGAACAACTTTGTTTTTGTATCAGAAAAACAGAGAATGAATCTAGCCATATATCCCTTCACACCTAAAGACTAAAAATTTAATGGGGATATGTCTGGTTGTATTCTGATCAAGTACGAACGTAGTCTTCAAAATATGCAGATAATCTTTTGAAGAAGCTTGAACAAGAGCGTATAAGTGTTTATAATTAACTCTTAAATGTCTGTGTTTGCGTATGTGTTATTATATCAATTCATTAAGTTTGTTCTGTTTCAAAAATGTTGCATGTGAAGGATCCATAACTAGCCGCTTGTATAGAGAAGGAAGAAGAAATAGGTGAGTGAGTACCTTGGAGACAAGAACATTAAGGCCAGCATGCTTGTTGTCCCAACCAAATTCATTGATGTTGTCATCGGCACCAAGGGTTTTGCCATTACTCTGTATGTAATTCAGAAAACTGTCGTCCTGTGTGGCCCTCCTTAGCCAAGCCGCTCCCCATAATAACTCGTCCTTTTCATGTTTTTGAATCGATAATGACCAATAATAAATTAATATTATTATAATATGTGACTCAATAATGATCAATTCTAAGTTAGTTTAATTTTCTAACTACATAGAAGTTGCTGGAGGATTTAATTGTTTACAAAACACTAGGAACCTGTCTATCTTCTTTTTAATCAATTTGATGGAGATTGATCACAAATCACATGTCTGTGTTTGGCAGTATCCCAAAGATTCTTGAGATATACATACGTTTCAATCTATTGTTAAAGCCGCATATATATGACCACTGACAAATCAAAACAGTGTCGGGCTGTTGGTGTCATGTATGAATTAGTGTGTGTATTATGGTAATCCAAATCACGGGTTGAATTTCTTAATATTCCATCTATCCCCAGCTTTCATCATCCCACAACACACACACCAACCACAAATGTCAATTACTTAAAAAAGCATCTTGCAGGTTCATATAAAAATGACATTCCAATTTATGTAGTTTATTAATCACATGCAAGTCACATTGGCACCTGTGAATTCAAATAATGTATAACTTTGTTTGGTATACAGGTAGAGGGCCTTTAAATTTTATTTGAAATTAACTTTCTTTTATTATATTCTAAGTATACCTTCTCTTGTATTGTTCTAATATATAATTAAATTTACTTCTAAAATACTTTGAAAAAATGGAAACACAAATCAATGGAAGAAATCTCTCATCAAACTAATGAAGGAAATCATGTATATGTGTGGGTGTAATCACATCCTTTTCATTATTATCCATGACATGAACCGTTATCCTCGAGACTTGCAATTTTCTTTTGTGCAAAAGGGGGGAAAGAGCAATTATTTTGACCCAAAAAAAAATAGGGGAAAGCAATTAATAATGGATAGAGTCACGGTCAGTTTACCTGATAGCCATCAAAGTCACAATAATAAGGGCAGGCACCACCCTTAATATTAGCATTGTCACTGTAAGCACCTCTGTAGTTATCTGCATATTGGAAGGCCTTCACCGCATTTCTGAGCAACGTATTGGAATATCCCGGGTCAGATGACCGGAATGCTATGGAAGAAGCTGCCAGTGCCGCCGCAGTTTCACCGGCTACATCGGAGGCTGGGTTCGGTGCATCAACCGCATAAACAGTTCTGGCAGTGTCCATGTCTTCAGGCCTCTCCCAACAATTGTGGTCACTACCTGGATCACCCACCTGTTATTTCAGCAATTACTAGTAAGAGCCCATTATTCAAGGAGAGTAAGCTAACCACCACCTTTTATGCGGCGTGTAAATGAGCCAAAGAGGAATCACTTTCAATTCAACAGTTCGATCATTTATTTATTCTACCTAGACTGACATAGAAGTTTTCAAATCAATGCACTGTATATTGATGGTTGATTGTGTTGTAAAGTACTCTCTCTAGTTCTTATTATAAGATACCAACTAACTTTTTTTAGAAACTAATAAAAGTAGTTAAGGTCAATAAAGTTGTCCTACAATTTAAGTAACTTCCAATATTACCCCTACTAATTGCATTAAACTCTATTATTATATTAATTATTACTCTCACCCACTATCCTCATTAATTAGGGGTAGACATAGAAACAAATAGTTAATGCTCATTGGGAACAAGCAAGTGCCTTATAAAAAAGACCAAATAAACTTGCTAGTTGATGCCTTATAATAAGGACCAGAAGGAGTAATACAACAAATAACCAGACTAATTAGTTATATAAATGAATAAGTTGATTATTGGGATTCCGCTAGTTGCATCTTTAATTTAGGCAAGGACGATGCGATACCTAAAAGTGCGAAGTTCTCGAACTTTGAGGACAAAGTGAGTACTATAATGAGTAGTAATTTGGGATGGACCATCTTCTCACACACCAAGAGCCGCTTTCATTCGATTTGTTGATGGGGGCAAAAGAAAAGAGTTTGCGTAGTAGATAAGAAACGGATAATAATTTGTATCAACTAAAGTTTATTTTATTTTTTATTTTTTTCTTTGAGCAAAAAAAAAAAGTTTATTTTTCTTTAAAAAAAATGTAAATAACATTCTGAATATTTTGATAGACATGAAGTAGTATGTTACTTGCATAAAATTAGAAAAAAAATGTTAATGTAAAAGTTAAATTTAATAAATTCAATTCATATATAATAAATCAAAGATATTAAAAGAACAGAAAAAGTTGATGAAAAACTCATATTTGAAAATTTTACTGACTAAAAGGACACAAGTGTTTATACTTTATATACCTTATACACAAAAAAAAAACATCAGCACTTAAATTGAGGTCTTTCTCACAAATGAAATTTTCAAACAAAACTTAATACCGATTTTGAGGATAATGGGATCTGTCTTCAAGGGATTTGGAACGGATCACAAATTTCTATACACGACAAAGGAGAGGACTACGACTAAAGCGAGGCCCCAGCCCGCACAATGACAGTTTAGCGCAACGGATTTCCAAGGATTAGTTGAGCGAAGCCTCCCTGACCTTGAATCTAAAATCCCAAATCCTAACCCATGTTCTTCAATAGTTAGCTGAACTGAGATGTATTCATTTAATATCCCTTCATATTTTAATCTTGTCTTCTCTCATAATAAAAGATGTTAGGGAAAAATTACAAGAAATTTCATATTAAGGTTTGAGAGATTAATTTTCTGGACAATAAATCGTTTAAATATTATCTAAACACTTCAAATTGCATGCTTATAATAACTACATTCTTATGAATAACTAAAATTTTGAAAATAAAATACAGAGTATATATTGTGATTAACTACAATTTTTTTTTAATTTTTTAACTACTCTTACGGTCCTTAGTATAAGAAAGGATTAAGAAATTAGTTGAGTTAGTTAATATAATATGTATTTTCTAAAATATCCTAGTCATCTTTTTTAATTTTGTATCTCCGTTTTAATTATTGTTGAAGGAATATTTATAAAAATAAATTAAAAAAATTAAGAGATATAAAAACTATGTTGTATAAAGTATTTAGTATTAATAACAGCTCTTTAAATAAATCTTAAATTAAAAGACGCGAGGGAGGGATGGAGTATAAACTGGTCAGAATACGTACTGTAAAAGAAAGGATTATGATATACGAGCTTTATTTTATTTTGTTTTTTTTAAAACGCCACTGTTCAAGCTACCAGACCAGCCTCCCACTGATATTCACTCTTAAGTATGAAGGTGAGAAGGAAATAGAAGAGATCAAATTAAAGCAAATTAGCAGAAGAAGATAATCTATGCACGAAGTGAGTATCAGTATCATCACCGAAGAAATCCAACCTCGATAAACAGAAGAATCTACCTCTAAACGAATGGATTTTAATTACCTGAACAAATATGCGATCCGGCTCCGAAACAGTCTTGAGCAAATAATCGGTGGCCCACCTAAGAGCGACGAAAGCGTTTCTGAGCTCGCTGGGAGGCATGTTTTCCCCAAATTCGATCACGCTCCACGCCAACATTGTGGTGGTGAAGGCCATCGGAAAGCCGAACTTGATGTTGTCTCCGGCGTCGTAGTAGCCGCCGGTGAGGTCCGTATTGTAGGTCCATCCGTCACTCAGTCCCGAATTAGCCCGCCAGCTCATCCTCTGGTCCTGAGGAAGCACTCCCGAACGCTGGCCCTCGAAGAACAGTATCGCCTTCGATAATGCGTCTTGGTAATCATGTGCAGCTCTCAAGTCGAAGAAACCGGCCGCGAAGAGGAGAAAGAGAGGAAGAAGATAATGGTTACCATTAAGAGCTGAGAAGCTCATTGTGAATTCTGGAAGTGATTCTGGTGATCCCTCAGTGGCTGAACTGCTATTTATAGCGTTAAGTTAGAAGGGATTCACGGGCTTAGAATTGAAAGTGAAGGAGAGAGGGAGGGGAAGAGAGAGATTATGTTATTTTTGGAGGGAATGAACCATTAAAAAAAAATAAAAAAAAAGCGCAAAAAAGTGAGAGAGAGAAAAAAAAACAGTTTATTTATTTATTTTTACTTTCGACCAAGACCAAGAAGCAAGGTCACATTGATCCTTCGAATCAAACAGTGCACTTAAAATAAGTGTAATTAAATTCGTACTGGACCGATCAGTTCAGCCTAAAAATCAGTGAACCGGTTCTATCCAAAAAATTAACCTAGTTTATTTTTATAGAAAATAATTTTAATTTTTTTTTATAATTTCATATTAATAACTTGAAGTATTTACTTTTTAACCGGTTTGGCCTTAGATTGGTTTAGGTTTGACTCCAGTTTGATTTACTGACCTCTGACCTAGCACCCCAATTGATTTAATGACCGGTCGGATTTTAAAAACATGGTTTAAAACAAGCAAGAGGAGGCAAGCAGCAAGTTTCCGGATTTCATTCTTTTTAAAAGATCAAGCGAATGGAAGTTACAGTAAAATTTTATAAAGCCAATGAAAGTATGTTTTATGGTATCAAATTTGTCGCAAGATCTAATTCATTTCGATTCTCTCTGCATAATTGTTGGATTTTACAAAATTATGTTCCATCTCAAATGGAGGCCAAACGAAAATTTGGGAGTAGATACAATTAATGGAGGGGGATACATGGGAACAAAAGCTACTATACTATCTCTTGGATATAACACTTACTTTATAATTCATTCAAATTTTTTTTTTAAAAAATTAAAGTGAGTCTTATACTAAAGATTATATGTAGTGTATCCTAAAAAGCACAAGTCTAAGAGATATTATATAGTAATACTCTTAAGTTATGTTAATGTGATAATCCCAAACTTTGACTTTATGTTATTGATGAATATATCCATTCCTATTTATAAGTCTTTTTTAATTGAATAACACATTCTAAGGAGATGTAGTTAGCTCAATGATTATGGAGTAAAATTTTAACATTGTCCTCATTTATAAATCAGTATCTTTCAACTCTTTATTCTCTCCCTACTTTCATTAATACAATTAATATGATAAAATTATCACAATCTCATTTATTATCTGAAAGAGGACATATAAATAAGACCAAATTTTTTTGATCAAAAGAGATTTATAAATATGACCAGAGTGGTATTGATTACTGTATTTCAATTTTACTATTATTTATTAGTTGTGCAAATTGACTATAAAAAAAGAAGGGGGGGAGACAGATTTAAATTGAAAAAACAAAATCAATGTTTTAATTTAAGATTTAATTAGATAATTTTTTTATATTAAATTTTAATAAAGTCATTAAAAGTGACTGAAATTTTGAAGCATAAGGCCAATTTAAGAAGTGAGAGAGGGAGTGGTAAATTGGCCGACAAGAGAAGTGGTGGAGTGTCAGGGAGGTCACATGCGGAACACAAAGGCACGCCGTGAAGGAGAGGTCGGGGACGGAAGGGAACATTATTTGTGGGACCCTCTCAAGTGTCTTTATAACATTAATTAATCAATTATTACTATTGGCACAGAGGGCTGTTTGGTTTGGAAGGGGGAAGAAGTTATGTTGTTTGGTTTGGTTGAAAACAGGGGATGATAAAGAGGAGGGAAGATAATGAATGATAACAATTTACTATTTTACACTAACATATTTTATTGTTGTTTTTTATTTGTTATATAAATTAATTTTCATTCATCTAATCAATACATTAATATATTTAAAAATGGAATTATATTTTTTTAATCTAAAATAATAATTTTTTGTTTAAAATTATTTTTATTCTTAAGAAATTATGAGAATAATATATTTTTAATCGCATTAATATACTAAAATAAGATTTTTAATTATTATAATAAAATTTTTACTTAAAATTACATTAACATATTTTATAATTATAATAATTTTTTATATACTATTTTTTAATTCAAATTATAATAATACATGTTTTAACTACAATAATATTTCTTTATAAATTTTATTTGATCATACTATTTTTTAATTATAAAAAATTATACTGAAATTAATTTAAAAATTATTATTTTTTAATTATGGTAATTTTTTATTTAAAATTATAATAGTATATGGTATAATTAAAATAACTTTATTCATAAAAATATATTTTTTATATTAAATTATTTTTTAACAATATGCTTCAATTATAATAATTTTTTTAATAATATATATATATATATATATATTTTAAAATTTATTTAATAATAAAATATTTGAATAACAATATTTTTATTTATTATAACATTTTCATCACAGGCATTATTGGAATATCAGAAAAAGTATAAGGTTAGAATGGTCAACAAATTCGGATCCCTTCCAAAACCCTCCAACTTGGAGGGAAGCCAAAATGAGGATATTGGAGAGGAAGGGATGAAAGATTTAAGGTCACAACTTCTTCAGAATTTTGAACTAAATGCTCCCTTCCCCTCCAACCAAACATACCCTTAATCTTATGCACTTATTTTATTTTTTTGGCCATATCATTAATATTAATCTTAATAGTTTATATTTAATGCAAGAATCTTATGTTGCATGATGCACATGAAGACCATTTTTATTCATGCATAGCCAAAAAAAAAAAAAGGAATCTGTTACATGATACAAACCCTTAACCTGAAACAATCATTATGGTTAGGTTATTGACTTATTGCCCACTCTCTTCACTCTTTTTTTTTTTTTCCTTTAATTATTTTTTTAGGTGTATGCCTAAACTCCCACGCGAAAAGGATAAGCATCTGGGACAAATGATAAGACTAAATTATGAGTAAGTGAACATTAAAAAATTATTTGTAGATACCAAACTATCTAATATTTAAAAATATCATTAAGCTATAACTAATATCAATATAATTATAAATTATATTTTAATTCAATTTCAACGAGGCTTGTTTTGCAACTTGACGCAAAAAAGAAAAATGGCAGGAATTTTTTTTTTTTGGTCAATGAAAAATGGCAGGAATGAGATACCAGTTGTTGGGAGCGAAGAGGATAGGATATGATAGGAGAGAATAAATAGGCGGACAAAACGAGGCCTAAATATTAAATTGTGCTCGTATAAAGAATAAGATTTTTTCATTGGTTAACTTTCTCCTCATTTCTATTCAATCCATTGATTTGACTTAATGAGGTTGTTGATGTGGGTAATTATATCAATTGTATGGTCCAGATTTAAAACTCATGAAAGCCAATGCCAATGAGAGGATCCTGACCATTCATATACCATTCTCTTTAACAACTTTCATCATCATTTTTCTCTTTCTTCTTTTTCTAATGGACATGTTGCCAATTTGATTTCAGATAAAAATGGGAAAGAATAAAGACATAGTAGTACAAGTTAATTAAAGGGACACTAGCCTTGTCAATGAGGATTGGCATAGTTGGCTAAGACATTAGTTTTTACCTTAAAAGAGAGGAGGTTCGATATCCGTTGGTCGATGTGAGGACCTCGTTGGTGGACGATCTATAAGTATCTCTGTAAGTACTCTTTGAGTTTGGAGGCATCTCTAGCCCTGGTAGAGTACCGGTGTCTACCCCCACCCAAAAGGGAGGAGGTTCGACCCATTTGTCGATGTGAGGGTTTCGTTAGTGGACGATTTATAAGTATCTCTGTAAGCACTCATTGAGCCTGAAGACATGCCCTAGCCCTAGTGGAGTACCGATGTCTACCCCCACCTAAACTTTTACTATTTCAAAAAAAAAAAAAGGGGAGGACAGTAGCCTTTTGAGCTGAACATTCCCTGAATGAAAATGATAATCCACAACGTCCATAGTTTACAGTTAAAAGTTAAGAGATTGAGGATAGGTCATTCATGACTCCATGTAGTTTCACGGTCGCACAGAGTAACTTCTACGGAAAATCCCTCTAAAGTCTCAAGAAATCAAAAAAATGTTAAGAAAGTCCCACAAGAAGTTTTGATGTCAAAAAATTCTCAAAAGGTTATTAAAACTTACAGATGGAGTTGTTAATCATTTACTCAAAGAGTTATCAATTGAACTTTTTTTTACATTAAAATTTTATATGGGACTTTTTTGACACTTGAAACTTTAAAAGGATTTTCTTTAACTTCCAAGGCATCAAATTCAATGTCAAGTGATATACTCCCTCCGGTCCTAATTATAAAACACATTTAACTAATTTTGGGGAGATTAAGAAGAGAAGTTAAATTAGTAAATTTTACTCATTTTCCTAAAATGCCCTTATATAAATTTAAAATGATATAAATAAAAGTGAATTAACAACCCTTACCACATACCTCTCCAACTTAGAATTTTCCTTTCCACACGCTTTTTAATTGAAATTATGGTTTTACTATATATACATATATGTACTTGTGTATGTATACATATAAATAGACACACACACATACATATATTTACACACACACACACACACACATACATATATTTACACACACACACACACACATAGATATATATGAACACACACACATACAAATATATATGTATATATATATAGACACTCGTGTGTTTATATATGTACACACACAAATATATATTGACAAGCACACACATATGTATACATACTCTCACAAACATAGTAGTTAAAAACTCGATTTATCACTACGATTTTACGTTTTTACGATTTTTTTTTCATTAAAACGATTTTACTAATTTTTCAAACGCTTTTAAGTTTTTACGATTTACGATTTTTCATTCTCCTTCCGTTTTCAAGTAAAATCTACGTTTTCACTACCATGCTCACAGATATATATGTGTATGTGCGTGTGTATTTATATATGTGCCTGTCTATATATATGTATGTATATTTGTATATAGATACACACACACATATCTGTATGTGTGTGTGTCTATATATATATATATTGGCAAACGGTTGATTGATAAATAAATTTAAATCTAACAATTTAAAAGTTTTGATAACATGAAGAGTTTACACAACCACATGCATATAATCACCAAAAATCAAATACACTTGAGAGAATAAAATATGTGTATTTTAGGAAGAAATTGACAAAAGGTTAAAATGTTGTTTTATAAGTAGGACCAAAACCAACTCCTAAATATTGTTTTATAATTAGGACCAGAGGGAGTACTAATTTACACTACCAATTAGATTTTATATTTAGAACCAATAACATTACAAATTAAATTTTATATTAAGAACTAAATGTAAGTTTATTTCTTCAAGCTTGGAGCTTCTGCTGCTGTGTCAATCATTTCACTAGCAAAAAGCTTTTCAAGGTTATGCATCCGTGAGATTACAGGCTTTTATTCTCTTTGATCTTTAATATAGGACCTATTTATTTAATTTGAATAAATTAATACAGTTAGTTAATATGATTTTTTTTTTCTTCTAAAAAACCATGATAATCTTTTTTCAATTCTCCTGATCTCTCTCTTATTTGATTATTGTTAAAGAGTAAATTAGAAAAAAAATTGACAAATATGGAAAAGAAGTCTTATATTTAGGACTAATATCAACCCCTAATTAGGTCCTACATTAAAGGTTAGAGGAGCATTTTGTTTTATGATATGAGCCATTTTCTTAATTTTATTTTTCATATTATTGTTTATTTTCTTAATTTGGCCTGAATTGAACCAAGCTGCACATTTATCTGCCAACTTTAAGAAGCTATTTCTAATTTCGTTGAAGTAGTCATACACTAAATACTCTAGAGTTTAATTACATGATATTGATAACCAAGCTTTTTGTTAGATTAAATCAATAACGAACCAAATAAATCCAGGGCAAGTCTCATATGTTTTATATGAAACATGAAATAAGTTGTACTTCTTTTAACTCATAAGTAGTTTTTTTTATTCAAAAATTTTATAAATACGTTGGTATGTAAAGATTATTATTATTACTATTTTTTCGGTCTCCATATTAATGTTGCTGTCCATTGGTGACAATTGAGTTAATTCAATGACAAGTACAAGTAGGCAAGCATGAAGTTTGAGGCTGAAATTCACGATGACTCACAATTGATTTGTGTTTGTTTGGATCAGCGGTAAAAACTGTTTTTCCAACATGATTTATTGTCAAGTGCTATAAATGTGGCAAGAAAAGACACTTTGACAAGTTCATGTGAAGTAGAAGCTTTATTGATAGCGAGAGGATGATCAATGGAACGTCATTTTAGTGGGAGTCACAAATAAGGAAGATCAAAATCCAGGAGTAAGAAGAATGTTAAGTGCTATAATTGTAGCATAGAACAACATTTGACGTTTCTTTGACACTTGTACTATATGAGATAAGTTTGAAGATGAGTTTTATCGCGACTTATATGAACAAATTTTTCCAACGTCTACTTAAACAAGCCTTATGTGTGGGGTTCTGTAACAACTACCATTGATTAAGGGGGGCCTTTCAATGGGATTCACTGACAACAACATTCATGATTTATTTATTTTTGTCTGAACACCGAATATAATTATTCCAAATTGAATAATTTATTAATTTATTCCGTTATAACCGTAATAGTGACCGCTTGAGAAGCATTGATTTTTTTTTTTTTTTAATATTTCCTCGGTCTGATAGAAGCAATGATGTTGAAATACACGAGACTTGACGTGACTTTGGTATTGATACATGATAATAATCATATATATGAGCTTAAATACATTTGGATCTAATGTGTATCCACATGTATGAATATGTAAAATGCTTTGTAGATGGCCATTGTGTCCAAAACAGAGACGTGACATGTACAATTATACCTCAAACAATCACATCATGCACACACATACATATGTAGGAAGTAAGAAACCCTATATTCATAATTCATAAATGTTGTGACCCACTTCAAATTCGGATAAGTTGGAACTTGTAAGGACTTGTATTCATTAGCGGAGCTTGAAACACCTCTTCCAATTATTGAGAAGCATCAAAATTATTCGGAGATTTTGGTTGCTCCTTGATCGTTTGAACCTTGAAATACCCTTTGTGTATTATTGGATTAAGCCAAAACCTCGGAAATTTTGACTAATAATTGGGTTGACATAATCCTAGTGTTGTTGGCTAATATATTTTTATTATTATTGGATCGCCAACGCTTTTGATGTTGGCCTGAAACTTGACTGCTAACTGAAATATTCTCTTATAATTACAAGGGTTGCTTGTATTGTTTTAAGCCTAACACATCAACATGCCAATCTTGATAATGAGTGAAATAGTAAAATGTCCAAAATTGAAATTTCAATTGGCACCAAAAATAAAAAACAATCAGAATCACTTTGGTCGCCTGCGATAAGGATATAGAATGTCATCTACGGTATCCTTCACATAGTTTCCCACCCTGTACAAGTTCCTCGCAACGCCTGATGCTACTAAGTCTGCATTTCTCAGAAACCTGCAGGATAAAAAACAAAATTTCCATTGTTAGGTGTTCTTGTAATAATCCCTAGACATTTTTGTTCCTCTAAGCACCAATTTGTAATATTCTAAGTCCCTCCTATATTTAATATAAGACATATTGAGGAAATTGATCTTGATCCCAAATATAAAACACAGTTTTAAGATTTGTTAATCTTTCCCTAACTTACCTTATAGGTGCTTCCTCAACAATAATAATCAGGGAAGAAAGAGAATAAAAGAATTAATAAAGATGACTAGTATGTTTTAGAATATACATGTTATATTAACTAACTCAACTAATCTCCTTAATTTAATCAAATTAAGTAAATATATCCTCACATTAAGGAATAAGGACGGAGGAAGAAATATATTGTATACTTGCCTGTTAAAATATTCTTCTTTAGTGGGGCTTGGAGGTTTATATCTCCTTGGTTGCAGTTGCGGTTGTGGTTGTGGTTCAGGTAGAGACTGAGCATTTTCACTTTCTGCAAGATTCATGAAATGATTAAGAGGACAACAATAACAAGAAACAGCAAGTATAAAATGCAGTCACTTGAATCGACAATAGAAACAAGAGCTTCAACTGCCTAGTATAGGTTTATGACCTCTGATTAAGCTGAAGATTCTTCAAGGGCAACGAAACAAAAACAAGTAAGCTGAAGACTCTTCAAGGGCAAAGAAACAGAAACAATTAAGCTGAAGATTCTTCAAGGGCAAAGAAACAAAAACAATTAAGCTGAAGATTCTTCAAGGGCAATGAAACAGAAACAAGTAAGCTGAAGATTCTTCAAGGGCAATGAAACAAAAACAAGTACCATACACTTTGGACCTATTTACAAGTCTCAATTAACTACTTCTCATATATCAAGGAGAGTTAGTTAACTCATTAATTATAGGCTACATTTCTAAGTTTGCCCCCATTTATGGATAATGAGCCAACGTGAATAAATTCTTTTTGTTTATTAATAGGGGAAAAATTGCAAAATCGCATTTATTACTCCAAAATTGGACTATGAGGACCAAAAAATTTTCTCAAAAAAGACTTTTAAATAGGACCAAAGTAATAAGTTTCTACACGAAATGTATGTAATTCAATTTTTATCATTTAAATATACAGCTAGGGATTTCTTGCTATCTTCATCATGCATATGTCGAGCAGTTTAGCACCATGAGGGCATGAACAACAAGCAGCATCATGAAAATGCTTGAGAAGATCGTGCTACAGAAGAAATGACCCCACTACTTTGGTACCCTGTGCGTAAAATGTGACCAACTTCACAGATTTTGCCTTCAGGGATATAATTCAAAGATCTTAAACTTACTAATTATTATCGGCATGACCATCCAGAAAAAAAAAAAAAACTTTTACTGTCACTGAGGTCTTTAATTCTAACAACACTAGCACTACCTACAGGAAGGAGCTTGAAAGAGAAGGAAACAGAGCTTAGAAGCAGCACGTAAAAAAAAATAATATCAAGAAATGTATTACCATCATTTTTCTGAGCAGCGGGTGGGACATGTCCAGCAGCCGCAGATGAAGGTACTTTATCTAGCACCACCTGAAACAAGTGCTAATAATGTCAGAAACACCAAGCAACATTTGCTTGGGTAACAATAGTAAAAATTACTTGTTCCAACAATCCAATCCACAACTCTTAAAAACAAGAAGCCATTGTGTTATTTTGGTTCCTTAACATATTTTCCCGTCACCAGGAATATTTTATTAGTCCTCATAATCACATAATTAAAAAGGATAAAGGATGCCATCGAGGCCAGTCAATTTGTTTGTTGACATTTGAAAATGTTGTCCTATAAGGAGTAACTGAGAAAACACATTTGCAATCAACAAAAAGGTATAAACACTTGCAAAGCTACATTCCTCATTTTCTCTGCAGCTAAATTTATCAATAACAACCAATAAATTGATGCTAGTTAGATTTCATTATAATTCAAGTCTCGATTTCATGGAAAGTTACAGGAAACCCTCAGTACAAAATAAACCCTGTTTGCATCTACATAAAATAAGATGGGGAGGTTCAGATATAAAACCTCTAGACCAAGGCAAAAGGGCAACATCGCTGTTTTGTCATGCTGATCAGCTGAAGAATTTTTGTTGTCTAGGTAGACAGAGTATCCAACACAAGCATACTTGAAATCCGTAAGACTGCGGCCCTTTTTTGTTGCTTCCAACTCAGTTTCCCCCACAACGGAGGACGGTACTGGTTATATCCATAAGAACAACAGAACTAAATTTCAACAATTTTAAAACAGGCCATGATTAAAAGCTACAAAAGTTTATAGCATAAAAAAAGAAATAGAATATCAAGGAAAGGCCCTATCAATAGATAATGAAAGCAAGGCCAATTTTTCACGTGTGATCTTTCTATTGAAGTTACTTATCTTTCTATTGAAGTTACTTCCGAGGCAATTAGCAAAATGTTATCTTACACTATCAAATAATACAGTCATCTTCAACAAGGCGTCCAAAAGGCCAGGAAGCATAGGATGCCTTTCATTTTGCAGGTATCATATGCATAAAAAAATCATCACAATCTCATATCCCTGAGTTTTAAGCTAATTTTCAATTTTGACTCCTGCATCCAAGACAGAAAATGAATCCTAAAAGGCCATGCAGAAAGAAATATTATTAAAAAAAAAAAAAGATTGGAAGACTATGTACCAATGGCAACTCTGTGAACTCTCTCAAACTAATAATTAATGAATCCTCCGAGAAGCAATCCCATCAAGAAAGGGAGAATTATAAAGTCAACTTCAGGGTGAAATAAGGTCCCCGTATTCACCAAATCATTTAAAAAAAGGAATAAAATGTTTACTCGTGATCTCAAACTGTAACATCATAAAACTACATTGCGGAAGCTTGACCTTTTCAAAACCTTGATATTATTATTGATATGCATTCAAAACCATGCAAAATAGGCACAGGACTGATGCTAATTTCATTTTGTTAGTCGCTTTTTCCCAATGTTGGTTTTAGAAAAAGCATCATAACATGTGAATAAAAAAGCTCAAAACTTCATCCCATCACAAAGAAATAGGTATACAATTTCATTTCCCTCTATTTTCTGTATTCAACTAGAGATACAGACCAAAAAAATGTCAAAGAAGACAAGAGAGCAGCAGAAGGAAAAAAAAAGACCTTGCTACAGCCCTATAGAGGCCAACCCATAAGAGTATTTAATTGTTTTTGTCTAAATTTTTTGTGTCAAAGTCAAAATGAGTTAAGAAAAATTTCCTAACCTTCCTTGAAACACTTCAAATTTTCAGAAAAGAAATTTGAAGCGCCACAAAGTATAAAGAAATATCCTTGAAATGCATTGAAAATCAACGAAATACACTAACACGGAACTAAGACCTGTCAAAACATTTACATTCACAAATTTTTCAGGATAAATATACATGCCTTTGAGTTAATTCCTATTTATCTGGATATATTAGAAGAAACCCTACCGAATATCGAAGAAAGTAAATAAATTGTTAAGACCGCGATTTGATACGAATTCCTGTTTTAGTTCAGAAAGATCAACATAACATAACCAATAACGAAGCTTGAAACTTACGCCCACCATCAAACAAAAATGAATACAATTTAACTTCATTTAGGGAGCACATCATGTATTGAGCTTCGAAGAAAATAGAAAAAGAACACAAGAAGATAAAAAGTAGCTAACGCAGACGGAAAACCTTGCTGAAGCGTTCTGGAGAAGCCAACGCAGGTGGGATTCTTGGATTTAGATTTATGAACTGATGAGTAATACAGACATCCTTTACACGATTTTCCCTTGAATCCTCTGGTTTGGGGAGAGCCAGGGTTGCGATTAGGAAAAGGATCTCGAGTTTGGTCTCCTTCCCCCTCGTCTCTATTGTTCACCTCCATCAATTAGGCACGAACTTGCTTTCAGCAAGAACAGCTGCCATATATTTTCAGTATTTTTTTTTTCCCCCGTATGCGGGTCAGGGGTCGATATATAGTTTGAGTGTGTGTGTGTGTTTTGGTTGGGGGAGGCAGGGTTCGAATCTGGATAAGAGGAAGGCCAGCTTCTAAGGTTGGTCCTAGTGCCATCGTGCTACAAGGTGTTTAGCTTTTTTTTTTTAATATTTTTTTTTTATATATAATAGTTTCAGTGTTTTAAGGTAAAACGCAAATGTTGATGACATAAGACAGGCCGAATACAAACAAGAATTTGGACCAATAAAGGAGAGCTGATCCAAAACTGTTTAAAATTTTGGTCGGGTCACCAAAAACCTTCATTTTCTTTTTTCTTTTGGAAAAACAAAATTGTTCTGTTTAGGAAAAAAAATAACATATTGCTTTCCGGGGAAAAAAAATCAATAACAAACCATAAATATTTTTTAAAAAACAAGATTTTTAATGACTAAAAAAGTTATAAAAACCATAAAAAAATTTTTGGAAAACAATATTTTTCTGACAGTCATTTTGTCTAAAAAATTAACTTTTTTTTTGGGATAAAAAAGTCATTTTCTGTGTATATAAAAAAAAGATACTGCTTACAGCAAAAATTTCCATAAAAAACCAAAAATCTCATAATCAATTCAAATTTATATTATTTCTTAAAAAGATATGTTTTCGTTTGGGATAACGATTACATAAGAAACTTTTTCTCTAAATGAACTTTTGCACACATAAGATATAATGAAATTCAAAATGTAAAAGCTACTGTCACTTCTAATTCAATAGAAAAATATTGCTTGCAATTAAAATTTCAATAAATAACCATAAAAAATTTTAGAGTTAAGTATTAATTTTGTCCTTGAAGTACGCACCTAGGAGCAATTTTGCCCCTGAAGTTTTCAGCATAGTAATGTTGTCCTGAAATTTAAAAACGTAGCAATGTTGCCCTTCGGTTAAAAACCCTAATGGTCAACTAACAGTCAACGTTAGGGTTTTTAACAAAAGGGTAATATTGCTACGTTTTTAAATTTCAGGAGCAACATTGCTATGCCGAAAACTTCAGGAGCAAAATTTCTCCTGGACGCGTACTTTAGAGGTGAAATTGATACTTAACCCAAAATTTTAAGTAACTAGTGGGCATTGGCACTTCTAATGAAAAAGATATGATTCATTTCAAATTTGATTGGCGATGAAAAAATTGAGATCAGTTTTTTTTTTTAAAAAAAAAAAAAACTAACGATGTTAACATCAATTATAACATTAAGTTTTAATCGTATTTTTTTAATTGACGGTTGACCTGCTCTCAGCCAAGGATGAATATGCCCCTTAAAATACACGGGATAAATTCTTTCTCAAATTAATAATGTTCAAATTCTTCTCTACGTATAATTCTGAGCACTTACACAACAGACTCAATCCATTTTCAAAAGAAAATTGATGAACTTGAACATAATAAATCCCTGCAATATTCTCATGCAAAGAAGCATAAGCAAAGCTCAATACACATAGATGTTCACCTTACTTACTGTTACGGTTGAATTGAAGGTATTACACCCAAAATTTCAGTGTCACTTGTAAGAAACTTCAACATCTCTTCAAATTTTCATTCCATTCCATTCAATGACAAAAACCTTTTTCACAGTTCATCTTTTGATTGATTATTGAAAAGAAAAAATCCTACGATCCCAATGATCATTATGAATGTAAAGCCACCAACTCCTACCAGAAATCAACTTCACACATCTCGGGGGAAAAAACAGAGATGAAAGGCGATTATTAAATTAAATAAAACAAAAATTACATGAGATGCCACAATGCACAAGTTTCTACATGTACGAAGAATCCTTGTACAATGTTGAGCCATGCAATGGGAAGATAGATGATACTGTACAGTAAGAAATGCCATTCCATGCAAATCCTACGAGTCAGGTGTGCAGATAGTCACAAAAAGCTCCTTTCTTGCAGTGTCCACTCTCGTGGAACTTGCACACTCCTCTCTGTGCAAAAGGAGGCCCTGAAGAACCTCCTCCCCGGCCTCCACCACCAAATGAAGACTGTCTGTTCCATGTTTTATCTCCTCCATAACCTGATTCACCATGAGGGCCACGATCCCTGTGGTTCGAGAACCTGTCTCCATTATGATTTTGTTCATTTCCCCACATGCCTTGGCCCCCACCCGGAGCAACCCAGCCAGGATTAGCACCAACAGGTGCCGGACCTTGACCCGGCACAACCCAACCTCCATTAGCATTAGGATGGCCTTGACCAGGTGGAACCCAACCGGTAGGGACTACTGAAGATGGTCCCTGACTGGGAGCCACCCATCCTGGATTTGCGTTTCCTGGTGCTGGACCCTGGCCAGGCATCCAATTCATGTTCATATTGGCAGCTGGAGGTCCACCCCAATTTAGATTTGGATTTCCAGGCATTCCCCCCCAACTAGCATTTTGATTTTCTGCAGCAGTCATGCCCCAAGGCAAGTTGGGTGGGAAAGCAGCAGGAATGTTACCCTGATTACTTGAAGTTGGTGGTCTCAAGTCTTGAATGCCTGGCATGGGTAAATTCCCCATTGGATTTCCAGTGTTAAACGAGGCAGCATTCTGGACAGATGAAGCATCTGCCCAGTGGCCATGAGTTGGCAGGGGCATAGCAGCAGCATTATTTGATTCTACCCTTGAATTGACACCTCCCCAGGCCTGTGGTTCACCCGCTCGTATCTGAACTGGACCAGCCATTTCTGGTTTCTGAACCAATCCAGATACCCAACCTTGAGCTTCAGCATGAGAATTGTGGTTGCCCATATTTCTCGAGGCATCTGCTGTAATAGGAGCTACCATTGGTGCTTGAGGATGACCAAGAGGAATACCAGGATTTGGGGCTGGAATCTGAGCTGGTTGTGAACCTGAACCACTTTCAGCACTTTGCACCACTTTCTCTGCAGGAAAAGGACTCCCTACAAGAGAACCGGCAGGGTGTACAGGAGTTGGTGACCATTTATTTTCAAAAGCCTGCGCTTTAGCCCCATAAGAGGTAGTCTGAGGAGTAGGTGAAGGAAGATTCACTGATTCAATTGTAATACCAGCGTCAGGCCCCCGTACATTAGAAGGGATCTTGGGAATCTCAACTGTAATTGGAGAAGGCCTATTTGCTACAGAATTATTATCTTCAAATCTCCAACTTCCTCCAGTAGTTTGGCCCAGAGAACCCATAGCATTATGTGAATTATAGGACCCACTGCTCTGATCAAATGTTGATCTTCCTCCAACTTGAGCATCTACACCTTGTGCAGGCAAATGAAGCTTCCCGGAGTGTGAAGCTGCATAATTCAAATTATGCACCACCTGAGCCTTCGGAAAAGTTTTATCCACTGCAGATGACTCCTTAGAAAAGTTTCCAGCTAAGGCATTACTTAAGAGTATAGACTCATCTAGATTCTCAGTGGCTCTCCAAATTCTCAAATCAACAGGAAAATATCCAGTGCTATTCCATTTACGTAACTGTGCCATTGAAAATGGTCCCTGAACTTTTCCAGATGGATCCTTATAATGCCAAATCTTTTCTGATTCATTAATTTTCACAGCAGGCGGTGCTATGCCAGTTGATGATACAGCAGAAGCATTGGACGCAGAAGTAGAAAGAGACTCGGATGCTACCACAGGCTGGATACTTTTGCCACTACTCTCTAAGCTTGAATGTAATTTTTGTCCCTCCCAGCTGTTAGATAGTTGTGTTTCCCTCTCTCTCCCCCGGAGGATTTGACTATCATTCAATCCCTCAGATGCATTAGACACGTCATCAAATGTAACTGAGAGTCCCTTATTAGACAAATTCCTGCTTAGCTCGCGATTATTAGAATAGTTCCTTGCTCCACTCCAAGAATCATTTGAAATAGAACCACCTGTTCTAGGAGAAACCATTTCTCTCCCCCTCCGTTCAAATGCCATTCCTCTGGGTCTCATGTAACTATCTGCAGGCACATAAACCAAATATATAACCATGTAAATTTTGGAGAAGAGGAAACACTTCATATGTCAAGGCCCAATTCAACTCAAATGCTTAAGTTGTGAAGTAAAGGTCCATTATAGTCTCTAACAGGCCACCTTACACAAAAGTCCTCTGAACATCAAGCATAGGTAAGCACACGCATGCCATACCTTGTCATGAAACTAAACTATATTATGATAATAGAAGGCAGCAACAATCAAACCCCTTACCACTTAGGCACATAGGTTTTGGTAATAAATCAAGATTATTTCACGCAAGCATGAGTTGTTAAGTAAAGGATCGTTATCATATGAAATGAAGAATAATTTATTGAATTGGCAAATACCTGATCGTTTAGGATCAGTTTCTTCTTCTTCCTCCTCAGACTCATAACTTGGATCCATGTTTGGGTCTGCACGTATTTCTGGAATTTCCTCCAATCTTCGCTGACGTTCCTCAGGTGTTTTTAAAAGCTGCAACTTCTCTACACATTCTCTGAGCGTGAGATTAAGTCAAGGATCATCTCAAAGTAACAGTTAGAGCTCATGATCAATTTTGAATAAATGAAAAATTGTTTCATCAATAAATACTTCAATAACCATATCATAAAATAACTTGACAAAACCAAAATACTTACTATCAACAAAATAATCAACACAATATCGACTTTGTGTAATACATGAGAAAACATGTTTAGCATAAAAAAAATAAAATATAATAATAATAATAATAAGACTATCAATACCAAAAGAATTTAGCCCACCTCTTCTGTTCAACTCAATAATGATTAACGAGATCATGGATTTAAAACTCCACTAGATCAACTTTAATACAGTTTCGTCAACTTCAATAGAAAATAAGCCACACAAACAACCACAGCGCATTTAATATGTTATCATTGACGCTTCATAAATCTAAAAACTTCACTATAAGGAGTAAATTACAAAATTGACTCCACTGAAGACAAGAGAAACTGAAACTATGAAGATTTGCTTACTCCAGATAGCAAGATCCCCAATTGAAAGTAAACAATCAATTAAAACAAAGAACTCAAAGAATCCACATATTTCTGTCTCCACAGACAGGTAACCTCATACCTATACAATGCAAATGATACCGAAAATTAACTTGGAGGATGAAATCGAATTTCTAGGAAAACATTTGATGCATTTAACAGACAGGAAGCTGATAAGCATAACAGTAGATACATTATACTTGAAAATAAGTAAGTTCACAACACAAGGATATTCTTTTCTCCGTCCTTTCTCACTGGCTCTATCACGGAGGTGACTTAGCCTCAATATCTCTGTTTCTAACCACTGCAATGAAAAAGAGAAAGAAAGAAAGAACATATGAATTATATAACAAGGACCATAAATTATACTTCAATTAGTCACAGATGAAAAGTAATATGAATTAGAAAAATGGAATGAGCAAGAAACACAGAGCAGAAGCCATTCAATTTAACAACTCAAACTAAACAGGACAATTAGTTATATTCCAACGTGAATTATTCTTCTTTGGCAAGCTAAGGAGCCTCACAATAATGACAAGAGGATTTGTAGAAATGCAAGAATACAATTGGACCACTATGCAATTTTTTTCCCCCAGAAATACAAGAATATAATTGGACGTGGGACCTACATCTTGTTTGAGTACACTGGGACTACATCTTGTTTGAGTACACTGGGGACTAAGGCATTATGAGATGTCTAAGTCCCACATTAAATGTGCATCTTCTTTGAGCATGATGGGGACTAAGGTATCATGAGCTACTTACAATTGTTGTTTCTCCCACCTTAACAGCCAGCATTTGGCAGAGGGATCCTCACCTCACTTGCGTGCCCACCAATTGGTAACAGAATTAGTGGTTGGCAATTTCGAAAGAGCTACTTGCCTGAGGTTCTGACTAGTGGAGGGATTTGACCAATGAAAAAGCCAAGTGAAATGTTGCAGAAGTGTATTCAGAAGCATCAATTCTCAAGGGGGCAACAAATTCATGTTGACTAAGGTTGTATAGGATGCCTAAGTCCCAACATTTAGTATACGAAAATATATGGAGCACTTAAGTGGATTGATCCTGCCACCTCAATAACTAGCTTTTGGCAAAAGGTTCCTCATCTTGAATGTCCACTAGAGTACAAGAAATACTCAACCAGAAAATACAAGGAAATGGTCAAACAGGCAAAGTGACAAGATCCCTTTCCAGTGCCATCAAGCTTTCCAGTCTCTATAAATAAGAAATATTGATTCCATTGAGAAGTATGTATGCAAAGCACCAACTATAAGCCATGTGCATAAATCCATCCAGTGACAAATCTAAAGTGAAGTATGCCATCTCCCAATAGCAAAAGGGAACCAAACTGAAGTATCAACTTCCATTTTTGTCTTTAAAGTACAGAAGCTATGCCTATAACTCATGAGTTAAGTGCTGGGTCAACTAATTATAACCAACCCTAGACCAGGGCTAAAGCCAGATAGGCTTTAACACAATAGCAGCAGCGAAAGTTGCACTAATTAAGACAGTCCAAGTAAACAATAAAATTCAGAAGCAAGCATAAGAACATGTCATGATGTTAGGTTCAAAAGAAACAAAGGCACAAAAGACCACAACTCACATCTTTTACTCTGACTGCTTGCAGTGCCATTGCTTTGTCTTGAATGTCACCCTACAAGCAAACAGTCACCCTCAGCACAGACTAAAGTATCAAAAGCCTAAAAACGAAGCTTAACTGAGCAAAAAATTACCACTGTCAGCCGATTTATCAACCCACACTTTATACTCTGGCGCAGACGCTTGCATTCATCCTAAAAGTCAAAAGGCCCCGTCATTAACAGAATATTTTTTTTTTCTTAAAAAAAAAACCTCTAGTTCAAGTTAATACCCCAATACAGAAATAATTTTATTACTTTGGACGTCAGATAGTAAAATACACAATTACCAATGATGCCTTTAGATTGTATTTTGAGAATAAGGACCAACCAGCAATAGATATTGCTGACTTTTAATTGATAAGCCTCAGTTAAATATCACCCTCCATGAAATATTAAGCGGTACAGAATTATTTTAATTAAAAACAATTATACTGTCATAATAATACCATTATTTCCGTATTGGGGTATTAGAGTGAAAACAAGTTTCTTGTTTTAGATCAAAAAAGGGTACTTCTAAAATAAGGCAAATATTGGGACAAAAAGGAAGGTGAGAAAAGAAAACTGTTAATAAAAATTATACTGTTCATTTAATCACCTCTGTGAACTCTTGATTTGAGATTATATCAATCGATACAATCTCTGTCTTGTTTAAATTTAAGATTTCTAGCAAGGTATCTGTCATCCTTTTACCAACTTTATATGGCTCAGCTGCCTTGCATGTTCCTGAACATGAAGACAATTAACACAGAACCACCATAAAGATCTTATTCCATATTGAAAGTAATAACACAGAATGAAGGTTGTTATTGCCCCGGAATTTACCTACAACCTGAACCAGCCTATACAAGTCTTGCTTCTGACCACTACCAGAGATCCTTATTCTCACAAAAGACCCAACAACTTTATCATGAAACTTATCTGTATCTTCAAGTAATTCTTCCATCAAATTGCGTCTTAGATAAATTAAATTAATATTATGATTATCAACAGCTGCGTAATCATCAATATTGGATTGAAGTCCTCTTTCATCACTTTTTTTTCGTGTTTTCCGTTTCTTGTCTTTTCCAGTCTTTGGATAGGAATCAATATTGCCATCACCTTCCAAATGGTTAACTTCAGTATCAACAACACTCCCCTGTTGATCCTCAGTCTGGGAATCTTCTTTTAATAGGAAGTGGGATTCAAGAAGCTTTAACATTTCAAAATGACCCACTCTTGGTTTACCAAACAAATTTTGAAGCCTTGCATCACAAATTATTTGACTTTTTCGGCGAGGATCACGGAGCTTGTTTCTTTTAATATACTCTAGCAGAAGAGCCTGCACATCAAACTGAGACAGAATAGATTTGTCACCATTTCTCATGTGCATAACAAACTCCAAAAGCTCTTTTGATGCCCAATCAGACCTCTCATCTGCAGATGGCCCTTTGTCACCAATCAATGTCCTTGTGCTATGTGAATTCACCTCCTTGGAACGAGACTTCAATCGTTTATTGGCCTTTCTTCTTTTAACACTACTTCTTTCTACATTTTCCGAAGAGCTATCTGATTGTGATCCCCCATCATTATTATTAGCCTCATAGAGGTCATCAGGTGATTCCTGACTGGTAAGATGGATATCAGATCCCTTCCACGGGTTTTTAGCTTGAGCAAGCTCATCATATGTCAAAGATAGCTTCCCTTTCAGGTCTGTGTAGTAGTCCTTGAAGAGATACTCCCAGCTGCTTTTGTCATCAAAATCAACTTGTCCCTACACCAAGTAGGCAAAATTAAAAAGATGACCACAGAACGAAAGAATAATCTCAGAAACTGAAATTTCAATGATGCCAGAATTACTATATGTTTAATAATTGCCACCACTATCATAGGTGACAATGGGTACTTAAAAAGACATTCTGATTAACAAATTGCAGTGTATGGCATCCCTAAAATGCAGCACACATAAATATATGATTCAAATCCACATTAACAAAAAATGGCAAAATAAACATGTATATATGAGGACACAAACACTTGAATGGATAGATTCTCAATGCATTGCCAAAAATGTATCATCTAGTTGTCAGGTATGAATTAGAAAATACTCCTCAAGCTCAGAAAGAAAACAAAGAAACAAAGAAAGCTTTCCAGACAACAGAACTCCATCACAAATTCAACAGCTGTAAACTGGTAATCAAAGTATGTCACACGTGAGAGAATTGGATGTAACTTAGGGTTGATTATGTGAATGGAATTAATAAAAATTTAAACCGTAATTTTTTTAAGAAGCCTACATCAGAAAACCGCTAATTCAAATTGCACCAATAGTGCATACCATGGACCATGGCAAAAAGTGCAAAAGGCACACACCACAGCGGTGCCAAGCAGAGTTATTCCACTATCCATGGCATGAGGCATCGGTTAATGACACATCAACAACTATGACGTTATGACCACCATTAAAGAGTTTTGCCTTCTTTTTTTTTTTAACAAACAAGAAATTGTTATTGTGATTTTTTTTGGGGAAATAATTCTTATTGTGATTGTTATTAGCAAGAATAAGAATTAAGACTGAGGAGGATAAGACATCCTGCTAAGGAAATACATAAAGACAGCAAAAGACAAATATTGTATTCATTAATATTTGCATCATGCTAAAGCAATAGGTCTACAAGATAAAAAGGTCACAACAAGAGTAGGAAGGGCGTATACCTTGTCCTTGCTCCCTAATTCATTCTGTTCAATCAGCATTACAGTCCTCATGCATGTCTCGCAAAAGCCATTCTTTCCCCTTACACACAAGATGACAGCATCTTTGATGCACCCCTTGCACAAAGAGAACGTACAGGTATAGCACATGTAGTAAGAATTCTTCCCACAGTTGCTGCAAAGATGCCAACCTGGAATCATGATGATCAAAAGATAAGCCACGTGGGGTAAAGCTTACATTTTGCTAAGATTTGGTATTTCAATTCTTGAAATGAACTCATTTACATTTTGAAATCAAGAAATTACTATAAGTGAAAAGGAAAAATATAAACAAAAAGGAATTGGGACACACGAAAAAAAAAATTCTTTCTATGTAAAATGAAAAAAATACTTTCAGTATATAATGTCTACTAATAAGTAAAATTCCCCATAGATGCATCCATACATTTAGAACCCCTCCAGCTTGTATCCAGAAAATATAAAACCAGTGATAGAACAGAATAAGAAAGAAACATACCACAATTCCATTTACCCTTTGCTCGAAAGAAAGCATCATCACGATTAACACATGTAGGATGGTAAGCCTTTGGACATCCCCTGATTTTCACCAAAAAGCAATAAATTTGTAAACTAAACTTCAAAACATGACATAGAGATGCCCTGATATATAAATATCTCACCTTCGATCACAAAGGACAAGCTCACCCCCATCAAAGCATATGAAACAAACATCCTCTTCCACCTTCTTTCTAACTGGAACTCTCCCCACAGACTTTGAGTTCTTTCCACGCTTCCTCTTGCCACTGCTGACACTTCTACCTTGCTCCTCAGCCATCTCCATCTCTTCAGTCAACTCAGCACCTCCTGTATATTCTGCCACTTCAGCAACATCTACTTCCTCTTCCATCAGATCTGCTTCATTGGCTACCTCCACCTCTTCTGCCTCTAGGGCCTCCTCCCTTCCACCAGCTCCATCTGCATCCTCTTCTGTGTCAGTTGTACCTTCCACTGTGCCAACCACATTCAACGCCTCTGCCTCCTCCTCCTTATCTTCAGCCTCCTTGCCAACTCCATCTACTTCAGATGTCTCACCACGGGTGGAAGCCACATACCCATCTTCCATCTCCATCCCCACTGCTACTTTCTCAGCATCCTCATTCTCATCTGGCATGCCATCTTCATCTGCCTCTTCATCCACCTCCCTGATATCCAACAGTTCAGTTGTCTCACCTAGGGAACAAGCCACATGTGTGTCAGCTGGCTCCATCCTAGCTACAAATTTTTCTGCTTCCTCTTTCTCATCTGACATGGCAGCCTCATCAACATCCCCTTCAACAAAGTCAGCTACATTTGTGTCCTCTCCCACCTTTGTAATGTCTTCATCGATGTTAACTACATTAGTTTCCTCATCCACCTTCGTATTATCGTCAGCCATGTTAGCAAAATCCGCTTCCTCTTCCACCTTCTTATTATCCTCAACAATGTTAGCTACATCAGTCTCCTCCTCCACCTTTGTATTATCGTCAGCCATGTTAGCAACATCAATTTCCTCTTCCACCTTCTTATTATCCTCAGCAATGTTAGCTACATCAGTTTCCTCTTCCACCTTTGCAATGTCCTTGTCCTCGACAGTGTTAGCTACATTGGCTTCGTCTTCTGCCTTTGTAATGTCCTCAGCAATTATAGCTACATGGCTTCCCTCTTCCACTTTCCATGCCTCAGTGGCTTCAGCTGTCTTGCCTAATCTGCAAGCTGCATACGAGTCAGCTGTCTCCATTCCCATAACTACTTTCTCCACTTCCTCATTTTCATTTGACATGGCAGCCTCGCATGCCTCCTCCTCAAACTTCTTAGTCTCCACAGCAATGTCAGCTACATTGATTTCCTCCGACACTTCCCTAGAAACGTTAAAATGGGCCACCAAAACGGGGAATAAAATTACAAAAGTGCCTACGCGGCAGAAAAGAATGATACAAGCCTACAAACCAGACCTATATACAAAAAGAAAGTCTCAGCTCTATCTTTCCATAAAAAGAACAGTATCCCGCCGACCCACCCCCAGCCAAACGAAAAAGAATAGCAAAAAGAACAATTTGTGAAGAGATTGACATGAAAAAATAATAGAGGAAAAATGGTATTCCATTTTCAGGTTCTTAGGTTTACCCTTTCATATAATTCAAGTAAAGCAGCCAATAATTATCTACCAAGAACCAACCTGGAAGCAGGTGGAACAGAAGGATAGGATGGTTTCTCTTCCGCTTCGTCACTGTGTAGGAGGGTCTTCGCTTCATCAGCGCCATCTCTCCGGGCGAGTGGCATGTCTTCGACGGTTGCAGGAGACGTCAGCGGCGGGAAGCACCGCGAGGGCGAGGGAGGATCCCCGGCAGGGTTTGTCATTCTGTGGTGAAATCGAGCATCCGATTGCAATTTCGGGGGCATAAGAATGTAATGTGATCTTGGGTATTTTCCCCCTCGCTTTCGGCTTTTTGTTGTATTGAAATTTTTTTTTTTTGGTATGTTGTTGTATTGAAATTAATGAATGTACGAGCAACTAAAATTGGATCAGGCCCACTTATTTTGGCCCATCTAATTTGCAAAAGGGTAGATGAGTGATGACTTAAGTCTCTTAAACACAATGTTTTGGATTCGAATCTGTGTGCATGGAAAAAACTCTGTTGAGAGAGGCAAAATCCATTTTGCTGATCTCTACCTCTCAAGAGGACTAGTCTCTAGTTATCGGTTAAGAAATACCACGTGGATTCTTAAAAAAAAAACAAAAAGAATATATTAAGCTCTAGAGTTTAGATTATCAAACCTAATATGATCTTAATCCTAAATATAAGACTAGTTTTCATATTTTTTAATCCTTTTTTGATTTAACCCTATTCATACTCCCTCAACAATAATCATAGAGCAAGGGCAGTGGAGGAACTTGGAGGAAAAGTTTGGGGGGCCAAATAGTAGTGGAGGATTCAGCGCCCCGAAATTTTTTTTAAGGAAAGTTTTTAATTTATTAAAAATGAAAAGAATGAAAAAAAATATTCATGAAATTAAGTTAATTAACTTCATCTACAAGTGTAGTGTAGAATGGGTAAAAGCATAGTAAGGGATACACCACAAAAGTAAATTCCACTGATAAGCTAAAAATTTCAGGTAATTAGAATGAAACATAGAAAAGAATGACAAGATTAACATAAATTATACAAAACCCCAAATAAAACAAAGATTAAATTATAAGCTTAAAATATAAAAATAGGGGGAAAAAAGAAGAAGAAGAAGAAGTTGGGGGCCAAAGTTATATTCACTACTTTGGGGGGCCAAAGTTGTATTATTCACTAAAAAAGAAAAAGTTCCACTAAATTTTTTTAAATAATTTTATGGCCCTCTCTTGTTATAGAGAAGATCCGCCACTGAGCAAGAAAATGAGAGAATTAAGAAAAATGACTAAAGTGTGTGTATCACCTAACAAAAAAAACTCAATCATGGACAGTGCATGGCATCATTGGATAATAAATGCTCATGAGCTTAGTGTATTTAGTTAAAGTGCACATTTGCCTTGAAAATATTCACTCAAGAACAATATTGTTTTGTACCGTTAAAAATATTAATTGTCAATATCAATTTTTTTGACAATGAACGATATTATTTATCGGGTTGGTATTTGCACTTTAATCCTTCTCATTAATTCTAACTTCAACCCATGTCTAAGAAAAACTTAAGATGAACGATATTATTTATCGGGTTGGTATTTGCACTTTAATCCTTCTCATTAATTCTAACTTCAACCCATGTCTAAGAAAAACTTAAGATAGTTTTCTAGCATGCCTTTAGTTCTTAATTATTATATTATTAATATTTAACTTTAAATTATTAATTTTCACGCACATGTTTACATATACATGTTTCTTCCACCTTAGACGAATTGAACCCATCTCTGTTAGAGGTTGAATGGAGAAACTAGATTTGACTTTTACAGAAGGTTAGGGAAAAGAGAATTTCGAATCATCAGCTAGCTCGAATCATCATCTTTATATAAAGTAATTTTTGTTCGTTTTTTTGCCCTTCATATATTCTCCTTAAACTTTAGAAACAAAATTCTGCACAGATGCTAAAATTATAATAATCTTCAGCATAAAACAAAGGTTTTAGGCTTCGATTTGGCATTCCTGAAGCATCAGATAAATTGCTTCAGAAACTCTGTAGCTACCAGCCTCCCTCGTGTGTTCACTGACATTTTAAGCTCGCTTATCTCTTTATCAATATCCTGCAAGTTAAAAAGCATTTTAGTCTCCTAAGCTGTCCAAAAAAAAAATGATACAGGGTTGATAGGTCTATAACTTGTGATGTCACCTACCGTTCTTTAATGAATCTCTATGCAGACCAAGTACAAAGGAGATTTATGATCTCCAGAATCAAAAGCGAATATTTTTTTGTTAATCCCATCACATAACTACATTACTTTTTATTGCATTCAGATAATGCTCATGAAAAATTTTAAAGCTTGTGAAGGCTGATCTTATTGTGTACTATTAGTCACAAATTGAAACGCAAATCCAATTTAAGGGATTAAGTAAACTCTTGCCTCCATAAATTGACAATGAAATCTATGAGTTTGTGCTTCTGCATCTCCTCACAATGGTGATTTGTTACGAGGAAGCTTATGTCATATCCCTGCCAGTGAAGCAGCAAGAAAAAGCTATTCGGATGCTACTAAATAGATTACATAAATTAAAGAAGCTGTCTTCTACCAATTGCATCAGAAAATATTGACACTTCACACTTGTTAACAGCATGCAGAGTATAAAGTGTATCTGCATTGCTGCAACTTGTATTCAGTGATAATTGGTCTACATCAGGATCATAACATTGTCTGAAAGCAAATAGCTTCACCGTTTGGAATTAAGAAAAGTACTTGAAATGCACTAAAGATTAGCTGAATGTTTCTATACACACAGAAACATGTGCAATGAGGCTATGTCATTCAGATGCCTCTTCACCAAACTTCTTTTCTGCCCCTCCTTTACTCTCTCTCTCAAACTTGTTACCAACAAAAGAGAAAAGGGTTAACCGCGCATTATTTTTTACATGGGTAGCTGCATTTGCACGGAATTAGTTGTTTGGTGTCATTGCCTCTTTGGTGAACAATGTGCATGCCCTATGACCATGAAGCCATTTTCTCTTGACAAGGAACAAAGGTTTCAGTGAGAGTAAAGAAGCCAATTTCTGGGGCAGTATGCAGTCTTTGCAGTAGTACATGGTATTTAGTAGGAGAGAAAAGTGATTAGGGCTGCCTCCAAAGCTTGTGAGATAGGATAAGTTAAGGTTCCCTCTGGTATATTCATGGTAAACCCTTCTCTTTCGAGTTTATCCTTCTGCTTATGGGGAGTATATCTCCTCCTTCTTTGTAAGTATCTCTCTTTAATAAAGTACCTTCTTCCACTGAAGGAAGAGGAAAAAAGAAATAACAAACATTTCACAATATTTAGGCAGCAACCTCAAGAGATAATTAATAATTTTTACACATGGAAGCTAAATATTAACTAATTCTGTTTTCCAACAAAGGGTGTTTACCTTGTCTTTCTACCTACCCTCAATAACATGTCCATTATCAAGAAGTCAAATACACAGTATATACATAGTAATTTGCTCGGGAAAATAATTACTATGCACCACCAGGGTGAAAATTCAAGGTCTAATTGATCAATAGATACAAAGCTGTCCAGGCTTTCTCCTCAATACTTGGAAGGCCTCAGCTCTCATACTTCGAGTTCATCAGCTAGCCAACACACAAATGGTGTAAAGAATTTACTGCCTTCAGGAGCGGTGCAAGCCAACTGAAGTCAAACTAAAGATATCTTGACAATGAGAAACTAAATTGATCAAACTCCATTCACGTACTCTAGTTTGAGGCCAGAAAGAACAAAGCTAGTGTCTCCAAACAAAACGATCTCATCCTAAGATGTTTGAACTTCCAGCAAAAAAAAAAATACGAAGTTGGTTTCTCAACTTCCACTATTTGGCCAGTGGCCTCTTTGAACAGCATATATTGTACTTTTCAATTCTTTCTAGACATTTCAACCATTTCATTGTGTGCAGGTGCAGCCAACAGTAACCAACCGAAGCAGATACGTCACTAAAAGTCGTTTCAAATTAATTGGTAATTTCAAATTTTACCTTGAGGCTTATCCGCAGCGAATTAATAGATGTTTCTATTAAGCATTTCTCAGCCTCATTTCGACAAATCAAAACCTGCAACAGTTGCAGACATTTGGTATGCAGCAGTGAAGAAGAAAAATATTAGTTAACCGAACCTCATTTGAGAGGGTATGGTTAAAAAATAAGAATTCAGATTTGATAGCTGATAATGACCAACAAGAGGTGGCTAAGTCAAGAAACCACAAAGCCATTGCCAAACATCTTTAATCTGAACAAAGTTGCTATGATGTCAGAATATAATAGCTACACCCAAGGGACCCGATCGCTTTTGCTGCACAGAACTTGTATGATCTTTCTCATATTACAAGTAAGTATTTGTTTAAAAACTGGTCCACACATGGAAGGCAGGCAAACCAGCAAGTGGAAGACAATCGCGCCGTTGATTATTAATGAGTACTTGTACACAAACGTACATGTGGGTGGAGTTTGTCACTTTGGTTGTCCTACTGTAGATTAAAAGGCAAGGATGCTACAGACAAAAGGGAACGAGGGATAAATCATGTGAATTTAAATGGCTAGCCTAGTGGCATATAATAGCAATAGCTTTTAGGTTTGTCATTTGTATATTACTCGGACATGGGAAGTGTTTTGATCTTGAAATACTACTAAATACACCTGAAAGTATTTTCATCTTGAAATTGAACTTATACTTCAAAGTATTTTCACCTCAAAATATTTTGGTCTAAAACATGATTCATCTTAAAATATTGTGGTGGAGAGATTTGTTATGGTATCCATGAGTACAAGGTATTGCAATTTTACAAACCTTTGTTCTTTTCTACATGATATTTGTTTTTTTTTTTTGCTCAAGGATAACTGCATCTATTCCACTAAAAATACCAGTACAGACAACAAGCAATACACCATAAAGGGAACTACAGTCCAGAGATCCAAAATACAGAAAAGTGAAGCAGAAACTACCCAGTACGAATACAAAGACATAGGAAAAACACAACTAAAACTAGAATAAATTAACACCCCCTCAATTACACAAAGAGAAGAGGATCATCTCCCACAACAATATTAGCCTCCCTAGCATCCGAGGATCATCTTTTCTACATGATATTTGTTTTAAATACTACCAAATACACCTGGAAGTATTTTTACCTTGAAATATTCTGGCCTAAAACATAATTCATCTTGAAATATCGTGTTGTAGAGGTCTGTTATGGCATCCATGAGTGCAAGGTATTGCAATTTTACAAACCTGTGTTCTTTTCTATGTGATATTTGTTTTAAATACTACCAAATACACTTGGAAGTATTTTTACCTTGAAATTGAACTTACACTTTGAAGTATTTTCACCTTGAAATATTCTGGCCTAAAACACAAGTCATCTTGAAATATCGTGTTGTAGAGGTTTGTTATGGCATTCATGAGTGCAAAGTATTGCAATTTTACAAACCTTTGTTCTTTTCTATGTGATATTTATTTTAATCTTGAGTTTACCTTTCTAAGTCTAGTTTGTATCTTTAATTTTTATATATATGCTACTAATTTTCTGGTAATAAAATTATATGCATAAGAAATATTTTCGTGGTCATATTCAATCATGTAATGCTTATTTATAAAAATCATAGAAATTTGGAGTGTACATTTGTCATGTTATTATTAAATACATTTGAATTAAACTGCTACTGTTTATAGGGGTGTTTTCGAGACGAGATGAAATTGAGAAACCTTGTTCCTGGTCATGGTCTTAGGATAAACAAGATTTTCTCTTTGGTTAGCTTTCTCCTTATCTCTCATCATCTATTTTATACCGTTGATTTAACAAAAAGAACTACATATGAGTCAACTGCCTCCATTCCCATAGCTACTTTCTCCACTTCCTCATTTTGATTTGACATGACAGCCTCGCATGCCCCCTCCTCCAACTTCTTGGTCTCCACAGCAATGTCAGCTACATTAATTTCCTCTGACACTTCCCTAGAAACGTCAAAATGGGCAACCAAAACGGGTAATAAAATTTTAAAGGTGTCTACGCGGCAGAAAGGAATGATACAAGCCTACAAACCAGGCACTATATACAAAAAGAGAGTCTGCAGCTCTATCTTTCCTTAAAAAGAACAGTATCCCGGGACCCACTCCCAGCCAAAAGAAAAAAAAATAACAAAAAGAACAATTTGTGAAGAGATTGACATGAAAAATTAACAGAGGAAACATCAAAAAGAAAGTCTCCATAGTATTCCATTTTCATGTTCTTAGGTTTACCCTTTCATATAGTTCAAGTAAAGCAGACAATAATTATCCGCCAAGAACCAACCTGGAAGCAGGGGAACAGAAGAATAGGATGGTTTCTCTTCCGCTTCATCACTGTGTGACAGTTTGGCATAACATTATATGTTAAAATAAGTGCATCTAAAGCACATCATACTAATTATCGTAAGTAAAAGCTTGGGTTTTTGGATAGTTTAATTTTTTGATGGGCTTCTACACATGAAGCTACTTTTTATCACATTACTTATGAAGTCACGTTTTGTTGCTTATTATCCCATCACTAAAAGACACATTCATTTTATTATGCCCAATGACTATTTTACTCTTTAACTAATTTTTATTTACAACTTTATTTATTACTTATTATATCAATTTCATCAAATAATTTCTAGAAATTAATCATTAATACCATATAAGGATTTTCTTCCTCAATTGACTTATTTAGGCCATAAAATATCTACTTTAAAATTTATAGACAAAAAATTATCTTCTAACTATTTTTCCTTGAATTTTCGGGAAATATGCTATAAATTCTAGAAAATAGCTTTAAAATTTATTTAAGCCAATTTTTCGTAATTAATCTCTTCATAATATTTCTAGATCAACACAATAATATTCCATAATATTTTCCTAAATTTTCAAGGTCCAAAAATAATTTGCAATAATTATCTTAAATTTTTTCTCATGATAAGATATATATATATATATATATATATATATATATATATATAAATAATTCAAGCCCCTTTCAGTCATTTTCCATCTCATCTATTTTTCAAAAGCTATGTTAAACAAGTGCCCATCAAGAAAAAAGTCACTTCTGCCACTGCTATCCCAAACACAAATTACATCAGAAAAAATCATCAGAAAAAAAGTGAAAAGTCCATCAAGAAAAAAAAAAAGTTACTTCTACCGTTGCTATCCCAGACGGGTCTTCGCTTCATCATCCCAGACGGGTCTTCGCCTCATCAGTGTCATCTCTCCGGGTGAGTGGCATGTCTACAACGGTTGCAGGCGACGTCAGCAGCAGGAAGCATCGCGAGGGCGAGGGAGGATCCCCGGCAGGGTTTGTCATTATGTGTTGAAACAAGACTTTCGACCTGTGCGTTGCACGGATATGTTAAAACTATATATGGGCTAAAATGATTAACATATGCTATAATGTTATTATTCAACCAATTCATTACATCATAATCATGATACGTTTCACATAATCCTATTGAGATAAAGAAGATTATCTTCATGCTATTATTGCAATAAAAAGGTTTTACAAACTTCTCTACATACTACATTTATTGTAGTGCTACTGCATTTATTGAACTCGTCTAATATAAGTAATTTCAACCTATTGAAACTCTTAACCCTCGATAATGCAAATATAGTTGCACATGTGAGAAAATCGGATTCAATAGGTAGAGACCTACATTGAACATTGATTGACCTTGACTTTTGTTTATTATCATTGCAAATGAAATTATGATGGGAAATTGCCTCCTTGTTATGTTGAAAGACGGTTTAGATTCAGATGGGATCATATCGATTCTATATATCAAAATCTATTCACCAACACTTATGTCATTCAAGGCCTTTGCCTTAATTACCCTCGTGTTGCACGGATTAATAGCATCTTCATTACTGTTAACATAAAGACATATGAAAGGGGCAAAAAAAAAAATCTAAACCAATAGGCTCAAAAAGATGACTTGCGGTTTAAATCATGTGTAACTTACTTATTACATGCATTAGAAAATGACCAACAAATCTAAATTCAATTATTCAGACGGCAAAATATTGTTGAACTCTAAAAAAATTATTCAAATATTAAAAGTAAGACAATTGTTGCATGACCATTTTTTTCCATTTAATATTTTGGATACTTTAATTTCAAAATTGAAAATTCAAATCACTACAACACTAATACCCTACTTACATTCAAATCATTTGAAGTTATGCACCACATCTTAAAATGTATTAAATTTTAAATCATTCTTAGTTGGATTATTGTACTTTGAATTGAGATGTAAGACTTAGGTTTTGATTTTATTTATTTTCATTCGTACTCATTGAAATTGTTTCATCGAGCACATTGTTATATATGATTTTTGATTTGTGTGTTGCTATTCAATGTCTTTGTGAGCATTCTTCATTAAGGAAGCAAGTTTTACTAACTCAATTTGAATTACCCACCAAGTAGTCTTCAAAAATTCCTTAATTAGCTGTTGTTATCTCAGGACTATTATTTGTCAATAATCACTTTACTCAAATCATGCTTAGAATTTTTAATTGTACTTGGTGAATTAATTAACTCACATGACATTAGGCAAGCTAAGATAGCCATAGATTCACTTACAAGGAGCATTCCATCATATTATTCCTTAAATCTAATTTCATACTTTTATTCATCGTTTTATCAAAAATTCAAAAAAATAATAGTATAGGTTGTTATCCATAATTAAAAAATTTTAAAAAAATCAATTTCAAAATACCTTTGACTGTTCTTGTCACTTAGTTTAACCTAAAAATCAAATAAAAAGCTCTTTAAGAGAATACGACCAAGTTGTGCCATTCATTATATAATTTGGTTTATTTTGATTTAATCTGAGTTGACTAAGGGTTTTTAATAAGTTGCATACTTGTTGCTATCTTGCTTTTAATTTAATTTAATGGTTCTACTATTATATATATATAAAAATGTGTATTATTTGATCTATCAAGACAAACCACCCTATGCGATGCAAGGTCACGTGCAATAAAATTCATCAATATGTAGATTTTTTTTAAAACTATAGTTAAACACCTAAAATCATCAATATTATATGCCTTGAGGCACGTGATGCGCAAGATTCTTTCAATTTCATAACCTACTGATGAAAGTAATGATCAATTGAACCAAACTAAAAGTTCCTCCACAAAGTTCTAGAAAATCAATATAAAAAATTCAATACAGTTCTTCAAAATATCCATTATAAACAACCATGCACATTTAACCATGTCAAAGGACTTGGTTGGAATGGAATTAAAATACAGTAGTCATGATTTGATGCAAGAGGAAAAAAAATGAAGTGATCATCATCCATGTCAATGAAAAAACGAAGTGAATTTTTGAATAACCATTCCAACAATAAAATGACCTGTGCACTGTGTAATGTGTGGAATTCTTTCAATAACCAAACTGAAACTCCCTTAAAAAATTTAGCATCATGATACAATTTTTCAAAATATAGAAACAACCACACAACTGATTGGAATGGAATGAAACAAAGAGCACTTAAAAAATAATAGCATATGACTATGTAGCATTTAATTTGATTTTTTTTAAAAAAATCTTTGATTCATATATTTATTTTATGAAAAACTTAAATGTGTGTATATTTAAAAATATACTTGTTTTTATAATTGACAACTAAAAATTTCTCAACCACTTGAAAATACCTAAGCAGTAAAAGCATAAAATACATTTCCTACTTATTATAAAAAATTCTCCATAACGCATGTAGTTAATGAGTTCGTTTGGATCCTCTTATTTTGAGCTTAAAAGTTACTTTTCAGCTAAAGCTAAAAAAAAAAAAGAGAAAAAAAGAGCTTTTAAAAAAAAGCTAAAAGCTGTTTGGTGATTATATAAATTTTTAGCTTAAAAGTTATTTGAAAACTAAAATTAAAAATAAACTGTTTGACAAAATTTTTGTCATAAGCACTTTTTCTAATAAAAATTATCATAAAAGGTATATTATAGAAGGGTGGTGGTGGCTGCGTCCGGGGTGGTGGTGGTGGCTGCGATGGCGGCTGCGGTGGTGGCAGTAGTAGTGTTCGATCGAAAGATTACGAGTTGTGTTTTCTTTTTCTTTTTTCTTTTTAACAAAAAGAGCTTACAAAAAAAGAGCTTAAAAATAAGCTCCTCATAGGAGCTTATTTTTAAACTCTTTTTTCTTCATTACAAAATAAAGCTCTTATAATTATAAGAGCTTTTGTAAAATTTTGTTTGGCTTAGCTTATGCTTATAAGTAGAAGATAAACTAAAAATAAGTTAGGCCAAACAGGCACAATATGGAGTTGTGGAATAGATTGAAAACAACATAAATAATATGATTCCAAAGCAATGAAGAGTAATGGAATAGATTAAAAACAACAAAAATTCATAAATGATAAAGACATGCAATTCCCTCAATCATCCATAATGGTTATCAAGGAATTTTAATGGCCAATCATCTACAATAATTAAATACAAAATATCTCTAAAAGAAATCTTCTTATAATCATGGAGAATAAATAGAAACTATCGTCAAGATTTAAAAGTCAATAGCTAAAATAATTCAATATAAAATATCCCCAAATACAATAAATTACGTCCCAAAATTGAATATAAATTCAATATAAAATATCCCCAAATACAATAAATTAGTCCCAAAATTGAATATAAATTTAGCCAATAGTAATTGATCGTACATTACATATCAGAGCTGAATCCTTGGATGCTCTTATTATTTGTCACCAAAATAAATCAAATACATGTTTTTTAGTCCCAGTAACCAATCCATGAGTCCTGCCATTTTTTTCTCATTTATATACCATGCACGCTCATATTTTCCAATACCCTATGTTTCTTCCCAATGTTATTTCACTTCTCCCATGACAAATCAACAATTTGAAATTTTGTTTTCCCTTTGGTAATATGCATGTCTTAAATTGGTTTTCCTTTGTGTGTAGCTTTCTATGTATTAATACCTTATTAATTTGAGAGGTGCATACAACCACATTAATGAGTCTTTCCTTTATAAGATATTCCCTGTTTCTATTTTTTTAAATTGATCCTTCATAATTCTTTTTCAAATTTTAAATGGAGTATCTTCAAAATAACTCATGATGTTTTCTTAAAATTTTAATTTCAATTTAAATATGCAATCTAGATGGATATTTATAATTTTAACTCAATCATCCCCTCTCCCTCATTTTATTTGATTGGTGATTTATTTCAATTTTTCAAATAAAAAAAGTTGATTACAAGCAAATATGTTGAATTAAAAGGTATTTTTAATTTATTAATTAATTTATTCAATTTTCATATCAAAACTTCCAACATACACTTTAATGAATTTTTGTTTCTCAATAATTTCTTACTCCCTATGCCTTTTCATATTTTATATTAGTCTCACTTTCCATATATTGTATTTTGATTATTATTTCAAATCCTTCCTGTATTATAGTCTTACTAGTATCCTAAGGATCACACACGCTTGCACACACACATATAATACAAACTAACAATATGAAATAGACATAGTTTATGTTTATGTTAAATTTTATTATTTCAATTGCAACCTTGTAGTATATCAAAACTCTCTGATAATATCAACCCGCAGAGCCTAATAGTTAATTTCCAGAATTAGAATCACCATTCAATTTTTTTTCATCCATCGGTTTTTTTTATAAAAAAAAACCTCCATTAAGGATATATATTTTTTGTAATGGATTATTAAAATTTTCTTAACCAATTAAAAATATTTGGTTAAGCATGCCTTTTAAAATAGGGATAAAATTTTTCATCCCCTGTCAAAACTATTTTTTATAAATATTACTACCTACGATGCTACAAAGCATTCACTTTTAATTTAAAAAAAGGTAAATGATTCTTAAAACTTTATTTGAAAAATATGTCAAAAGCAAATGGTACAATACAAATAAATATTGACTTGTATAAATATTACTACCTACGATGCATTCATTTTTAATTTAAAAAAAGGTAGATTTTATTTTTCAAACTCGAGACCTAAAAGGAATCTAGTAGGAGTCCTTACATGCGTTCTTTTAAGGAGGGGAACTATAGTCCAAACTTAAGCTCTACAACTTTGACTAAGTGAATCTTAAGAACTGGTGGGCTTGAGACCAAACACAACAAACAACCCAGGAAAAACACCAAAATAAGAATTTTTTTAAAAAAATGTACGGAGCAATTGGAAAAATAATTACAGATCTAATGCAATCAAACATGCATGTTGATTGATGCCACTGGTGGCACCAGTCACCAGTGTTGTCAGTAGTGGTGTCAGTCAACTGATGCCACTACTATATAATAAATAAAAAAAATTATAATTATATCTAAAATTATAAATAATAAAAAGAGTAAATAATAATTTTAATAATAATTAGTGAATTAATAAAAATATTTTGTGAAATAAGTTGTATATTATTATTTATAGAGTACCCTAAGATAAGATAAGCTTAAATAGAGAATAATAATTAGCCAAATAATTAATTTACTAATTAATTAGTTAGAGAATAATTAATTAGTGACTTAATAATGTATTGTGTTATTGTAAATTTTTATTAGTTAAATGAATGATCTATTAATTGCAAAATCTTTACCATAAATAAAATCATTTGAATTTGGTAGAATAATCTTCTAAATCCCATAATTTGCGGTGAAACTTAATCAATTCTTTTGTATTGAAATTCAAATTTTAAATCTCCTAATTAATTCAATATCATTATCAATATTATAATAATAATAATAATAAATCAATAAATAAATATAATTATAAGTATAATTATAATCCTTTTATTGGCACAGAAATAATAATAATCTAAATTCCATAAATAATAACACTAAACTCATAGATAACGATTATGAACACTTTGTAATTTCCTTTTCCGTTTTTTTTCCTTTTTGCCTTTTTAAGTTGTAATTCCCCATATTGACCAATGGTGATTTGGTAAATAGACTCCACGCCTGAATATAAATGCATACATGGGAAAAGGATGGAAACGTGTAAAATTAGGTCATCGCTTAAGTAAGAATCAGTTAGATAAATAATTTATCGGTACATCAAATCGAATCACATGGAGGTTGTTAATCATTTAAAGGCTAAGTTACCATTTCTGATTAATTTTTTCCCCAATAATGAAAACGCCCCTTTTTAAATATTTAAGTATTCATTTAAAACTAATACACGTCACTAAAATGAACGTGTAAATGAAGTTAGAAGTAATTTAAAAACAACTCATTGGCGCATTCAAGAAAATAAAGACATTTAAATTATCAATATATAATAATTACATGAAAATCATGGGAAATATTCAAACACTATATTCTCCCATTCAGTTAAGATATGAAATTAAAACAAGGCTAAAGTATACGTTTGATCCTTTATGTTTGTCTCTGGTATCATTTTAGTCCTTAAGTTTATAAAGTGCACGTTTGATCCCTTAATTTTAACACCGTTAGTGCAACAAGTAAGCTTATATATTAGTATTTTAATAAATTAATGTTTTAAATCATACTAATTGAAAAACATTTAATCTTCAGAGAATATTTTACAATTTTTCACTGTTTGTGAAAATTAAATATATCTTTTTTGTCAAATAAGATTAAATGTTTTTCAATTAATAGAATTTAAAATATTAATTTATTAAAATAATAACATATAAGCATACTTGGTCAGCATTTAATTATATAATCATCGTTTAAAATTGTTGAGTTAGTATTTTCCATTAAATTAGACTAACGGTGTTAATATTAAGGGACTAAATGTGCACTTCACAAACTTAAGGGACTAAAATGATTTCAGAGGCAAACATTAAGGACCAAATGTATACTTTAGCCTTAAAACAATTAGTATTTACCATATATCTTTGTAATATGTCATTGAATAAATAATAAAATTTTCAAAAAACGAATATAACTTGATATTACTAATCTTTGAAGACCAATTAAAATCAGTATGCTTTTAATTTATTACAACAAACTTATTGTTAAATCCTTGGACGGAGGGAGGTTAGTGCTTAATAAGGTAGTATGTGCTACAAAATCCGAAAAATGGCCATATTAATTACTAGTTTATTTAATTTTTCATATCACAACTTCCCATATAAATTATAATGAGTTGTTACTTTCCAAGAATTTCTCACTTCCTGTGGCTTCCGTTTGCCTATCATAAATATAGGATTTAAGGCACAATTAATGCTCCCCAAGAATCTCTCACTTTCCATGCCTTTCCTCTACCTATCATTCCCCAAATTTCATTTGAAATTCAAATTTTATATTAATCTCATTTCCTATATTTTGTATTTAGAACATTATTTTAAATCCTTCCAATTTTGTAGTTCTACCAATATCCTAAGAATTACAAACATACGATACAAAGTAATAAATATGGAATAAAAAAAATTTAGGTTAACCTAATATGAAAAAAAGTAATTTTTTTTTTTTGGGATTACAAAGAGGAGGGGAAACCCTCAAACTATTCTACTACAAATATCAGAAAGTAACCTATCCTTATTCAGGAATTTGGCTAAATCACCAAAAGAGGCATGAAATTGATGAACCCCAGGCCATACATCAAAAGCCTGTTTCGCCACATAATCAGCAGCCATATTTATCTCCCTTGGGACCCATTGTACAAGTACCTCCCAGTCTCTGTTTAGGATACTTTTAACCTCCCTAACAACCTCCCCTACGGACTGAGATTCTTGGATCGGACCATTTATCAACTCAACAACTTCCCTGGCATCAGATTCCAGCACCACCCTTCGCTCGCCCAAATCCCAACACATTTTCATCCCAAACAAAACCGCCCATACCTCAGCAACGAAACTATCAGCAGGCGTCACTGCTTTAAACATGAACCCCGCCTTAAGAGCACCATACTCGTCTCGGAGCACTCCTCCACCTGTTGCAACTTGGTCTTGTGAACACGCGCCATCCACATTCAACTTGACCCAGCCTTGGCATGGCGGCGACCATGAAATGCTTCTTGGTTGCTCCGGTCTACCATTAAGATTGACCCCTTTCAGCATGAGACTCGCCTTAGACATCGTTTCAACGATAGATCTCGCTCTGTGCATAATGGAATCATTACTCGGGCATGTATTCTTGAAAATTCTGGCATTCCTGCGTTGCCATATAAGCCAACACACCGTCGAAAAGAGCTCGCTCCATCCCTCTTTCCTACGGTTACGACCCCTTTGTATGTTTTTACTAAGCCACGGTTGCCTCTCTAACTGAAAGAACCTACTCATGAGACTAGGACCACCCACCAGCATCCATAACTTCCTCGTTTCACTGCAGTCTCAAAGCACATGGATCAAGCTTTCAGAGTCATCACCACACCAGGGGCAGCGACCATCCCCCCCATGCCCCTGAGAACCCGCACCTCATTAGTGAGGAGTTTATTGTGCAGAGCAAGCCACATAAACGCCTTGCATCGAGGCAAGGTGCGCAGCTTCCAGACCCATTGCCACTTTCGTGCCACTTCCTCCTGGTTCTCAGATAAAACTCGATATGCTGACTTAACACTAAATTCCCCATTCCTCTCATGCTTCCACCGAACCGTCTGCGACCCATCATCTACAAGGGAACCCTCCATTACAGCTTCCCATGACTTCTTAATACCCGACCAGGCATTAGATCCCAATCTTGCACAATTGATTGTTGGTACCAAGTCATCTCCACATTTATATTTGCTTCTCAACACCTTCACCCAGAGATCATCTCTCCTTTTCATCATGTTCCATCCCAACTTCATCATATAGGCCTGATTCTGGCGATACAAGTGTTTCAGCCCTAACCCTCCATTCTTCTTTGGTTTACAAACCGTATCCCAATCCACAAGATGCATTTTCCGTTTCTCTTGAGTAGAGCCCCATAAGAAACTCTTGTTCTGCTTTTCAATCTCCTCACACGTCCCTTTCGGTAAAGCTACAGTTTGCATCGTATACCCTGGAATGGCCGACGTAACAGCTGAGACAAGCGTAGCTCTGCTTGCCAGAGACAACGAAGTAACCTTCCAGCTAGATAGTCTATGGCGAACCTTATCCACAATACCCTAGTTGCTCCTCTTAGTGACTCTCTTATGATGGAGAGGGACACCGAGGTATTTTCCTAAGTCCGGAGTTACTTGGAAACCCAACACATTACACAACTCAGTTCTCCTAATATGATTCACATTCTTAGAGAAGAAGACCCGAGTCTTGGTCGTGTTTACTTTCAATCCCGAAGCCATACAAAAGTAGTCCAGACAGTTCCTAACCTCTTCCGCTTGGTTGACTGCTGCTTCCACAAATAAGACCACATCATCTGCGAAGAATAGATGAGAAATAGGGGGTCCACCTCTACTCAAGTTAATAGGTCTCCAACCCCCACTACTGATGCACTCCTGGATTAGATGTGCTAACCTTTCCATAAAATAACAAACAGGTATGGGGAAAGAGGGTCCCCCTTTCGCACCCCTCTAGTTGGTCTTATTTTTCCTGCACGATCCCCATTCCACAGAAGTTGCATACTTGGGGACGTGACACAAGAGTAAATAACATCCATTGCCGAATCCGGCATATTCATTTCCTTGAGACAGTCATAAAGAAAATGTCAATTAACACGATCATAGGCTTTCTCCAAGTCAATCTTAATTGCCATAAACCCACGTTTCCCTTGGAGCTTTTGCATTGAATGAATAACCTCCTGAGCAACAACAATGTTATCGGAGCTATGTCTTCCTGGCACAAAACTGCATTGATGAGGACTAATAAGCTTAGGGAGTACCACCTTAAGTCTATTTGTAATAACCTTGGTGAGTGCTTTAAAAATCACATTACATAAGCTAATCGGACGAAAATCCGTAGCAATCTCTGGGTGATCCTTCTTGGGGATCAACACAATCTGAGATTCCTGTAATAGGACCCTCTCCAGCTGCTTCCAAAGGGAGTGCTGGAGCTCTTCCATTTCAATAGATAACCCAAACCGTGCCTCAGATCTTGTAATCCCATTAAGTCTGCTCAACAGCTTTCTCTTGCATTAGTATGGCCAAAAACTTGCCTGTTCCAGTTACCACAAGCAGTAGTAAATTGTTTTACAGTCTCATTCCATGGCAACTCCATCCTCCAGTTATCAGTAACAAACGGTGAGAAACGCTCATCCAACACCCATGCTGCAAGAAACCTAAACGGCTGATCCCCATGATCCTTTTTCTTATAACCATCCAGCTGAAGGAGGAGAGGTCGATGGTCACTTTTGTACCAGTTAAGGTGAGTCACCAACGCATTTGGAAAAGAATCTTGCCATGCAGTAGATCCCAAGATATGGTCAATTCTACTTGCCTTCCCGGTGCATCTCCATGTAAAAGGGGGACCAACAAAACCCAAATCATTAAGAGCAGCGTCCTCCACGAAACTACAAAATTCCCTATCTGGGCCCCTTGGTTCTCCCTATAAAATCCGTTCATCAGCTTTTAAGGTCACATTTAAGTCACCGCCTAAACACCATGGCACCTGTATACTTTGTTTAAGCTGCAATAAATCCATCCATAAAGTACGCCTTTGAACAATATTGGGACTTGCATAAACGAATGTCATCTCGTAGACTTGTAACAGATGATTAGTAATACGAACATGCACAAATTGATTAGATGAAGCCAACACCTCCACCTATCTAAATTTGTCTGACCAAAGGCACCATATACCACCCCTAAAGCCATCAGCATCAATGATTTTAAAATGAGGAAAACCCATCAAGGAAGCCTGATGCTTAGCTTTTGAGCCACCACATCTAGTCTCAAACATCGCAACAAAATCCACATCCCATGAACGAACCAATTCTTGAATGAGAGACGGGAAGGAACGAGCCCCGGCACCCCTCACATTCCATAATAAATAGTTCATTATTAAACAGATTGCAATTTAGGGAGCACATCCCCGAGATCATCCACGGCCCCAACAGAGACCTCAACACAAGATACATCCATATCCACATTCGTTCTTGCTTCAACAGGGCCTGACGTCACCATTGCAGGCTTCGCCATCTCCCTCAGCCCATTAGGATTTAATTCATCAATTGTTTTCCTCTTCTCCTCAATTGTATCCATCCATGCTAATTGTACCGGTTCACTGTGATTTTTGAGCCCAGAATGAGAATCTAGCTCCATAGCATTCCCTTTAATCATCGGCCCAATTGATTCCTTAGGCCCAACCGTGTGGTTTAAATGCATATCACCTAGATCCCCTTTTTTCTCCTTTCCACGTGATGCCAACATATTTCCATTTTTATTCTCCTTTCCTTTTGCTTTGACTTTGGCCCCAGATTTTCTCTTGGACCCCACCTTGATCAACTCCAGATTTGTCTCCTTATTTTGCACCTCCCCCCCAAACTTTCCTGAATTATCCGCCACATCACCACCCACCTTCCCTTCCTGAAATTGCTCCATCCCACTTGTAAATTGAGATTGTTGGGGCTCATTACTCTTACCCTTCTCATTAAATCCCTTCTTATCCGCCACTTCCATCTTAGGAACCTTCAAATCCGTTTTTGATTTGATTTTCCCAAAATCACGCTTAACAAGCATATCCGGGCCATAATCCACTCGTTTACCGTTTCCAAATAGTACACCGGACATCCCTGCCGCCGGCCAAGCCTCCTGCTTCCTATCGGGTTTCAGCACCGCCGGTCCCTCCGTGGCAACCAAGCCATCCACCGTTACTCCCGTTGATTTTTGCACCGTCGGCCCCACCGTATCCCCAGAAGGCGCTTCATCAGGCTTAGGTCCTGGTTTGCTACAACTGGCCTGGCCTGAGCATTGTTCCATACGATGACCATATTTTCCACAGGAGAAACATACCAGATGGAGACCCTCGAACTGAAAACGTCGTTCCTCGCCAAAATGGATAAACCCTGGTAATAATGGCTTCTGTAAATCTACTTCCACACACATCCTCGCAAAACCACCTTTCTCAGAAAACGCCGTAGTCCAGTCAATTTTAAGCGTTTTTCCTATCATGTTACCAATCCTCCTAATAGACTCCACGTTGTACAATTCATGGGGAAGGTCGGGAATACGTACCCAAACTGCTATACGCTTCTGTGTATCTGCTTTCCAAGGGTTGAAGTTTGGTCTCCATCGTTGCACCAACAAATAGTGGTCAGCAATCATCCATGGCCCTTCTTGTAAGGCAAAGTCTCGATCCGCCGTTGAAGAAAACGAAACCAGGAAATAACCATTGCTCAGAGGAGTAACCCTTAACAGTCCATGCGAAGCCCACATCCTTTCCATCCGCATCCTCATGAACCCAACATTCACTGTTTTCCCAAGAAGCTTAACAATCAGAGAATTCATGAATGGTTTGCACCACGTCTCATACTCTTCTGCGCTAACATGAAGCTTTGGTAATTTACCAGTCCTTCTCCACAAGTCCACAGCCTCCTCCTCCTCAACCCCTTCGTCCTCATCCTCCTTTTCCTTCATACACTGCTTCTCATTTGATTTTTCAAAATACTCCTTCCAGCCAGACAAAGCCTTTGAGGCCGAGAAGTGTGGCTCCAATAACCCCGACTCTCCTAGGCAAAGAAGCTTGTCCTTGTACGACAAACGAGCCCCACTGGGATGGGGACCGTCCGTACCGGAACCACCCTGCTTCCTGTTTGTCTCCATAACTCCAGTACGAAATGTTAAGAATTGATTGGCACCCTTCAAGCCTTGGTCCCCAACCCCTTTGCTTCCCTTCACACCTTGCAAACCGCCAGTACCATCCCCCACATTACCTCCGCCGTCCCCAACCGTCCTCCCAACACCCACGGTCCTCCCGTCGCCTACAGTGCTTCCTTTCGCCATTTCCAACCAACAAAACCGCTGCTTTAGTTTAATCTTCAATTATAGCCCGAAAATTTTTTATGTGGCTTATGAACAGTATTATGAACAGTAAATTTTTAGGTTAACCTAATATGAAAAAAAAGTAAATATTTAATTTATAATATAATTCATATATACGAGACCAAGAAGGTCTTTGTTATTTTTAGATTTCATCACCTTTTATTTCAAACTCTTTATTTGTACCGTTGGCTTAATGCATAATTAATGGAATTAGTACTATTAACTAATAAAAAAACATGGAAAATGTCTTATTAATTTTTTAGACTTAAAAATAGAGAATAAGTTTATTCTAAAATTTATTCTTAACAAATCATAGTGCATATTAAATATAAATCTTATTGCCCTATAATGTTCATCTAGAACTTCGCTCATGGGATGTATAACAAATTTGAGTCTAAATATTAAAAAAATGGGTTAAGGAGCGAAAATACACACGAGCTTTATCCTGAGGAGCGCTCAACACCACGTGCTTATTTTTGGACAAAAAATGTACATGTGGTTACCTAATTGAAGCAAAAGTCACACAGTGCCATTAAAAACTGGATGTTGACCGTTAAGCAGGGTTAGTTGACCGTTAGTGGTGATGTGGCAGCTGAGTTGGCGAGAGAACAAGACAAATGGGAAAAAACACCTGATGACTAGGATGCTGACTCAACCAAAAATTGAAAAAAAAAATTGGGGCAAAAATTGAAAAAGAAACACACATACTGTTAGCGAAAATCTAATGGACGTCACGACTACAAAACAAATTGTGGCAAAATGAATCAAAGGAAAACGAGCTAGGGTTCCAAGAGAAGGAAATCGATTTCGGTTCTTGGGGTGTTCAAGCCTCGATCTCCAGCAAATCCGAGAGTTAGCTGAGGGCAAATCGAGAGTGAGCTGAGGGCAAATCGTTTGACAGCAAATCTACGCACGATAATCTGAGATCAAGAGGCAGGAGAGTCGAAAGTTAGAATTATAACCACGCCGTAATGTGAAATCTACTCTCGTTGTCGCAGCTAATCATTCCGCACAGCGACGACAGCAACGAAAGCGGTGTCTGAAAGCGACTATAACGAAGGGTGCTAGATCGTTGTCCATTCTCATTAGGTGCGACGGCGAGGGGTTTATATTGTTTAATTTTTTCCCTCCACTTTGCATATGGGTTTTAGCTAGCCATTGTCTCTGATCTCTGAATGAACAAAAGTGAAGTGGTAGATTATTGGCATAAACTCAGAACCATCCAAGTTGTTTCCCGCAAAAAAGGCAAAGCATTTATTCCTTTTCTTTAATTATTTTGTATATTTTCAATCATCGCCCACTATATATTTCAGAACATATTCATATTCTCTATGACCATAAAGATTGTATTCTTTTCATTTTTTTGGATACATAGAATTCTCAAGTTCAGGATCTTTTTACAAGTAGTTGCAAGGATATATTTAGACTCAAATTCCTTCATTTTTCATTTGCAGTTGATTGCATACTTATAACTCAAACTTGTATATTTACAAATTTAATTGCGTTATATGTAAATTGAATTTAATGATTTATGCGTATAAGTCTAAATCTCATGTTGACAAGTCGGATTGTATCATTTACAAGTTAATTAGAATCATAAGAGTTTGAATTCCACTCAACTCAACAAGTTAAAACGTGTTTACTGATCAAACTTGTTCTTTTAATGGCAGCCATGTCTAAAATTATGTAATTTGTGGAATCTATATATCTTAAAAAATTGCACAATAGATTGTTTTTGTTTGTTTGTTTTGGTTTGGGGCTGGATTAATTTTTTTCCGCCCCCCCCCCCCCCCCAAGCTACATTATATCCTAACTAGCCTTTTGCATATGTGTAGGGGCAATGGCATCAAAGGCCAAGGACAAAGATGTGAATGAAGAAGGGAGTGAAAATACGATGAAAGAGAAGGGAGAAAGTGCAATACAGGAAACAGTAAATGAAGAGTACAATGTTCCAGCAAATGTAGAAGGGTTCATTGAATTGAGAGGCCTTAGTGATAGCTATGATGAAATAGAATTCCTTGGGGAAGAGTACAATGTTCCAAAGGATGCGGAGGACAGTGATGTCATTGTGCTTGATACACAGTGGACAAGGTCTTATGATGATGATAGTAGCGGTGATGAAAGTTATATGGGGCAAAGTAGTAGTTCAGATGTAGAAGAAAGCCTGTCTGATGACTTCGGATCTGAGGAGTTTAATGTGGAGGCTGAGAGTGATAGTGATGAGGATGGCTTGGGGAGCGAAAACGATGATGTGTCTCTCAAACAACTTTGTGTCCTCCCTGAGGCTGAGCGTTCGGGTACAATGCCCTCTTTCATTGTTGGGATGACGTTTGAAGATAAAAAAGAGCTTAAAAGGGCGGTAGATGAGTATGCTGTCAGCCGTGGGGTTAAGCTTAGAACTGTGCGTAGTGATAGGAAGACTTTTAGGGTGCTGTGTATGCTGTCTACATTTATTGCAGTTCTGGTTGTCCAATGTCAATTTCTTTTTGCTGTTCTGGTCTGCATCTTGTGTTGAGTCCGCTTGCCAAGTCTTTGCCTTTTCAATATGTTTGATGCACATGCTTCAAATTGTCCATTGAAGTTTCTTATCCAGATTCCCTCCTTTTAACTGTATGGATTCAAGCTTTCTAATTAACTTTTTTACAATCTTCTCAGTTCTGACTGTATTATTTGTTGTCAGCAACATGTGAAGGAAACACGTGCCAGTCGCAGGTGCACACAGCAGCCCCCTAATCCCACACAAGACAGCCAACAACAGTCACAATCCCATTTCCCCGCCTCTCAACAGCCCCCTCAACCTACACAAGAAGAACCCAACAGAACTCAAGGTTCCCAACCACCACCCTCCCATCCACAACCCTCTTCTACAACAAGGAGACCCACGAGGCATGCAAGAGGTGGATATGGTTTTGGGATCAGATTTGACGAATCCACTGGCCGTAGCGTTTACAATGTGAGTCATCTCCACTTAAAGTCAAAGTTACAAACTTCTGGAAATCTGCGTTTTTGTTTTGTTGCAACTGTTTACAAAGATAGTTTATATATATATACCATTTACATTTGGTATAAAATTGAGACTGCGGGTAGTGCAGCAGGGAGACTGCGGGTTTTCTCTTATGAAGGGAGTGATTTTGGATTACCAAGTTCACTTTTTTCAAAGAGCCGTTGCCCTGTATCTAGAACTTATTAGAGTTTTTTTACTGAAGATTCACTGTAGTACAAATAGCTGAACAAAAAAGGTTTAATACAACATTCTTGTCAGTGATCCAGTATTAATTTTTCACAGCAGTTTTACCATTTGTTTTACCAAAAAATAATGATAGTGTTCAGACTAAGAATGCTGAATACAATTCCATTCATTATGCTTCCCTACACTTGCGATTTGTGCTTTTGAATGTTGAAAGTTATACTGGACAGTGCTTGTTCATCTTGAAATTTTTGTAAACCATGTGTATACCCTGAATTTAACTACTTTTGGTCCTTGGAATTACAGCTTGGTCAGAACTCTGAATATGTTATCGAAGAAGGCACATTAAATGACTATATGTCCAGGAATGCTGATCCACAAACCCAATTTCCAATTCCAAATGAAAGGGAAATGAGGTTGTCTGGAGGCAGTAAATCTACTGAGCGAACAAGTTCATGATGCATTCAGTTTCGATCACAGTCAATCCCATTTCCTCCAACCTCTGATCTTCCTTTTCAGCCTCGAGGTCTCCAATGGAGAGGAGAACCTTGTATAACAAGCTCACAGCTCTTATCACGTATTCGGACTGAAAAAGACAAAGGAAAGAAGGCTATTAATTAGGGTTATTCGTAGACATGTTACAGCATGGGTTTTATATTTATTTTGTATTAAAAACTCTAAAGGGCAAATGGCCCTCCCATGGTTTTCAATACATAACTAATTGAACACTGCAATTTTTTGTTTTCTTAAACTCGCAGTACAAGAGAACTACATTGAGAAGTAGATTTTCTTTTGCTTGTAATTATGAATCCAAAGAGGTTGCAATATGAGGTAGAGGATTTGAAAGTGGAAAGATTTTCTTTTGCTTGACAACATATTGTCTCTTACCAAAAAAGCTATAAACCAAAAGGATTTGAAATAAAACACAATGTTACAAGTTCTTGATCTTTACTCGTTTATACATTTCAGTGACTCAAAAGGTACATTAAAATAAACCAACCACATTACACTATATCCATTGATAACATATTGTCTCTTACAAAAAAGAACTTTACATATCACTCACAGTTAACCTAAACTTTCACAACCATTTCAAAAGTAAACTTGAACCAACTACAAATACATGAACACTAACAACATCCAAGTCAGTAACAATGTTGCTGATGCAAGTTTGAACTTCCATTTCACCTTCTTCAGTTGACTTTCTTTCACTGAATGTTCACATTTCATCTTCATCACCTCACCTTCAAGTACAACAAGCTCGTCGTACCACTTTGAACATGGATTCCCTTTCTTAAGCTACTTGTTCTCATCATATAGCTTGTCTATATCATTCAGAAGATCTTTGTTGATGTTGAAGACGACGCCATCCAGCAGCCTATTGATTTCGAATTCCTCTGATATAGTACATAGACAAACACAAGGCAAACACACACATATGACAGTTAATGCAATATTATTTGTCCAAAACTAAAAACCTTGCAAATAAAAAAAGCACATCAGCTGGACAGTGAGATGTTATGAAAGCCAGAGTCAGCAAGGTACTATATTAATGTTGTACACGCACTATCCTGTACTTGAACAATGAAGAATTACAACCTTAAAAAGAGACTCTTGTATATAAGAACGATAGAGTACTATTTTTTCTTTTTAACCAACACGAGCTGGGTTCTTGGGGTTTATTAGGTTAAAACATGTTTTTAATTACAAATAGCGCTTCCATAAATACTTATAAATTACTCATTGACAAGATCCTCATCAGGGTCCTATGGTAATACTTATAAATTCAATGTTTTTTAAGTTAAAACATGTTTTTAACCAACTTCTCACTACATTCTTATTTAGTTTTTTCATCTATATATATAAGGTTTGAATTTATGACTTTATTTAATAAATATTTAAAATCATATCTCTTAGAAAATGTAAATACTTTTTTGTACAGTAAAATGTAAATATTTATTCAAATATAAAGTTCCCCTAGTGATTATTTTTCTTGGAACGTCACAGAGAGAACAAGAGAACATACATGAGGGTAATCATTGGTCTCCACTCTCCAGGTAGCAACTATTTCTATTCTAGCTTGACTTGGGAATCCAAAACGCAGTCCAGTCTCCAAGTATATGTTATTGTTAGTAAGTGAAGCCTAGCTAGGCTATAATATATTTTGGAGTATGTGTGTGTGTGTGAAGGGACAGAGGTAAATACGAGTACTTATGACCAAAAGAGGGGAAAAGGTAGACACGATCAATATTATTGTGAGCTAGGGAATCGCATAAGAGAACAAAAACCAACTAGCTAGAACCAACACCCAAGTATATCAATAACTCCTAATCAAGAAAAAGCAAGCAGGCGACAGGTACATGAATAAAATCAGACAAACTGGATAGATTTTTTTTTTTTTTTTTTTGCAAAAAAGAGAAATAGAATAAGGGAGTATGGAAGAGCAGTGGGGCTTGGTAAAATAGAAAAGACCAAGAGCGTTGGCACAATTAACAACTCCTATGCGAATCAGTACTATTGATTTCAAGGCCAATATCATTCCTAATTGGACAAGAAACTCATTCGTAATTGAACAAGAAACCCAACATGCTTACAGATTACCTCAGATCGACAGGAACTGCCCCAGATCAGAAATTAATCGCCGTAATGTTCTGCTCACTCACTCCAATCGATTGTCGTTCTAATCTTCTGCTGATTCAAGAACAGTCGCGCGATTGTTAGCTGTGATGGTCGCACGATTCTGTGCAACCCAATGTCAGCTCCCTCATCCGCAATCGATCGTCCTTCAACCCACCCTCAACCTAGCTTTTCCTTCCTCAGCTCTGAGATTTACGATTGTTTTTTTCCCCAATTTCAGCTCACTCTCAGATTTGTTGGAGATCAAAGGTTAAGAACCCCAAGAAACCTTGCACGATTTGCTTCCCCTTGCTCGATTTGCTTCGATTCGGCCAGTTTGAAGCCCATGGATTTGATTTCTCACAGGAACCCTAGGTCGATTTCGTTCGATGAGAGTAGTCGTGCCGTGGATTTTCGCTGACAAATTTGAAGCCCTAATATCTTTTTCATTTTTTGCCCCAATTTTTTTTTTTCAATTTTTGGTTGAGTCAGCATCCTAGTCATCAGGTGTTTTTTCCCATTTGTCTTGTTCTCTCGCCAACTCAGTTGCCACATCACCACTAACGGTCAACTAACCCTGCTTAACGGTCAACATCCAGTTTTTAATGGCACTGTGTGACTTTTGCTTCAATTAGGTAACCACATGTGTATTTTTAGTTCCAAAAAAAGCACATGGTGCTGAGCGCTCCTCAGGGTAAAGCTCGTGTGTATTTTCGCTCCTTAACCCTAAAAAAATCAATAAAATCACTCAAAACATATGGGAAACCCAAAACAATTTCTTCATTACATTCTTCGCTGCTTCCGTACATCTCTGTGGCCCCCCAAAAAAATACAGGAGGGTGATTTTATATTGTACAGAATTTTGTTATATAAAAAAAAGTTCAAATATTTAAATTTAGAATTTGAATTGGAAATAATGGAGGCAGGTAACACATCTCAATTGAGATTTTCTAGGAAAGGAAATTAATGATCCATTATGATGCATGTTGGAAGTTGTAATCTGTAAATGATGATATGTGGAATGGGTTTTTTCTGGCCAATGGGATATGAAAAATGTTTGACCTTCATTGCTGCACATAAATGAGGAACGCATGTAGAATCATTTATAGTTGGGATCATTACACATGGTACCATTCAAGGTATTTCATATAATCACCATTAGCTTTTATTTATTACGTGAAATGGGATTTTACATGGACTAATAGCTGCATAGCCTGAAGGTTTAAAGGGATATATTTAATAACTACTTGTCCCACCTATGTATGAACAATATTATATTATATGTTTGGAAGGCTAAAAATATTGAAGAAATTGGAACATTACTTTGATTTGTTTACTGCGTCGATGAGAATTCGACCATTGCTTGTTTCTGTTAGGATCTTCCCAAAGACATCTTCAGGAAATCGTGTATTTTGCTTGTGGTTTGAAAAATTATCTCTAGTTGTTTAGCATACTAGTTCTATTTATTATCATGAATCCTTCAATGTAATCAAATTTACTTCCCGAAAATATTATTTTTTTCCTGATCTCTCGTTAATGCTGTGAAATCTGCATGTAGCAAGGAATTATAATTAAAAAGGGAGAATTGAAATAAAAAAAATAAAAAAAACAAATTCAGGGGAAAATGAAATAAAATATTACATTATTATAATATAATAATGTAATATTATATTATATTAAAAAAGAAGGTGGGAGGCGGCAGCTTTTTAGCAGCATATTTTCAGGAGGAAAAAGAGGGAAGTGGTTTTCAATTGGTGATGGCATAAACGCATAGACAATTCCAGGTATATAGCCAAAAAGGTGAGTACCAAATAGATCCAGAACTCTAAATGGCAGCCGATCTTGAGGAAGACCCCAAGAAGAGGGGGGATGATGGCCAGAAGGATGTCAATGCTGTTTGTTGTGCCTTGGTCCGCCATTTCTTCTTCTGGTTTTTGAGAGCTTGAAGGTTGCCAGAGAACGGCGTTGGAGAAAGAACCGACGGTGAGAGTGAGGAAACAACGCTTGCCGGGAATCAATGGAAAGCAACGACAAAAGTCGACAATGCTGGGAGTTTTGGCGGCGCCGGATTTGGAGGAAGATGGTGGTGACTGGGTCTGTCCTATTTCCTCTCCCTCTTCTCTTGTATAACAAAGCATACATCCCCATATGCAGGACACAAAGCTCCAACTGCAAGATAAATTGAATTATTTGCAACAATAATAACAACGATTCTTAATTTGAGGAGAAACCCTCGTTTTGTCATGAAGCTCCAGATGCTTTTCATTCTTCGACTCACATTGATCTTCTTTCAAGTTTTCCACCACAGTTCTTCAGTGAGAATGAAAAACACAGATTCTTCTATAGAGGAACTATTTAAACTGAGAAAAACCAAGCATTAAAATACTAACATACTCAGAAGAATCAAATCAACTCTGGTGACCAACACACCTCATCAATCAGCAGCGATGTTAACCAATACAACCTCGCTGGTGATCTGCGTTAAAGCTCACCGATTTGGGGTCTGAAAGGAGCGGTGATCTTGACGTGCCGAAGCTCCAAGCTTTTTTTTAAATAGAATTTCTCAGCTCTTATTTTCGGCACCAATGGCATTGTAGACCAAGGGAGACCCAAAGAGTGAGACGATTCCGCCGGCAACCACCGTAGACTTTGCTCACCCCCTGTATCTACACATTCGAATTGAGAAGACGAAAAGGGAGGCAGAGAGAACTCGTATAGGGGAGGAAGAAGAAGGAAGGATGGATTTAAAAATGAGAGGGAGAGTGAGGACGGAAGATAAATAGATGGGTCCAGAGTTTTGGCATTTGAATTCAAATCAACCCGCTCAAAACAAAAGCAGAAGAACTAAAAGAACAGAATGATATACACGTGGCATCATTGAATGGTAATTAAGATGTGGTTGACTGACGAACAGACTGAGAACGAAGTATAAATAAGGAGAAAGAGATGATGAATATTCCATACACGTGTACCCACTCATGATCATAGAATATTTGACTGCATAGTTGGCATGCCACTGTATACCAATGAATGAGTTGCTTAGAGTTTTAGTGATATATATTTGATCAAGCATCCGATTGCAATTTCGGGGCCATAAGAATGTAATGTGATCTTGGGTTTTTCACCCTCGCTTTCGGCTTTTTGTTGTATTGAAATTAATTAATGTTCTGTATCAAAAAAAAAAAAAGAATGTTCATGACAAAAAAAAAAAGGAAGAAATTAATGAATGTACGAGCATCTAAAATTGGATCAGGCCCACTTATTTTGGGCCATCTAATTTCCAAAAGGGGTAGACGAGTGATGACTTAATAAATAAATAAAGGTACTGTATCAAAAAATAAATAAAGGTAAGGGTGGTATTGGTAATTCTCCCCAATGGAGTATTATTTTTGGGGTGGCCATTTGGATGTTGTGGGGTGGAGAAACGCTTCCATTTTTGAAAGAAATTTTGTTAGGCCATTTAATCCAGCCGAGACAGTTCTGCATTGCTGGAGAAATGTTGCAGTGGGATCGAATGCCTTTGGTCTTGGCTCTCTTCCCTCGGGTTGGTCCGAAACTGCAGTGGTGAGAGATTGGAAAAAACCACATATGAGTGGAGCAAGCTGAATGTTGACGGGGCGGTTGCTTTAAGGTCCTACGTGGCTGGGTGTGGGGGTATTTTAAGGGATAGTGGGGGGAATTGGGTTTGTGGTTTTATGAAACAGATTGGTGTTTGTGAGGCATTGGTGGCCGAGGAGTGGGGTATATTTGAAGGGTTGTCCCTTGTTTGGGACTTGGGTATTAAAAAGCTTATTCTTGAATCAGATGCTTTGGATATTGTCAAATTATTGGTTGAACGGGATTTCTCTCATGCTAGTCTCCTTCTGATGAGTATTAATGACTTATTACAAAGGGATTGGCAAGTCCGTATTTATCATATTTCACGTGAGGCCAACCGTGTGGCTGATGTTTTAACAAAGCAGGGTATTAATCAGTCTGCTATTATTAAGACTTGTCCAGGGGTGTTAAGATCCTTGGTAGCCCAGGAATGTGCGGGAATTGTTTCCCTGGTTCTTTTATTTCTTTCTAATGTAATTTATGGCTATTGCCATCTCTTTTTATAAAAAAAAAAAACAATATATCCAAAAAAAAACCCAACAAAAATGACATAATTGGTAGATGGATGGGTCCCTTAAATACAATGTTGTGGATTCAAACCAGACCGTGTGCATGGAAAAGACTTTGTTGAGAGAGGCAAAATCCATTCCGGTGGTCTCTACATCTCGAGAGGACTAGTCTTTAGTTATTGGCTAGAAAATATCGCTTGGATTCTAAGAAAAAAGAAAGAATATATTAAGCTTTAGAGTTTAGATGATCAAACCTAATATGATTTTAATCCTAAATATAAGACGTAGTTTTCATATTTTTTAATCTTTTTTTTTTCTAATTTAACCCTATTCATACTCCCTCAACAATAATCATGGAGCAGGAAAATGAGAGAATTAAGAAAGATGACTAAGGCGTATGTATCACCCAACAGAGAAAACTCACTTATGTAAAGTGCATGGCGTCATTGGATAATATAAATGCCCATGAGATTATAGTGCAAATTTACCTTAAAAATATTAACTCACGATCAATGTTGTTTTGTACCGTTAAAAATGTTAATTGTGAATATCAATTTTTTGATAATGAACATTATTATTTTATCGGGTTGGTATGTGCACTTCAATCCTTTTTATTAATTCTAACTTCAACACATGCTTAAGAAAAACTTAAGATAGTTTTCTAGCATGCCTTTAGTTCTTAATTCTTATATTATTAATATTTAACTTTAAATTATTAATTTTACAATTCCGATTATATATATAGACAGATACATTTTTACACACACGTTTCTTCCAACTTGGATGTACTGAACCCATCTCTCTTGGAGGTTGAATGGAGAAACTAGATTTGTCTTTTGCGGAAGGTTAGGGAAAGGATAATTTCGAATCATTAGCTAGCTCGAACCATCTATCTCTATATAAAGTAATTTTTCTCCGTTTTTTGGCCCTTTTAGGAATCGGCTGGGTCCTTTTCCCCTTACCGTCCATTGTGCTTCTTTTCTTTAAAGTGGCGTCAAGTTAGCACACTAAATATTCTTTAAAAAAAAAAAAAAAAAAAAAGAGGCAACAGCCCCCATTTGGCGTCAAAACGACGCCACTTTAAAGAAGAGAAGCGCAGTGTATGGTAAGGGGAAGAGGACCCAAGCCGGTTCCCTTCATATATTCTCCTTAAGCTTTAGAAACAAAATTCTGCACAGATGCTAAAATTATAACAATCTTTAGCATAAAACAAAGGTTTTAGGCTTGGATTTGACATTCCTCAAGCATCAGATAAATTGCTTCAGAAACTCTGTAGCTACCAGCCTCCCTCGTGTGTTCACTGACATTTTAAGCTCGCTTATCTCTTTATCAATATCCTGCAAGTTGAAAAGCATTTTAGTTTCCTAAGCTGTCAACAAAAAATGATACAGGGTTGATGGGTCTATAACTTGTGATGTCACCTACCGTCCTTTAATGAATCTCTATGCAGACCAAGTACAAAGGAGATTTATGATCTCCAGAATCAAAAGCGAATATTTTTTGATACTCCCATCTCATAACTAGATTACTTTTCATTGCATTCAGATAATGCTCATGAAAAATTTTAAAGCTTGTAAAGGCTAATCTTATTTTGTACTATTAGTCACAAATTGAAATGTAAATCCAATTTAAGGGATTAAGCAAACTCTTGCCTCCATAAATTGCACAATGAAATCTATGAGTTTGTGCTTCTGCATCTCCTCACAATGGTAATTTGTTAGGAGGAAGCTTATGCCATATCCCTGCAAGTGAAGCAGCAAGAAAAAGCTATTCGGATGCTACTAAATAGATTACATAAATTAAAGAAGTTGTCTTCTACCAATTGCATCAGAAAATATTGACACTTCACACTTGCTAACAGCATGCAGAGTATAAAGTGCATCTGCATTGCTGCAACTTGTATTCAGTGATAATTGGTCTACATCAGGATCATAACATTGTCTGAAAGCAAATAGCTTCACCGTTTGGAATTAAGAAAAGTACTTGAAATGCACTAAAGATTAGCTGAATGTTTCTATGCACACAGGAACATGTGCAGTGAGGCTGTGTATTAAGATGCCTCTTTACCAAACTTCTTTTTTGCCCCTCCTTTACTCCCCCCCCCCCCCCCTCTCAAACTTACTACCAACAAAAGAGAAAAGGGGTTAACCACGCATTATTTTTTACATGGGTAGCTGTATTTGCACGGAATTAGTTGTTTGGTGTCATTGCCTCTTTGGTGAACAATGTGCATGCCCTATGACCATGAAGCCATTTTCTCTTGACAAGGGACAAAGGTTTCAGTGAGAGTAAAGAAGCCAATTTCTGTGGCAATATGCAGTCTTTGCAATACTACGTGGTATTTAGTAGGAGAGAAATGTTGGCATTTTTAAGTGTTTAGGGCTGCCCCCGAAGCTTGTGAGATAGGATAGAGTTAAGGTTCCCTCTGGAATACTCATGGTATTTGAAGGTGTGTCTTTGTAATATGCAAAAACATTGGGCAGCAGTTTTGCATCTTCATTGTCTTTTTCTTTTTTTCCCCCCTTTCCCCTTCTCTTTCGAGTTTATCCTTCTGCCTTATGGGAGTATATCTCCTCCTCCTTTGTAAGTATCTTTCTTTTTAATAAAGTATAGTATTGTTCAGGAGGAGCTACAGACTGTATTTGATTGCCCTCCACGCTTTTTACATTCTGATTTGTATAGAGATTATATGGGGGTTACATCTCCCAGGTTTATACGGATACAGGAATAGATGGGCTGCTGCCCCGCTTTTTACCAAAAAAAAGTTCCTTCTTCCACTGAAGGAAGAGGGAAAAAACAAACAAACGTTTCACAATATTTATGCAGCAACCTCGAGATATTTAATAATTTTTACACATGCAAGCTAAATATTAACTAATTCTGTTTTCCAGCAAGGGGTGTTTAACCTGCCTTTTTACCTGCCCTCAATAACATGTCCATTATCAAGAAGTCAAATACATAGTACATACATAGTAATTTGCTCGGTAAAATAATTACTAAGCACCACCAGGGTGAAAATCCAAGGTCTAATTGATCAATAGATACAAACCTGTACTGGCTTTCTCCTTAATACTTGGAAGGCCTCAGCTCTCAGACAAAAACCTAAGAAACTTCTTAGTCAGAGTATTTTCAAGTTCATCAGCCTGCTTAACCTACACAAGATGAAGTCATAGTTTTAAAAAGTGAGGACAAATTGCAGTCAACGTTAGTATGTGTGCATTATGGTCAAAAAAGATAATTTCATTCAAAGGTCATAAGCTAGCCGACACACAAAATTAAATGGTGTAAAGAATTTACTGCCTCCAGGAGTGGTGCAAGCCAACTGAAGTCAAACTAAAGATATCTTGGCAATGAGAAACTAAATTGATCAAACTCCATTCACGATGCTCTAGTTTCAGGCCAGAAAGAACAAAGCTAGTCTCCAAACAAAATGATCTCATCCTAAGATGTTTGAACTTCCAGCAAAAAAATTCTAAGTTGGTTTCTCAACTTCCACTATTTGGCCAGTGGCCTTTTTGAACAGCATATATTGTACTCTACTTTTCAATTCCTTCTAGACATTTCAACCATTTCATTGTGTGCAGCCAGCACCAACAATCCTTAGCAGATACGTCACTAGAAGTTGTTTCAAATGAATTGATAATTTCAAATTTTACCTTGAGGCTTATCCGCAGCGAATTAATAGATGTTTCTATTAAGCATTTCTCAGCCTCATTTCGACAGATCAAAACCTGCAACAGTTGCAGACATTTGGTATGCAGTAGTGATGAAGAACAATATTAGTTAACTGAACATCATTAGAAAGCGTACGGTTAAAAAATAAGAATTCAGATTTGATAACTGATAATGACCAACAAGAGGTGGCTAAGTCAAGAAACCACAAAGCCATTGCCAAACATCTTTAATCTGAACAAAGTTGCTATGATATCAGAATATAATAGCTACATCCAAGGGTCCCACTCGCTTTGGCTGCACAGAACTTGTATGATCTGTCTCGTATTACATGTAACTATTTGTTTAGAAACTGGTCCACACATGCAAGGCAGGCAAACCAGCAAGTGGAAGACATAGTTTTTGAACTTCAAACCTAACTCTAAACAATGCTTTAAATATCTAAAATTGAGAAATGACCTAATTATGTTACTTCAATCAATTCAACAAAGGAGGAAGATAATAAAACCCCAGATTCAAAATTGAGTTCATTATGGAGAAAGCAGTTAACACCCAAAGGTTGAACATCTAAAAGAGCTTGCAAGAGAAAGATCTTAACTTATCCCAAAATGAGACTCTAGAATCTAAAAGCACTAATAGATTCAAACAACAGGAAGCAATTGAAGAAACAATAGCAAGCTATCATTCTCATTCTTAACATTAAAGGGCTTAACCCATACAAATCGAAATAAGGCCAATATAAATGTAAACAGTTATACTCAGACAACCCAGAGACCCCGCCTCCTCAGTTCATCAAATATATGCTGAGAACAAATAGAGTATCTTTTAGAATTTCAGAATTTAACTGCAAGATCTATCATTGGAATTTTGACGAAGTGCCCATTCCATGAGGCAAATTTCAGAGCACGCAGAAGCTCAAAAGGAAGAAATGGAGTATATAAGCAAATTGCTTATTATACTGGAGCTGATTTTAGAACGTACTTTTGTTCCAAAAAAAAGTGATAAGATGGACCTTACAAGATTTAGCAGGAGTTCGGGGCTGGTCCTGCACAGAAATTAAGAAAGAGCCACAATCTTCATGAAGAAAGAATTCGAACATTGGTGAATCACATTAAGGAGACTAGTGTCCAGAGTTCAAATATGCGTATATTCTGTTATCCCTTTAATCACTTCAGCACTCAGAAGTCAGAACAAGTTAGCTTAATTGTTTCGTTACTTTTGTATCAAAGTTGTTTACAGAAGAAACAGCCAGCTCCAGGGAGCAAAAGGGGGACAAGAAAAGGAAGTAAAAAATTTGTTCATACTTTAGTTCAACCTCTGGCTTGTTATGCCTTTCAACCTCCTGACATGTAAAGTTCTGCAACCAATATGAAGACATAAAAAAAACATGTTATACGATCTGTCAGAATAAAATGTACGATTTAGAAGATGGTTTTGCAGGGGCTTAAGTATCAATTCGACGACATAAGTTGAACCGCGAGAAGCTGCATTAAAGGACATAATAGAAGAATCGATCATGCCAATATTGGTCTAAATCTCCAAAGCAATTCAAAATTATTGTCTGGATTATCATCGTACTACAAATTCACAACTTCCACAACAATGCGTACCTGCAAGCACATTGCAGCCTCGAGTGTGTTCCTTATGCAGGTCAAGTATAACCGTAATGTGCTAGCCTGAAATTAGCCCATATCCAACAGAAAGGATTACGAACTAACAAAGTAATCAAACTATAATTATCAAAATTTGAGGCTAAGATAGACAGTGGCAAGCTGAAACACAATAACGAATCAAAATTCAGAAAAAGTAAAAGGGTTAAACCATGAGCGGAAGATGACTCAATCAGCCAAGTCGCCTGCGTGAAGGGTTTTGCGAAAATTATGCTGTTATTGACAAAACAATCTTTACAAAATTTCAAACCCAACGTTATCAAACAGTCAGGATGCCGAGTGGTCTAAGGCGCCAGACTCAAGTTCTCCTCTTCGACAGAGGGCGTGCGCAAATCCCACTTCTGACAATTTTTTCCTAATTTGTGGACAATTTAATTGATATCGGTGTTATGTATTTCTTTTTATTTTATTTTTTTACTCAAAATATTCATAATCATTCTTTCTAAACACAAAAACTCCTTTATCTAAATAAATTATGGGAAAAACGTTTATCATGTTGTAGGAGAAATGTTTTCTCATACCACACACATATAAAATGGTGGGACCCGCATATATATATATATATATATATATATATATATATATATATATAATTAGCACTATATATATATGGGTCCCACCATTTTATGTGTGTGTAAGAATCTTGTTTCTCTTATGCAACAGGAGAAAAATAAACCCCATAAATTATATATTATTTTATTATATATTAATGTTAATATATATGCACACTTATTTAAAAACCATGTTAAAGAGCAATTAAATTTATGTGATTAAAGAAAATTGATTTTTTTTTATTGACAAAAAACTAATTTAAGTTCTTTTAAAAATTAATTTTTATTCAGAATAGTTGATAAAAACATTTAACTGGTATCGGTGTTATGTATTTTTTTTTATTTTATTTTTTTGACTCAAAACATTCATAATCATTCTTTCTAACACAAAAACTCATTTGATTTAAATAAATAAATTATTTTATTATATGTTAATGTTAATATATATGTAGACTTATTAAAAAACCAGGTTAAAGAGCAATTAAATTCTCTTAAGAGGAAAGAGGATATAAAAAAGTGTAATAAAGTCAATTTACAAATATTTTGAAATCCTAAATTGAGTTTTTAACTCAATTAACGATTTGTTGGGTTTTACAACCTGGTTTAAAATTTCTCTATTTTAAGAAGTTTTATATAGGATTTTCCTAAAAAGGTTAACTTACATTAATGTGTTCCTTGTTAAAAGATGGTAGTGTTATTTTTTTTCCCGAAAGCCCATAGTTACATGCTTTTATTAACCAACTGAATAGAGAAGTTTTCATAGAATTACATTAAGGGTGTTTTACGTGCTAATCAACCTTAAAATAAGTCTGATTATGTTGTAGTTTTCTTTATATACAAAACTAGGGTGAAAGGTAACTTACATCAATGTAATCCTTGTTAAGAGATTGTAGTGTTATTCTCTCTTCTCCTTTCTTAACCAACAAGTACGAAGCCTGGGGAATGTAGCCAGTGGAATCTGAGTTTACTTTTGCAGAAGTCCAATTTCGTGGACCAATAAGACTAAATAGCGCCCAATAAAATATTTGCACTCGATCTTGACGAGGGGCTATGATTTGAAGAGAACATGCTTCATCCAGCGATCCACAAAAAACCACGTGCCCCCAAAATAGATTTAGGCAAAATCAGGGCTATGAGCCTACGACCATATGTATCAATCACTGACACTCACACCGCTCACACTCACACTCACACTCACACTCACACTCACACTCCTCCGTCTCCCTTTAAAAAGGCTTCGAACAGATCGATCCGATCCTCTCTGCTTCCTCTTCGCTCTTTCCTTATTGCTCTATCGCAGTCTCGCCTCCCTCCCTCGGTCTCTCACGTCTCACTACGGTCATCGCTTCTCACCACTTTAAGTACTCCGCCGATATTTCAATTTTATGTATCTTCTTTAACTTTCCGCCGATAAGAAGATCAAAGACTATCTAATTTTTTTAAATTATTATTCAGTTTTCTTTTTCGTATATCAGCTCCTGTTTTATCCCTCTGACAATTATATTAAGTCAGAGAGATAATGTAATTAGACTGTCCTAGTTATGATTCTGTTCTAGTGGTTACCTTTGGTTGTTTGAATGTCCTGGTTTCCGATATGGGTTCGTGTTACTGTGGTTCTCGTTTTTCGACCTCTGAATTGTCAGAGAGACAATGTAATTAGGTTGTCTTGGTTCTGATTCTGTTCTAGTGGTTACCTTTGGTTGTTCGAATGTCCTGGTTTCCGATATGAGTTCGTGTTACTCTGGTTCTCGTTTTATGGTTCTGGTGCTTACCTTTGGTTGTTCGAATGTCCTGGTTTCCGATATGGGTTCGTGTTACTGTGGTTCTCGTTTCCGATATGGGTTTTTGTTACTGTGGTTCACCTTCATTTTATGCATCTTCTTTAATTTTCCGCCGATAAGAAAATCAAAGACTGTCTAATTTTTTTTTAATTATTATTCAGTTCTCTTTTTCGTATACCAGCTCCTGTTTTATTTCTCTGACAATTATATTAAGTTAGAGAGACAATGTAATTAGACTGTCCTGGTTCTGATTCTGTTCTAGTTGTTACCTTTGGTTGTTTGAATGTCCTGGTTTCCTATATGGGTTCGTTCTCCTTTTTTGGTTCTAGTGGTTACCTTTGGTTGTTCGAATGTCCTGGTTTCCGATATGGGTTCGTGTTACTGTGGTTCACCTTCATTTTATGCATCTTCTTTAATTTTCCGCCGATAAGAAGATTAAAGACTATCTAATTTTTTTTAATTATTATTTAGTTCTCTTTTTCGTATACCAGCTCCTGTTTTATCCCTCTGATAATCATATTAAGTAAGGGAGACAATGTAATTAGACTGTCCTGGTTCTGATTCTGTTCTAGTGGTTACCATTGGTTGTTTGAATGTTCTGGTTTCCGATATGGGTTCGTGTTACTGTGGTTCTCGTTTTTTGACCTCTGAATTGTCAGAGAGACAATGTAATTAGACTGTTTTGGTTCTGATTCTGTTCTAGTGGTTACCTTTGGTTGTACGAATATCCTGGTTTCTGATATGGGTTCGTGTTACTGTGGTTCTCGATTTTTGACCTCTGAATTGTCAGAGAGACAATGTAATTAGACTGTCCTGGTTCTGATTCTGTTCTAGTGGTTACCTTTGGTGGTTCGAATGTCCTGGTTTCCGATATCGGTACGTGTTACTGTGGTTCTCGTTTCTGATATGGGTTTGTGTTACTGTGGTTCACCTTCATTTTATGCATCTTCTTTAATTTTCCGCCGATAAGAAGATCAAAGACTATCTAATTTATTTTAATTATTATTCAGTTCTCTTTTTCGTATACCAGCTCCTGTTTTATCCCTCTGATAATAATATTAAGTAAGGGAGACAATGTAATTAGACTGTCCTGGTTCTGATTCTGTTCTAGTGGTTACCTTTGGTTGTTCGAATGTCCTGGTTTCCGATATCGGTTCGTGTTACTGTGGTTCTCGTTTCCGATATGGGCTCGTGTTACTGTTGTTCACCTTCATTTTATGCATCTTCTTTAATTTTCCGCCGATAAGAAGATCAAAGACTATCTAATTTATTTTAATTATTATTCAGTTCTCTTTTCCGTATACCAGCTCCTGTTTTATCCCTCTGATAATCACATTGAGTAAGGGAGACAATGTAATTAGACTGTCCTGGTTCTGATTCTGTTCTAGTGGTTACCTTTGGTTGTTCGAATGTCCTGGTTTCCGATATCGGTTCGTGTTACTGTGGTTCTCGTTTTTTGACCTCATAATTGTCAGAGAGACAATGTAATTAGACTGTCTTTGTTCTGATTCAGTTCTAGTGGTTACCTTTTGTTGTTCGAATGTCCTGGTTTCCGATATGGGTTCGTTCTCGTTTTTTGATTCTAGTGGTTACCTTTGGTTGTTCGAATGTCCTGGTTTCCGATATCGGTTCGTGTTACTGTGGTTCTCGTTTCCGATATGGGCTCGTGTTACTGTTGTTCACCTTCATTTTATGCATCTTCTTTAATTTTCCGCCGATAAGAAGATCAAAGACTATCTAATTTATTTTAATTATTATTCAGTTTTCTTTTCTGTATACCAGCTCCTGTTTTATCCCTCTGATAATCACATTGAGTAAGGGAGACAATGTAATTAGACTGTCCTGGTTCTGATTCTGTTCTAGTGGTTACCTTTGGTTGTTCGAATGTCCTGGTCTCCGATATCGGTTCGTGTTACTGTTGTTCTCGTTTCCGATATGGGCTCGTGTTACTGTTGTTCACCTTCATTTTATGCATCTTCTTTAATTTTACGCCGATAAGAAGATCAAAGACTATCTAATTTATTTTAATTATTATTCAGTTCTCTTTTCCGTATACCAGCTCCTGTTTTATCCCTCTGATAATCACATTGAGTAAGGGAGACAATGTAATTAGACTGTGCTGGTTCTGATTCTGTTCTAGTGGTTACCTTTGGTTGTTCGAATGTCCTGGTTTCCGATATGGGTTCGTGTTATTGTGGTTCTCGTTTTTTGACCTCTGAATTGTCAGAGAGACAATGTAATTAGACTGTCTTGGTTCTGACTCAGTGCTAGTGGTTACCTTTGGTTGTTCGAATGTCCTGGTTTCCGATATGGATTCGTTCTCGTTTTTTGATTCTAGTGGATAACTTTGGTTGTTCGAATGTTTTGGTTTCTGATATGGGTTCTTGTTACTGTGGTTCTCGTTTCCGATATGGGTTCGTGTTACTGTGGTTCACCTTCATTTTATGCATCTCCTTTAATTTTTCGCCGATAAGAAGATCAGAGACTATGTATTTTTTTTTAATTATTATTCAGTTCTCTTTTTCGTATACCAGCTCCTGTTTTATCCCTCTGATAATCATATTAAGTAAGGGAGACAATGTAATTAGACTGTCTTGGTTCTGACTCAGTTCTAGTGGTTACCTTTGGATGTTCGAATTTCCTGGTTTCCGATATGGGTTCGTTCTCGTTTTTTGATTCTAGTGGTTACCTTTGGTTGTTCGAATGTCCTGGTTTCAGATATGGGTTCTTGTTACTGTGGTTCTTGTTTTCGATATGGGTTCGTGTTCCTGTGGTTTACCTTCATTTTATGCATCTTCTTTAATTTTTCGGCGATAAGAATATCAAAGACTATCTAATTTATTTTAATTATTATTCAGTTCTCTTTTTCATATACCAGCTCCTGTTTTATCCCTCTGATAATCATATTAAGTAAGGGAGAGAATGTAATTAGACTGTCCTGGTTCTGATTCTTTTCTAGTGGTTACCTTTAGTTGTTCGAATGTCTTGTTTTCCGATATGGGTTCGTGTTACTTGTGTTCTCGTTTTTTGACCTCTGAATTGTCAGAGAGACAATGTAATTAGACTGTCCTGGTTCTGATTTTGTTCTAGTGGTTACCTTTGGTTGTTCGAATGTCCGGGTTTCCGATATGGGTTCGTTCTCGTTTTTTGGTTCTAGTGGTTACCTTTGGTTGTTCGAATGTCCTGGTTTCCGATATGGGTTCTTGTTACTGTGGTTCTCGTTTCCGATATGGGTTCGTGTTACTGTGGTTCACCTTCATTTTATGCATCTTCTTTTATTTTCCGCCGATAAGAAGATCAAAGACTATCTACTTTTTTTTTTAATTATTATTCAGTTCTCTTTTTCATATACCGGCTCCTATTTTATCCCTCTGACAATTATATTAAGTCAGAGAGACAATGTTATTAGACTGTCCTGGTTCTGATTCTGTTCTAGTGGTTACCTTTGGTTGTTCGAATGTCCTGGTTTCCGATATCGGTTCGTGTTACTGTGGTTCTCGTTTCCGATATGGGCTCGTGTTACTGTTGTTCACCTTCATTTTATGCATCTTCTTTAATTTTCCGCCGATAAGAAGGTCAAAGACTATCTAATACCAGCTCCTGTTTTATCCCTCTGATAATCATATTAAGTAAGGGAGACAATGTAATTAGACTGTCCTGGTTTTGATTCTGTTTTAGTGGTTACCTTTGGTTGTTCGAATGTCCTGGTTTCCGATATGAGTTAGTGTTATTGTGGTTCTCGTTTTTTGACCTCTGAATTGTCAGAGAGACAATGTAATTAGACTGTCTTTGTTCTGATTTAGTTCTAGTGGTTACCTTTGGTTGTTCGAATGTCCTGGTTTCCGATATGGGTTCGTTCTCGTTTTTTGATTCTAGTGGTTACCTTTGGTTGTTCGAATGTCCTGGTTTCCGATATGGGTTCTTGTTACTGTGGTTTTCGTTTCCGATATGGGTTCGTGTTACTGTGGTTCACCTTCATTTTATGCATCTTCTTTAATTTTTCGCCAATAAGAATATCAAAGACTATCTATTTTTTTTAATTATTATTCAGTTCTCTTTTTCGTATACCAGCTCCTGTTTTATCCCTCTGATAATCATATTAAGTAAGGGAGACAATGTAATTAGACTGTCCTGGTTCTGATTCTGTTCTAGTGGTTACCTTTAGTTATTCGAATGTCCTGTTTTCCGTTATGGATTCGTGTTACTGTGGTTCTCGTTTTTTGACCTCTGAATTGTCAGAGAGACAATGTAATTAGACTGTCCTGGTTCTGATTTTGTTCTAGTGGTTACCTTTGGTTGTTCGAATGTCCGGGTTTTCGATATGGGTTCGTGTTACTGCGGTTCTCGTTTTTTGGTTCTAGTGGTTATCTTTGGTTGTTCGAATGTCCTGGTTTCCGATATGGGTTTGTGTTACTGTGGTTCTCGTTTTTTGGTTCTAGTGGTTACCTTTGGTTGTTCGAATATCCTGGTTTCCGATATGGGTTCGTTCTCGTTTTTTGGTTCCAGTGGTTACCTTTGGTTGTTTGAAAATATTAACTCACGATCAATGTTGTTTTGTACCGTTAAAAATGTTAATTGTCAATATCAATTTTTTGATAATGAACATTATTATTTTATCGGGTTGGTATGTGCACTTCAATCCTTTTTATTAATTCTAACTTCAATACATGGTTAAGAAAAACTTAAGATAGTTTTCTAGCATGCCTTTAGTTCTTAATTCTTATAGTATAAATATTTAACTTTAAATTATTAATTTTACAATTCCGATTATATATATAGACACATACATTTTTACATATACACGTTTCTTCCAACTTGGACGCACCCGAACCCATCTCTCATGGAGGTTGAATGGAGAAACTAGATTTGACTTTTGCGGAAGGTTAGGGAAAAGAGAATTTCAAATCATTAGCTAGCTCGAACCATTTATCTCTATATAAATTAATTTTTCTTCGTTTTTCCCTTTCAGGAACCGGCTGGGGTCCTCTTCCCCTTACCGTCCACTGCGCTTCTCTTCTTTAAAGTGGCGTCGTTTTGACGCCAAATGTTAGCACTCTGAATATATTTCTTAAAAAAAAAAAAAAAAAGAAGAGGCAACAACCCCCATTTGGCGTCAAAACGACGCCACTTTAAAGAAGAGAAGCGCAGTGGACGGTAAGGGGAAGAGGACTCCAGCCGGTTCCCTTCATATATTCTCCTTAAGCTTTAGAAACAAAATTCTGCACAGATGCTAAAATTATAACAATCTTTAGCATAAAACAAAGGTTTTAGGCTTGGATTTGACATTCCTCAAGCATCAGATAAATTGCTTCAGAAACTCTGTAGCTACCAGTCTCCCTCGTGTGTTCACTGACATTTTAAGCTCGCTTATCTCTTTATCAATATCCTGCAAGTTGAAAAGCATTTTAGTTTCCTAAGCTGTCAACAAAAAATGATACAGGGTTGATGGGTCTATAACTTGTGATGTCACCAACCGTCCTTTAATGAATCTCTATGCAGATCAAGTACAAAGGAGATTTATGATCTCCAGAATCAAAAGCGAATATTTTTTGATACTCCCATCTCATAACTAGATTACTTTTCATTGCATTCAGATAATGCTCATGAAAAATTTTAAAGCTTGTAAAGGCTAATCTTATTTTGTACTATTAGTCACAAATTGAAATGTATATCCAATTTAAGGGATTAAGCAAACTCTTGCCTCCATAAATTGCACAATGAAATCTATGAGTTTGTGCTTGCTTCTGCATCTCCTCACAATGGTAATTTGTTAGGAGGAAGCTTATGTCATATCCCTGCAAGTGAAGCAGCAAGAAAAAGCTATTCAGATGCTACTAAATAGATTACATAAATTAAAGAAGTTGTCTTCTACCAATTGCATCAGAAAATATTGACACTTCACACTTGCTAACAGCATGCAGAGTATAAAGTGCATCTGCATTGCTGCAACTTGTATTCAGTGATAATTGGTCTACATCAGGATCATAACATTGTCTGAAAGCAAATAGCTTCACCGTTTGGAATTAAGAAAAGTACTTGAAATGCACTAAAGATTAGCTGAATGTTTCTATGCACACAGGAACATGTGCATTGAGGCTGTGTATTAAGATGCCTCTTTACCAAACTTCTTTTTTGCCCCTCCTTTACTCTCTCTCTCCCCCCTCTCTCTCAAACTTATTACCAACAAAAGAGAAAAGGGGTTAACCACGAATTATTTTTTAAATGGGTAGCTGTATTCGCACGGAATTAGTTGTTTGGTGTCAATGCCTCTTTGGTGAACAATGTGCATGCCCTATGACCATGAAGCCATTTTCTCTTGACAAGGAACAAAGGTTTCGGTGAGAGTAAAGAAGCCAATTTCTGTGGCAATATGCAGTCTTTGCGGTAGTACGAGGTATTTAGTAGGAGAGAAATGTTGGCATTTTTAAGTGTTTAGGGCTGCCCCCGAAGCTTGTGAGATAGGATAGAGTTAAGGTTCCCTCTGGAATACTCATGGTATTTGAAGGTGTGTCTTTGTAATATGCAAAAACATTGGGCAGCAGTTTTGCATCTTCGTTGTCTTTTTCTTTTTTTCCCCTCTTTCCCCTTCTCTTTTGAGTTTATCCTTCTGCCTTATGGGAGTATATCTCCTCCTTCTTTGTAAGTATCTTTCTTTTTAATAAAGTTCCTTCTTCCACTGAAGGAAGAGGGAAAAAAACAAACAAACGTTTCACAATATTTATGCAGCAACCTCGAGATATTTAATAATTTTTACACATGCAAGCTAAATATTAACTAATTCTGTTTTCCAGCAAGGGGTGTTTAACCTGCCTTTTTACCTGCCCTCAATAACATGTCCATTATCAAGAAGTCAAATACATAGTACATACATAGTAATTTGCTCGGTAAAATAATTACTAAGCACCACCAGGGTGAAAATCCAAGGTCTAATTGATCAATAGATACAAACCTGTACTGGCTTTCTCCTTAATACTTGGAAGGCCTCAGCTCTCAGACAAAAACCTAAGAAACTTCTTAGTCAGAGTATTTTCAAGTTCATCAGCCTGCTTAACCTACACAAGATGAAGTCATAGTTTTAAAAAGTGAGGACAAATTGCAGTTGATAGGGCAAAATTTAAAGCCTATAGACTCCGCAAGTATACGGGTCGTATCAAGTAATAAAAAGATGAGTAGAGTATCGTTCCCACAAGGACTTAATCAAACTAGTGATTAGATATTAAATTTCCTTATTTCGTTTAAGTTGAGTGAGTCAGGTTTACTTTGAATAATTAAAAAGAAATTAAATAAGAAACTAATAAAAGCAGAACTTCGCACAAAACGATAAATTCCAATACTAAGACGGACAACCTAGAGTCACTAATCCCTTATTGGTGTCTTTGATTTTATCCCCACTAAATTAATTTTGATTTAACTAACTCAGCTAATCTAGAGTATTAATATTTATAAATGCCTTCCGGTCCATTTATAAACCTATCTTAATTAATTATGTAATGCCTCACACAATTAACTAAAATGCGTTTTAGATCGAACTCACCCTAATTTGATTATGCGGAGTTTCTAGGTATATTCCTATCCTAGACGCAAATTAGATTAAACCTAATTCCACATTATTTAATCCCAAGGTCAATTTAAGATTCCCTCTTCCAAGTTCAATCCTAAATCCCCAGAACATGCTTACTAGTGGCCAATTAATAAGCAATATCAAGAAAAACAAGATTAAATAAACTGAATAAAATTAATCAAAAATAATTAGTGGGAATAATATCTAGAACCCAAACAAGTTCATAGGTTCTCTAGGTTGAAAAAGAAAATTAGCCACACATGGCTAAACTCAAATCCATGAAAAGATGATAATCAAATTCAGAGAAATAAAAGAGAACATAAAACAAGAGAGGAGAAATCAAGACTCTCAAAGAATCCCTCAATGCTCCTTGTTGCTCCTCTGCTGATGTGCGTTGTTGCTCTGTGTCCCTGATCTCTGAATTGTTTTCTCCTTGCGTCTCTGAATGTGCGTTGCGTCCAGTGTCCAACTCTTCTTGATGTTCACCGTCCCGTGCTCCTGCGTTCTTTTCTTCTCTTTTTTTTTGTGCGTGATGTCCTAGTTCTCTGCTCAGCCGTGCGTGTTCGTCCCTTTTATAATTATTGCTTTGCGTAATCTTTTTTCCAAATCTCCCTACGTCTCCATTATCTAAATATCTATTTCCTTTTCTTTCGCGCGGGGTCCACATTGGCTGATTGCATCAATTTCTTTCCGTGATCTCTTGATTTCTTGGCACAATCTTGGTTAATTTAGTAGTACATTATATTATATTATATTATATAATATAATATATCCTTTTTATAATATAATACATTAATATATTATATTATATACTTTTCAATTCAATTTCTTATCTCTTTTAGATCACACAATATTTCCTGCACAAATAAAATAGGATATCAATAGATTTTCTGTTATAATATCATTTTATCCTATATTTAATTAAAAGATAGATAAGTATATAAAAGATAATTAAATAAGAATAAGATATTAATAAAATCAATCAATATATCCTAAAATCTATACTTATTTAATTATAAAATATGTACTTATCAGCAGTCAACGTTAGTATGTGTGCATTATGGTCAAAAAAGATAATTTCATTCAAAGGTCATAAGCTAGCCGACACACAAAATTAAATGGTGTAAAGAATTTACTGCCTCCAGGAGTGGTGCAAGCCAACTGAAGTCAAACTAAAGATATCTTGGCAATGAGAAACTAAATTGATCAAACTCCATTCACGATGCTCTAGTTTCAGGCCAGAAAGAACAAAGCTAGTCTCCAAACAAAATGATCTCATCCTAAGATGTTTGAACTTCCAGCAAAAAAATTCTAAGTTGGTTTCTCAACTTCCATTATTTGGCCAGTGGCCTTTTTGAACAGCATATATTGTACTCTACTTTTCAATTCCTTCTAGACATTTCAACCATTTCATTGTGTGCAGCCAGCACCAACAATCCTTAGCAGATACGTCACTAGAAGTTGTTTCAAATGAATTGATAATTTCAAATTTTACCTTGAGGCTTATCCGCAGCGAATTAATAGATGTCTCTATTAAGCATTTCTCAGCCTCATTTCGACAGATCAAAACCTGCAACAGTTGCAGACATTTGGTATGCAGTAGTGATGAAGAACAATATTAGGTAACTGAACATCATTAGAAAGGGTACGGTTAAAAAATAAGAATTCAGATTTGATAACTGATAATGACCAACAAGAGGTGGCTAAGTCAAGAAACCACAAAGCCATTGCCAAACATCTTTAATCTGAACAAAGTTGCTATGATATCAGAATATAATAGCTACATCCAAGGGTCCCACTCGCTTTTGCTGCACAGAACTTGTATGATCTGTCTCGTATTACATGTAACTATTTGTTTAGAAACTGGTCCACAGTCCACACACGCAAGGCAGGCAAACCAGCAAGTGGAAGACATAATTTTTGAACTTCAAACCTAACTCTAAACAATGCTTTAAATATCTAAAATTGAGAAATGACCTAATTATGTTACTTCAATCAATTCAACAAAGGAGGAAGATAATAAAACCCCAGATTCAAAATTGAGTTCATTAAGGAGAAAGCAGTTAACACCCAAAGGTTGAACATCTAAAAGAGCTTGCAAGAGAAAGATCTTAACTTATCCCAAAATGAGACTCTAGAATCTAAAAGCACTAATAGATTCAAACAACAGGAAGCAATTGAAGAAACAATAGCAAGCTATCATTCTCATTCTTAACATTAAAGGGCTTAACCCATACAAATCGAAATAAGGCCAATATAAATGTAAACAGTTGTACTCAGACAACCCAGAGACCCCGCCTCCTCAGTTCATCAAATATATGCTGAGAACAAATAGAGTATCTTTTAGAATTTCAGAATTTAACTGCAAGATCTATCATTGGAATTTTGACGAAGTGCCCATTCCATGAGGCAAATTTCAGAGCACGCAGAAGCTCAAAAGGAAGAAATGGAGTATATAAGCAAATTGGTTATTATACTGGAGCTGATTTTAGAACGTAATTTTGTTCCAAAAAAAAGTGATAAGATGGACCTTACAGGATCTAGCAGGAGTTCGGGGCTGGTCCCGCACAGAAATTAAGAAAGAGCCACAATCTTCATGAAGAAAAAATTCGAACATTGGTGAATCACATTAAGGAGACTAGTGTCCAGAGTTAAAATATGCGTATATTCTGTTATCCCTTTAATCACTTCAGCACTCAGAAGTCAGAACAAGTTAGCTTAATTGTTTCGTTACTTTTGTATCAAAGTTGTTTACAGAAGAAACAGCCAGCTCCAGGGAGCAAAAGGGGGACAAGAAAAGGAAGTAAAAAATTTGATCATACTTTAGTTCAACCTCTGGCTTGTTATGCCTTTCAACCTCTTGACATGGAAAGTTCTGCAACCAATATGAAGACATAAAAAAACATGTTATAAGATCTGTCAGAATAAAATGTACGATTTAGAAGATGGTTTTGCAGGGGCTTAAGTATCAATTCGAGGACATAAGTTGAACCGCGAGAAGCTGCATTAAAGGACATAATAGAAGAATCGATCATGCCAATACTGGTCTAAATCTCCAAAGCAATGCAAAATTATTGTCTGGATTATCATCGTACTACAAATTCACAACTTCCACAACAATGCGTACCTGCAAGCACATTGCAGCCTCGAGTGTGTTCCTTATGCAGGTCAAGTATAACCGTGATGTGCTAGCCTGAAATTAGCCCATATCCAACAGAAAGGATTACGAACTAACAAAGTAATCAAACTATAATTATCAAAATTTGAGGCAAAGATAGACAGTGGCAAGCTGAAACACAATAACGAATCAAAATTCAGAAAAAGTAAAAGGGTTAAACCATGAGCGGGAAGATGACGAATGAAGGGTTTTGCGAAAATTATGTTCTATTATTTACAAAACAATCTTTACAAAATTTCAAACCCAACGTCATCAAACAGTCAGGATGGCCGAGTGGTCTAAGGCGCCAGACTCAAGTTCTGGTCTTCGAGAGAGGGCGTGGGTTCAAATCCCACTTCTGACAATTTTTTCCTAATTCGTGGACAATTTTAAATTAAAAAGATATTTATTAACAATTTTAAATTAAAAAGATATTTAGTTTAAAAAAAAGCTATATAAAGTTTTTTTTTTATTGACAAAAAGCTAATTTGAGTTCTTTCAAAAATTATTTAAAAACTCCTTTGATTTAAATAAATTATATATTATTTTATTATAAAACCAAGTTAAAGAGCAATTAAAGGAAAGAGGATATAGAAGAGTGTAATAAAGTCAATTTACAAATATTTTGAAATCCCAAATTGAGTCTATAACTTAATTAGCGATTTGTTGGATTTTACAACCTGATTTAAAATTTCTCTATTCTAAATATCTTTATATAGGATTTTCCTAAAAGGTTAACTTACATTAATGTATTCCTTGTTAAAAGATTGTAGTGTTAATTTTTCTCCGAAAGCCCATAGTTACATGCTTTTATTAACCAACTGAATAGAGAAGTTTTCATAGAATTACATTAAGGGTGTTTTACGTGCTAATCAACCTTAAAATAAGTCTGATTATGTTGTAGTTTTCTTTATATACAAAACTAGGGTGAAAGGTAAGTTACATCAATGTAATCCTTGTTAAGAGATTGTAGTGTTATTCTCTCTTCTCCTTTCTTGACCAACATTGTCTGATGTTGACCAACAGCCGACACCAGTAAACACCACTCTTCACTATCGTCCACCACTAGCCACACACTGTCCCATTGCAGGCCACCATCCAACTTTGTTATCAGCCATGTCTTCCTTTGTTGCCAGCTTTTCTCTACCATCGTCCGCCACCAATCACCATCATTTACGTCCCTCTGACGTGGCCATCACCCACCTCTGTTTACCAGTTCATCACTTCATTGTCCTTAAGGATCATTTCAATGTTTTTAAAACTTATTTTCATTCAATTTAGAAATGAAAAATAAATTGGTTTACATCATCGTCTGTCGATCAATCAAAATTAAGCTATCGTTATTGCATTATATCACATTGTGTTGCATGATATTCCTTTCCATCGATGCTCTCACACGTAATCAACCAAGTGTGCGCCATACGGGTTTTTAAAGTGTTGCCAGGAGTAAACGCTTCTAAGAAAATGACAGTTTCAAGGGCTCCTGCAACGTACAAGAGGAGGCGCAGCAACTATTCTTCATGTTCAGTTTTGTCGCCGGAAACCTGTAACAATGGAGCAATAGCTATTGTTGTGCGTGAAATTGGCACCGAGGAATGTTGTCTTGAAGAGTGGTGAGAAACATGGGTTTTGGTGAAGCTGGTGGTGGCATCTATCAGTATATTTGGAAGGAAATGGCGTACGTTCGCTTTTCATGGGGAAAAGTTAAGCGCCAGAACTGCGTAGAGTACCCTTCTCCCATCATCTTATTCTTTATTATTTTGAGAAGTCGATATCCCATTCAATATGGGGGAGAGAATTATACTACTCAAGATGTCAGGCATATTCTAAGCAGTTAAATTTGTGAACAACTTAATTCTTAGTAACTTATTTAAACAATAGTTTAAGATTTTTCCTTGAAAAAAATAGAGCATGTCCCAGTTGATATTAAGATATTACTTCACAAATGCCAACAATCTCACTCGAATTTTGCATAGTTTTGCGTTTACTTGGACAGCAAGTCATACTAGGAACCAACAAACGGTAAATTCAATCATTCCCAGAGAAAAGGCCAACACCCATCAATTTACAATCAGGAAATGAGGCACAGCTGACTCAGGACTGGCAGAATTCTAATTTAGATGGGCTTGAGCAACATCATCTGGTCATCAGAATCCAAAAAAAAAAAAAAGCCAAATATGTCCACCACCCGGATACAATAGTTAATTCATCTACTTCAAAATTTAACATCAACATGTGTAATTCTACACCAAAAGCAAAAACACAACACAAAATGCAGTCATAGCAAAGCCTCATAAGTTAACACAAAAACATGTGATAAAAAGACCTCTGATCAGTAGCAAATATATTATTCGAATAACAAGCATTATCAAATCCTAGAATACCAATAAATCCACATACGTATCTACCAAGCAAAAGATCAAAACCAACTCATGCGCTATTAGGTTCAATCTTAAGATTTTCTAAAACCTTAAGCAATCCAAGCTCAGCAAAAATCAGAGATAAATAATCCTATAACCTCAAACCCACCAACTGTCATCCATCAGTACCTCCTTGGGTAACGATCCATAAACCGACCTGAAGGGCACTCATATGCCAGGTGACCACGGCCACCACAATTGTGACAAATCATTAAGGGCCCCATACAATCCCTACTCATGTGACCCAATTGCTGGCAGTTTCTACATACCACATCACGGTACCCACCGCCACGAACACCCCCACTGCGGTCTCCAAGAAGATTGGATTTTGGACATTGTCTAGCCACATGCCCAGAAACATTGCACAAGTTACAGATGGGGTCATTTGGACAATCACGTGCCAGGTGGCCAGTCTTCCTACAGTTGTTGCATGCCTTCTCATTTGTACAGTCTGCAGCAATGTGGCCCTGCTTATAACAGTTATTACACAACCTCAAGTCCCCTGGAGGTAGTGGCGGAGCAGTGCATTCTCTGGCACGATGTCCAGCTTTACCGCAGGTATGGCAAATGCCCTCATTGGGACAGTTGTTAGCCATGTGGCCAGGTTCTCTACAATTCCAGCACAGCGATTTTGTTGTGCATTCAGAAGCAATGTGCCTAACAAAGTATTTAAAAGCACAGCAATACATATTAGCCACAGAAGTCAAAAGGCATGATAATGGATACAATCATAACATGTAAATGATAAATGTCAAATTACAACTGCAGTAAATCATAGATCAGGAAATGCATGGAAGTATCAGATGGAAATGAAATAAATAACGTCCTAGCCAAGTCACTTTAATTAGGTAATTCCCAGATTGATCAGTTATTAAGATACAGACAATAAGTTACATACCCGGGTAAGCCACAGTTGTGGCAGATTGCAACATTAGGACATTCTCTGGCATAATGGCCAGGCCTTTTGCAGTTCTTGCACAAATTGTCTCGGCTGAAAGAAAAATCACATGAGGGTTACAATTGCACCATAAGAGTAAATATATTCTAAATCAAAAGGCTTGTCAGGGGACTCCTTGAATTTATGAAGTCAAAATCACTAAAACACATTCATAAAATCTCAAAGCAATAGACACAGGAAGAAAGAAGACAGATTACTCAAAGATAAATAAAAATAAAAAATTCTCATAGCATATAAAAGTACCAAAATTAATAAAATACCCAAAAATTCAATTCAGAGTACCAATTCCCCCATGAATAAAAATAAAATCCAGAAATACTGCATGTAGATTCTATGCAGCTCCTAATAGCTACAGCATTCTGTCTGCATAAGCTATAACTACTGTATTCATTTAGAAATCATAGTCTCAACAATCCTTAGCCTTCGTAACCAGTGCGTATAGTACACAACGGAAACAGCAAGTAAATAGTGAAAATCTAAATAACCTGACGCCCCGGCGTGAATCTCTCCGGTAAGGCGCATCACGATAGGAAAATCGATCAGATCTAATCTTCCGATCCATTGGGCTCCTGCTCCTGCTACGGCTCCGGCTCCTGCTATCTGAACTCATTTTCAAAATTCACCTTTCCTAAACTCTACCACAATTGATCAGGAAAACTACCAACACCACCTGCCGCTGCCTCCTCCCTGTCCACATCACAACCACACATCCAAGATCATCCACAAGCCAAACCAAATCCCTTACTTCCCCGTCCAAACATTAAAACCCCAAATTCCAACAGTAAAGAGTATGCAATTTTCAACAAGCAATCCATCTCACATCAATCAAAGATCACTGTACACAGCACCAAAAAAAAGGATTAGTCCTTGGCTCACTCCTTATGTTTCCCAATCAAGATATGATACAAAATTGCAATTTTGTATAGAAAGAAAGAGAGAAAGAGAGGGGAAGAGGGAATCGAGAAGGAGAAACAGAGGATTCAAGAGAGAAGAAGTGAGAGAATCAAGAGAGATAAGAGAGAAACATTTATGAACTATTTCATTATCACTCACAGACCAAGAGATACAATAGGTAAGGACATCTATTTATAGGCTTATACACAACCCTTCTAAGTAAACTAACAACCATCCTTCTAATTTCCTAACTAACAGACTTAACAGCTGCCATTAGCCTAACGGCTATATCCCTTAACTAACTCTAATAGACTTTTAAATCTTTATTATGTTTACATATCAAGATAAGTGTAGGTAAAAGAAATGGGATGATATAACTCCACCTTGTCAGTAATTGGGCTGAATGGTTGTCTACAAATGAATATCAAAGACTAGGAGACTGACGCACACAGGACTCTAAGTAAAGGTAAGCTTCATGAGCAATAGTTTTCTTCTTGCAAGGGTATGCAGAAATAGATCATAGGAAAAGACAACTAAGAAAAGGACAAATTCATAAGGTGAACTCAAAAGCCAGCCGAATCTTGCCAGTGGAAGTGACAATTCACAATTTTATTGGAAAAATGCCATGTATTCTTGGAAAGCCAATTGTCCATAATTAGAGGCTTTTACATCTTAGTATAATAATCCAACTATCCAAGCATCCAAAATATAATCGTTTCCTCATTTACTCTCCTAAAAGAACCACTTTCCATGTCAGTTTATTCATCTACAACTATTATAAGAGTTTTATATCTTCTTTTTACTGAAATATAAAGCTGCTTATCTACCATTCCAACAACATAAAATGTTGCCTCAAGAGAAAATACAAGACCATTATCCTAAACAGCTAAACCACAAGTTGTCATAAGGGGCAGCATCTCAAAGCAACATTCATGTCCCATAATGTTCCCTGCTCTGGACTCCTTCCATCTATTGAACTGCTTCAACAAATACCAAACTTCTCCACCACATCTCACCCCTTCACCACAGCACATGGCACAATCACGTTGCTGAGTACTGACACCATCCAATACAAGTTCCCCTTTCTCAGTTTTCAGTTTTAAGCACCAAAAGTTTCAAACTGAGAATGCCATGGGCACATTCTAATGGTATCAAAACCAGGTCATGAAGAATATACAAAATAAGAATTCTTCTTTCTTATCTGCCTCTTCCAATTTTGATATGTTATTGTCAAAGAAAGGAGACAATATTTTGGGACACTAACCATATGCAGATATTAGTGATGAATATTTTAAATTCATTCTGAAAACATAAGATATTCCACTCAGCTACCTCTCAAAGGCAGGAAGTTCACGATGAAAGCAAGATCAGATGGATGACCTTATCAATTGATGAGGCTTTTTGTCTGAATCAATATTTCACACTCAACTTCTCAGACCTTTCAGAATTAAATAGCGCCCTGGAATTTTACTTTCACAAAACCCAAAATCTAATATTAGCATCTTACTTACATGACTATAAACAAAGCCTTCACTTACGATTTCACCTTCTTCTACTCCTCATTCTTAGACAACATTAGCGTCCAGCATACAGCAACCCGAAAGTGGCAAACCCAGACAATTAACTCTAACCCTAAAAAATAGACAGAAGAGAAAGCACAAAATCTCGAGTTAGAGAGGAGAGGGATAACGAACCTGAGCTCTGCTACGGACGGTAGCAGTAAGTATGAACGATATCAGAGGAATGATAAAAGAAGCTGAAGGGGGTGATGATCAGAGAACGTTAGGATTCAAGGAGGGCGAACCACGCAACGCAAAACATTCTCAGATTTGAGTTTTTTCCCCCTTAATAATAAATGGGGTTCGAAAATGGGTCTGAAGGCCAGTGACAAGTACGAAGCCGGGGAGTGTAACCAGTGGAATCTGAGTTTACTTTTGCAGAAGTCCAATTTCGTGGCCCAATAAGACTAAATAGAGCCCAATAAATTATTTGCACTCGATCTTGACGAGGGGCTGTGATTTGAAGAGAGCATGGCTTCATCTAGCGATCCACAAAAAGCCACGTGCCCCTAAGTTGATTTAGGCAAAATCAAGGCTACAAGCTACGACCATGAAAGCATAAGATGGCCATTTTTTTTTACCCCTCTTGGATATGAATCACCCTAATAGAGGTGAGTATGTTTCGAGACATAATTAATATTTGAGAGATTGCAAGTCAAAATATAACTTTTCTTATATATTTATCTTGAACATTGTAAAAATATTTTCAAAAAGTTATAACAAACAATCATTAAATATAGGTGTCCCTTACGTCATAAATTCAAACCACATTTTAACCATCTTTTTTTAGTGAAAGCCTAGAATGAAATCATCAAATGGAATCAATAATGGAGATGAAAAGGTAAGGTGCATCCTGTGAAGAAACCAATAGCAGTTCTATTGTCTTCCAAGCAGTTATTCTAATTTTCTTGTATAATTTCAAGAAAAGTTGAAAAACGAATGAGTATGTAAATGATATTCTCTTTTTTGTATCAGCTTGGCAGACATGAAAAATAAAGGAAAATTAGGAGAGAGAATAGACTTACATATTGGGCGAATCCACATTCAAATGCTTCCTAACTCGAAAAAGAAAATGCTCATGTAATTATTAGACTATTAAAACCTAAATGGGATTGACATATCAAATTAATAGAACAAGAAAAATATTATAAGAGAAGAGTTGCTAAAATACTCGGAATGAGGTTCAACTGAGGGAGGCAGGTACTATTTATAGAGGTTTGGTGAGACCACTAATTAAGAAGCTATGCGCACTCCTACCTACCCTCAAAGAAACGATCAAGATTTATTCTTGATTAACTTTCTAATATGCAGTAACTTGTTTTTCAATTCACAAATCTATAATTAATGCTGGTTTGTTTCTTATTTATTAAAGTTATTTATTTCCTGATCAAATAGTCCAATTCATTAAGGGCGGACCTAGACTCAAGATCAAAAAATGAATTGTGCCATTGATCATTTCTTAAATATGAAAAAACTTTAAAAATCATTAGAAAATGATTTTCCAAAATAAAAATATATTTCTCCTGTCTTGCATCAAGTTTGGAAAAAGGCATTTGTTATTCAGGGGGAAAAACTCAATTGTTCCTTCATTCTCAACTTCCCATATTAGTACCATAATTTACAAGCTTCATGTTTCGATGATATTTCAAGTAGGGGTGATCAAGACTGAACATCAGACCCGACCGAACTCAATTCAGTTATTCAATTTCGGTTCAGTTTTAAAACAAGCTTATTTTGGTGTTCGATTATGTAAATATTAATTCAGTTATAACCACAAATTAAAGCTAAATGACGTGGTTATATATATATATATATATATATATATATATATTGCATTTCAGGCTTTTAGCTATTCAGAACTTTGTTTAACGATGACTTTCTAATCCACCCAACACTCACTGTTGGGCAATGTCCATGTTAGAATGATTCCCTTCTACTCATCTTTCACTCATAATTGTTATCTGCCCAACTTTGAAATTCATATATTTCATTTTGAATGTCACATTAAAGTCATAATTTGATAATATAAGTTTTTGACTGCTAAATGTTACTCCAAATACCAGGTAGCAAGTCTATAATTTATTTATCAATAGTAAAAGTAATTTTTTAGTTCTTTGAAAAAGTTTTAATTTAGTCAATTTTATAAATAAATAAAAAAAATAATCCTTTAATTTTGTAAATATAGTAAAATTTTCCCCTCTGACACTTTAATTTACTTAATGGAAAAGCTTGCGTGGAATTAAATTAATTTACCTATCATAATTTGAACTTCCTCGCTATGCCAACAAAATGAATAAAATGCACTAATTCTTCTTTCTTTCAACTCTGATAAGAATTTTATTTTTTGAAAAAAAACTCATTTTGAATGTCCAAATCTAGGATTTTTCTTATGAAAAATTTGAGGTTAAGAAAAAAAATATTAATGACGTTAAGAGAAAATATTTGTTATATCAAGAGAATTTGAATCTTAGAAAGAAAACAAATTTCTACTATAATTGTTAACAAGACTTTCTACCCGTGCGTTGCACGGATAATTATACTCTACAATGATGAAAAAAAAATAACAAACAATCGTATGTTTGTAATGAATTATTTTGTTGTCTAAATACAATTTTACTTAGTACATACTCAGGGGCGGAGCTTGGGACAAAAATTTGGGGGGCCAAATGTATAGTCATTAACTAATTAAAATTTTTAACATTATCCAACATTTTTAAAATATTCAGATTTAAAATAAAATTATTTTAACAATTCTAATGTATAAGATAACATGCCAATTTCTAGTATAGATATCATATCAATTACAAAATGAGAAGATATCATGAAATTTCAAAAGATTGCCTATTATATAATATATCAAAATATTTAAAGTTAACAATGTAATTTACAATACAAAATTAATAAAACACTATACTAAATGAAATAATTAAAAATTACTTTCACTGAAAGTAATGCTCTTTATTCTTTTAATGACTTGAAATCATCAATAATTGAATCAGTAGCGAAAGTGTCAGTTATTTCTTTTTCAATATGAATTATTATATTATTTGCAGTAAAATCATCTTCCATCTTGTTACGTAACCTTATCTTAATTGTTTTCATTACTGAAAAAGAGCATTCTGTGGTAGCTGTTGAAACTGGAAGAGTTAATAAAAAGCGAATCAATCGATCAATCAAGTAATATACCTTAGATTTCCCTATTTTCATTAAAGCACAACATAATTCAAGTAGAGTTCATAGATTATTCAAATCTGGATGACTAGAAGCGTCAATAACAAAACGTTGAAGTTCAGGCTTCAAAATTATTTTCTCTTGCTCAGTAAAATCAATAGAATAGTATTTTGCAATAAGAGTGCAAATATTATCAACATTGAAAGCTTTATAAACATCCTTAGGAATCAAATAAGAGCTAAGTGTCAAAAGCTCGAAAATTTTAAATTGTCAACATCTCAGGAAAGGGAATGAAAAAAAGAAAAAAAAAAGAGGGAAAAATGTATTTTAAAAAATTGAGGGGGCCAAAATTAAATTTTACATTATATAAAATTTCTTTAAAAAAAATCTAAACTAAATTTATTTTTTTTTGGGGGGGCCATTGCCATAACAAAGCTTCGTCTTTGTACATACTGAAATGTTCTGAATAAAACCTACCATATTTCTATGAATTAATCAAAAGATTTTGGAACACTTCTCTATAAACAACATTGACTGTGGTGTTGCTGCATTTACTGAACTCGTTGAGTATAAGTACTTTCAAACCACTGAAATTCTTTACCCTAGACAATGCAACATATAGTTGCCCATGTGAGAAGACCGGGCTTGGTAGGTAAAGACCTACATTTATCATTGATTGACCTTGGCTTTTGTTTATTGTCATTGCAAATGAAATAATTATTGGAAATTGTCTTCTTGTCATATTGAAATGCAGTTTTGTTTCAGATGGATTCATATCCATTCTGTGTATCAAAATCTCTTCACCAATGCTTGTGTCATTCAATGCCTTTGCCTTAATGACATTTTTCCCAAGTTGTGTAATTTGAAGCCTTGTTCCATTGCACAATCCTGCAGCTTGATCAATGTTCCTAATTAACATAACAGGTACACCAACCTTCAATACCAATTTATGATAAGGTATTCCAGAGCACTTTATTGCATTTAGGTATTCAACATCGTACAAATCCTCTAAGCTGTCATTTGCATCGTCTATCCGATTTATAGAATCTGAACTGAAGTACTCAACTGCATTTCCAGGTAATAAAGAACAAATGTACTCATTCAGTGTATCAACATTTTCTGTGGTTGGGGTTAGAATGGACCTATTGTTCAAGTAATCTTCATCGAATAGACGTTCTATTAAATTTGGGTAAGTAGAATCAACTATACACTTAATTGGATTGCAATCATCATAAAGCAACAAACCTTCTGGAATTTCGATGTCTGCAATACCATCATGTGGTAATCCAATGTCTCCATATCCTACAAGCAGCAACCATTTTGAAAATAATTTTATTCTTTGTTGCTCAATTGGATTTGTGGAAGAATTTAGCCTCATATTCTTTGTCAATCGCAATAATTTGCATTTACTCCAGAGATAAGATGCGTTGATAGATGCATTAACAATATCAGCTCGCCCACATTTTGGTATGACTGGAAGAATTTGTCTGAAATCTCCACCCATTACAACACATTTTCCTCCAAATATGCAATTGCTCTTCATTAAGTCCCTTAACGTTCGGTAACAGCCTCCATACAATGTTTTTTCATCATTGGTGCTTCATCCCAAATAATGATGTCCGTCACTTTCAGTAAATTTGCCGTAGGCGAGTGATGTGTGATTGAACACATAGAGTCTTCATTGATGTCGATAGGTATACAAAACCTTGAATGTGCAGTTCTACCGGATGGTAGGAGAGTAGCAGCTATTCCACTTGATGCTACGTTAAGTATGATTCCACCATTAGATCTTACAGTAGCTGTTAATGCATTCCATATAAATGTTTTACCAGTTCCACCGAATCCATGCAAAAAGAAGAAACCGCCTTTTTTTGAAGAAAGAGCACACATGATCTCATTAAAAACTTGCTTTTGTTCATCAGTCATTAATTGTTGCAATCTTTCTGACTCCTCACTCTCTTTTTGCTTGTTGTAGTTTAACTCTTGAAGAATTAGCTGATTCGAAATATCAATGGTGTTGTCTTCAGCTGGTCTAGGCATTGATGGGTAGTCGTCTAGACTTCTACCGTTGCGTAGCAATAGCTTATGAATTATTGTTAGACCTGAAGCCTCTTTATTGGCAAATGAAATCTGCAGATCTTTTGTAAACAATAGAATGTATTATACGAATTATCATACACAAAACAAAACGTACATTTTAAGTAGACATATCAGCTATGAAAAGTAAGATCCAATGTTAGAATTATTCTTAATGTAGACAGATAATGTTGTATACATGAATTTCTAAACATGCTAACAATTGAATATTAATAATAATAATATTATTAAAGTACGCTTGTATAGTAGGAAACATAGTTAAAATGTTTAATGTTTAACTAACAATATTTATATTAATATGGCAAAGTTATGATGCATAATAAAAATGTTAAAGTGCAACGTCAAAATATAGGTAATCACATACCGGGAAACCGTTGGTCGCCATGACTAATATGTAGCAAATCTTCACAAATTAATTCTTTCGTTTGTTCCCAAACAATAGCAGGCTGAGATAAACAATGGCTTAATAACATGCTTGTGAAAAATTGACGTAGATAATTTCCTGATGCCCAAGATGATGCCTCTTTAATTGCATCAATGTACTCTTTGTCATCATCTAACAATCCAAGTGCATAACATGCTTCTCTGAATGTGGGAAAAACTACATTATTAACAGTTCTGATATCTTCGTAATTCTTTGGGCCACGGACCTTTGTAAGCAACAAACGAAGATAATATAGTTCTCCTTGAGCTGGTGTACAATGACCCATCTTTCCAACTGAAAATCCACGCTCATGAAGTTTCCAAAATCTTTTCTCCCTAACAAACGTAAAGTGGTTGGGGAATTGAGAATAAGTAAGTGTTCTTGCATATGTGTCATCTTTATTTTTATCAAACCAAGCAAGGAACATTGATTCTTTAACCCTTGGGTTGTTTATAAGGGAAGACATCGTTTCACCTTGAGTGTAATAAATTGACTGCTGTTGAGGAAGATGGAAACTTAATCTCTCCACAGGTGGATGTCTATGATGTATATCAAAACCAAAAATTCTCCATGATGCCTCACATGAAGATACATACCTACAATTGAGGTAGTGAGAAATTTCATCAAACGATTGTTGAGATTCGTGACCATCGTTGTTGTTATATATACCAGCTATAACACGGTCATTCCCTTTACTTATGTATTTAAAAAGGTACTTGATGGCACGTGATTGATTTGTCTTCTCAATGTTTAAATGTGCACAAAATAATTTCATCAATCTGGGATTATAAGGGACGACAAATCTGTTATCAAGTTGGACACCCTTTCTTGACACCATACGACCGTCATCTCTCCTCCGATATGTTGGATAACCATTTTCATCCAAAATTGTACGTTCATTAAATCTTTTGGGGAAATATTTTGAACACTTACCATCTTTCATGCAAGGTGCATTTCTTGATGATCGACCACATGGACCATGAAGCATGTAACTTCCAACTAATTCATATAGTTCTGGATCTTCAAGTTTATCAGGTATCTCTGCTGATATGAGTTGGTCAACATCAAATGGTGTTGTAATTTTGTCCGAGTCACACAACCATAGTATGATATGTGCATGTGGTAACCCTCTTTTCTGGAACTCAATAGCGTATACATCTATAATTGCAAATATTAAAATGTTAGTTATAATGATTACATGTTAACACAAAATACAAAATTAGTAATTATCATTACAATGTAACAACAAAGATTCGGTAATGTTACACGTATGTTAACTTAAATAGTGTAATAGTTTCATTTGTTGATATCAAATTAACATTAAATACTTTTAATGCAAATTATAGACATAACTAAAATGATGAAGTTGATAATCCATTACATGTAAATATGCTAGACACACACACACGTATGTTAACTTAAATAATGTAATAGTTTTATACTATGATATCAAATTAACATTAAATACTTTTAATGCAAATTATAGACATAACTAAAATGATGAAGTTGATAATCCATTACATGTAAATATGCTAGACATATGAAATTTTAATTTTATTTGTGTAGAAATTAAAGAAAAGAATGTACCTGCTTTAATTGATCCAAATATCTTCTCATCCTTTAAAGTCCGCATTAAGTTGTGCAATTTCATGTGGAACATCCTGCTCAATATGTCTGGTCTGTCACATGGTTTTAAACCATCTTGGTCACAATGACGAGTAATCTCTGGTCACATTGGGTTGCATGTAAATGTAACAAATATATCTGGATAACCAGCCCAAGCACAAATGGCCATGGCATCTTGATAGTTTTGAATCATGTATCGTGCGCCACCAGTAAAAGAAGAAGGTAGAATAACTCGCCGTCCTGTTGATAAAGGGTCTGTCTCTCCTCTTGTGACTGCATCTGTTAGTCCACTATAAAGATCTACTCTTAATTCCTTTTGATGCTTTCTTATGTATTCAAGCCTATCGCTTTCAACCATTGAGTAACCGTCAACAATAAATTGTTGCATTAATTTTTTACCATGCAAGATGACTGATTTTTCAGACTTCCTCCTCATTAAACGGAATGCCAAGTATTCCCTTGGTGTTAGTTTCTTCTTCTTCTTTGTTGTTGACAGCGATTCCTGAGCATGTTGATTTGTTGAGTCATATCCGTTGTCTCCATATGGAAAAAGCAATGGATATTGCAGTGGGAGATATGCCATGTGTAGCTCATCAATCCTCTGTAATTCTCCAGTTTGTCGTTTAACAATAATGTCTCTCTTCGTGTAAGATTTGTCAAAATCTCCTACAATTAGAGCAGCAAGCTCAGCCGATGTTGGCATATTATATTGGTTAGAGAGTCCATTTGAGTTGTTACTTCTAATTAGTCTTATACTAACTTTAGGGATGACATTTTCCTTAATTATTTCCGTAGCTTTTCTATATTGTTTGACCACACAGTTGTGCTTATCTAAGCATTGTTTCAACATTTCAACAATCTTGTGATCCAAATTTTCTGCCCCAACATGACGGCTGTTAAAAAATATAAAACACATCATTTATTTCATGATATGTTATATATGATTTAAAAAAAATGTACAATGATAGAAAAAATTAAAAATAACTCTTACCTCACAGTTGATATTCGATTTGAAATTTCATTTTCGGTGTCGTAAATATATAGTTGTGCGTAAACCGGTGGATTTCCATGAGGGGGCAATAAACTGCCAATCAGATGGTGATTTTGTCCTGAAAGGACAAATGAGTAAGGGCCGCCTCCTCTAGAGTTGATTGTATGGTCTATTCTACCTCCCATGGAGGTGAAAGAAAACATATTGTTGTAGGTACGGATATTTTTCAAAAAGCTTTTAGATTGTACTGATTGTTTGCAGGAAAAAAGTTCCTCAAGCTCTTTAGGAGGGCTTTTTAATAAAGGCACAATAATCTTTCCATTACAACAGCAAAGACCAAACTGTGGAATTACATTTTTTTTCAGACTTTTCAGTTTTTCTCCAAGCCACATTTCAGCACCACAAAATTGACATTCATGACAAGCATCACCGTCATCTAAATATTTTGATTGAAATGTCAAAGTGAAATTGTTCTCGGGCTCTTCACTATGTTTTGAGCCATAATGCCCATCGGTAGCAAGTCCTGAATCTGCTAGTATCATTTCAAAGATCATTTGTTTAAATATAATAGATATTTATAATACACAACATAGAAATGTGAAGGAAATTTTTCTGATACCTACCTTGATATATTTGAGGATTTAGCCTACTGCATAAATCAGTTGCCACATCACGAATTTGTTTCAAAGATTTCTTTTCATGCTTCTTTTGATTGACAGATTGTGATGTCGGTTGAACTGAAGGACTAACAGTAACATTGTTTTTGTTTGTTAGACAACTGATGTTGGTCTGCATATAATTTGAGCAACTTGCTGGTGTATTAGTGATATCGGATAATACAGATTGGTTGAAAGCCTCTGGTGTTGGATTCAAAATAGAAGACCGAAGACTTGGCAATTCGGATTGACTTTTGTTTCCTCCAGAATCCATCATCGGCTGGTTAAGTAAGTCGTCAGAAACGGCAACAGAATCAGGGAATCTATTCGCGTCAGCACTTTCTGAACATATCCGTTTTCCTATATATTTAGGTGATTAAAACATCATTATAAAAAAGTAACGGATATAAATGAATAACATTTTAATAGCGAAAAAAATGACTGACCTCTTCCTCCATTCTGGGTGGTTTTAAGAAACTCAGACCGTTTCTTCTTCATTACTGGTATTATTTGTTCAGAAGTTTTAAGAATGATGAGTGGTTTTTTTTTTCATATCATCGTTGATTTGCTATGTTGAATCGTTAAGTATGTAATATGTAATTATCATTACATTCAACATGATGGAACCCAACCTCCATTGCGCATTATCATAAATGATAAGAATGGATGGCCTTTTTTTTCTCGCAGAGAAGTAACGTACAGATTTGATTCAATCATATATGGACGGATAGATTTCTTCATGAAATTACAACTGATGGCATGGATCACCATATAAGCAAACTCTCAATTAATGATGAAACGGTATTAACATTTAATGGATGAAGGAAAATTTTACCCAGAATTGATGACTGATTTACGTTGCTTATAGGAAATTGTGCTTGGAGATAAGGTTTGAATGAAATTAATTCTCTTAATTAACTCAGTTGACGCCAATTATATACAGTAATTAATGCATGATTATATACACACTTATTTCAACTACTTTTGTTTCTCAAGCAATTAGGTTTCATTAACACCTTTAAAAATTATTCTGTAGTATTTTGAAAATCGTTTTACACCTCATTTATCTTGGATGTGTTTTTCAGCCAATCAAATTCAAGTTTAAATGAAATGTAATGGTCATAAGAAATTCAATAATGCATAACAAACTAAAGTAACTACATAACTCGTCCATTTCGGATGGTGAAAAAATTCACGGTTTGACAAAGTATGTTTCAGTTAATTAAATGAAACAGATAGTACTTGGCATAAATTAATTATTAATTATTGTAATCATGACTAATATTTAAACTTTGTGAAAAACCACTAAATTTTTAGAGAAAGAGTCCCAGTAACATTAATTGAAATAAAAAAGGAGTGGTAAAAACGAAGGGAAAAAATAAATAAATTTGAAATTCCACCGGTTTTTATAAATAAGATAATTATATACGACGTTATAATAAACCCCACAAAAAAAAAACATAAGAAAACTTTCCAAACAATGTTATAAACGTAAATATTTTTCTTTACATAATAAAATGTACGTGCATAAGAAAACGCCAAAAGTTGCATGTACCACAAAGTGCATGAAATAATTTGTAGGTTCAGACAAATTAAAATAAACATACTCTCATCAGTTTAATATTGACAAGGGCTAGGGACATTTTATTCAAACAGATTTAATGATGTAGAAGAAGGTTAATTTTAATGACCAATCTGATTAACATACGCGTGGTTGAAAAGAAGACGAAACTTAACGTAATAGGTACAATATCACTTTAGTTATATATTCTGCACAAAATGCTTATATTGTAAATTTTTACACAGTAAAGTAATGAGGAAGGTTGACATTGTTTAATTTTATGTTGAAAGAAATTTCCTTTTAAAGATTTTTTTTGCACTTTGGTGATAAAAGTATCTGGTATACAATGTAAATAAGACTGATTGACAAATAGAATGTGAACAACAGTCTTATGTGGAGCTTTAATTTATCAAAAAAAGAGGAATAACATTAAGGAACTGATAGACAAATTGTGACATAGTTTGGAAAACATTACAAACAACATAGTAAACAATTCAAATACTGAAAGAACACCATTATGTCGGGATCATCATGACAAGTCTTTCTGGTAAACATGACCAAAATCATTTTTCCTTCTTTACGTTTTTGATAGGTTTCGTGGAGCTCATTTTCGAGGTGCAAAATTCCGAAAGTCCAAGGTCTTCACATTCACTTGTAATTTCATTGCCAAGCATCTTTCTTTTTGTGTTAGCCTCAAGTGGTGTTAACAGTTGGGACATGGTATTACCATCATCTTCATTTACATTATCCTGTGATTCTGTGCGAACGGTGTCCCTGGAGGCAGTAGATTCCTACGAGGATACAAAATGAAGTCATATAATCATGACAATATTATTTTGAATAGTTTATTTACAAAAAGTCTTACCTCTATATTCTTTGTTATTTCTTCCTACAAATAAAAACAGAACGTTGAATTAATTAATTGTATCATTTACATTTGAATGGTACACATAAATGATGTTTCTGTGATAATATGAATATTAACCTCCTGATTTGAATATTTAAATTTTTCCAGCAAATGATTCTCAGCAGAAAACTGTGACACGCCAATGCTACTTGTCCGGTATTTTATGTTGTGGCTTTTTATCCGAAGTTTGACAATAACAACCTTGCCAGCAATTTCATTGAGCTCTTTAGGTATAGTAGTGTTTCTACCTTCCTGTATTTGGAAAAACAATTGAAAACAATATACATATATATATATATATATATATATTTATTAGAGTACATAAAAAAGAAATACTTTATTGTATACATCTTAAGAAATTTTTTACTACCTTATTCATATCCTCTTTAAGCTTTGTAGCAGATTTTCCCAATAACTCAGTGGCATGACAGTCAAAAAATATTACTGAACATTTGCCAGTGTCATCGTACACTTTATAGTGAACCTTATATCTATGAATTTAAATTGAAATGTTTGTTAAGGTAGTCAATTTAAACATAATGGTTATTATTCCGCAAGTATAATCAAAATAATGTCCTTACTTCAGAACAGTCATAAGTACATCCTTATCACACTTTGTACACCTCAGAGAGCCATTAGATTGATACTCAGGCTTCTTATCACAAGGACATGCATCATACACCCATCCATACAATGTTTCACATTTTTTAATAGTAACCTTTGTCACAATATCGCACTCCTAAACAACAAAGACATATTAAAACATTTTTATGTTAATAAACTATGACTAACATAATGCATACATGTTGAATAAACTAATATATAAAAGAACTCTAACAATAGTAAGACATAGACAAAAAAACATAATACTTACTTGATCTATCTTTAAAATGTCACACAATGGAATCCTTGTTTGGAAAGATAGAAGGGATTCAGAAGAGTATGTGGGATAATCCACATGTGATATTTGACTAAACAACTGGCTGCCAATAGAGTCTTGACTACAAAGTCTGTAAATGATATTTTTCCAAAGTTGAAATATATTGTTTGAAGTAAAAGAACAGATTAGCAATTGTAATTATTATACATTTGTGCAAAAAAGTCATCCTACCTTTCCTTCAGCATAGTTGCCTGTGTAATTTTTGGATTTAGGGATACTAAAGTAGCATTGAATGCATTACTTAAATGTCCATAATCTGATAAGAACAAAAGGCCATAAGTCAACATATCATCTCAAATTAAAAAGTTAGTCCTTCATTATATGCATTAAAATGTCATGGTTTGTACACAACTTGTGTTTCTAAGCAAAACAGACAAGCACTGTAATTGGAGGTTCCATGTCCTCAAGCTTCTTTCCATAAGTTTCCTCAACACAATCCCCCCAAAGAGTAATATTTATTATGTTTTCACTATAATTTACGAAAGGCAAGCTTAGGTAAAAAAAAACATGATAACTTAAATCATAACTACAATACCATGAAATATGTACATAAAATTGAAACAAAAATATATAATGGTATATTACTTTTCATCATCAATGGTAAAATTTAGCCTTTTTATAATATCAAACTCTCTTCTTTGATCGTGCAAACGTCCAAAAGCTTGCAAAAATCCAATGACATCTAAGATATTTTAATATCAAACGTTAACACAATGGTTTAGAAATAGTAGAGTCAAACGATGTATTGAACATTGTTAACATATATTGAGCAAACCTATTAATTCTCCATCACTGATCATGCCTTGTTGAATCTCTACAATGGTCTTGAAATTATATGCCTCCTCTAAGATGAGCACATCAGATTCTTCGATGAACGTATGTGGATGGAAGTTGAATTTCCACGGACCTGTGGTAATTCTATACTTATCATTATTATCTAGCACCTGAAAATTCTGGAAGTTGTAAACAAATCCTTCCTTAGGTTCGTCCAACAATTTGTCAATAAGATTTTTGTGTGTTGCAGAAACCTCGATATGTGAGCCCTACCAGATCAAATAGTTGCAATATTTATCAACTAATGGTTTCTACGTTTGTTGCATGAATTGTATCGAATCTGATACATGATTTATGAATATATAGTTACTTACCTTTTCGTCTGTCAACAACATGCCGACTTTCCATATCGCATATGGCGCAGACTTTTTTCTGACGACCCACTTCCTTAAAACCTTTGCGACGACAGATCACGTGTCCTTGCTATCGTTCACATCAGAAAACAAAGAATGACTCATGGCCTGATACATTAAAAGGATGTTAGCGATCAAATTGGAAAACATATATTATCAGGTGTTAGTTTTAAAACATGAGAAACTGAATTTGCTTACGATAAGGTTCTTTAACAAAATGAAAATAGAGATTCTTTGACAACAGAATCGTAGTGTGGGCTGTTTTAAAGTTTTGTAGAATACTGAGCCTCTTTAGCTTCTTATAAAGCCAGATGGTTGGCAGGAAAAGTATTGAACTCTGCACGTCGATTGTTTAAAAGGAAGGTATTAAACCCTAATCGTATATACAGTTGTACATTGAATACATCGAAAGTGCTTTACGCATGATGATCATGGCATTAAATGGGGTTTTATGTATATTCTTTTGACTTTTTCTTACTTGAAGCGTTTAATGATTTATTAAATTTTATGTAATTATTTTTTTATGGTTTCTTTTTTAGAGTATTAATTTGTTTAAAAACAATTAACATTGTTGATGTTTATTTTAAAAAATTTTAATACATAGTTAACCCTGTTAAATATATAAAAAAATGAAAATTATTTTCCACTGGTACGTAGATATGTTAGGGGGATTTGAATGGTTCATACATTTTTTTTAAAATTATGTAATCTGGACTTATGATTTAACACAAATGCATATGTTATATTGTTAAGTTTGAATTGTGGAAATACAATTATCATTGGAAAACTAAATGTGGGGGCTCGAATATACAAAAGTCTCATAACTGATATTATAATTCCTTCAATTTGAGATAATTTAATGCCTTTAGGCATTCGGTCCTGGTAAACGGAAGTTGATTATTGCACATTTATTACTAATTTATTCCACCCAACCATCTGAATGCTTCAATGTAACTGCCTGACTCCTCTATTAAAGTTATAAATGATTGTAAATTCAAGTTAAAAAGGGAAAATAAACTTGATAATTACTGATGACATATATACTATAATTATTGTGTTATAAAGGAGTTTTAAATTATCCCCTTTTTTTTACATGAATTCAAGTTCATAATTCGAAGTATGTACTGGTCTGATGTATCTTTACTTTAAATGTTGCTTCTTGATTTATCCATTTCTACGTCCAGTATGTATGCCAGTTACGTTGAAATAGCCAGTGGACATCTTCGTTCTAGTTGAAGAAGTGTTTCTTCATTTAATTGGTTTCACAAATGTAGTTTTAGTAAATGCCAGTTACGTTGAAACAATAATTCAAAGCATATCGCGCGACTTTAACCGAGAGCACACAGAACATTCCCACCACAATATTGTTTGACAGTTTGATTATTAAATTTCAAAGAGTGATATTGAACTTCATCCAACCACCTCATTCAATTACAAGTAATAATGATGCTCTTCTAGCATAAAGATCCATATCTGTACTAATATTGATATAGGATATTTATTGTACTGACGAGATGATAAAATACTGATATTAATCATAAATGCTGATATTAAACATAATAAAATGCTGATATGAAACATAATAAACATAACACGAGTTGTTCCACACCTAAAATGCTGATATTAAACATAATAAAAATAACATCCCATTTGTAAAACACAGATGACTTTAACAAAAACAGTTGTTCCACAATTAAAATCCATATGCACGAAATAAAGATGGACTAATTTAAAGAAAACAAAGATAACCACAAATTCATTCTCCAAGTTCCTGAATCTTTGCTGCCGAAAGTTCTAGAAAATTTGGATCTATGAAAACACGAGTTGCACCATCAACAGCAGAAATCTCCACACCTAAATGTGAGACAAAAGATAAAAAACAATGAGAAATCTAAGTCTTTGTTTAAAAATTTTTAAGTAGAACATGACGAATAGGATAAATGTCTCGGTTCTTGTTTTTTACCTCCTGTGATTTTCCCCATTATCTCTGCATATTGAACAACAACAAAAACACTAACATGTCCAGTCAACCTTTCCAACTGTGGTAGAGCACTTTCAAGTGCTTGTCCGTGCAAGATACATCTGACAACACACTGCTTTCTGCAAGAAAATAATCCACAATCACATTATTCTCAGATAGTGAAATATACACCTGATATAGTAAGACAAGCGACGACAGATAGTTCTATTAAATATTTTTACCTTTTGTCCTCTAGTTCCATCATTAGCGACATTTTGTACAAACCTCTACATACATAGTTAGATATGTGACTATAGGACTTCAAGATACACAAACATCTGCAGTCGTAAGTAAGTAAAACATTTGTGGTATAAATAGTTGCAAATTTAGTTCGCCATCTTCATTCTTGGATACACGTGTGCATGGGGATCACAAAACTTCATTATGATACTTGGGAAAATGGAATAGTCGCATGGTGATCAAAAAAACAATTAATGAAAATTAAGAAGGTGGTTGACTGACGAACAGACTAAGGGCGAAGTAGAATTAATGAGAAACATATGATGAATATTCCATACACGTGTAGCCACTCATGATTATTGAATGTTTGACTAAATGTATAGTTGGCATGCCACTGTGTACCTATGAATTTTGAAGAATGTTTGACTTAATGCATAGTTGGCATGCCACTGTGTACCAATCAATGAGTTGCTAGGAGTTTTAGTGATATATATTTGATGAGAAATTAACAATGTGATTTTTTTTTGGTGGTTATATCAAGAGAATTTGAATCTTAGAAAGAAAACAAATTTTTGCCATATTTTTAAAGTATGAAAAGTGAAAATTGAAGCCCATTGAAAAATGAAACTTCTAACGGCGACCTACCTGGACAGAAGTATAGGAGGAAGTTGTAAAAATGACAGACAATCGGGGATTATACTGCGACCCACTAGGATTCGCACAAGCCAACACTGAAGTCCTGGCATCAAGGGAGCCAATAATACCTGCTTTTGCTATTGAAATAGTTTGTTGTTCCATCACCTGAAATAAATCAAGACTAAGGGCTTTAGACATTCAAAACGCGAAGCTAATAAAATCATGAGACAAGAAATGCTTCATTCACAATTATACAGAAAGAGAACAATCAGAACATGCAATCAACCTCATGTAACATGCTTCTGGCATTCTCAGACATTTTGTCAAATTCATCTATACAGCAGATGCCTCTGTCACTTAATACTAGAGCGCCACTCTCGAGAACCTGAAGATGGAGCACATGTTTAGGGTCACCTATGTTTCTTAAGCAGAAGATAATATAATTGTTGAGTTAATGTGCTCTTTAGTCACTTAAGCCCAATAAGGCTTACTTAAGACTACAGCCCAAGAACTCTATGACCCATGTGGTTTAGGTTAGGTCTTGGGTGTAGTAGCATATAAACCTAATTTTACCTGCTTGAGAGACACACGCATAAGGAGGCTCTCTGCCCACACAACCATCCTATTCCCCTCCAGAGATCGATCATAGAGCGGACGAAAACAGATCTATATAAGTAATTAGTGACTTAATAATGTATTGTGGTATTGTAAATTTTTATTAGTTTCCCAAAACGCGAGATCTATATATTTATTATAATCAAGTGATTGTGGGCGTATGGATCATCTATTTAACTAATAAAAATTTACAATGACACAATACATTATTAAATCACTAATTACTTATTCTCTAACTAATTAATTAGTGAATTAATTATTTGACTAATTATTATTCTTTATTTAAGCCTATCTTATCTATCTTAGGATACTCTATAAATAATAATATACAACATATTTCACAAATTATTTTTATTAATTCACTAATTATTATTCTCACAAATTTCTTTTATCAAATTTAGCTAATAAGAGTTTACAATTTATATATCAAATTATTAATGTACAAAATGTTAAATAATTAGCCATCTATCTTATGGTTTATAATAAATTGACTAATTAATTAATTTACTAATTAGTCTTGAGGTTTATAATAAATTTTAAATATTTTAATTTTCTTAATTATTAATTAAAATTATTATTTATTAATTTTGTTAATTATAATTTTAAATATAATATTTTTTTTTTAAAAATGGACATCGCTATGTGGCGTCCATTCAATTAAAGGCGCCACAATGGCGTCACCAAGTGTGATGCCACTAGTGGGCCAACTGCTCTCTGACATGACTGCCCAGTGGCGTTAGGTGACCTGACGTCACCGGTGGATCTGGTACACTTTTTTTTTTAAAAAAAACATTATTTTGGTCAATTTCCCGTGAAACTGATTTAAGAGGAAAGACCTATTAAGTTCCATAGTTACTAGAACTAAACTCTAACCTCGAATGAGGAGTAGCCATAACAATTCCACGTATGGGATTCTTTATGTTCTTAATTTGAGAACATGTATTGCCGTAGAATCACTTATCTAAAAGCACATAGACAATTATGAGTTGCCGCTTGCCAGTTATATGCGTTCTTCACCAGAATCCTTTCAATTGTGCCGTTGATATTTATTGGAAGTTACTACCTCCGATTTAGGAGTATTTTTGTAGTGTAATTTACACTACAAAGTGTTTTTATAATTAGGACTGAAGGGAGTAACAAGTCTTTATTCAACCTAAAGACGACGACGACGACAACAAAAAATTATCTCTCGATTCAAATTAGAAACTAGACTTTCAATTGCATTATTAGCAATTAAAGATTTTAACATAATTTCAGATATTGGGACTTAAATTGTAACATTAAGGTTTTGCAATACTCTTAGGAATTTGATCAAACAAGTATCCTAATGTGGGTGTACACGAATTTCCCAAAAGGGTTATTAACAAAATAATTTTGAACCATCTATCTATTGTAGTAGTGATCCCCTGAAGCATGGCTTCGATTGGAGACTCATAAAGGTTATTAACTAAAATACATGGTTCAGAAATTAATCCCCCTCTCTCACCGAAACTTCCCTCAAAAACTGAACACGGAATGAAGACTCAATGTGAATTACTCCCTCCGGTCCTAATTATAGGAGCTATTTATCAGAATTTAGAAAGATTAAGGAAAGAAGTTAAATTAGTTAATTATAATTATTTTTCAAAAATACCCTCTATAAATTACAGAAGGCAAAATTAGTTGGATCGTAGCCCATGCACAGTACTATTCTCACGATTTATCTAAGCATAACACTCCGTCTGCAGTTAGAGGGTGAGCCCCATGCATGTCACAGTGTCAGTGAGATGTCATTCCATGTAATACGCAGGTGGCTTCTCCCGTGTGGTTTGATGTTTCTCCCCCCTCTCTCTATATATATATTTTAAATAATAATAATAATAATTTTTTGTTCATACTAATTAGTTCTTTAACCTATTTGTTATTTTTTAAAAAACCTAAAATAATTTTTTAAGATCATGAGGTATTTTTTTCAGTAGCATTCAGTATCCTGACGTATCTTGTTAGTACCAGATAGTCCCATGAAATATTTTTTTTAAGATTCTAAAATAATTTTTCAAGATCATAAAATATTTTTTTAGTACCAGTTAGCATCCTGAAGCATCTTTTTAGTACCCTAAAATATTTAATGAAAAATAAAGTAGAATCTCTCACTTAATTAATGGAATATAAGTGTGTTGTTAAATCAATTATTGTGGAAGAAGTATTAGTAGGGATGATATGGGAAAAATATGACAAAAATTGCTCAAAATTATTTTATAAAAAAAAAGTATAATTGAGGTGTATATGGCATTAATGATGAGTTGCAAACATTATTTACTTTATTAAATATATAGGTGTATTATAAAATTATTATTGTCTTTACTTATTGTTGAGAAAGTATAAATAGGAGTATTATAGGAAAAAATTGACAAAATTTAAAACTTGCTCTTATAATTAGGACCAAAACCAACTCAAAAAATGCTCCTATAAGTAGGACACTAAATACATGAATAAGATGCCGCAAATAAAATTCTTGAAGATCCAGGAGACAGAAGAGAAGAGTAAAGAGTAAAATTAAAGCAGAAGGGGGTTGAATCAAAAAGAGAAGAATTACCAAGAAAAGTGAAGGGGAAATCAAGGCGCCGAAAAAGAAAGAAAAGGGCGAAGCAACTCCGAGCTTATTCGTTTTCTGTTTTTAACACTGTTCCGAATCGAAAGATAAAAAATGACGGGAAATTAAGACATGCTTTATGGATAAGACATGTTAGATCCTGTTTGCTTCTCGGGTCCCAGGAAATTAAGGCAGCCTTATTTATTTTGTTTGGATACAGCAGTTACAAAAGAGAGAGTTGTTGGCACAAATATTGCATGCATCGTCTGAATGCTTTGGTTGCACATCATAACTCATATATAATATTTAAGAGAAAAACGAGTATTTACTACTACCAACATGTTGGACTAAAAAGCCCTCCTTAAAAAATATTGTTTGGATGTTGAAATGGAGAAGCATTTTTCTATTAGTAAAATCAAAACGTAAGATAATTTAAAACTTCATTATCACTAATGAATAGTAGTTTCTACTCAAAATGTTCTACTACTATGGTATAACCCATGCATTAATTAAAAATAAACGGTGCAATAAAAAAAAATAAAAGCTAACCAAATCCGTTACATAAATAAAAAAATAGCAAGGTGCAATGAAAAAAATAAAAGCTAACCATCCAAATGAAATAAATCTAGCCCCACTTATATTGTAACTTTGTTTACATAATAGATCATTTAGAAAATACTTGTAACAATATTAATTCTTCACTTGGTGAAAAGTTAGTCGCTCCACTTGTAATATGGAGGTCACACTATTATATCCACCATTATTTTCTACTTACCATGCTTATCTATTGGTAGTTCTCTTTATTTATAAGCTAAAGTATATTTTTAATCTTTTAAGTTTACATGAGGTGTATTTTTGGCCACTTAACTTTATAAACTATACTTTTCGTCCTATAACTCTAACCTTGTTAAGTTTACTAACGGAAAATACAAACTCAAGTGAAATGGTGTAGGTTAATGGATTGAAGGGCAAAATTTATTTAAGTGTTGTAGATGTTGCAACGTTAACGACGGTGGAGAAAGTTGTTACTTGTTAATGATAATTAACAGGTGGCACTTTCAAAATGGGAATTATTGAGGCCATACGTAAAGTACGCTCTTTACATGATTGTGGAGATCACGCTGAGGCTAGAGAAAAATAAAGTATTTTAATGACGTCTCACAACTTTCCTCAATTATCCTTCTTGTCTTCGTGTGTTTGATTTTAGAAAGAGAAAATCAATACTCTCAAGAAAAATATGTTCATACATTTTCATCTCTACAAAATGCATGCCTCAACATATATAAAATGTTTTGTTTTTGTGAGATTTTCTTCTTGATATTGCTAGCCTTGTTATAATTATGTTATAACGTATATTCATTCGTAGGCTTGACCCCAATAGACGTGAAAAAAGGAAAAAAAAAAAAAAACTCTTGAAATTTCATAGGCTATAACTAGAATACGGCATTAGACGGGAAAATAGCATCATGTTGAGATATTATATATATCTCATATAGAACTTCATCCGATCCTAAATATAAATAACATTTATAATGCAATTTGTATTATACACTTTATATTATATTTAGAATTGGAGATAGTATGAGATATAATATCTCAACACGTTACATGTAACCTACTTCGATACTTTTGATGGTGAGAGATAGTTAGAAGAGTATACATATATAGAGTACATGTAGCGTGTATGTGAAGTGATTGCTTTAAACCAAACTTTAAGAGCTCATGTTTTCACTTAAATATGGGGTTATTCGTGATAGATAACGCCACTGAAACTTATGCTCCCTCTTCTTTCCAAAATAATTGTCTAGGGTGGGGCACACATGTTAAGGGAGACATGCATGCATGTAATAAATATATATAACCTAAATTTTAATTATGATAAAAATAGATAATATTTTTCTAAAATATCTTTAATTATTATGTTGTTATAAATCAGTACTTCTCATCATTTACTAAAGGATAAAATAGATAAAATAATAATTAATGCTTCGTTGAAAACCTAAAGTAAGAATTATCTCTAACATATTATATACCTTTTCCATATATATATAAATGGTATAAAAGAAACTTATAGAAACTAAATTATACTTTTGGTCATAAAAGAAACAAAATTAAAACATCAATATAATATATATACACATGATAGATCAAGAATAAGAGGATGGAATGGTATCAAAATATGAATAATGCAATTATCGATAAGTATTTTCAGGAAGACAATGGGAATAAGGACTTTAAAAAAAAAAGATTTATCATAACTTCTCATCATTTATAGGAACTCCATTCACGTTCAATTTTCAATTCGATGTTCTTATAAAAAAAAAAAATCAATTACAGGAACTCCATTCACCATATGCCGGTGTCGCCCAAGGCGGTGAGGCAATTGATGCCGGTGGTGAGGCGGTCGCCCCAGGTGTTGGTGTTCTCAGCGATAGTGCCTACGTTAGGGCGAGGTGGCCGAGGGACTTAACACAAGAGCATGATACTAGATTGAGTATGATGGATAAAATCAGTAAGCCAAAACCAGCCGCTTGGGCTATTACAGTTGGTATCAGAGCATGGTTCAAGTCATCTACAAGTGAGAGCCTGGAGCGCTTGGGCTACTACAGTTGGTATCAAAAACTGGTCCAAGTCATCCACAAGCAAGCACTTGGGCTATTATAGTTGGTATCAAGGTCTGGTTCAAGTCGTTATACTAGCATGCATTATAAGGGTGCAGAGTCCTTTTCCTTGTGCCACATCGACCTATAGTTAGTATCAGAGCTTGATTCAAGTCATTCACAAACGAGCGCTTGGGCTGTTACAGTTGGTATCAGAGTCTGGTTCAAATTGTTGTGCCAGTATGCCTTATAAGTGTGCGAGATCCTAGAGCACATGGGCTATTACAATTAGTATCATAGTCTAGTTCAAATCATCCACAAGCGAGCATTTGGCCTGCTACAATTAGTATCAGAGGCTGCTTCAAGTTGTTGTGCCAGCATGCCTTATAACGGTGGGAGAGCCTGGAGTGCGTGACTATTACAATTAGTATCGGATCCTATACCAAGTTAACAACTTCAGCCAACAAACTAACATGGTGATCAAAAAACATCTATGTTGTCAAGGCACGGGTAAAGAGTAGCCGCAAATGGACAAATGTTCATATTTTATCATGCAAGCAAATTATAATGTTTCCAAATAATATGCAACTTGCATACCTCAAAACCCTTTATAAAAAATGGAGGGGATTCCCCTCAATTATATTCCAATCACCAGATCCTGTCAAGAAGGAGGTAATCAATCAATGCAAGACCACTAACAGGCTTAAAAAAGAACCAACATTTTTTTTCATTCTTTAATAATAGACAAAACACTGTAAATCAAAGTAACATCTTCCACTGCCAGGTGATGGAAAGTGTGATTTCCCAGCCTTTGCTAGTGATTGCTTCTCTTACAATGGCAACCACTTGCTATTCCCACAATACCCACCAATTCTGTTCACATCTTCAATATGCTTCAACAAATGAATTGGGAGCTTAAAACAATGGAAATGAAAAGGTCCCAACGTGATCCATAAACAGAAACAAGAGAACCTTTACATTTATCAGTACCTTCTTCAAAATTTTAAATCTGGGTGACATGTTGAAATTAAATAGATACTATATCTTTATGATTTAAATTCACGCCGACTCTTTCAGATGCTTAAATTCCTCACAATCAGCTTCAACCTCACTTAGTGCCAAGAAAGCTTTGGCATTAACTTGGCTAACCCCACCTTGAAACCAAGAGAAGTTGAATTCTGATCAGTCTTGTCACTGACAGACGCATCTCTGGTTAGAGAACCAATCAAGTAACCTTTCATGTATGCATCACAAGCCTTGAGGATATAATGACCACGCCTCCGGAAATGTTCCTTGACGAGCACTTCAAAATCCTAGAAATTTCATCAACGATAACAGTCAAATTATATGGCACAATCAAAAGAAACTACAGGATCTACTGCCCAAATACTCACGCATTAAGGACCTGCTTGGATGACTTTTAAAAAAAGGACTTTTTTTAAAATGCTTTTTTAAAAAATGCTTTAATTAGAAATTAAGCTATTTTACGTTTGGATACACAATTTAAAAAGCACTTTTAAATTAAAGAAAGTTGTTTGGATGTTAAAATAGAGAAGCACTTTTCTATTAATAAAATTACTAAAATGGGCATATAAAAGCACTTTTTCTTAGATTTGTTTGGATAAGAAAGCACTTATGTTAAAATTTTAGAAATATTATATTCAAGAATTGAATTTAAAATTATAATATAATTGAATATGGAATAATAAATTAAATTTTATAAAATTTAAATAAAAATCTTTAATCTTACTGTATTAATTTTACTTTAAAATTTAATAACTCTTTCAATTTTCTTATTTTTTCGATAAAAAATTTATTATTATTTAATATAAAAGAATGATGAAATTTGAGGAGTATATTATTGTATAGTCAAATAAAATAAATTTAATCATGTGACTTATATTAAGGACAATATAAAACCTAGTTGTTTAATTTGGAAAGATTAAGAAAGGTGAATAAGTTATCTTAAAAATTAATATTTACTATTTTTCTCTAAACTAATTTGTTTGACCTATAAACTTATATATAATCTAATAATGTAATATGTATTTTAGAAAAATCATGTAACATGCACTACAATTAAACAATTTATTTAGCTTATTTAATCTCCTCAAATTAGTTATTTAGGTCTTATATTAAGGACATCAGATACATCACTATCTTCTATTGCCTCAGAAGCTTTTGTAGTATCCTCTGATGGAAGTTCACTTTCACGTTTAGATTGCTAGTGAATTGGGTCTACATTTCTTTGGCCTCTCGAGAATATTCCAGTGGCAAGTCTGGTAAAAAATCGGAATGCGGCTAGGGGAACAGAAAGTGCTGCAGCAGCCCCAAAGTCATTCTCTTCACTCTCTTCTTCCTCAGATACATCACTACTTGAATTTTCTTTCTCAACATCCTGCACCCCATTATCTTGTAAAATTAAAAAACAAGCCTCATAACTTTGATCAACATCTACTGCTTTGATTAAGAACAAGTAGTTGACAAATAATAACATCAACCGCAATACATATGTATTCATCTGAGGAACTGAACAGAAGATATCCTTTTGATGTGAGTAAACAATAATTTCTTTCTGATATGATAGATTTTACAAGCACTTCATACATCAATTGTTACAAAGTATATTGCCATAGATATCTATACAGAGGAAAGGAGAAAAGCTGAAAAGCATGATTTTTTAAACCACCAAATTTTGCGAGATGAACTTTATATTTCCATGGGTTTCTTAAGAGAAAGAAACAACATATCTACTGAATGTTACAGAAACATGGCAATGGTAGGAAATGAGCATACCTGTCTGGAATCTCGAAGGATTTCCTTTTTTTATATATATGAACAACACAAACTGAATAAGTTGGATTTGCAAATGTTCTACTCTTCATGAACAAGTATAAATCTCCTATCAACAACACTTTGATTTCTAACGGTCGAAGCTCCGGTCGGTCGGTGCGGGATCTTCAATTGCTGGCTAGCAGTGGTCGCTCTAGCTTGGCAGCTGTAGGTGAGCGGTCACCGGAGCTCCGACAACAATCAAACCTTTCTTAAAAAATAAAAATAAAGTAAAGGGCATTTTTATCTTTTTATCTACAAAATTTATTTTTATTTTAGACCTTGGGCGTACAATAAAATTTCAGAATGTTTTAGTCCTTGATTGAAATAAATTTCTTCGTGACCTAATTTCTTTAATGTTTTTCTCCTTTTTTTCTCCATCTCTCTACATCCAGCCTTTACTTTTTAGGGGGAAAAAAGTAGAGCCTTCGGAAAAGATTGTGATGGTTGCTTGATGTATAGTTGTATTGTCTAGTAACATGATATGCATTTTAATGACAAGAGAAAGACTTCTTGGGTTTAAGACAGGGATTGACACGCTAAATGGACCTAATAAAAAGAACCGACTGAAAAGGATTTAACAAGAAGAAACGGCTTTCTTTGATCGTGATGCTCGATTTAAAACGAGGTTGACGCTGCGCATTACGATCTAACAAACATTAGGAATTAATCATTCAGCTGGAAGCCTAAAACATCTCAATTACCTACCATCCTCGCTGCCTAAGCCTGGGCCACCAATCTTATTCGGTAATCTTTAGGAAGATAAAATGCCAAATTTTTACAAATATAATCTATCATTTGACCAATTAAATTTCAGCCAATTAAATATTATAATAATCATTTTATTAAATATTAAATCTGAATTATATTTATTTTTTCCATCTAAATGTGGAGTTAGGATACTGATAAGGGAAGAAGAACAAGAAAAAGGAAAGGATCTACCCAAACAAAGTGTTTTGATTAGAAAGGCTAACATGCGAAATAGGGAGAAAGCAATGAATGCTAGTTTTGAAAGCAATCTAGCCAAATCATGGCATGTGCTGCAAAAGAAAGACTTAAGTAGCCTATATCATCCAATCTAGCTTTACAAAGAAATAACACGAAGAATTCAAATCACACAAAGAAAATACTCCTTTCACGCTACGCCACAGCCACCGACGGTGATGGCCTCAGCAATGGCGGTGGCCTCATTGGCAACGGCGGCACCAGCATCAGGGCAAGGAGTCGGCAACAGCGGTGGCCCCATTGGCGGTGGCGGCATCAGGGCGGGGAGTGGCGGCAGGGGATGAGCATAAGAGTATAGTAGCACACAGAATATTAAAAAGAGGATCAGCAAGAAACCCTGTAACAACCAGTGCTGCTGGGAAGGAATGCTTGTTCCTAAGGAGGAAATTTTTTCCGCAGCACAGAAATATGTTACAATGCCAAGGACCAGGCAGAACATCCTATTGGACGTCCTATGGGAGGGAGTGGCGACGGGGGGCGGGGGCTGAGCATAAGAGTATAGTAGCACACAGAATATTAAAAAGAGTATCAGCAAGAAACCCTGTAACAACCAGTGCAGCTGAGAAGGAATGCTTCTTAAGGAGCAAAATTTTCCCGCAGCATAGAGATATGTTGTAAGGCCCAGGACAAACGCCTCATGGGAGGGAGAGCGAATGTGTACCTGTAAACACCAATGATCAAACAAATCATCAAAATCCTGCCAGTCTTCAGAATCTTGCAAGTTCAATATAAAGCTAAGATGGGTGTATCTGCATTGACCTCAATAACCATCACATCTTGGATATGTTTTTCCATAGAAACTGCATCAGAAGACACGTGCTCATTGATTTCTGTTTCCAACTTTTTCTTTTCAGAATGAGAACTTGCCTTGACTTTTGAGGCAGGAATTCTGTCTCTAACATGAGGAGGTTCTGGCTTGGAACCTCGGTTCTTCTTCCATCCAAACTTCAAAGGAACGACACCTGTAATTAAAGTGGACTAAAGTCAGCAACTAATAATCATAACTTCAAAGGAACGACACCTGTAATTAAAGTGGACTAAAGTCAGCAACTAATAATCATCCTATGTGAAAGCCTCTTGGCATACACATGACCAGAATATAACAAAATATTTAAACCAGTCAAACAGATTAAATGAACCCTGCTAGAGGTTTGTCTATGGACACCAAATTTATTTACACATAAACATTAACTTGTTCTATCAGTAATTAGGTAACAAGTTAAACACCTCATCAGGATATCTCAAATGTATGCGATGGATGGTAGAATATTCGCCAAAAAACAACTCATTTATTACAAAGGGAATATTTAAATCAAAATTAGAATGTCAATCATGTTTTTATCATTTGAGCACAAACAGATAATTTATATCTAGTGGTACCACAAATCTTTTTCCATCTCCAAGCGGCCTGATTCCCCTTTCAAAACAATCATAGTAAATTCCATAATACTTTCTTTTATATTAAGGAGGTTGGCATACATTTTAAATTGAAGCAGTACAGATTTTTTATTCAATGCATTAGTGGAACAAGAAATAACTCTCAGGTTTCCCTTCTTTCACAGTTTTGCCAAAAAAATAAAGAAGTAAAGATACTAAAATTTTGTCCCATGCATTGGAACAGAAATGAAAAAGATTTCACATGTGTTGGAAGGTGTGCAGCTAAAACGAATCTCTAAGAATTATATAGTCCCAAATATGTCGAATTACAACATTGCGGCCAAGAGGAAAAGGCATATATGTTTGATCATGTTAAAATTACTTCCAGTTCCACTAGTCATTCTAAGCGGGTAATGATGGAGGGCCACACAGTGGAAAAAGGAACAGCATCAAATGAGCAAGAAAACACAGTGAATCATCTTTATCGCACTCGTGAGAGTTTTTCACGTAAAAAAAACATGGCCATAATACAATGAGAAAACAGAAGACAGAATTGATATTATTCCAACCAAAATACAATGAGAAGACAGAATTGAGCTGACCTGAACTATTCTTGTTTTTCTGTGGCGGGGGCTCCCTGATCTCTCTCAAGCCAGTTTCGGTGCATTCATGGTATGGATTAGCCGCATATGAACAACAGGGTTAACTTTGCCGTTCTGAGCCATTCCTTCGTATGTTTAACCTGTCACATCAAGAAAACAGAAAGAGGGTAAACTTTTGCCAAACGTTAACTGTGCAAGACTGGCAGTTGTGTAATCAAGCTTTTAACGAAGAGAATTTTAATTTTCGGAAAGGGAACCTAACGACCAGAAATCAATGGCATGCAGCCGAACAGTTGGGTCGAACCCCCGAAGCATGGCTTCGATTGGAGACTCATAAGGGTTATTAACTAAAATACATGGTTCAGAAATTAATCCCCTCCCTCACCAAAACTTCCCTCAGAAACTGAACACGAAGACCCAATGTGAATTACTAAATACACGAATAAGATGCCGCAAATAAAATTCAGTTCATAGTATATCAAGAAACCTTGAAGATCCGTGATACGAGGGCGAGCTGAGAATCTCGCCAAGAACCAGAGAACTTATGCGGAAGAACTGATACGCAGAGCACAGCAAGAAAGAGACGAAAAGGTAAAGTCGAGAGAGAAAAAGAAGAGTCTGAACACTGAGGAAAACAAAAATACCAAGGAGAATCCATATCAGAGGGCTCAATTAAGGCCCAAATATTTTTTTTTTTGGGTCAAATTAAGGCCCAAATATAATTCATAGGTCAAAAAAGACTCTAAAGCTTATTGTGACATATGAGTGTAAAGTGAAATGACGTTAATCCTTTAATATTAAAAAAGAAAAAGGAAGGTCTTCTCGTCTTCACCCTTTCCTTCTTCCTCCGCTCTTCATAAACTCGAGAAAGACGTTGGAATTTCATTCATTAAAAATTTACAAATCCGATAAGAGGATCTATTAACTACGTTTAAATTTAGTTCGTTAGGAACCGTACCTTTGCAAACAGCATTCCAACACGAACGGCAGCGTGCCTCAAGCTTTGCGTCTCAAGTTTTTTCTCTAGGGTTTTGTTTTGCGGCTTTTCTAATACGTCTTTAGAATTGTCTGATGGGTTTTTCAAACTCTAATAGACATCTTATATATTCAAAATTAATCCTTATTAATTTTGAAATTTGAATTTGGATTAAAACAATATATTAATTAAATCTGTCGAACAGATCTAATCTAATCTATTTATTTAATCCAAATTAAAAGCCTAATGATTTAATTTATTCTTATAAATTAAAACTAAGATATGATATCTTTCGATTTAATTAAATCTGAGATATTATATCTCAATTTAAATTAAATCTAAGATATAATATCTTTCTTCGAAAATTGAAGCTGTCATACTATATCTCTAGTTATTATAATTATTTAATTTATCAAATAAATTAAATATAAAAAATACTACATAATAATATTATTATCTCTATAAATAACATTATTATTATTATTATTTAATTTTGAATTAATATTATATATATAGGGGTGAGCATGAGTAGGACTAGGTAGGGCGAGACTCCTGCCTAATGCCTAGTCCGAAGAATGAACGGGCTTCATTTTGCAGCCCGATGCCCAGTCCTATCCAATAAAAGCCCTAATCATTTTTTGGACTAGGCAAGCATAGGCTAGGCAGGCAGGCTTTCCCTGCCCAAATAGTGACATCTTGCCCTATTTCATAAAGATTCTAGTTCATACTTTACAGAAGTTCAAAGCTTTAAAAAAACTTGAAGTATAATATAATATATTTAGACATAATAATATAATATAATTTTAAAAAAAATAGTATATATAGAATAATATTTATTTAAATATATTTAATTTTTTGGGAGGGCCAAATGGACAGGGTAGGACCCCCTGCTCGATGCCCCACCCTGCCCAGTTATTGGCCCAGCCCAAAACTGCCCAAATTTTTTCGAGCCACCTTTTTAGGGCTGGGTAGGGCAATTTTTTTACCGAACTTGGGTGAGCGTACAAGGCATTTAAGCATCATGCTCACCCCCGTATATATATATCCTTCCTAGATTAAACATTACATTCATTAAATCTTAGACATATTTAAGATTTAATTAATCTAAACATTATTGCTGGTATTGGGCTATTCTTGTGTGTGTAACTCCTGGCTGAACCCAAGAGGGGGGTGAATTGGGTGAAGTATAAAAATTTTCATTCTTCGAAATATTTTCGCAATTCAGAAAATTCATCTTGAGCAACAAAAGTAAGTTCACAAACAATTGGTAAACGCTCAAATGTAAATGCTGGAAATGCAAGAGATAAGGGAGAAGAGCTTGCAAATAGATTTATACTGGTTCGGCTTAATTCTTGACCTACGTCCAGTCCCCAAGCCTCACTTGGGATTTTCAATCCACTATCTTTGTTCTCCTTGATTACACGATCTGTAACTGAAGCAACCCTCTCTCTAGGATTTACTCCCCCTTACAATCTGTAATCAACACACTGCTTGATTACACACTCTGTACTCGAAGTAATCCTCTCACTAGGATTCACTCCCCCTTACAAGTTGTAATCAACACAATGTATATCCCACTCAAGATTACCCAATCTTGAGTAACTCTTAAACAGAAAGATAATGTGTTTACAATAAGTTTCCTCTCAAAGGAATGAATAGATGATCACTGAAGTTCAGATACAAATCATTTCACTCTCTAAGTTATCTAGGCATGTAAAACAGAGAGTAAATGGTGTAGAGGCAGAGTATCAGCATTTTGGCATGGTAGGCTCGTGTCTTCTTGTATTTCTGCTTGAATCCATGTCTTTTATAGGTAGAGAATGATATGTGATCGTTTATGACCGTTGAAGGATGAATCAAACCGTTGTAGGTGATTAGCATTAAGTTTGGTCAGCTTCTCTCTCTAATCTCCAACTAATCCAGGTGTTTAATTGATCTGAGGTGGCTCTCTGTGGATTTACCCGTTGGAGAAGAGTTTACTTGTTGTAGTAATCATTCTTTACCGTTGAGAAGGCGTGCTCAGGTGGATTAGCCAAAAGGAGGCTAGTTAACTGAAGTGCATTAAATGCTTCAGAGCACTTTTTACTTTTTGCCTTTGACCTTCATTAATCTTCATCTATGTCAACTGAAATTCACTTAACAAACTGGTTAAACATAGCTGGGAATATAAGTGAATGATAAATAGAAGCAATAAGATCAAACAAGATTGTTTTAGGAATTCGTGTGATTTGAAAATCAATTTTCAACGCCCAATACTCGAGTATGTTATTCTATACTCGAGTATGTCACTGTGTACTTGAGTCAATACTTGAGTATCAAAACTGATACTCGAGTATGCAGCTTCCAGAGGCAAAACAACGTGACTTGTACTTTGAAAAGCAATGTCTATACTCGAGTATACAACTGTTTAATGTGAAAACTTTTTAAGTTCAAAAACCTCTATACTTGAGTATTCATTCCAATACTTGAGTATTCAAATTATTGACAAATGGGTAACCTCTCTGTATGACCAATACTCGAGTATGCATATTAATACTCGAGTATTGATGCTTCTTTCAAAAATAGTGAAGTGTTTCCATGTCAATACTTGAGTATTTAAATGAATACTTGAGTATACAAGAACAGGTGTTAAGTTAAAAAACTTTGTAAGAGTCCAATACTCGAGTATCCAAAACCTATACTCGAGTATGCAATAGTTATAAAAGTTTGAAAGCTCTCTGTAAGGTCAATACTCGAGTATACAAATCCTTTACTCGAGTATTCACTCAAGATGAAACATTGTTTGCTCTCTGTAAGTCCTATACTCGAGTATGCAAATGTCATACTCGAGTATTCACTCAAAGTGAAAACTCATTTGCTCTCTGTAAGTCCAATACTCGAGTATAGCTTCCTATACTTGAGTATTGACTCAGCTTGAAAACTTGAATACTCTCTGGATGTCCTATACTCGAGTATGCATATCCTATATTCGAGTATGCACTTAAGTTCAAAACTTGATTGCTCTCTGTAACTTCAATATTCGAGTATTGCTTCCAATACTTGAGTATTGACTTATAAAAAACATTTGAGCAATCCACTATCAATCCAATACTCGAGTATACAATCCTATACTCGAGTTTCCAATTGACAGATGGTTTTCAACAAATTTGGAAACTTCAAAACATGTTTACAATTGTTGATTATCATCAAAACACATAGAGAACTAACAGTGTGTGACCCTATAGGCCCACATGAGATTGGCAGCGAGCCAATACTGTACCAACCCACAAGTCACAAGCAGTTTCGAGCAAGACATTACGACTATCCAACTCACATGAGGATCGTTGATACGATGCAACCTATCATACAACCACGTCACATCCCTTTTGTCACGTGATAATTTGGTCAAGGATGAAACATGGATAGTGTCATCCTCCTGTTCTTGACCATTACTTTCTTGATTCTTGAGTAGTCTAACAATTAAAATTGAAACTTCTTTCCATCGTAGTATGGCCATACATTTCTCAAACTCACCTATCGAGGGGCCCAGTATTATCTCTCTACAAATATGAAGGACACATTCCATCTTAACCATTCACATTCCTCTGCATGAAAACCACTAATCCCGATCGAAGCCTTTATCATCACTGTAATATCCTGAATTTTTAGTCTAAAGACTTGAAAATTTGTCAGTTATTGAAGACTACTAGGCCCTACTTTTGAAGATGGTGAATTTTGAATTGGTATTTTGTGAGGCGTGAATAGTATTTACTATTCACATATACGTATTTACTATTCACATATACGTATTTACTTTGTAAATACGGTATTTGGTCGGTATTTTGTTTGATATAAATAGTTTTTATTATTCATATATATGTATATGAATAGTATTTACTATTCATGCGGGACCCACGGCTATATTAATCATCTCTCCCGACATTTAGATCTGTGAGTCTGAAAATTTTTGGCCGTGGGACCCACTCAATAGTAATTATAATAATATTATATTATTAAAAGTACTATTTGTACAATGTTTTTACTATTTAAATATTAAAATATTTAAAAAAAATTCAGAAACGGTGAACGTGTGTGACCACGAGGAGCATTATACAATTTTATAATTTTGGGAAAATTACGCAAAATGACCCAAAAGTGAAAAATTACGCTTAAGGACCCATTTTCCAACACTATAAATAGACCTTCCATTTCACTTCATTCTTCACAAATTCCTAAAGCTACTTAGAGAGAGATTTTAGAGAGAAGGAGGAGTCTGAAGAATATAGCAAGCTTCGGGTAAGTTCTTCGGTCTCTAGTCTTAAGTTTTGGTAGTTTCTTTGGTAAATATGGTAGAAATGTTAGATTAATCTTTAATTTTCCAAATTAGTTAGAAATCATATTTTAGTGATAAATATGATATATATTTCAAATATATGTTGAAAAAAGAGATATGTCAAAATTTGGAAAGAATAGAATGAAAGAAGCGAAGCTCTGGCGAAATTTTACCGGACGGTTAATCTAGGGGCAAAATGGTAATTTGTACCTAAAATGCCTGATATGATGATGATCACTGATACTATTCCTATAGGATATCTGTGAACTTGTACCGCTGTTATACCACTGTCAAACGTGCTGTTTTTCCGTTAGAAGTACCGTTTTCGTCAAACGTACCAAAGTATCAACAACGAAGGTACGGACGCGTACTGTAACTCTAACTCTGATGCTTATTGTATATCTTATGTGATAGATAGTCTGAGACGCTGTTTTTGAAAAGTTGTGGATTCTGTTTTATAAAGCTGTGCATACACATACAGCTATATACGGGTTATAGTCATGATAATGCCGTTGAGTTTTCCTAGCGCTGAGGACACGGATGTACACCGTGGCACTGGATAGTGCAGACTGGATTGAAAAGAATATGAGGTGGTTGTGCTGTTGAAATGTGATTATGTTGTACTGTCATGAATATCTGTTATACATATTTGTTACATAAGCATGAGGTTAACTGTTACCTGAGGTTCAATGGGAATTGAACCTCAGCTCTTACCATAGCCTCAGGTTCTGGCGGAGACAAAGTTGTTGACAAGGGTAAGCAGGCCGCTTGAGGACTCGGATGGAGAATTGTCTTTCTGTTGTTGTTTCCTTTCATGTTTTGTTGAGTATTTGAATATTTGGATGACTGTACTAGTATCAGACACACCAATGTTGGTTGAATATCGGATACTCGTTTTGTTTTAAAAAGAAAATGTTTTTCCGATGCCACTCTGTTTAAATTATTCAAAACTCTGATAATCCCTTTTGAAAATCGCATTTAAAAAGACGGGATGTTACAATCACCCGGTCAAAGGTGACTTTTAACTAGGTCAAATATCAACGAAACTCATGTAGGAATCTATGAAGATCTCAGGTCAAAGGACATTGTGATGCGGTTATACATGAGATAATCTTATGACTTAATCCATGCAGCTTTCTCGTAATGGGTTAGTCCAGCATCTTATACTCTTACAAGTGCCTATGACTTTGATTCATATCTATGACTTTGATTCGTATCTCCATACCTTATCAAAGTCATACTGATCTTACTTCATCTTCGATCTTGCATAGATGACCGACTAGGGACATTTAGGACAATCTCTATGATACGTCCACATGTACAGTTATTATAATAAACATGCAAATGAAATGATAACTAAATGGAGAATTACTTTAAATAACATTAATGTTTAAAGTACAATGACTTTCCTCTAGGGTATAATTTCCAACAAAATATTAAAGCGCAATGAAACCAGAAAGGAGAGCTCAGACACATCTTTCACTCCCTTCACCTTAGTCGCTGACAACCTCCATTCTCACCTCCATTATCGCCAACAAAAGTCGAAAACGCGAGCTTGAAGTTGAAATATCTAAAAAAATTTGAGTTTCAACGACTGGTTTTTAAAAACGGGTTATTATAACTCAACGATTGGTTTTAAAAAGACCAGTTGTTATAACTCAAAATAAACAAATTAAATAAATTAAATAATATATCTTTTTTTTACACACATCGTATTTTCATTTAATAAAAAAAACAAAACCAGTTCTTAATTAAATTTTATAAATTAAAAAATATATCTCTTATATAGATATATAAATGATTTTATCTCATATTTATAGATATTTCCTAGTATGTTGCCTAGAATTTCGATAGTAGAGAGAAGAAATCTAACCATATTTTTATTTAGTTAGTTCCTAATTAAATATAATAAATTAAACAATATATCTCTTTTACATAAAACGTATTTTTATTTTGTTAATTCCTAATTAAATTTAATAAATTAAATAACACATACCGTAATTTAATTTTACCCTCCCATAGGTTAAAATGAAATTAATTTTTCTGGGTCAAAAGACAAAGATGCCCATATTTTATCTTTTTCAAAAGAGTATTTACAAGATAAATAAGGACATTTACAAAATAAATAAATAGATTTGAAAGAACCTATATAACTAAAAATATTTTGGTCTTTTACAAAAGAAATAATGACATTTACAAAACAAATAAAGTGATGTAAAAGACCTAGAGAATTAAAAACTAAGGTTCTGAAATCTGGACCAATCATTAGATCAGTTGGGGTATTGAGTCAAGGGCTAATAGGTCAAACCGATTCTAAATCGAGGTCAAACCGGTGGAAAATATTACTTTATTAAAATACTAACATATAAGTATGCTTGGTCAGCATTTAATTGCACAATTGTGCTTAAAATTATTGAGTCAGTATTTTCTGTTAAATCAGATTAACGGTATTAACATTAAGAGATCAAACGTGTACTTTAAAAAATTAAAGAACTAAAATGATACTAGAGATAAACATAAAGGACCAAATATATACTTTAGCCAATTTTCTAATATGAGGTAACTTGTTTTTCAATTAACAAATCCAAAATTAATTCTGATTTGTTTTTTTTTCTTTTTTTTTACAAGATTTGTTTCTTATTTATTAAAGCTACTTGTTTCCTCATCAAATAGTCCAACTCATAAAGGGAGGATCTACACCCAAGATCCACAAAAAAAAAAAAAAAAAAAGTGCCATTTCATTTCTTACAACATTTTTAAAATTGGTCATTTCTTAAATATGACAAAACTTTAAAAATCATTAGAAAAGGATTTTCCAAGATAAAAATATATTTCTCCTGTCTGGCATCAATTTTGGAAAAAGGCATTTGTTATTCAGAGAAAAAACTCAATTGTGTCCTTCATTCTCAACTTCCCATCTTAATTTGAGTGTTCCATTAGCTGCATTTTGAATTGATATCCCTATGCTACATCCATTTCTCCTGGAAATAATCACTTTGTCCCTCTGTCAATGCCCAGACAACTCGTTGAATCTATGATCCATGCCTTGTGATTAGGAAGGTCAGTACCATAATTTACAATCTTCATGCTTCGATGATATTTCAATCAAGGGTGACTCACAACCGAACCCCAGACCCAACCAAACTCATTTCAGTTATTCAATTTCGGCTCGGTTTTAAAATAAGCTTATTTCAGTGTTCGATTATGTAAAGATTAATTCAGTTTTAACCAGAAATTAAAGCTAAATGTCGTTCATTTCAGTTATTCAATTTCGGCTCGGTTTTAAAATAAGCTTATTTCGGTGTTCGATTATGTAAAGATTAATTCATCTAACCAAATATTAAACCAAAAATTAAAGCTAAATGTTGTGGTTTCATTCAGTTCTAACCAAAAATTAAAGCTAAATGTCGTGGTTTCATTCAGTTCTAACCAAGATTAATTCAATTCTAACCAAAAATTAAATCAATTAAATCAGGCTTTCAGTTATTCAGAACTTTGTTTATTTCTTCTTTTTTTTTCTGCATTTCAGGCTTTCAGTTATTCAGAACTTTGTTTATTAAAAACAAAAAACAAAAAAACAAAACTTTCACTTACGTTTAACCTCGTTGACTACTTCATAGTTCATACCAAAAAATTCTTCTTCTAAAACAAAACTTTCACGTACGTTTAACCTTGTTGACTACTTCATACCAAAAAAACAAAAACCTTGTTGACTTATTTTTCCCTTTTCACTTCCTACTCAAAGTGAGAACCTTAATCACTTTCATTTGCTTTCTTCTTCTTCCTCCTCTATGCTCTGTCAATCTCAACTTCTCAAGTCTTGCCTCCTCACTTTGCTACATTGTTGATTAGCCATCGGCGACCGCCACCGCCTTCACTCCTCTTTAGCTATTGATCTCAGCCGCGTCTCTCACTTGAGTGAATCTATTAACTTCATTTGGAACTTTATTTTAGTTATAAACAAAGCTTGCTTTCTTTCTTCTTCTGAAATTTTTGTTCTTCTGATGTTATTTTCATAGAAATTTTTGTTCATCTTTCCTTATTTTCATAAAAAATTTGGTCTTTCATGAAATTTGCAAGTAATTTTTCAATATATTTGTATTATTGTAATATTTTATTTCTTTACATTTTATTTTATTTTTTTCCTGTTTTTATTGCAGGTTGCACTTAGAAAGTTAGAGAGGAAATTAAATATGATCTTGATTTTAATATCTTTCTTGTTTTGGATCATGTAAAGCTGGATGTGGTGACGGTTTAAAGCTGTAGTTGTTTTTGATGTAGCTCTGTGACTACATATGGAATTAAAATTTCCAATTGATGTTGTTTTTGATGTAGCTCAATGAACACATAGAATTATTGTTGCTTCTATTCAATTGATGACTAGATGTAGTTATTTTAGATCATATAATTAATGTTTAACTGTTGGTGGCTGGTTGTGTTTAAATCAAACTTGTTTTATGGTTTCTTAATTGTTCAAACTTCATGTATCCTCATTTTCAACAGGCTTAAAATAAAAAGGTCCAACACCAAAGTAATCGAAAAACCGAACCAAAATAAAGTCGGTTCAGTTTTTTCAGTCACCTCGATTTCAGTTTGGTATTGAAAAAACATGTAGTTTGGTGTTTGGTTATTTAAGTTTTAACCGAACACCAAACCGAAAAAACCATTTGCACACCCCTAATTTCAATTGTTTATGTCGAAAAAAAAATTCATGATAATAATGAGATACACTTTGGCAAAAAAAACTGGTGCTCAAAATGAAAAAAAAAAAAATCTTTTTCACCTTGAGCATGGGCTTTTGTCAGTAAAAACAAGGTATCAGTACTTCTCATCATTCACTGAAGGATAAAATAGATAAAATAATAATTAATGCTTCGTTGAAAACCTAAAGTAAGAATTATCTCCAACATATTATATACCTTTTCCATATATATAAATGGTATAAAAGAAACTTATAGAAACTAAATTATACTTTTGGTCATAAAAGAAACTAAATTAAAACATCAATATAATATATACATATGATAGATCAAGCATAAGAGGATGGAATGGTATCAAAACATGAATAATGCGATTATCGATAAGTATTTCCAGGAAAACAATGGGAATAAGGACTTTAAAAAAAAAGATTTATCATAACTTCTCATCATGATCATGTTCAATTTTCAATTCGATGTTCTTATAAGAAAAAAAAATCAATTACAGGAACTCCATTCACGATATGCCGGTGTCGCCCAAGGCAGTGAGGCAGTTGATGCAGGTGGTAAAGCAAGTGGTGAGGCGGTCGCCCCAGGTGTTGGTGTTCTCAACGATAGTGCCCACGTCAGGGTGAGGTGGCCGAGGGGACTTAACACAAGAGCATGATACTAGAATGAGTATGATGGATAAAATCAGTAAGCCAAAACCAGCCGCTTTGGCTATTACAGTTGGTATCAGAGCTTGGTTCAAGTCATATACAAGCGAGAGCCTAGAGCGCTTGGGCTATTACAGTTGGTATCAGAGACTGGTCCAAGTCATTCACAAGCGAGAGCTTGGGCTATTATAGTTGGTATCAAGGTCTAGTTCAAGTCATTATGTCAGCATGCATTATAAGGGTGCGGAGTCCTTTTCCTTGTGCCACATCGACCTACAGTTAGTATCAGAGCCTAATTCAAGTCATTCACAAGCGAGCGCTTGGGCTGTTACAGTTGGTATCAGAGTCTGGTTCAAGCCGTTGTGCCAATATGCCTTATAAGGGTGCAAGATCCTAGAGCACATGGGCTATTACAGTTGGTATCATAGTCTGGTTCAAATCATCCACAAGCGAGCGTTTAGGTTATTACAGTTAGTATCAGAGCCTGCTTCAAGTCGTTGTGCCAGCATGCCTTATAACGGTGGGAGAGCCTGGAGTGCGTGACTATTACAATTGGTATCGGATCCTATACCAAGTTAACAACTTTGGCCAGCAAACGAACATGTTTCTTGACGCTTCTTTACGCTGGGTAGGACTGATTTATCATGTTGTTCCTACTTTCTTGCCGGTGGGTTTTTTTTTTTCCTGAAATAGAAGGTTTTGTTCTGAAAGCCTCCCAGACGGTTCTTGTGCTCTGAACTTTGTACTCCACAAGCTTCTATTGCTCTCTATTCTTTTTCCCATTTCGGTTTTTGGTTCATTTACTGTTTCTTGATGCTTCTTGACGCTGGGTAGGATTGATTTATCACGTGGTTCCTACTTTCTTGCCAGTGTGTTTTGTTCTGAAATAGAAGGTTAAAAGATTTTTTAAATGTACAATCTTTTTTTCTGTTTGATTGAGTCTTGATCTCTCTTTTATTTTTTCACTGGTGTTGAGTTATGATTACCAATTGTAGTACTTGGCTCTGTTTTGGGTTCATTCTTTGTTGTTTAATACTGGTCAGTTCGTGTCTGCATTGCTTTTTTTTTTTTAATCGCTGGTGGCCAGTAAAGAAATTATACGCTAGTTTGATTTTAATATGCATGCCTTCTGTGGAGGAGCGTTCTTTTTTAAATCTTGCTTTTGTTTTTATTTTTCACTGTCGTGTTTCGTTGCTTGTTGACGGAAAAATAATAATATATATGTGTGTGTTGTATACATACTCTCTAACAATTATATTAAGTCAGAGAGACAATGTACTGAAATTAGACTGTCTGGTTCAGATTCTGTTTTAGTGGTTACCTTTGGTTGTTCGAATGTCCTGATTTCTGATATGGGTTCGTGTTACTGTGGTTCTCGTTTTTTGACCTCTGAATGATGTATTAGTTGCTTATAAACGATCAATATAGTCTGAGATTCAGAATTTTTTTTAAAAAAAAGACTGTCCTTGAGAACACACTGCAAACATTCTCATTTACCTGTTCAAGTCGCTGAAGAAGTGCAGTTTTGAATTGTCTGACACCCCTTCCTGTTGAATGTTTGTCCTTTTAGTGTGCAATTACGAAGGCATGAAAACGGTCAGGAAATTGGAATTACTAGCACATTGTAAAATACACCATTTATTGCCTTTAGTCAATCATGAATATAATTTATGGGGTAAGGAAAATTGAAAATATGCTGGACTTCATTGTACCACAGGTTAATTTCACGACAATCTTCATCTTTGTGAACATTATTTACTCAATCATTCAACACTTTTATCTCAGCTGAAATGACTTTAAATTTCTATGTGCAATTGTTTGTCAACTGGAAAAAAAAAGAAAAGAAAAACAGAACTCTTCTTCTTCTTCTTTTTTTTTTTTGAGGAAATAACTTTTGAGACGCCTTAATCCTATTTCAATTTTATGTACTTAAGTTATTAATAAGGTAGAATCAATTCATGAAATTTGTATATTGGTATCAGGTCATGGCTGGTTTCTCTTCCAATGGCAACCACTTGCTATTCCCACAATACCCACCAATTCTTTTCACATCTTCAATATGCTTCAACAAATGAATTGGGAGCTTAAAACAAGGGAAATGAAAAGGTCCAAACGTGATCAAATACAACATAAATAGAAACAAGAGAACCTTTACATTTATCAGTACCTTCTTCAAAATTTTAAATCTGGGTGACATGTTGAAATTAAATAGATACTATATCTTTATGATTTAAATTCACGCCGACTCTTTCAGATGCTTAAATTCCTCACAATCAGCTTCCACCTCACTTAGTGCCAAGAAAGCTTTGGCATTAACTTGGCTAACCCCAGCTTGAAACCAAGAGAAGTTGAATTATGATCAGTCTTGTCACTGACAAACGCGTCTCTGGTTAGAGAACCAATCAAGTAACCTTTCATGTATGCATCACAAGCCTTGAGGATATAATGACCACGCCTTCAGAAATGTTCCTTGACGAGCACTTCAAAGTCCTAGAAATTTCATCAACGATAACAGTCAAATTATATGGCACAATCAAAAGAAACTACAGGATCTACTGCCCAAATACTCACGACATTAAGGACCTGCTTGGATGACTTTTAAAAAAAGGACTTTTTTTAAAATGCTTTTTTAAAAAATGTTTTAATTAGAAATTAAGCTATTTTACGTTTGGATACACAACTTAAAAAGAACTTTTAAATTAAAGAAAGTTGTTTGGATGTTAAAATAGAGAAACACTTTTTTATTAATAAAATTACTGAAATGGACATATAAAAGCACTTTTTTTTAGATTCGTTTGGATAAGAAAGCACTTATGTTAAAATTTTAGAAATATTATATTCAATAATTGAATTTAAAATTATAATATAATTGAATATGGAATAATAAATTAAATTTTATAAAATTTAAATAAAAATCTTTAATCTTATTGTATTAATTTTACTTTAAAATTTAATAACTCTTTCAATTTTCTTATTTTTTCGATAAAAAATTTATTATTATTTAATATAAAAGAATGACTGAAATTTGAGGAGTATATTATTGTATAGTCAAATAAAATAAATTTAATCATGTGACTTATATTAAGGACAATATAAAACCTAGTTGTTTAATTTGGAAAGATTAAGAAAGGTGAATAAGTTATCTTAAAAATTAATATTTACTATTTTTCTCTAAACTAATTTGTTTGACCAATAAACTTATATATAATCTAATAATGTAATATGTATTTCAGAAAAATCATGTAACATGCACTATAATTAAACAATTTATTTTGATTATTTAATCTCCTCAAATTAGTTATTTAGGTTTTATATCAAGGACATCAGATACTTCCTTCAGTTCTAATTATAGGACAAAGTTTGTAGTGTAAATAATTAAAATATGCTTTTATTATTGTGTGTGTGTGAAGTTAAGGCAAAAATATATATATATTTTTTTACTGAAAATCACAGTACTTAAAAATTATGAATAATATAATTGTGAACATGAGATTCGATTACATCTAATTATATGCGTCAATATTATCAGTATGATGGTGATGTGAATAATAGAAAGCATTATATGGATTTTTTATTTTTAAAATTTATTGAATCTAATTTAGATAGCACAAATCAATTTCTATTTTGAAATTTATATTGTTATTCATTGAGATGATAAATTAATTTTTTTTAATAAAAATTAATATAAGAAACTTCCCAAATGATACAGAAGTATGTAATGTCTATTTTGGGGATAGCTAGATCTTTGGCAATATGAATTGTAGAGGAATTTCTCTTTAAATATTCTATGAAATCAGGAATATAGGTTAAGTGTAAGAAAACATGGCGCGAACACGCGATGGAAGGAGAGGGAGGATATGGCAAGAAATTTCTAGGGCATTTGTGGTCATTTTCTCCACAAATCAAAATGGCCAGTCAATTGTTTTACTTTCTCTCTCATCTACCACATGAACTTTTTTTAAAACTTTAAATTGGAGCTTTAAAAAAAAGAGAAGTTTAGGCTTTTTCGTGACTTTTACTTTTTTTTAAAGCCCCCACCAAACACATAAAATAACAAAAAAGCACATTTTCTTTAAAAAAAAAAAAAAAACGGCCCATCCAAATGCAACCTAAATCCACCAAATGTTTCTAGTATTGTAGATGCTACAAACTTTTCAGCACATCAAGTAGGAATTTTGCATTCTAAGGTAAAGCAAAATGCCACAATGAGTAGAACAATTTGAAAACTAACTCTAATAATAATAATAATAATAATAATAAACAGCTCATCTTTGTATTCTGCTGACTCAGACATTAGTCAATTACTTGTACTAAATTTTTAATGTGTTGCTTCGCAATACCCAAAACTAGAAGAACTATCGACTGGTATCAAGCACAGGTTACAACCTAGTCAAGGTACTAAGTGTGCATAAACCAATAGTCCTTTGTCTATAATTTTAATAGAATAGCAAAGATTTTCCAGCATGATATGTTGACGAGAATGGGCAAAACCTACAAGGTCTGAGGATGCTTTAAGAGACATTAAAAATGTATTTTATACATCTTATTCGTAATTACCTTGAGGGGTCTCCGCATAAGATACAAAATTGTCCTGCAGTTATCTAAAAAAGTATGTGCATTGTATGACAATGAATTTTTCTCCCCTTCAGCTGTTCCAACCTGCTTGTCATATCCAGCCTCATTGAAGCATGGCTTTGAGTTGAGCACTAGCCCTTGCAGTGAAACCAGCACTTGAAGAATGCTGGAAGATTTTGGATGCCATACTTCATTTCCTTTGTCCGTCCATGTATTCAGAAGGCTTAAACACACCTTCCCTTCCTCGTATAAATTAGGGTTGATTCGCAAACCACCAGAATGATAGTATGCTGACTGCAGCATACAAGAAATTGTTCAAAAAACACATGATATTTGAGTAAAATCCAACAAATTGAACAAGCAACTTATATTTAGCTATCCTGGATGATAAAACACTTACAGCATAACTTGAGACTTTAAAACATGTATTTCTTACATGGGAACATCAGGGTACTCTGATGGAAGGTGAAAATCAAAGAAAAAAAAGACCATCTTGGTAAGGGGTGCCAAATGCCCCAACTATAACCGCTCTTAAGAGATCCATTCGATCTTCATAAACTCGTACATATATTCCATCTGTCAAATTTTTTCAATTGTTTACACAATTTTGGAGAGTTTCATTAGTATCACTTACCTAGCAGGTTATTCTGTAGTATGCTCCAATCTTGCTGGACTTTCTTAAACCATTTGCGACTGTTAGTCTGAAAGAGAAAATTATGCAGTGGTATTCATATGATATGGAGAAAATACAGCAAAAGAGAGAAAATTAAATTTATGTATATACATAGTAGCATAATTGAATAGCTGCTGACATGATTAGTATTCTATCGAGATTTTTAATGCCACATAAGCTTGTCAGTGCGTCCATGTGTGTGTCTCAATATTCATCAAAGAATATAAATCATAAAGCTATAAAGCTCCAGTATCATTTTATCTTATCCTAACTCTAATGTCCTATATAGCTATCAACATATCAACAAAGCAATACCTGTCCAATAAAATAATGCTCTGTAGGATCTCCGGTTATATCAAAGCGTTTGAAAGTGAAGTCATAGTCAAAACTTCCTGGAGAATCTTCAGTCCTCAAGCCACATAAAGTCTCATATGGTTCTATAGAAACATTTTCCTCACCTTTTTCATTTTTATTTTCCGAATCATCACTGTCAACAATTGTAGGTTTCTGAGAACTAGATTCATCACTAACTTCTATTGCCTCAGAAGTTTTTGTAGTTTCCTCTGATGGAAGTTCACTTTCACGTTTTGATTGCAAGTGAATTGGGTCTACATTTCTTTGGCCTCTCGAGAATATTCCAGTGGCAAGTTTGGTAACAAATCGAGATGCAGCTAGGGGAAGAGAAAGTGCTGCAGCAGCCCCAAAGTCATTCTCTTCACTCTCTTCTTCCTCAGATGCATCACTACTTGAATTTTCCTTCTCAATATGCTGCACCCCATTATCTTGTAAAATTAAAAAACGAGCTCCATAACTTTGATCAACATCTACTGCTTTGATTAAGAATAAGTAGTTGACAAAGAATAACATCTACCCCAATACATATGTATTTCATCTGAGGAACTGAACAAAAGACATCATTTTGATGTGAGTAAACAAGAATTTCTTTCTGATATGATAAATCTTACAAGTACTTCATACATCAATTGTTACAAAGTATAGTCATAGATACTATACAGAGGAAAGGAGAAAAGCTGAAAAGCATGATTTTTTAAACCACAAAATTTTGCAAGATGAACTTTATATTTCCATAGGTTTCATAAGAGAAAGAAACAACATATCTACTGAATATTACAGAAACATGGCAATGGTAGGAAATGAGCATACCTATCTGGAATCTTGAAGGACTTCCTTTTTTATATATATGAACAACACAAAATTGAATTAGTTGCATTTGCAAATGTTCTAGTCGGAGCTCCAGTTGGTTGGTGCCGGATCTTCGATGGCTAGCCGGCAGTGGTCACTTCAGCCTGGCGGTTGCTGTGGTGGTCGCTCTGGCTTGGTAGTTGTAGGTGACCAATCGCCGGAGCTTCGACAACAATCAAACCTTTTTAAAAAATAAAAATAAAGCAAAGGATGTTTTTATCTACAAAATTTTATTTTATTTTAGTCCTTGGGCCTACAATAAAATTTCAGAATGTTTTGGTCCTTGATTGAAATAAATTTCTTTGTGACCTAATTTCTTTACTGTTTTGCTCCTTTTTTCTCCATCTCTCCCTACATCCAGCCTTTACCTTTTAAGGGGAAAAAAAAAGTAGAGCCTTCAGAAAAGATTGTGATGGTTACTTGAAGTATAGTTATATAGTCTAGTAACATGATATGCATTTTAATGACGAGAAAGACTTCTTGGGTTTAAGACAAGAATTGACACGCTAAATGGACCTAACAAAAAGAACAGATCGAAAAGGATTGAACCAGAAGAAGAAACAGTTTTCTTTGATCATGATGCCCGATTTAAAACGAGATTGACGCAGCGCATTACAATACAATCTGATCTGCCTCAAATGACGTTCACACGAAACCAAATTGAAAATACTTTTAACAAAAATTAGGAATTAATCATTCAACCGGAAGCCTGAAATATCTCAATTACCTACCATCATCGCTGCCTTGGCCACCAATCTTATTCAGTAATCTTTAGGAAGTTAAAATGCCAAATTTTTACAAATCTAGTCTGTCATTTGACCAATTAAATTTCAACCGATAAAATATTATAATAATCATTCTATTAAATATTAAATCTGAATTATATTTATTTTTTCCATCTAAATGTGGAGATAGGATACTGATAAGAGAAGAAGAACAAGAAAAAGGAAAGAATCTACTCAAACAAAATGTTTTGATTAGAAAAGCTAACATGCCATTTTGGGATAGGGAGAAAGCGGCAACTACTCTGCTTTGCAATGAATGCTAGTTTTGAAAGTAATATAGCAAAAATCATGGCATGCACTGAAAGACTTAAAGTAGCCTATATCATCCAATCTAGCTCTACAAAGAACACGAAGAACCCAAATTACACAAAGAAAATTCTCATTTAATGCTATGCAAGCAATGACAGCGGTGGTGACGGCCTGGACGACGGTGGTGGTGTTGGGTTAATGTGCTCTTTAGTCACTTAAGCCCAAGAACTCTAAGGCCCATGTGGATTAGGGTTAGGTCTTGGGTGGAGCATTATATAAACCCACTTTAACCTGCTTGAAAATAGACGGCCGCACAAATAGTCAGGAGGCTCTCATCAGAAACAAAAACCTAGAGGCAGACGTTCATCATCTGAACGGTTGCCCACACAACCACCTCATCCCCCTCGAGAGATAGTCTGGAAGATCAATCACAGAGTGAGGACTGTTCGTAGACAAGAATTGTTCGCGGAGAATCTTTCAGATCACTCTTCAATATCCAGGTAATCAAAACGATGAATGGTTTAATCTTTTCCTACATCACGTGGTTCGATACGCTTCCGCGTTTCTGATTAGATTCCTACAATTGGCATCAGAGCCTGTAGCGATGAGGAAAAGAACCGAGTTTTGAAATTTCATGTGATTGTTTTTCAAAAATTAATTTTGGAAAAGATGGCATCTTTTTCTATATTTGTTATCGATTTCTTGGTGGTTAATTGTTTATAAATCATACAAGCACTTTAATCCATGGATAGTTTATATCGTGTATTTCTTGAATTGTAACAAGGAGGCTAATCCCATATGATTAGGTTTCCTCCTTGCTCTTTTATTATTTCTTTTCAAATTTCTATGTATTTTTCGAATTCTTGTAAAAGTTGGAGATCAAGAAACGCAAAGAATATGAGCGATCAACACTGTACGACACCTTTCGGGGACCTCTGGACCTCGGATTTCGACAAACCATATATGGATGGAAAGAGGACGGAAAGACGAACAACGTGGCGGTCAGAACCTCCCCAGAAACTCAGCCACGCGCCCACACGCGCCTGTTATTTGCAGGCGCGTGACGGCCACGCGCAGCCACTTGTGGCGGCGCGTGGGGGCGCGTGGGGCTTCAGATTGGGGACGTTCTGGCGGCCGTTTGATCGTCTCCCCGTGGCGGTCCTTCCCCTGGAGTTTCGTGCTGAGATGACTTCGGATGCTCGCGTGGCAGAGGCGAAGGCTAGGGTTCTTCTTTTGTGTCCTAGGGTTTCTAGCCAAGGATTGGGTTTTTGGGCTTTTGGGCTCAAAGATACTCTAAAGGGGCTTCAGATAAATCCTATGGATGGACAAAAGAGAAATTCCAAAGTTGTAAATTTTTTTTTTTTTTTAGGAAGCCATGGATTAAAGTTATTTGTTTAAATTAATTTAATGCCTTTAATTGTATGAATTATATGTGCAATTAGCGTGATTTTGAAATAACATGTCATATAGAATAGGAAGATGCCATACTGTTGCATGTCATAAATGCATGATAACTATTATGTTTTTCGACTAGTATGATAGTTATTATGCGAGAATTTTTGGATTGTCCACTACATTAATTATCATTTATTATGATTTTGAAATCTAGAATAATAATTGGATTAATTAATTGTGAAATTAAAATATCTACATTAATTATCATTTATTATGATTTTTGGAATCTAGAATAATAATTGGATTAATTAATTGTGGAATTAAAATCTAGACATTAATTATCAATTATTATGATTTTAAATTAAAATCTAGAATAATAATTGTAGAATTAAGATCTAGACGAATAATCCAGGTAATTTCCTAAGAGAATTGTACCTTTTAGAGTAGTTTGAGGGTTATTTAGAATGGTCATAACTAGATTTTAGATACCTAATAATTCACTCTAAATTGAACAAATTCTTGGAAATTGAAAATTCTAAATTTAAAATATTGAATGGGTGAAGGTTTTAAATTAATTTTTAAAACCTACGAGCTCCATTGTGGGTTTATTAGTGAAATGGTTGTCGCTGAAGCCCCATCGGATAAGGATGATCGGATTTCGCTAGATTAAACCTCAATATTTTCAAAATTTTAGTAAAGTTTTGTACGGCCCATCTTCGGCAACACCTAGATACTAAAGATAATTTTTTGAAAGTAAACAATGGTTAAATACATTCAACTTTGGTAAAATTGTTAACCCTCCCATCGAGGCTCTGGCAATGGAACTAAAGGCCCAAATTAACAATATTAGTTTTACAAGAATCTTGCCCATCGTAAGTCTTGTAAAGATAACTGATGGATTGTTAAACAATGAACGAATAGTAGTTATTAGAATCTACTAGCAATTTTTCCGTTTGTTGTTAATTTTTAAAGTTTGAAATTAGTGTGTTTTTTTTTTTCAGAAAAATGTCTTCCTTCAATCCTTTAGCTACAATCTTGAGCCAAAAACCTATGGATGGTACAAATTACAAACAATGGAGAACCAATTTAGATATTGTTCTTCAATATGAAAAGCTCAACTTTGTTCTTACTACCCCTATGCCAGCGCTGCCTGCTGCGGATGCGTCTGATGCAATTCGGACTCGTTTTCAGCAGGAAAAGGATAGATGGGAGAAGGCAAATGTGTCAGTTCGCTGCTACATTTTGGCCAGTCTCGCCAGTCACCTTCAGGAGCAAATGAACATAATTCAGAGTGGAGCAACCATGCTCCAGACTCTGGATGCCATGTTTGCTACACCTAGCAGTTCTGCTAGGCAAAATGCGCTGAGTGCAGTCACCAAGACAGTAATGTCTGGAGGAAGTGTGCGGGATCATTGTCTAACAATGATAGCAAACTTCAAGAAGGCTGATGACCATGGTATCAAGTTTGAACAAGAAGTAAAAGTTGACCTTCTCTTACAATCACTACCTGAATACTTCAACCAATTCAAGATGAATTACAATATGAACAAGATGAATCTTGACCTCACTCAACTAATGCACGAGCTTGAGAGTGCTGAACAGACTCTAGTCAAGCAAGGAAGTGCATTATTTAGTGAAAGTTCTGTGAAACCTAAGGGGAAACCCAAGGGAAAGAACAAGAACAAGAAAAAGAAGAAATCAGGTACTCCAGTTGCCAAATCAGTTGCAATGAAGCAGCCAAAAGGCAAGTGCTTCAAGTGCGGACAAAAGGGGCATTGGAAGAAAGATTGCCCAAAAATGAATAAACCAGGTATGGGTAATTTAAATGTGATTGAGGCTTGTTTAGTGGAGAATCACGATGATAAATGGATCGTTGATTCAGGAGCCACTAACCATGTTTGTTACTCTTTGCAGTGGTTCAAACATAGCTTGCCTGTGAGCAGAGGACAACGAGATTTGAAGCTTGGAACAGGGCAGCTTGTGTCTGCACTAGCAGTGGGACAAGTTGTTTTATCTTTTAATAATTACAGAACTTTGGTTTTAGAAGACTGTTTATATATTCCAGACTTTAAGAGGAATTTAATTTCTGTTAGTTGTTTAGATAAACGTGGTTTGACAGTTCAGTTTGATTCCTCAATTTCAATAAGAAGTTCATCTTCTTTTATTTGTTCTGGTGTAAAGTTTAATGGTCTTTATTTCCTTAGTCCTGTTCCCTGTGAAGTTAATCATGTTGAATTAAAAAATGTTGAGCATATCAATTTGTCAAAGAAAAGAAAAGTTTCCAATGAAACTTATCTTTGGCATTTGAGATTGGGTCATATTAACTCTAACAGGATCCAAGGTTTGGTCAAAAGTGGGATTTTAAAATCCCTGAACTTTGAACCAATACCAGTGTGTGAATCCTGTTTAGAGGGTAAAATGACCAAGAGATCTTTCAAGGCCAAGGGAAAACGTGCCACACTTCAGCTGGAATTGGTACATACTGATGTATGTGGACCAATAAATGTCCAAGCCAGAGGCGGGTATCAATATTTCATCACATTTACTGATGATTACTCTAGATTTGGACATGTATACTTGATGCGTCACAAGTCTGAAGCTTTTGGAAAATTCCAAGAGTTCAAGGCTGAGGCAGAAAAGCATCTAGGTGTTCAAATTAAGACTCTTCGATCTGATCGAGGGGGTGAATACCTATCTGGAGAGTTCAGGTCTTACTTGACCAAAGAGGGGATAGTTTCACAATTATCTTCTCCAGGGACACCCCAGCAGAATGGAGTTGCTGAAAGGAGAAATAGAACCCTTTTAGAAATGACAAGATCTATGCTCAGTTATTCATCACTTTCTGATTCATTCTGGGGATATGCCTTAGAAACAGCTATGTATCTATTGAACTTAGCTCCGTCGAAGTCAGTTTCAACGACACCAATAGAATTGTGGAAAGGGTCTAAGCCCACCATGAATCACATTCGGATTTGGGGTGCTCCGGCACATGTCTTGAAACAGAAACCAGACAAGATGGACTCGCGTACTGAAGTATGCATGTTTGTGGGCTATCCTAAAGGAACCAGAGGTTGGTTGTTTTATAGTCCAAAAGAAAAGAAGGTCATAGTGAGCACTCACGCTACTTTCTTGGAGGAGGACTATATGACAAACTATAAGCCAAGAAGTAAGGTTATTCTTGATGAACTAGTCTCAGATCAAGTTTCACCACAACCTCAAGGGGTTCCAGCTTTTGTTCCTGTGGTTGTTCAAAGAGGGGAAAATGTACCTGAACATACACAGGAACCAGAGACAGAACCAGAAGTTCAACATGAGACAGAACCAGAAGTTCAGCATGATGTTGAACTAAATGAAGAACACAATCATGAATTGGTTAATATATCTAATGAGGGTCCTCATCTAGAAATTGTTAACCCACAAAATGTGGACCCCCTGTAGATGCACGACATCAAATGCGACAAAGTCGTAGTGGGAGATTGATTCGTAAACCTGCAAGATATCTCTTGCTGGGTGAGTCAAATCAGGATGACATCATCGCAGAAGATGGTGATCCCACGAGTTATGACGAAGCACTAGGAGATGTTGATGCTCAGGAATGGCACAAGGCTATGAATCGTGAAATGGAATCTATGTATTCCAACTCAGTTTGGTCTCTTGTAGATGCACCTAAAGGGGTAAGACCCATTGGGTGTAAGTGGATTTACAAGAGAAAGAGAGGATCGGACGGGAAGGTTGAAACCTTCAAAGCTAGATTGGTGGCGAAAGGGTACTCCCAAAGAGAAGGAGTGGATTATGATGAAACCTTTTCGCCGGTTGCCATGCTCAAGTCCATCCGGATTCTCTTAGCTGTTGCAGCCAATCTTGATTATGAGATTTGGCAGATGGATGTCAAAACTGCTTTTCTAAATGGAAATTTGGAAGAGGAAATCTATATGCAGCAACCAAAAGGGTTTATAGCCAAAGGGCAAGAAGAAATGGTATGCAAGTTGCAAAGGTCCATTTATGGACTTAAGCAAGCGTCCAGGTCGTGGAACATCAGATTTGATCAAGCCATTGAGTCTTATGGTTTTGAGAAAACTCCTGATGAACCATGTGTGTATAAAAGAATCCAAGGTAATGCGGTATCTTTTCTGGTACTTTATGTGGACGATATACTCCTTATCGGAAATGATACAGAGGTATTGTTGGGCATAAAAACCTGGCTGAGCAAACATTTTGATATGAAGGACCTGGGGGAAGCCAATTATGTTCTTGGTATTAAACTCCTGCGAGACCGGAAGAACAGGGTTTTGGCATTATCCCAGGCTCAATACATTGACAAAATACTTGCCAGGTTTAGCATGGAGAATTCAAAGAGGGGAATTATACCCTTCAGGCATGGGATTCATCTCTCTGAGAAACAATCTCCTCAAACTCCTGAGCAGAGAGAACGCATGAGTAGGATACCTTATGCTTCAGCAGTAGGTAGTCTCATGTATGCTATGCTATGTACTAGACCAGATATCTGCTATGCAGTAGGAGTAGTAAGCCGGTACCAATCGAACCCTGGAGAGAAACACTGGGTAGCGGTTAAACATATACTCAAGTACCTACGGAGAACGAGAGATTATATGTTGGTCTACTCAAGTGGGAGTCTTGAAACCATTGGTTATACGGACTCAGATTTCCAAGGAGATATTGACTCAAGAAAGTCCACCTCGGGATATGTGTACACCCTTAATAGCGGTGCCATTTGTTGGAGAAGTGTAAAACAATCATGTGTCGTTGACTCTGCCAATGAGGCTGAGTATGTAGCTGCTTCTGAGGCTGCAAAGGAAGCTGCATGGTTAAAGAAGTTCCTGACAGACCTTCAGGTGATGCCAGGTGTTGATTGTCCTATCACACTTTACTATGACAACAGTGGGGCAGTAGCACAGTGCAAGGAATCAAGGTGTCACAAGAGACAAAAACACATAGAGAGGAAGTACCACTTGATCCGAGAAATAATTAAAAGAGGAGATACAGTGGTGGCAAAGATAGCATCAGACGAGAATCTCGCTGACCCTTTTACTAAGAGTTTGCCTGAGCGTGTGTTCGAGAGGCATGTTTCATCTATGGGTCTTAGGAGGATTCCAGATTTGCTACAGCTTTAGGCAGTTGTTATTTCACTTTGTTATTTTGTGCTTTTAAGCAAGACATTATGACATTGCATTTCTTTTCTGAATATTAATAAATGAAGTGTTTTTTTTTCATTTATTTCGCACACTATTTAAAACTAGAAGGTCCGGATCAATTGTGGAGTATATGATCATATGAATACGTTCATAGAGGACATGGTCATAGGTTCTCACAATTGATGAATTGGTTCACAGCTATTAAATTAAGTTGGGCACTTTATTTAGGCTGCAATGTTTTATGAAATGGTTTTGTCCGAATCATTATAAAACATTGGTGTGAGTTAATGCTTACATTGAATGGATCAAGGAGAGATTTGATTAAGGTTGTTCTTTCTGTCATCAGGAATCAAATCTCCAGATAACTATAGTTATGTAATTGCTCTTAATCCTAAGTTTATTTTAAACAGGTAGTCAATTAGTTTTTTCATTCTTTGATTTACCAACGGGTGAGGTCTGATCTATATGACGACCAACAACTCGGTATTTTGGGATTGAGACTATTTGACTATCGGTGTTTATGAGATAAACAACATGGAATTTATAGGAAATGTCCCCTTGATATGTTTCGGTACTTGGATATTGAAGACACTGGCCAGTGCATGCAATCCATTAGAGAAACTGTCAAAGTCAAGGGAATAAATAATTGATTGGGTTACAGAAAAATAGTCAATCAATTATAGACATTCTATAAAGGGGTAATGCATATCTCTGTTATAAGTGTCACTATTCTTGGAGATCACGTTCGGGCTTTTAGTGGAGTAGCACCGAACTAGATAATCTTCTGTAGATTATCATGAGCCTTGATGAATGACAAATGGTAGGTCCCCAGGCTAGCTTGAGACAAGGGATGAGGTATATTATCAGATGACGATGGCTTATGAGCTACATGGTCTTGGGTTTGCAAACTCAAGTTTGTGTCTTAAAGAGCAAGTGGGAGATTGTTGGGTTAATGTGCTCTTTAGTCACTTAAGCCCAAGAACTCTAAGGCCCATGTGGATTAGGGTTAGGTCTTGGGTGGAGCATTATATAAACCCACTTTAACCTGCTTGAAAATAGACGGCCGCACAAATAGTCAGGAGGCTCTCATCAGAAACAAAAACCTAGAGGCAGACGTTCATCATCTGAACGGTTGCCCACACAACCACCTCATCCCCCTCGAGAGATAGTCTGGAAGATCAATCACAGAGCGAGGACTGTTCGTAGACAAGAATTGTTCGCGGAGAATCTTTCAGATCACTCTTCAATATCCAGGTAATCAAAACGATGAACGGTTTAATCTTTTCCTACATCACGTGGTTCGATACGCTTCCGCGTTTCTGATTAGATTCCTACAGGTGGTGGCATTGACAACACTGGTGGTGGTGGCGGCGGTGGCATTGGCGGAATTGGTGGCGGCGGCACTAGCGTCAAGGTGGGGCGGCGGCGGCGGGCCGAGTATAAACATGAAACAATATGATGAAACATAGGAGTGCAAAGAAACCCGCCACAGGTAACAACCAGTCCTGCTGAGAAGGAAAGCTCATCCCGACTAAAATTGCTTGCATAGCAGTCAGACACATGAAACTACCCAGCAATAATATTATATTGCCAGGGGGGCCGTCTATACAGGCATACAAACCATCTTCATACCAATCATCTTCAGAATCCTGCAAGTTCAATATAAGGCTAAGATGGGTGTATCTACATTAACCTCAATAAAACGGGGCGTGCTTATAGAGCATGAGAAAAAAAAAAAAGGCCACTACCATCACATCTTGGATATGTTTTTCCGTAGAAACTGTCTCTACTGTCTCAGAAGACACAGTTATGTTCATTGGTTTCTGTTTCCAACTTTTTCTTTTTAGAACGAGAACTTGCCCTGACTTTTGAGGCATACCCATGATCTGAATATAAAATATTTAAACTGGTCAAACAGATTAAATGAACCCTGCTAGAGGTATGTTTATGGACGCCAAATTTATGTACAAATAAACATTAAGTTAGCTTGTTCTATCAGTAATTTCAAATATATGCGATGGATGGTAGAATATTCGCAAAACTCATTTATTACCAGTGGAACATTTAAATCAAAATTAGAATGTCATTCATATTTTTATCATTTTAGCACAAAAAGATAATTTATATCTAGTGGTAACACAAATCTTTTTCCATCTCCAAGCCGGCCTGATTCCACTCTCAAAACAGAAATGAAAAAGATTTCACATGTGTTGGAAGGTGGGCAGCTAAAATGAATCTCTAAGAATTATATAGTCCCAAATATGTCGAATTACAACATTGCGGTCAAGAGGAAAACGCATATATGTTTAATCATGTTAAAATTACTTCCGGTTCCACTAGTCATTCTAAGTGGGTAATGATAGAGGGCCACACAATGGAAAAAGGAACAGTATCAAATGAGCAAGAAAACATAGCAAATCATATTTATCACACGTGAAAGTTTTTCATGAAAAGAAAATGGCCATAAGACGCTCTTGTTGAATTCATATTTATATTATATTATCCCAACCAAAACACAGTGAGAAGACAGAAGTGAGTTGACCTGAACTCTTCTTATTTTTCTGTGGCGAGAAGACAGAATTGAGTTGACCTGAACTCTTCTTATTTTTCTGTGGCGCGGCCTCCCTCAAGCAAGTTTCAGTGCATTCATGGTCTGGATTAGCCGGATATGAACAATCAGGGTTAACTTTGCCGTTCTGAGCCATTCCTTCATATGTTTAACCTGTGGTACCAACAAAAGTGTCACATCAAGAAAACAGAAAAAGAAAACAGAAAGATGGTAAACTTTTGCCAAACGTTAACTGTGCAAGATTGGCAGTTGTGGAATCAAGCTTTTAACGAAGAGAATTTTAATTTTTGGAAACAGAACCTAATGACCAGAAATAAATGGCATGCAGCCAAACAGTTGGGTCGATCCCCCCGAAGCATGGCTTCGATTGGAGACTCATAAGGGTTATTAACTATATATGTCGCTTGCTTGGGATTGCATTCACGTTGGGTTGTTTCTTGGAGTTTTGTGGGGGTGGGACTATGTGGTATATTTGGTGGGAATACATACACGCATCATCTTATTCCTTTTGATACAGCCTCATCTTTTTTTCTTTTCAAATTCAAAAGCTCTATCATGCTTCTGCAGTTAGCAGAGTATAATAATTTACATGGGTCCAAAACTTAAAATAACTATATATGCTGATGAAGACAAAAGAAATATGAAAGTTTTTAAATGTGGCGGCAAGTCATATAAGCAAAAAAATCAAATCGAGATGAACAAAACGATAGGGGGTAAGCAACAAATACACAAGTTCATCATTCAATGAACAATGAGAATGGCATGCAACACCAAAAGAAGCGCATTGACAAAACTCTCCGAAACTAGATTAGTAATGAAAAGGACTTCCCAACATTTAGTCACAAACGAAACAATGAAAAAAAAAAAAGGACCGAACGGCAGCCAACGCGCATTCATGAACAGAAAAGATAACCAAGAACCCTAATGTTACTATCAAGAAAACAGATTTGAAGAAACAGATTGGGTGCATCACTGGATTGTTTCAATCGGGATTTATATGATGAACAATTTTAATATGGGTCAGGGACGAGAGATACTCACCGGAAAGAATTAACAACTTCGATCGTGCTCTCCGTCGATATTGTCTCCGCCTTCGATCGTCGTGGGTCTTCTCTCTCGTCTCAAGGATTGAGCTACCTGCCGAATAGGGTTCGTGTGACAGTGACACTGTGAGCTTCATCGAGTTACAATAATATAGGTTTCAAGGTATTTCTAGCAAAAGGCTAGGACATTTTTGTCCTCTCATACACCCTATTTTATAGTTATTTTAGACCGGATAATGTTTAATTCAGACTTGTTTTATGGTTTCTTAATTGTTCAAACTTCAGGTTTTCTCATATTCAACTGGCTTAAAACAAAATAGCCCAAGCAGGTAAGCACCAAAGTAATCGAAAAACCGAACGAAATAAATTCGGTTCAGTTTTTTCAATCACCTCGATTTCAGTTCAGTGTTGAAAAAATATGTAATTTGATGTTCGGTTATTTCGGTTCTAACAGAAAAACCATTTGCACACCCCTTTTCAATTGTTTATGTTGAAAATGAAGGTTAAAATTGATCTAGCTTGACGTTCAAGCAACATGTTTACGAGGTTGAAAAACAAAATTTTCCAGTATTTGTGGAACCCACGTTGGATATTTACTATTCATGTGAATAGTAACAGTAAAAATATTTTTACCGTGCCGGTAAATTATTTTTACTGTGCCAGTAAATAATATTTACTGTGATGGTAAATAAATTTTTTTTTACCGTGCTAGTAAATAATTTTTACTGCACCAGTAAATAATATTTAGCATGAACAGTAATTAATTTTCACCACACCTGTAAATATATTTTACGACGATAAATAATATTTACTATGCCGGTAAATAATTTTTACTGTTTGGTAAATAGTATTTACTGTACTGGTAAATAATATTTACTGTCCAAGAATAATTCTTTTCTGATGTGACAGATCAGACTAAGCTGCAGCCACAGAGCATACTCAGAAGAAACTCTTTGGTAAATAATATTTACCGTACCATGTGGAAATACTAACCTCATGAACTATGAACCATGTACCGTAACTCTTACAGTACATATTTAGGATCTACTCGTTAAAACACATACAGGGTTTCAGGAATACCTGTGATCACTTGAAGACGTCAAAGAGTATGATGTCCTCTAACGTTGATCCATACGACTATCTCCTGATTGCAAATGAGAACACCTTCTCCTTGAATCCCCGACTCCTTGAATGCTTGCTAGGCAGTAACAAGGTGGAGAACTCAAGAGTTTGGATTTCTTACTCAAGACTAAGAGAACTTCCTTAAGAGGAAGAAAGAGAGAGAAAGAGAAAGAACTTCCTTAAGAGGAAGAGAGAGAGAGAAGCTTAAGAGAGAAGCTTGGTGTGAATTGGAATGAAGGAAATGAGTGCTATTTATAGAAACAAGGAGTGAACCATGGCCACATGTTCTTCTTTCAATGTGAGCCACACATTCATTTCTACTTCAAATCCAAAGTGCTTCTTGAAGAATCAATTATTCCAAGAAGTGATTCTTGAACAATTAATTATTTCAAGAAGTGCTTCTCATAATTAATTATAATAATTGATTATTCATGAATAGTAAAAGATGAATAGTACTTTGCACTTTGTACTATTCATTTGACACTATTCACATGAATAAATAATTACTAATTAATTACTCTCTTTATCCAATCCTGATTGGATACAGCCTTGGTTAATTCATAAATTACCTCAATCTCTTAACCTCTCAATAATTGGGCTTGAAGTACAAACCCAATTACATCAATAGTTTTGACAAAGCCCAATAACATTTATTGGTCCAAACTAGCTAAATCAAGCAATCAAGAATAGTCTTTAGTGTGTAACCCATTAGGCCCAATTAGTTACTGACATAGATAAACTTGAACCAATTAAACTCCTTTAATAGGTCAATTTATCTAATGACTACATAAGACACTAGCAATGCTCTGCAGTCCCAGAACTAATTAAGTTGACCAAGTGATCTACCTTTTTCTAATCTGGATACTGTGCATATATCATCCCTTACAATGTTGTTCATATTTAGTCAAGAGCAAGGATAGAGTATCATCTCTCTTGATTGACTAAATGTAGCTATTTCACAGAACCAGGAATATTCTTCTATTGACTCTAAGACAGATCATGACTCTTCATGATCACTTACTATGCATAGATTCTCGAGTCAACTAGAAGTCATCCAAGCTCTTACCGGTCTTGTGAACAACTAATCCCTTGTAGAGGATTGTAAGTCCTTTCGGCATGACCATCTATACTCATGTATTCAGGTAATACCCAAGAGTACACTGTTCTCCCCATATTTCAGGCGGATAGAGTTGTATAGTCAAAGTATAACCCTAGGACATAGTGGTCGATGACATCCTCAAGTCTAAGATGATCCACACTACCAAATGATAAGAGACATTACAAATCCAATGATACTCTCTACAATGAATCCTTGTGGAGTCTCTCAGCAGGTCAGTTCAGTGCTATCTGTTCTCTAACAGATCCACCCACGACATCAGCTAAGGCATCAACATGCCTGCATTCCATGAGGTCCCTACCTTGCATCACTATACAAGTAGATGATGTCGTACTAGTCTTATTGAAATCACCAATGCCCTTTCTTGGCGATTCAAGACTAGGAACAAGTTTCAGGCAATAGACATGTAGTGTACTCGATTCCTCATGATCATGATCCCTATCATAGATCACCGAATAAACACATATTCTATTCCTTGGGCCTTTATCTTTAATCTCATATTAACTATAAAATATAGGCGAGACATAAATATGATAAAGATAAATTATGCTCAAACATATTAATCATGAAATATCAAACAGTACAAGGTGTTCAACTGATTATCTCTAGGACACCTACATACTAACAGAAAAAACACCCAATATTCGTTTTAAAGTATAAAAATTAAATTAAACTTTCACTATACCGAATCAAACTAAAATCTTTGTATGAAAACAAAAGGCTAAATTATATAAAGCCCTCATTAATTTTGGTTCAGTTGCATATAACCAGGATATTTTAAAGTTTAACTTTAACCCCCTGACATTTATTTATATTATTAAGCTACTACTGTTAACTTACTGTTATTCTATTACTTGAAATTGCCACGTCAAATAAGCATATGGCAGGTGCCATCTTATATAAATTACTACGGGTCCGTTTGGATGAGTTTTTTTATGAAAAAAACACTTTTTTTAATACAAAAAAAAAGCTCTATTTATTAATTTATGTGTTTAGATGATATTTTTTAAAAAAAGCAAAAGTCACAAAAAAAAACTAAAATACTGTTTTTTTTAAAGCTTCAATTTGGAGCTTTAAAAAAAAGCTCTAAATTTTTTTTTTTTATAAAAAAAGCCCATCCAAACGGGCCTTAATTTCATAAATATCCCTTGAACTTTGACTAGTTACAAATAATATCCTTGACATTTCACAATTTAAATTTAACTTCCTTAAATTTTTTATTTATAATATTAACCGATATCGTTACTTTTATCATTTTAATAAATTTATGAAAATTCTTACTATCATATGTCCATTAAAATAACTTTTCTATATGTCAAAAACTAGAAGAATAAGATTTTGAAAAATATAAAAATAAAAACATCATCTTTGTATAACATTTATTTATTTTTGTGGGATAATTGAGCAATGACAGTTTAAATATTACATTTGTGTTAGAAGATAACTTTTGCCCTCATTAATTCTTTAGTAGTAATGCATATTTTTTCTTGAATCAGAGGTTCAACATTGATTTTTTAAATATTATTCTTATAGTATACACAAATAGGTTATTTTAATTCACAAATGATAATTAAAATCTTAATAAATTTATTAAAATGACAAAATTAAAGTAGTGACATGGGATTTAATATTATAAACAAAATTTTAAGGGAGTTAAATGTAAATTTTAAAATGTCTGGAGTTATTTGTAACTGATTAAAGTTCAGAAGTTTTTATAAATTTAATAATGGGAAAAACATTTCTCATGTTGTAAGAAAAGTGTTTTCTCATGTTACACACACATAAAATGGTGGGACCCACATATACATATAATGAGCATTATATATATATATGTGGGTCCCACTATTTTATGTGTGTGTAGGAATATTTTTTTTCTCATGCAACATGAGAAAATTAAACCCCTTTAATATTTACATTAGACGTCACGTGTCATTTATTAATATAATGTGATAATTTCCATTAAAAAAGTAGCAATTAGGTAACGACAATGTGTTAATAATAAAAAAAAATGAAAAGAAATAGATATATAGTGGAGACCTGGACTAGTTTGCGATTGAGCTCTGCTAGGGCTTGCAATTTCTTCATCGTCTTTGTGAGCTCCGTTGCCCACTACGACGAAGAAAATGAGTGTCCCCTTCGATTGCGCTGTGTGCGGAGAGGAGGACGAGGCCGTACCGGAGGAGGAACGGGAGGATTGGATCCGTAGGAAAAAGAAGGTCCGTGTTGCAGGAGAGGAATTGCAAATACCTCGCGAAGAGAATTGGATGAGATCAGAGGCAAAAGAGCAAGCTCCGATGTCCTATAGGGAGTCACTATTGCAGAATGTGAATCAAAAAGTCTGTTTGTGGGAATGGCCTAAGAATGATGAAGAGTATGATACAGAAGATTACGGAACTGAGACTTCGCCAAGGTGCTGAATCTAGGGGACGGAATTAACGTAGATGTCACGAACCCTCTGTGTCTGAGCTTTAGCTTTGAAGAAAAGGAAAGGGAGAGACTCATGAGGCCATTTCAAAGATCTCTGGTGGCAAAACTCATGGGACGGCAGCCTACCTATGGATTTATGGTCAAAAAAATGAGGCAAATTTGGGCAAGGAAAGGTAACATCGACATCCTTGACTTAGATAATGATTTCTATCTGGTTAGTTTTCAAGTTCATGATGATTATATGGAAGCGTTAACGGGGGGCGTGGGTAATTATGGATGCTTATCTGAGCGTTACTAGATGGAGACCGGATTTTAAGCCTAAATGTGAAAGAATTGAATCTGTTGTGGCTTGGGTGAGGTTCCCTGATCTTCCTGCACCGTTGTTTGACAAAAAATTCCTATTGAACCTGGGAAATTCGATTGGGAAAGCGATTCGACTAGATATCTATACTGCCCAGAGAGCTAGGGGCAAGTTTGCAAGGATGTGTGTCGAACTGGATCTCACTAAGCCACTAGTGCCTGAATTTAATGTTGAAGATTAGGTATTAAGTGTAGCCTATGAGAGCCTTGGGCTGTTGTGTAAGAAGTGTGGTAGATTTGGGCACATTAAGGAAGGATGCGATGCAGCCAATAAAAAGCAAGCAGAGGAGAGTATGGAAGTGGAGGAGTTGGAGGTTAATAACAAGAAAGGGATTGGGAGTGCCAAAGAGAAGGAGCTTTGGAAAACTATCTAGAGGCCGTATAGACAGAGGAAAAATACTATACCTATGCATAAGCAAAAACAGGGTTCGAGATTCTCTGTTTTAAATAATGATGTTAGGGATGAGGGGGAAAGGGTGGAGGTAGAGAAGGAAGTGGAGGGAGCTCGTGGAGTGGATTTCCTTATAAAGGGCAGGGTAGAGGTAGTAGTAATGTACAAAACAGTGCTGAGAAGATGAAGGGATTGGGAGAGAGCAATAAAGGGGCTATGAGGGGAAGTGATAAGAGTCCGGGGAAGGCTGATCTAGTAGGGAAAGTGGGGAAGACGGATAGAAGGGGGAATGAGCTTTCAGAGGTTCAAAAAAGAGCTCCAATGAGGGTTTCTAATGGGAACCAGTCTGTTTACCGATGCTATGAGAATGTGTCAGGGTCAAATTTGGAGAGATATGAGGGAAAGAAAGTAAACATGAATGAAAAGGAAAACTTGCATCCTGGTGAAAATAATGGAAAAGGAAAAGCTAAGGAGGGTCGAACTCTTACAGGGACATCAAATCCTATGGAAGAGGAAGACCCAATTGAGAGCTTGGATTTGAGCATGGAGGAGGAGTGTGTTGCACTGACGTGCATGGATTAGCGGTGGGTAGCTGGACATTTCCTAAGTTTATTATGATAAATGTATTAATTTGGAATTGTAGGGGTGCTGCAAGCAAAGGAGTAGCATCTGTATTAAGGGATATGCGTCATAGGTATAAACTGAGTTTGGTGGTTGTTTTGGAGCCAAGGATCAGCGGGGTCCAGGCGACAAAAGTAATCAAACAATGGGGTTTTCAGCAATCGATAAGGCAAGAGGCTATGGGATTCTCGGGTGGAATTTGGCTTCTTTGGGAGGGAGAGGAAATTAATGTGGAGGTGATAAGGTTAGAAGAGCAATTTATACATTGTAATCTGAAGGCGGGTGAAGATGAATTTTTATTCTCAGCTATTTATGCCAATCCAAATGAACAACGTAGACATGGACTATTGGAAATGCTGAGAAGTATAAGCAGTGAAGTTAATGGTCCATGGCTATTGGCTGGGGACTTTAATGAGATCAAGACCCCTTTGGAACAAACAGGGGGGAAGAGTGAATGAGACAAGATGCAAAAATTTTAATGCTTGGATTCAGGACTGCAACTTAATTGATGTTGAATCGAAGGGTCCTTTCTATACTTGGAAGGGACCAAAATGGGAAAGACTTGAAAGAGTGTTCAAAAGACTGGACAGGTGCCTATGCAACGTCCAATGGCAGGAGAAATATGTTAACGTTGAAGTTAAAGTAGTCCTTAGAGTTTGCTCCAATCATCATCCACTAGTTGTTAACTTAAATGTGGATGATGGTGTTAAGAGAGGTAGACTATTCAGATATGAAGCAATATGGCAAATGCATGAGGAGTTTGATATGGTTATGCGGAATAGTTGGAGAGGGGAGAATGAGGTACATGTAAAGTTGAATGAATTAAAATAGGCCCTTGTAATCTGGAATAGGGAGGTGTATGAGAGGATTGAGGGAAGGAAGAAAAGGTTGCTTAATAGGCTTAATGGCATTCAATCAAGCATTGACCGACGAAGAAATCCCTTTTTAATGAATTTGGAGTTGGAGTTGGAGGAGGAGTTGATCCATACACTTAGACAAGAAGAGGTGTTATGGTTTCAAAAATCTAGGGGAAGATGGTTGGAGGAAGGAGACCGCAATACTAGATACTATCATATGAAAACATTGTGTAGAAGAAGGAGAAATAAGATTAAAATGCTTAAGCAAAGTAATGGGGTCTGGACGGAAGATGAAGAGGAGATTGTTAGGATGTTCCAACTATTTTACAACAATCTGTTTCAAGAAGATAGGAGAGTCTCTGAATGGATTACCACCAAGTAGAGTTGGGGGTGGTTAATGATACTAAGCTGAAAAATGTGGGGAGAGACCCATGTGGGGAAGAAATCAGAAGAGTGTTCTTTCAAATGGGGAGCTTTAAAGCTCCGGGAAGCGATGGATACCCTGCTGTCTTTTACCAGCAGAATTGGGAAGTTGTTGGAAGTTCAATGGTGCAATTCATTAAGGAATTATGGAACAATCCGAATAGAATCAGGGAGGTTAATGAGACCTTGCTGAACTTAATCCCTAAAGTTGATCATCCAGAAAGTGTGAGTCAGTTTAGACCGATTGCCTTGTGCAATGTCCTGTACAAGGGACTCTCGAAACTGATTGTGAATAGGTTGACACCGATCATGGATAGTTTGGTTTCCCCTTTCCAAGCAAGCTTTGTCCCTAGAAGGAGCATCCACGATAACATAGTAATTGCCAAGGAACTAATTCATTCGTTGAATAAAATGCAAGGTAAGAAGGGGTACATGGTGATTAAAATTGACCTTGAAAAAGCCCATGATAGGATGGGATGGATATTCATTGGGAAAGTCTTGGAAGAGATTGGCCTTAAGGGGCACTTGAGGAAGGTGATTATGGGATGTATTAGCTCAACAAACATGGCTATTATGTGGAATGGTGTGAAAACGGAGACATTTGAGCCTACTAGGGGTTGAGGCAGGGGGATCCACTTTCCCCATATCTGTTTGTCCTAGATATGGAAAAGTTAACACATATGATTGTTGACTGTGTAAACAATGGAAAGTGGAAACCTTTGCGGTTGGGTAGAAATGGTGTTGAAGTATCACACTTGCTTTTTGCTGACGATTTACTGCTCATCTGTGAAGCAGACATGGATAACATAGTTACGATAATGAGTGTGCTTGAGGATTTTGGAAAGATGTCTGGCCAGAAGCTAAAAATTCAAAAAACGAGCATCTTCTTCTCAAAAAATGTCGAGAGGAGAAGGCAGATTGAGATTTGCAATTATTCTGGATTTAGGAAAATGGATGAGCTGGGAAGGTACCTGGGAGAGTTTGGGGGAATAGAAGAGAGGGAAAGGGTAATTTCCAGTATTTGATTGACAAAATGCAGAGTAAACTGAGTAGATGGAAGAGACAGACTCTGTCCTTTGCTGGTAGAGTGACGCTGGTGCAATCCGTTTCTAACCAATTGCCAATTTTTTTGTATGCAGCACTCCTTTATTCTTGTTGGTGTTAGATATCAGTTGGAAAAGTTGCAAATAAACTTTATATGGGGGAGCAAGGAAGGGAAGAGAAGAATGCATGCTGTGAGTTGGGAGGTGATTTGTAAGGGGAAGAGGGCTGGTGGGCTTGGGATGAGAAGCCTAGAAGCCATGAACGATGCTCTCTTGGGAAGAATTGTGTGGAATATGCTGGCAAATCCCAATAGCCTTTGTTCCAAAGTCCTGGTGGGTAAATATGGGAGAAGTAAAGATTTAACTAAAGAGGTTGTATCCCTTAAGTTAGATTCGGTGTTGTGGAAGCATTTGACAAGAATTTCGCCTAAGGTTCTAGAGAAAGTCCATTGGGAGATAGGAAATGGAGAGTAAGTGAACTTTTGGTATGACAAATGGCTAGAGGATGGGACTTTATTGGCAGATGTGTGTAATAGAAGCTTAACTGAGGAGGTTAGAAACAATACTGTGAGTAGTATGGTTAGTGCTGAAGGTTGCTGGGATGTACAAAGGCTACAACATTGGGTTAATGCTGATGGTGTAAAGAAAGTGTTGGATGTAGAGCCACCTAATCATTTAGGTGGTGAGGATACTATGATATGGGGAGCATCCTTAGGAAGGAAGTTCCGGGTAGCTGACATGTACCATTCTTTGAGAGCTGAAGAAGGAATGTAGGATAACGTGTGGAGGTCCTTGTGGAAGTGGAAGGGACCGAGAAGGATCCAACTATTTTTATGGAAGGCTATACATGATAAATTACCCATGGCTGAAAGGCTCGGTAGACTAATGGGGGCTAACGCTAGCTGTTTGCATTGTAATGAACTCAATGAAAGTCTGTTCCATGTACTGAGAGACTGTCACATGGCTAGGGAGCTATGGTTGGAACTACATGGGGGTTGGTTGTCTGCAGAATTTATAAGTATGTCGAGTAATGTGTGGTTTAGGATCAATCTGGATAATGATGTGAATGATTGGAGCCTGATTTTTGGCATCACATGTTGGCTACTTTAGAGTTGGAGGAATAGATATCAATTTGAGGAGGGTTTTAATAAGCCAGAAAATAGAAGTTTAATTGTGTTCTGGTTTCTAAGTGAAATCAAGTAGGCAAGGCGGGATTTTGGGATGGCTCATGTTACTAGAAGTGAAGCAATGATCAAGTGGGAAACGTTGGCGAAAGGGTAGTTAAAACTGAACGTCGATGGGGCTTATAAAGGAGGGTGCAATAGTGGATGTGGTGGAGTGATAAGGGACAGTTATGGTAGGTTTCTTTGTGGATTTGCGAAGAGACTAGGAGTGAACTCGGCTATTAAGGCTGAACTGAGGGCCGTCATGACTGGACTAAAGCTTGCTGTCAGGTTTAACTTTGACAGCATATGTGTTGAATGTGATTCCATTTTTGTTGTCCATTTATTGAATAAATTGCAGGTGGATGCTGATACTAAGTCGAGGCTGATGGAAGACATAAGCAATATATTAAAGCACTTTAGTAGAGTTTGTTTTGTACATGTATATAGGGAGGGTAATCAATGTGCAGATGCCCTGGCAAACTTCAGCTTTGCACAGAAGGAGGTTTATTCTGTTTTTGTTAGTCCTCCACAATTCTTGTATTCACTGTTGCTTTTTGATTGTATGGGTGGTTCACACCCAAGACAGATTCTGTTAAGGGAATGATAATGAGCTAGAAGCTTCATTTCACATCAAAAAAAAAAAAAAAAGTGTGATGTGGGGGGAGGGGGGGTTAAAATTTAAACTCAAAATGTTAGGGGTATGTGCAACCGACTTAAAATTTAAAGGGTTTTATATAATTTATCCAAAAAAACTATTCTGCACGATAATTATATAAAGATAGGACTTTTGATCTCTCAAGTGGTTTCACCAAAAATTTTAATAGAAAAAGAACTATATAAACTTAAGATTTTCTTTTAAATATTACTCTCTCCGGTCCTAAATGTAAGACAAAGTTTATAGCATAAATTTTGTCCTATATTTAAAATCAGAGGTAGTATCATACAACTCGTACAGGTCTAGTTTATTTTAGGTTGATACATATTCAGTGCAATTAAACCAAAATCTTATTGAAGATTTTTTAAATTTTATCATAAATTAATCTCCATTGTATCATTAATGTTGGGTTTTAATTTTAAATTTGCAAGTGATCGCGTGACTAGCATTCATTCTAATAACTATTCCACGTAATCTTGGTTGAGTAGAAGTGATGTGCCCATATCCTAACATGGAATGGAATGGAGTACCTAAAATCATCCAATGTCAGACCAACAACCACCTCACCCACATGCATTCACGTTACAATGTACACGTCATTCACGGGTCCTTGCTAATTTCTAAAGTTGTGAATCAGGACCGACTCTACAAAACCAAGGATAAGAAAAATATCTATTTTTTAAAGCTCAGCCCGAGAGCACCAACGCCAAGGCCGGCCCTACAGGCTCGGAAGTTACTATTTCAAATTTTTATTATTTTTCCTTTGTTTTTTTTCAAAAAAATATAATTAGTAAATTATTACAATTAAAATTCTAATTTATTTAATAAATGTGTTAACATTAATATCCAAACAACATGAATCATCCAACAAATAAATACATTTACTAATTTATAATTAAAAGCAAATTATTGTCTACAAATAACTCACATAAAACATATAAAGCATACCTAAGTTTTAAATTTAAACTATTATACAATATTTTTATGGCAATATTGACCCTATGACTTGTGATGAGAAGGTTGCGAATATAAAAGGAGCAAGCCGACTTTCATTTTCAATGAATATTCGAATGTGGGGACATCTCTTTCAATTCCTTATTAAATTAAAAAGAATTAATAGGGTGTAACTGCCAACCCGAGGCCCTGCAGGGCCGGTCCTACAAGGCCAATTTCATTTAACTCCTTTAATTTTTAAGCCCGGCCCTTGAAGAGACAGGGCTCAAAAGGGTAGGCCCGATTTCCCGACTCTTTTAATTTCATTACTTACCAAACACATCCTATTTATCGATAATAACACGAATAAGTGAACAACCCATGAGGGGGACCCCATATTTTGAAGCCGCCATCAATTATGGATCATCATTTCATGCTTTTCTTTATGTGCTTCTTAAGTGCAAGGTTCTAAAAATAGAACCGGTCACTGAACCACAGTGGAGATACTGGGTCAAGGGTCAGTGGGTCGGACTGGAGTCAAACCGGTATTAATTAAAAAAAATATAATTTAAAAAAATAGGTAAAATATTTATATTTTAATAATTATAAAAATAAACATGCAGAAAAGCAAACACGCAACACAATAAATACTACAAGTGTCCATCACCACGTCTTTCAACTTTCTTTTGTTCAAGTAATTATACTGCCGTGTCCATCACACCTTTCAACTTCCTTTTGTTCAAGTGATTATACCGCCAGCCTTTCTACTTTCTTTTATTCAAGTAATTACTAATTATACCGCCGGCCTATTTCGGGATTTCCCACGCGGACTTCGTCTTCTTCCTTCTTCTTCTTCTCTCTTCACCTCACACTTCTCTCTTCTTTAGTTTGCGATTCAACTTTCCGGCACTAGCCAACACCTCCTTCGGTGGAATGAGGTACCGTCGTCGTCGCCTCAGAGATTTCAGATTTTTCTCTATAGTTCACAGGTCACCTTCTTCAACGAATATGAGGCATCGCCGTCGACAAACATGTGACTTCGCACCCTCGCCATCCTCCTTACCAATAATAGTCAGATCTCATCTTTCTCACCGTGCTTTCATCAATCTCGATCTCTGTTTCAACCCAACTCTTTTTTTTTTCAGGTCTCTAAACTTGTGGATCTATTTTTTTTTGACTCGGTAACTCGTCAACTCCGCCGGTTCAGGCCGAGTTGACCTGGAGTTTCTGAGTCAACCCGTACCTATCCTAACTCAGATCGGCATTCAGGCTGGTTTGCTGATTTCTGATCTGAACCGGCCGGTCCGGTTCGGGTTTCTAAACCATGCTTTAGTACTTGTCCTTCTAAGAAGCACATAAAGATACATTGTTGGCATTTTTTTATATATTTTATTTATTTAGATAAAATTATTGCACCCTAAATGGGGAAATATTTATGAGGTCGATTCTAAGCTATCTAAATTCTTTTCTTTTACTGTATTTTATTATATACAATGACTGTTTAAAATAGAACAGTCGTGGTACATTTCTAGATTGGTCTATTTTACTTAGAGTTAATTTACACCAGATTGTATCAGAGAAAAAGAACACTTAATAATTTAAATGGGGAAATATTGATATTATAATTGAATGATATACAGTTTGTGTAAGCCTTTACCAAGTATTCTTGAGGTCAAGGTTTGGAATAAACCTCCATGACCTGGTATCATTCTTTTTTTCTTATTTTTGGACTGCATCTTCCATAAACCTTCAATTCTTCAGCCAAATCAGGACGTATGTTTTCTTCAATCCAAATCTTCTTGAAAGTGCAACCACAAATGCAATCAATTTCACGTATTAAAATCTAAATTAGAAAGCAATGACAAGAAGAATGAGAAGGCGAAGATTGAAAAGCTTGAAACGATTTAACACTACAGAAAAAAAATCGTGTTTTGCGACGGAATTTTTCCATCACAAAATAGGGATTTTCCGTCTCAAAATACGTTTACGACAGATTTAGTCTGTCGCTAAAAAGCCCGTCGCAATTGCGACAGAAAATGAAAATTCTATTGTAAAATTTCATTCCGTCTCAAATTCGAGCAAATTTTGAATTTTTAAAAAGATATATATTTTTTTATTCCTCTCTTAAATTTTGATTTTAATTTTTTTAAATAATTAAAAACATTTAAAAATATAATAGGGTGAAGGTGCATTTTTGCCAACATACTATTAGGGAAGGAGCAACCAGTACAAATATTAATTATTGGTACCTTAAATGCCAAAAAACAATTAAAAGGTACTAAAATACACAATTCCGTCAGTCTTATTAATTAACGGATGTTTAGATGCTGAGTGGTGAAAAGTAAATAAAGACCTGGCAACTTGTGTCAGGTGACTCAGCCTTATTTTTATTTTTGCCTCTCAGATGAAATCAAAGGCGAAACCATCGTCCGGACTGCTCTGAGTCTTCAATTAGGTTTTCTCTTGTCCTTCGAGAAAAGTTGCCATGGGAGTGTTCACGTACGTCCTCTGTAACTCTGGCGATGAATGGACCGGCAAGCAGCTCACCGGTGACATTGAAGCCTCTGCTTCTTCCAGATTCGAGATTGAGAAGAAGCTTGTCCAATCCACCCTTGCTGTCGATTCCTCTGGACCCGTTCAGTCCTCTTTCTCTTTCGTTACTCCGACTTCCGATGTCTTTCAGGTGATTGTTGGCGGCGCAGCTTTTGTTGGTGGTGCTGTAGCTGCTGCTGCTGCTCCTGCAGCTGCAGGTGGCGATGCTCCGGCTGCTGAGGCCAAGAAAGAAGAAAAGAAGGAAGAAGAAGAAGAGGAGGAAGATGATGACATGGGATTGTCACTTTTTGATTAGAGCATCACTGGTTATATTATTCTAATTCTCTCTGCTTTTCGCTCATTTTTTTGGAAAAGTCTTTAGTTTCCAAAGAGACAGAAATTGTGTATTGGCTTTGATCAGATAATGATTAGTTTTGGTTTATGTTCTGAACTCAATGGCGATGCGTATGGCATGGTGTTGTATTTTCGTTTATTGTTATACATTATGTTTTGTATTTAATTTTCTCTGTTAAAAAAAAAAGGGGGGCAAAACCATCAGAAGATGAAAACGCGATACTGTGCGGGATCCTTTGTAACACCCCCAATTTTTAACAGTTATAATAACAAAAATTTAAATAATTTTTTTTATAGATAAATTAATGAAATTCGGAATAAACAACCCTGGAGAGTGTTACCGCCGCACTTGTACTGGGACAAGTGCAAGGCTACTTATTACATTAATATAAATCAAAACTTAAAAAAAATGTATTATCCAAAGCGTAAAATAAAATAGGAAAACTAGCTAGAACTTTTCATTATTCTTCCTCACTTCTCACTGCTAGCCCCAGCAGCCTCAGCTTTGAGACCTGTTTCACTGAAAATCTGCTCCCCCGAAGGATCGTCGCAGCCCATGAACACAAACATTAGCAAAAGCTGGTAATTCTGATTAAAACACAATTTATATGGCTCAAATATATTAATAAAATCAAATATATAATCACATAGTGATTTAATCAAATAACAAATCCAAGATTCGTCATATATATACATACATATATTAACATTAAATCAAATATCATTCATTATATAATAATTTTTTTTATTAATTTCTTTTGGACTCGGAAACCTGCCAGTCCATTTAGTTTAGTGGAAAGAGAACCATGGTAGACCCGGAAACCTGCCAGTCACAATCATCAATTGGCCATAAACATATAATCATATCTTCCTAGTGTGCACACCTCTCCCCAAAGTTGCTACTAGTGTCCCGGAAACCTGCTAGACACCACTTTGAGAAGAACGGATACTATCATTTTCGCATCACATAAATATCGAGGGCATAAAGCCCATAAGTTGTGTTCATCACTTGGGAGGTACCATCCCAAGCTATCCTCCCACTGTTAAATTGTTTTAAAACACACACATATTAATCTCCTATATTATTTCTATTATTTACTTATCTTATATATATATATATATATATATATATATATATATATATATATATATATATATATATATATATATATATATATATATTTATTTATTTATTTATTTATAATTAAAAATAGATATAAGGATATTTTAACCTAAAATCTGTTGGTATCTTATCTTATAACACTAGTGGTATTACATAAAGGAAAGAAGAAATCAAATAATAATTATATAATTAAAAGAAACACGGACCCCACAAAAAAAAATGATGCACAAGGAACTCCATCCAATTGTATTCCACGCAGGCCGAGGCAAAGCCATTGGCATTTAATCACAAAGGAATACGCACAAGGGAAAATTCATATTGTTCAATCAATTAAAAAAAACGCACAGGGGAAATGGAAAATTCTTACTATTGAATCAATTAAAGAAAAACGTACAGGGGAATTGAAAGCACGCACACCGATACAAACAATTGTGTTTAATTCATAATGAAAACGCAAGTGATATGCAGAATTGTACCACGCAAGTCGAGGCATGCAATTATATATATACATATATATTTCTATACGTATGGAAATTAAACAACAACTGGTTTCTATATTCTATAGATCAGGATTACCTGTTAAGATATAAAAATTAGCCTATGACTCATGGGGATTAGGATTTTCTATCAAGATTTAAAATAAACCTAAGACTTTGTGAATTAGGATTACCTATCAGGATTCATATAAAACTAACCTAGACTGATGGGAATTAGAATTACCTAGTCTCCGTTTTTGCAAGACTCCTAGAAAATAATTTGATGAGAGCCCGGAAGGAGGATTTGAGAAGAGAAGGCAGCGGAGAAGAAAACTATCGAGCGTTGCTAGGTTTAGACGGCTAAACCTAAGTTTATAATTAAAATTTAGGGTTTAGCTATGGGCTGAGCTTTATTTTATTATTTCCAATTATAAAACAATACAATTAAATATCTAAATTTCTATTATTACTATAATTATTTTCAATTAATAAATTGTGAAATAATACACACATTATTAAATTCTAAATATTTATTTACTATATTATTATTATTATTATTAAAAATCCGGGGTATTACATCCTTAGAGCAGAGCAAAAGAAAGAACGGCGAAGCCCATCGGAGGCCAAAATGAAAACGCGATCGCAGGTTGCCCAACACAAATCCACCAAAGATTGTTGGCTGGTGGTGTATGGCAGAGTAATAATCATCCCTTCTCTCTCTCTCTCCCCCCCCCCCTTTGTTTCTGTTACATGCAGTGTTGATAAGGTTTGATTTGGATTTGAATATGGCAGGTGCTGAATTTGACCAAGTTCTTAGAGGAGCACCCAGGAGGGGAAGAGGTTCTGCTAGAAGTGGCAGGTAAGGATGCGAGCAAGGAGTTCGATACTATTGGGCACAACGAGGGAGCTAAAAGATGTTTTCCAAGTCTAGGTAGGGGTACTCCAAGGTCACTCAGTTCAAGATCTGGGTGGCAAAGACAATGCCACCAACGAATCCAAGAAAGAGATGAGTGCCTTTGTCATCAAAGATGACTCTTCTTCCACACTCAAGTCCCTCTTTTTGACTTCTTCGTTCCTTTCATGGCTGCTTTTCTCTATTTTGGTTACAGATACGTCACTAGATCTGACAGGAATGCGTTTTCGTTTTCTCCAAAATGTTGATTTCTCCAGGAACGCGTTCTTGGTTTTCGTTCTCTACTCTCAAAATTTTTCGTTTTCTTCGGGAAGCTAAAGACAAAAATAAGGCACAGTGAAATTTTTCTGACAAAAGTTGCCACGTCTTCGACCAATCTTCACCACATAACGTCCGTTAATTAATAAGACTGGGGATTGTGTGTTTTAGTACCTTTTAATTGTTTTTTGGCATTTAAGGTACCAATAATTAATATTTGTGCTGGTTGCTCCTTCCCTAATAATATGTTGGCAAAAATGCACCTTCACCCAATTTAATAATAAACATGTATATCATAAAAATATATAATAACAATCAAAAAGAGTTTACATAGAGAAAACAAAATATAAATAATATTGTTGCGAAGAAAATCTACTAAAAAAATGGTCTAAACATCATCATCATCACCAGGAGCCGGCCCCTTACCATTGTCTTTCATTAGGGATAGGAGTTGAAGCTGCATCTGCCTTATCATCTCATGTTGCTAACTCATCTGCTGCCTCATCATCTCCTGTTCCTGAATCATCTGCTGCTTCATCATCTCCTGTACCTGAGTCATCTGTGTCCTAATCATCTCCTGTTGTTGACTCATCAGCTGCCGTGTCTCGCTAAGCTCATTTGCTGTCTAACTCCAAAGGTGCTTTGTCTAGTCCAGCTCAACTGCTTGCTGACTCATCTGCGCTGCTTGCTCCTCCACCAATGCCTTCATCTTCTTCAGCTCATCTGCAAAAACATTATAAAGTACATTTATTATTTGTACTTCATTTAAATGGAAAAGGGAATGAAAATTATCAATATCAAATGTATTACGTTTACCTGCAGAAACACCTTCACTACTGCCGGATGAGGAGTGCTTCGTTTACTTTAGTCGGCTGGCAGAGACACCGAACTCGAAGACTCTCCCTTTCTTGTGAAATCTGCCTGCAGCCTCAAAGAACAGACTCTCGTTATTGAACTAAGAGGATGCGAGGTCGGTCCCACTTTGCGAGTATCTATCCTGCGGCAGCTTCTGAAAGGTTTCCTACAAGCACAAAAATACATAACAAATAAGGCATGTGAAATGAAATAAATATGGTGGTGCATGAAACAATTAATAAATACAATAAATGTCTCATCGCTATTTGCTTTGCCTTGGTGTTAATCTAGCGCCTCTCACTCCCTTCAGACTGTTGGGAATGGGTCCGATCAAAGGTAGTCCACTCAACCGATCCTGCATGAACTTCCCCAGACTCTGCTTGAAAACACAAATGATGACCTTAATTAATAAGAGGGTATTTATAAACTAAAGTATCATGTCCGTCAATTAATAACTGTGCGAAAGAAATATATATATATATTACCTCTCAAACGGATACATCCACCTATATTGTTGCGGACCTCCTACCTTTGCTTCGTAGGCCAAGTGAACAGGAAAATATTCCATTGAGTCAAATAGGCTAAGAGGAAGCACCATCTCTAACTTGCATAGCGTTATTAGCATGCTTGCCTCTAAGTGTCGTAACTTTTTAACATTAAACTCAGAAGCACAAAAATTCTTTAAAGAACATGGAAAATTCTGTCAAAATAGACCATATATGCTTCGGAAGTGTTTTGGAGGCCCACGGCAACAATCTCTGGAAAAAACATGACAATCATGACTCTTCATCCCGAATAACTTCGTCTCATGCATGTCGACACATCTTTTCAAGTTTGACGCATAACCGTCCAGGAGTTTCAGATTTTTAACCCATTGCAAAAATTCTAAATTCTATTGTTTGTTTAATATGTACAGTGCTCTAAGTTTGGAAGTCCGTCCCGTGACATTCTCCACCAAATGTAAATCAGAGGATGAGAATGAAGACCCAAAGGAAGCATAAGCAAAGAAACAATTCAATTAGGTGACATATGTAACAATCCACATTCAATCGAGAGGATGAGAAAAAACGAAACATCAATATCCGGACATGAGAGAAATGATAAAGCAACCACGTCGAACAGTAAAATTACAACCCAGAAAAGGCAAACCCAGACAATTAACTGTAACCCTAAAAATTAGCCAGAAGAGAAAGCACAAAATCTTGAGTTAGAGAGGAGAGGGATAATGAACCTGAGCTCTGCTACGGACAGTAGCGGTAAGTATGAATGATATCAGAGGAATGATAAACAAAGCTAAAGGAAGTGATGATCAGAGAACGGTAGGATTCAGGGAGGGCGAACCACGCAACGCAAAACATTCTCATATTTGAGGTTTTTTTCCCGTAATAATAAAAGGGGGTTCTGAAATGGGTCTGAAGGCCAGTGACAAGTACGGAGCCTGGGGAGTGTAACCAGTGGAATCTAAGTTTACTTTTGTAGAAGTCCAATTTTGTGGCCCAATAAGACTAAATAGTGCCCAATAAAATATTTGCACTCGATCTTGACGAGGGGCTGTGATTTGAAGAGAAGATGGCTCCATACAATTTACCAAAAAAAAAAAAAACATGGCTTCATACAATGATCCACAAAAAGCCACGTGCCCCTAAATAGATTTAGGCAAAATCAGGGCTACGACCATGAAAGCATAAGATGGCAAATTTTTTTTCCTCTTGGATATGTATCACCCTTATATTGAGGTCAATATATATTCGAGACACAATTAAACATTAAGTGTTTGTTTGAGATATTGTAAGTTACGATAAAATTTATCTTACATACTTATTTTGAACGTCATAAAAACATTTTTTAAAAATGGGTTAAAGTGCAAATTGATAAATGAACTTTTGTTCTAGGAGTGCCCAGCACAAAAAAGCTCATGTGTAATCTACCCAAAATCTGACTGTTGTAAGTCCTTGTCCGGACCCCCAACCATGTGCATTGTGGTTAGAAAAAGTGAATACAACAAAAAAATCACTAATGTAACAAGTATATTTCATTTTGAGTAAGGGTGGTAAGTTTTTGAACGTGTCCGGCCAAGTCCATGTGCAATCCACCTCAAATCCGACTATTGCAAATCCTTCCACAAACCCCCCTAACCATGTGCATTGGAGTTAGAAAGAATAAATACAACAACAAAAAATCACAAATCTAACCAATACATATTTTAGGTCCACTTAAAAATCACAATCTACGCCTGCACTGACAAGTTCAAAAAATTATCACCCTTATTCAAAATGAAATCTACTCGTTAGATTTGTGATTTTTTTTGTTACATTCACTCTTCCTAACCCCAATGCACATGGTTATGGGTCTGGGCAAGGATTTGCAACAGTCGGAATTTGAGTGGATTGCACATGAACTTGCCCAAACACATTCGAAAACTTATCACCCTTACTCAAAATGAAATAAATGAAATCTACTAGTTACATTTGTGATTTTTTTTACTACATTCACTTTTCCTTACCCCAATGCACATGGTTAGGCGTCCAGACAATGATTTGCAACCGTTGGATTTTTGGTGGATTGCACATGAACTTTTTTGTTCTAAGCGCTCTTGGAGTAAAACTTTTTTGTGCTGGGCATTTCTAAAGTAAAAGTTCATTAGCCAATCTACACCTTAACTCTTTTAGTTATAAACAAAGCTTGTTCTCTTTCTTTCTTTTGACATGCTTTCTTTCTTCTTTTGAAATTTACGTTCTTCTCCTTATGTGCTTTCTTTCTTCTTATAATATGTGCCATTTTTGTTCTGCTGATATTATATTTTCAAATAAATTTTTGTTCATCTTACCTTATTTTCATAGAAAGCCTGGTCTTTCACGAGATTTGCAAGTAATTTTTTCAATATATTTGTATTATTGTAATATTTTATTTCTTTACACTTTTATTTGATTTTGCTTGTTCTAATTACAGGTTGCACTCAGGATGTTAGGAAGGAAATTAAATATTATCTTGATTTCGATATCTTTCTTGTTTTGGATCATGTAAAGCTAGATTTGGTGATGGTTTAAAGCTTTAGTTGTTTTTGATCTAGGTCTGTTACCCATGTAATTAAAATTTCCAGTTGATGATGTTTTTGATGTAGCTCAATGACTTCACATAGAATTAAAGTTCAATTGTTCAGACTTAAGTATCTTCAGTTAATGATGTTATTGATGTAGCTATGTGACTACACGTCATAGAATTATTGTTGCAGCTGCTCCGTTGATGACTGGATGTAGTTATTTGAGATCATATAATGTTTAATTGGGACTTGGCTTACATCCTGTGATTTCCACTTCCGCTGCTGTCCGATACGTTAAACGTGTTGTTTTTTGCCCAAATCACACACAGTTGGGCCTTTTAATATATATATATATATATATATATATATATATATATATATATATATATATATATATATATATATATTTTCAGGACACTGTCAGGTAGTAAAAAGATAATTCATGATACTAAATGGTACTAAAAAAAATTCTTCATACATGATCTTAAAAAATTATTTTATGACATTGAAAAAATATTTCAGGGTACTGACTGGTCTAAAAAAACAATTCATGATCTTAAAAAAATTATTTTAGGATCTTAAAAATATAATTCAGGTACTAACTGCTACTAAAAATATAGTTTAAAATATCTTTTCAAGATCCTTAAATAATTTTTTAAGATCATGAAGAATTTTTTTAGTACCTGTTACGGACCGGCCCAACAGCCCACATACTGGCCACGGCCCAACCTAGCCTAAAAGCATAGTTGGCGGGATAGCATAAAAGATCCCAACAATATAGGATCTATCCCAACCGCAATCCCTATATATCAGCCCGGATATCTCGTCCCCGGATACTACTCACCAGGCCGGGATACTCGCACCGGACCCTCTATAAAAGCTAAGAAACGCCACTCAGGTGCACACGTTCTAATCTATGCTATATTTACTTCCTGTCACACAGAGCACACACACCACCCCCTGGCCTCACGCCTTCAAGTATATTGCGAATTACGTGGACTTTGATCCCCTCAAAGGATACATAGGCTCTAGGCTTGACAACCTAGTCAAGTCCAATTGATCTGTGTTCTTAGGACAGAACATTGGCGCCGACCGTGGGGACCATAAATTTCTATCCTCGTGACCACTGATGGCAAACACCAGAAGCCATAGTAGAAATCCACCGCCACCGGTTGGCGGAGACCCCCAACCAAGCCGTCCGCTGATCGAACCCAACCAGCCACAGGGGCAGCCGCAACAGGAAAACACTCCTGAAGGCCACGTGACCGACACGGCGACTTCCCCTCAAGCAGACGAGCAACCACTGCAGGAAGCATGCACAGAACCCCCATCACGAGACGTCCTGGCGGTCGAAGCCGACGTCCGCATCTTACAGAGGACACAGGAGTCATTCCTTCAACGGCTCGAAAATAAGGAGAAACGAGACCACCTCCAGCGACAGGCTGATTTTGAAGCCCTTGGCCAAATGATAAAAGACGCAATTGAGCACGATCACAGGCAAGGAAATCGCAGAAGAAATCATAGAAGAGGAAGAAGGGCTCCCGTGGACGACAGCAGTTCCTTGAGTAGCCCAGAATCAAGGAGCAACCGTCGGGACAACGACGAACCGGACGGAAGGACAAGCGCAGAATGAGGCCGCCTACCATCCCCAGAGAATGTCGACGACTTGGGAAACCAGGGTGACGGAGCTAACCGTACCAATCGGATGGCCAGGGAGGGCAGAGGCCGAGAAGAGCGCCGCATAGAAGACGGAAGTCCCCGGGCCCGCAGATCACCCTGCCGAGGTTCTCCAAGGGAATATCGAGTGAAGTACCTAACAGAGTTCGGACAATCCCCATTCTCGAGGGCGGTAGCAACGGCCCATTACCCAAAGCACTTCGACCTGGGTGACCTTCCAAAGTACGACGGAACTCAGGATCCACGCAACCATCTTGACATGTTCGAGAAGCTCATGTGGGTCCGGTCGATCAGAGGCCCGGTTAGCCAGCATCTCTTCGCTGCTACTCTGACCGGACCAGCGCACAGATGGCTGAGCTCGCTCCCGGACAACTCCATCCGGAGTTTCGAAGACCTCGGACGCAAGTTCGAGTTGCATTTCGCCACCAGCAAAAAGCAGCCGAAGACCGAATTCACACTGAGTAAAGTGAGATAGAAGAAAGGCGAGGCACTGCAGAAGTACTTGGATCGATTCCGTGACGTGGCAATGCAGGTTTGATCGTTGCCCGAGGAAGTTCACGTACACTGCCTAGTCAACGAGTTAGATCCATCATCACGACTGGCACGGAACTTATGCAAAAACCCGGTGTACACATTAACCGAGATCTACACCCAGGAGAAAAAGTACCTGGAAGTGGAGCAAATGAAGGCGGCCAACACAGATGAACCCGAACGGACAAGAAACACTTTGCCCAGTGAAGAAGGACGACCGAGGGCCGAACCGAGAAGACGAAACCGCGAGAGCCGAGCCAAACCTGACTGAGCCGACCAGAAGGCCAAGTACGATAGCTACACCCCCTTGAATGTCCCTCGGTCTCAGGTATGGAAAGAAGTGGCCCAAGCCGAGATGAGGCGGGCTGACAAGCCGAGGCCGATTAGAGGCCGCTCCAACACGGACCGTACCAAGTTTTGTACGTTCCATGATTGCCACGGACATACCACCGACGAATGCTACGACCTCCGCGACGCCATTGAAAAGTTCGTGAGAAAAGGAAAGTTACGTCAATATGTCATCAAGACCCAGGGAAGGACGAGCGGCAAGCGCAATGAGCGTGGCCGCACTAGAAGTCCGCCCAAGGAGACCCGAAAGCCGGGGAAGAAGCAGAAGACCGCCTCGGACGACGAGTTCCCCGAAGTGGATTTCCAATGCAACGTCGTCAGCGGAGGATTCGGAGGGGGCGGAGACACTGTAAGCCAGCGGAAGAAATACCTCCGCGAGGTATTAGCTGTTAGAAACCTCCCCAAGTTCAAGGACGACCCCAACAAGCTGCGGCCGCCCACCTTGACCTTCACCAACGAAGAGCTAAAAGACGTCATTCCCAGCTATTTGGATGGACTGGTAATCACCGGGACCTTGGTGAACTACCGCATCAAGAGGATCTTCGTGGATGCAGGGAGTTCGGCCGACATCATAAGCTGGGACGCCTACAGGAGGATGCACCTCGACCAAGAGGATCTCAAGTCATGCAAGACCACCCTCATCGGATTCAACAGCGAGCAGTCCTTTCCACAGGGTTACATCGACCTCAGGTTAACCCTCGGGACCAAGGAAGCCTTCAAATCCGAACGCGTGAGGTTCATAGTCACCGACTTTCGATCCCCATACAACATCATCCTGGGCAGGCCAATGATTCATAACTGGGACATACTGGTGTCCACCAAGCACCAGAAATTAAAGATGGTCAATGACAAAAACCAAATAGTCGTGGTATCCAAAAACCAAAAGGAATCGCGGCAATGCTACTTTGAAGCTCTCCGGGTCGAGGAAGGAGGACCCTCATCTCCACCTCGGCTTGAATCCGGCAAGTCAATGACCGAGGTCGACGATGACAGACACCCCCGGCATCCGATCAACATGGTAGAGCTCGACCTCCGTGAGCAGGAAAACCCGAGGCCCGAGCCGGAAGAGGAACTGGAGGAAGTAACGCTAGGGACAGACCCATCCAAGACCGCCAAAATCGGCCGAGACATGAGGGACGACCTAAAAACTCAGATGATCTGTTTCCTCAGACAGAACCAAGACGTCTTCACCTGGACCTCGGCCGAGATACCCAGTATTAACCCCCACTTCTGCTGCCACAAACTCGACATCGAGACCAGTGGCACAGAAGAAGAGGAGTATCGCCGACAACAGACAGAAGGCCCTCGAGAGCCACGTCGAGGAGCTCCTAGTGGCCGGCTTTATTCGAGAAGTGCAATACACCACCTGGCTCTCAAACGTAGTCATGGTACTCAAACCCAGCGGCAAATGGAGAGTATGTGTCGACTACACAGACCTCAACAAGGCGTGCCTAAAGGACTCCTACCCGATGCCCAATATCAACCATCTCGTGGACAACTCGGCCAGGTACCAGCTCCTCTCCTTCATGGACGCCTACTCCGGATACAATCAGATCGCCATGCATCCGGAAGACTAGGAAAAACCGCTTTCATGACCAACAAAGCAAACTACTGCCACAACGTCATGCCATTCGGGTTGAAAAATGCCGGGGCCACCTACCAAAGGATGATGAACCGGGTGTTCGAAGACCAGATCGGGCGCAACATAGAAGTCTACATAGACGACATGATCGTCAAGTCGAAGCTACTAGAAGACCACATCCAGGACCTCAAGCAGACATTTCAGAAGCTAAGAAGACATCGAATCAGGTTGAACCCGGCCAAATGTGCCTTCGGAGTTCCGGCTGGAAAGTTCTTGGGCTTCATGTTGACCAACCGAGGAATTGAAGCCAACCTGGACAAATGTAAGGCCGTCCTAGAGATGCAGCTCCCGAGGACTAAGAAGGAGGTATAGCAGCTAACCGGCCGGCTGGCTGCCCTGACAAGGTTTTTACCGAAGTCGACCGAGAAAGCCTACCTCTCTTCAAACTACTAAAGAAGGAAACCCAAGGCGGCTGGAATCCAGACTACGACGCCGCCTTCGCAGAGATTAAGCGATGTTTGGCAACCCCGCTGGTGCTCACTAAACCGAACCTGGGGGAGACCTTGTTCCTATACCTCTCGATCAGCAACGAAGCCGTCAGCGCCGCTCTGGTAAGAGAAGCCGAGGCCGGACAGATGCCGATATACTTCATCAGCAAGACTTTACAGAGCTCCGAACTCCGGTACCAGAAACTTGAGAAAGTGGCTTTCGCCCTACTTACTGCGGTAAGAAGGCTCCGGCCTTACTTTCAAGGACATCGAATAGTGGTGCGCACCAGCCAACCGATCTGGCAGATCCTCCATAAGCCAGACTTAGCTGGAAGGATGACCAACTAGGCCATTGAGTTGTCAGAGTTCGACATAGCGTTCGAGGCCTGGCAGGCGATCAAGTCACAAGCACTGGCGGATTTCATCAGGGAGCTCACCCCGGCAGTAACAAGCGACGGGACTTGGAAGGTCTATGTAGATGGATCGTCCAACGCTAAGGGCAGCGATGCAGGAGTCATCGTGGAAAGCCCCCAGGGGGTCGCTACCGAGCACTCTCTCCAACTAAAGTTCCCAACCTCCAATAACCAAGCCGAGTACGAGGCTCTGCTAGCCGGACTACTGTAGGCAAAAGACAATGGCACACACCGAGTAAAGGTTTTAACCGACTCGCAGCTCGTCGCTGCACAGATTGACGGCAGCTATCAAGCAAAAGGCCCTCTTATGGCGAAGTACCTAAACCGCACCAAAGAGCTCATGGCCGAGTTCGAAGAAGTGATCGTCTCCCATATCCCAAGAGAGTAGAATGTCAGGGCCGACATACTCTCCAAACTGGCAAGCACTAAGGGACCGGACAATCACAGGACCGTGATCCAGCAGAACCTGACCGAGCGGAGCTGTGTCATGACCATCTTGGCAGGATTTGACTGGAGGAAGCCAATAGAAGACTACCTCGAGAGGGGAATTATCCCTACTGACTCGACCGAGGCCAAAAAGTTGATCAAAGAAGCCGCTCTCTACGCAATGGTCGATGATCAACTCTATAGAAAGGGACTGCACTGCCCGATGATGCGATGTCTCGGTGAAACCTAGGCAAGGTACATGCTGGCCGAACTACACGAAGGCAGCAACGGCCACCACATGGGGGGTAAGGCCCTCGCTAAAAAGGCACTACGTGCCGGCTATTATTGGCCCACCATGAAGCATGACGCTATGGAAAAAGCGAAGACGTGTGATAGTTGCCAGAAATATGCCAGGATCATATGGCCGCCGCTCGCAGAATTAAAAGGAATGCCGGCCCCCTGGCCCTTTTATAAGTGGGGCATGGACATCCTCGGACCATTCCGGCCAGCGCAGGGGCAATGTAGATAGCTCATTGTCGCAGTAGATTACTTCACCAAGTGGATCAAAGCAGAGCCACTGGCCACAATAACCGCGGCCAGACTAATAAAGTTCTTCCGGCACAACATCGTCTCCCGCTTCGGAATACCAGCCGAGGTCATCACGGACAATGGGACCCAGTTCATGGACCACAGATTCTAAGCCTTAATGTCCAACCTGGACATTAAACAGCACTTCTCGTCCGTAGAACACCCGCAGTCGAATGGCCAGGCCGAAGCCGCCAACAAAGTCATCCTGGATAGACTCAAGAGACGGATGTTGCAAGCTGACACCAATTGGACCAAGCAGCTCCACAGCGTTCTTTGGGGATACCGGACAAGCGTACAGTCTTCGACCCAGGAAACCCCGTACCAGCTAACCTATGGATGCGAAGCAATGATCCCGGTCGAAATCGGGCAGCCATCGTGGAGAAAGGTTAGAGCCAGACGAGAAGGGCAGGAGTCAAACGACGACGCCTTGAAGACCGACCTGGACCTCATAGACGAAGTCTGAGTCACGGCGCATTACCGGGAATTAGCCGCCAAGCAACTACTTAAGGCTAAGTACAATAGAAAGGTCCGACCCCGGTCATTTAACTGTGGGAACCTCGTACTCCGACGGGCCGACATAGGCAATAAGAATGCCAAGGACGGGAAGCTGGCGGCAAACTGGGAAGGCCCCTACCGAATCAAAGAAAAGCTCGACGGAGGGGCCTACATCCTCGAAACCCTGGCATGGAAGCCAGTCAAAAGAACCTGGAACGCCGACAAACTAAAGATCTACTATAGCTAGATCCCACCCCGGCATTGTTTGTTTTTACTTTATTTGTTTCCTTCATTTAAAGTTCAAATTATGTCATTTCCTAATCTTATTTCTTTGTAAAGCCCCTTAGGGCTATTTTTTATCAATAAAGGACCCCATTGAGGAGACTCATTAATGTGCACAAGTACCCGCTTAAGCGTGAAACCGAGGCAATATAAGCATCGGTCAAAAAATTGAGAGCCGAGGCCAAAACCGAGGCCATTACGCCCGGCCCAAAAAACGGCTCTGAGGTCATGTACCCGGCCGAAAACTAAAAACATTTAGATGTACTAAAACTGGCCATTGTACTTCGACAGGCATTGGTTAGAGCTCGGCGGAGGCGCCATATGTGGCCCTTCGCGAAATTGAAGCGTCAACGTTGTACCGACTAAGCAAGCGGACTACCATGCCGACCCTGATCAGGTCAAAATGTTTGATTAGAGGCAGGCAAAGCCTCGATTGGATATGTAGTAGTCTAGCCCTTACGTCGGTAAAATATAATCTGACTAAGTGAAAGTTGGAGTCCGACTATTAGAAAGCTGGACCGAGGTAGTGAGGTTGGTTACACCTGACGAGGTTGAAACAAGACAACCCTACCCCAACCTCCCACACGCTAAGTGTGGTAGAGCGAAAACAGCCTGTACTCATGCAGCCGACAAAAATCCAAACTAAGATAAAAGCATGATAAAAGAAGTAAATTATTCATTGTCTAAGTTATTTAAACCAAGTCTAAAGTTGCAAAAACTAAGACAAAAGGATGATGAAAACATAGATCATTCATTGTCTAAAAAGGTTTATACAAAATGGCCCAAAAACGCCAGAATTGTTCGAGAAGATTACAAGGGCACAAACGCCCAAAAAACAAAAAGGAAAAAAAAAACCCAAGACTAGCTGGAAGGCTCGGCTTCGGGATCTTCGGCCTCGACATAAGCAGGACCCTCGGTGTCAGGAGACTGATAAGGGATAAGATTCCCGTCCTGCACATAGGCGCGGTAATCATACCCCGTCCACATTGAGCTTCACACCGGGGTTGAAGTACCGGATCTGAGCCAGGGCTTGCTCAAAGCACTCCCGAGCAGTCTGCAACAAGGCGTCAGAGGCGTCCTGGCGAACCGCCTTCTCGGCGGAAAGAGCCTTCTGAAGCGCCTTTTTCTCGTCAGCCAAGGAGGCCCGCTGCTGCTGAAGGGTTTTCATTGTAGCCAAGCCCTCCGACAACCCCTTCTACGCCCGGCTGCACTCCACAGCCAGTTTCTCAGCGGAGTCCCGGGAAAGCTGGAGCTCCTGGTCAGCCTTCACCGATGCGGCCTTGGCAGCGTCTCGCTCCGCCCTGGCCGCATCCCGTTCCACCCAAGCCACGACGAGCTCTTCCTCGGCGGACTTGGCCCTCACCTCAGCCGCGGCCAACTCCTTTCCAAGCACCCCAGCAGACGTGGCCTTAGCCTCTGCCACGGCCAGGCCCCTCTTCAACTCCGCCTCAGCCGCTCTCAGCTTGTGACACTCGGCATCGGCCAGGGCGTACTTATCCCACATTAGGATCAGGGCCTAAACGTACCCCACCAACCGGCACAATTCCTTTTAGGCCGCATGTAACTCATCTATGGCCGGTGGAGACAAAGGTCGGCTATGCATAAAATGCCGAGGAGGAAGGAAAGCAACATCCACCTCCAGAGCCACCCCCTTGTCCCACAAAAAGCCGCGGGGGAAAACCGAAGACGACTCGTCGACGGAGGAGGAGGAGGGGGAGGTGGCGGGGACGAAGGAGGACCCGGCAGCGAACCCAACGGCACCTCAGAGAAGAGCACAGCCTCTACCTCCTCATCACTAATCACGACCTCCTTCCCCCTGAAAGCCGGAGACTTGGTGACGGCCTCTTGCCGCTCTGAAGCCTGGGATTGTACTGTCGGGGAAGGCTTGGCGACGGCAGCAGAAGAAGGACCCTGGCCGACTGAGCCCTTTGACTTCTTTGGAGCCTCGGCCACGGGAGCACTGGCACCTTCAGAGGCACCCCGCTTTCTCGGGCGACTTGGCGAGGCAGCGGCAGGATTTGCCACGCGAACGTAGAGCGGAAGGGCACTCATGTCTTGAACTGGAAGGAGGTAGCCTTGACATCATGATGGCTCTCCATCCAGTATAAGGGAAAGCGCCAGCCCACATCGGCACCCTCAGGACCCTTCAGAAACCAAGGTTGTTTCCCAAACTCGGCCTCAACCTTGAAAAAGGCCCCCTTGAACCACTTGAAAGAATCCGAGAAAGGCGTCATAAGCCTCCAGTCCGGGTTGATACGCAGCGACACCAACCCTTTCAGCCTCTCGCTCTCCTTAGGTGAACTAGGGGTAAAAGGGCCGAAGTAGTAGAAAAAGATATTGGTGGTACACGTAACTGGGACCGGAAAAGAATTACATATCCCCTCAAAAGCGACGAGGTAAGCCCACCCGTTCAGATGAAGCTGGGAAAGGGCAAGTCTTAGATGGAGCAGGGCCTCCATCTGGAAAGCGGTGAAGGGCAGGGAAACCTGGACCCGAGTCAGGCAATCCCGGTAGAAAAAGAAGAAGTTTGGCCGACCCACCTCCCGCATCGCATAGATGGGTTCATCGACCGACGGGCAACTAAGGACACACCCAGGCATATCCGGGATCTTTAGCCGAGCGAGGTCTATATCCGACATAAGAGACTGGGTCTTCAATACCTCGTGTGACACCCAGCTGTATTGCCAGCACAAGGCCTCCGGCGGACTAGAAGAGTCCGAACCCTCGGGCTCAGAACGTTGCTTGGAAGACCGGGATTTGGGAGACATTAAACCTATAGGCAAATAAACAAAATTAGTATCAATGAAGAGCGGAAGTACCTGGCACAGTGACAGTCACAGGCGAAAGAAAATACAGACTCGGACGGACGGTAGCACTAGAAGGGACATCCCTGGCAGACCGATGCCGGCAGGAACCAAGGATAGAAGAGGCCTTGGCATCTCCACCACATGCTATTAACGCAGAGCTCTCCGCGAGGCAGTCCTAGCAAGGGCCAAGATACCCATCCGGGAAAGGATTCTCCCGGACAGAGGAAGGGCCCTCATAAAAGTTGAGGGGTTGGGCCATCAGCACCAAGGATCCGGATCCGGACGAGGAGTCCACCCCGGCCCCGCCAGGCGGCCTGAGGGGAAGAGCACTCGGCAGAGCACAGACGGGACGTGGAACCGGAACCCTAACAGAAACCGGGCGAGCCCTGGCCCGCCCCGGACGTACAACGCCGCCTCGACGTAGTGGAGCCAAAACCTCCGTTGCAGGGGGTTTACCCCCAAGAACCTAATAAGTGGCCCGCAGAAAGCGCGTACGGAGGAACATTTCCTCTTCTGGCGATAACGACGCCCTTGGCCTAGGAAAATTTCTGTCCCTCACCATAACTGGAAGCCTAAGGCACTAAAGGCTTATGTTTAAGGGAGAGTAGGGGGACGAATTTAGGGTAAGATGACACAAGAGAAACCCAGAAAGACCCAGAAAAGAAAAAGAACAATAACACAGGCAGCAATTGCAGAAACAAACGGTAAAATGCTGGAAAACACTGAACAAAAGCGCAAGGAAGTAGACGGAATACCTGTGTAGGTAGAATGGAGGGGGCTAGAACTCTGGAAATGAAGAACAGCAAAGTCTTGACTGAAGAAGGCGATACTACGAACTTAGAAGAAAACCAGAGAAAAATCTAAGAAAAAGAGGAATAGCGGGAAAAGTGAGAACAGAGATGGGAAGAAAGTTATTTAAACCCAGTCGCGAAACGCCAGAGGCAAAACGGTCTATCCGACCTTAGGCGCAACAGGATTGGTACAGCACGACGTCAGCACAATAAAATGCGCACGAACATCGGGGAACAAAAAGGCGCGACGGTTGCAAGGCGCCACCATTCAGAACGCGCCAAGTGTTAACTCGCAATGATAACGCGCGTGAAGGGAATCCCGAAGCGCATAAAGAAGGCCAAAAGGCAGGAAAGGCAAGACCGAAGTAGCTGGGGGGCATTTTGGGCCGAAGCGGATCGAACAACCGCCACAGCATGACGGACCCGGCACCCTCGGCAGGTCACCAGGGCGAAGGAGCCACAAACCGGTCTGACCAAAGTAGAGTGCCTTGGTCAGAACGGTGGCCGAGGACAATATACACCTCGACCGTCCAAAAGCCTGAACGACCGAGCTGGGGGGCAACTGTTACGGACCGGCCCAACAGCCCACATACTGGCTACGGCCCAACCTAGCCTAAAAGCATAGTTGGCAGGATAGCATAAAAGATCCCAACAATATAGGATCTATCCCAACCGCAATCCCTAGATATCAGCCCGGATACTACTCACTAGGCCGGGATACTCGCACCGGACCCTCTATAAAAGCTAAGAAACGCCACTCAGGTGCACACGTTCTAATCTATATTCTATTTACTTCTTGTCACACAGAGCACACACACCACCCCCCTGGCCTCATGCCTTCAAGTATATTGCGAACTACGTGGACTTTGATTCCCTCAAAGGGTACGTAGGCTCTAGGCTTGGCAATCTAGTCAAGTCCAATTGATCTGTGTTCTTAGGACAGAACAGTACCATTCAGTATTTTGAATTATCTTTTTACTACTTGACAATGCCCTGAAATAATTTTTATTTTTATTTTTTTAAAAGGACCAAGTGTCTGTGATTTGGGCCAAAAACGGCACCGTTTAAACAACAGCAGACGTGGAAAGCACCGGTTGTAGGCCAAGTTCGTTTAATTGTTGGTGGCTGGTTGTATAATGGTGTTTTATATTTATATATATATATATATATATATATATAAGTTTAGGTGATGGTAGACACCGGTATGCCACCAAAACAGAGTACTCCTCCAGACTTAAAGAGCGCTTACAAAGTTACTTATAGATCGCCTACCAACGAGACTCTTACATAGACAAGTAGGTATTGTACCTCATCTCTTTTAGGATGAAAGCCGATGCCTTATCCAACTGTGTCATTCTTCATTGATTGTTTTATTGTTTCTTAATTGTTCAAACTTCAAACATTTTCAGATTGGACAGTCTTAAAGCAAAAAGGCTCGAACACTAAAGTAATCGAAAAACCGAACCAAAATAATTTGATTTGGTTTTTTCAGCCACTTCAATTTTGGTTCGGTGTTGAAAAAACATGTAGTTTGGTGTTTGTTTATTTCGGTTTTAACCGAACATTGAACCAAAAAACCGTTTGCACACCCCTAATTTCAATTGTTTATGTTGAGAAACACCCAATATTTATTTAAAGGAATAACATTTCTGCATTTACCACAAAAAAATCCATCTGCAGCAGCGGTGCAGGTAGAGTTTTCCCTCCAAAAAAAAGGAAAAAAAAAAAAACTTATCTATTTCTGGTTTTTCTTTGTGCAGGCGCGGTTCAGATTTCTGACGGGTTTATCCTTTGTTATTCATCTCTATTCATCATCATTTCTTAAAAGAACATCTACAAACTGTTATAGCTACTTTGTTAGATCACCAGGGTGTATCCTTTGATAATTATCAATTTAGGGTTTGAATTGTGTAATTGGTTTTTTACCCTCTCTAAAAGATTCTCACCGTCAACTAGAGGGGGCGGGAGTGTGGCTGGAATACCTCAAAACACCAAAAAAGGCGGAAGTTTTTTTTTTTTTTTGGTATAAAAAAGGCGGAAGTTAAGAAGGAACAAAAAGAGGTTACTTTGTTGTACATGAGATGGCGCAAATGCAGGTGCAGCATTCGAACCCCTTGTCGGCTCCCAATGGCGTGAAGCCGACTCCGACTATAAAAAAATAAAAATATAAATATAAATGAAATGGGTCGTTTTGGGATTGCTGCAGACGGATTTTTCTGCAATAAATGTAGAAATGTTATTCCCTTTATTTAAAAGTATAAAAATTAAATTAAACCTTAACTGTACCAAATCAAACTAAAAGCTCTATGCAAAAACAAAAGCCTATATTATATAAAACCCTCATAATTGGGTCAATTGCATATAACTCTTTCTATATCAAAGTTTAAATTTAAACCCCTCACATTTTATTTTTATATTATTAATAATCTATTGCTATTGACTAATTATTATTTTGCTAATTGAAATTGCCATGTCAAATAAACATATGACACATGGCATCTTATATACATTATTAATTTCATAAACACCCATTGAACTGACTAGTTACAAATAATCTCATAAACTTTAGTCAGCTACGAATAACTCTTTGACATTTCACAATTTAAATTTAACTCCCTTAAAATTTTTATTTTTAATATTAACCAATGTCGTTTCTTTTATCATTTTAATAAATTAATTCAATTTTTTATTATCATATGTCCATTAAAATAGCTTTTTTGCATGTCAAAAACTAGAAGAATAATATTTTAAAAATATAAAATATCATCTTTATATAACATTTACTTATTTTTGTGGGATAATTGAGCAATGACATTTTAAATATTACATTTGTGTTAAGAGATAACTTTTGCTCTCGTTAATTCTTTAGGAGTAATGCATATTTTTCTTGAATTAGAGGTTCAACGTTGATTTTTTAAATATTATTCTTACAGTACACACAAATAGGTTTATTTTAAGTGACAAATGATAATAAAAATCTTGATAAAAGTAGCCACATGAGATTTAATATATAAATCAAAATTTTAAGGGAGTTAAATTTAAAATGTATGGGGGTTATTTGTAATTGATTAGAGTTCAGGGGCTTTTATGAATTTAATAATATATTTTACATCAGATGTCACGTGTCATTTGTTAATCTAATATGACAATTTCTGTTAAAAATATACCAATTAGGTAAAGACAAGGGGTTAATAATAAAAAAGTAAGAGTTCTGGAGGTAAAATTTAAATTCAAAATGTAAGGGGTTATATGCAACCGAGTTAAAATTTAAGGAGTTTTATATAATTTATCCAAAACAAAATCATTCTGCACGATAACTATCTGATAGGACTTTTGATCTCCTACGTTGTTTCATCAAAACTATTAATAGAAAAAGAACTATTGAAACAATTTTAAGATTTTAAGAGATTCATTGTCATCTTTTAAATATTAATCTCTCTAGTCCTAAATATAGAACCAAGTTTATAATATAATTTGCACTATAAATTTTATCCTATATTTAAAATCGAAGGTAATAGCATACAACTTGTATTGGTCCCGTTTATTTTGGGTTGAAACATATTCAACGCAACTAAACCAAAATCTTATTGAAGATTTTTTAAATTTTATCTGAAATTAATATCTATTGTATCATTAATATTGGGTTTAAATTTTAAATTTGGAAGTAATTGCGTGACTAGCATTCATTCTAATAATTTTTCCACGTAATATTGGTAGAGTAGAAGTGATGTGCCCAAATCCTAACATGGAATGGAATCCCTAAAATCATCCAATGTCTGACCGACAACCATCTCACCCACATGCAATCACGTTACAATGTACACGTCATTCACGGGTCCTTGCTAATTTCAGTACGTACTTACCAAACGCTGCCTATTCATTGATAATAACAAGAACCAGTAAACAACCCATGAGGGGAGCCCATATTTCGAAGCCACCATCAATTACAAGCACGACTATTTCATTGACTTCTGTACCTTTAACAAGTCAACTCTAGTTCAGCCTCATGGTTTTAAGCGAAAAAAATGAATGAGTTCGCTAGTCTAAGTTTAGATTAAGAAAATGAAGAACTATAATAAAAATGTTCACAACTATCACTCTATTCCTATTGATTCTTCATTTTCATCTAAAAATTCGATCCTATTTATAAGTTCATTTTCATATAATAAATGAGATTGTAATAATTTTACTCATATCAATTGTATTCATGAAGATAGAGAGAGAAGAAACAGTTGAAAAATACTTAATCATAAATGAGGGCAAAGTTAAAACTTTACCCCATAATCATTGAGTGAACTATCTCTCTTTAGTATATAAGATTTGGTCAAAATAGACATATAAATAGAACCAGAGTGGTACTCCTATCCTCAATAAATATAAAATCAGTTTCACGTACTTCCTCTAGTCATTCTTGTAGAACACCAACTAACAATATAATCTTACAAACCAATAAAAGTTGTTAAATTTGTCTTAAAATTTAAGTTATTTTCAATATTACTCTTACTAATTGCACTAAACTTTAATATCATATTAATTACTACTCTTACTCATTACCTTATTAATTATGGCCATATATTCAAAAAAAAATAATACACTTTGAAAAAAAAATAAATGTCTTATAAAAAAAACTAAATAGACTTGTTATTTGGTCCCTTATAATAAGGATCAGAGGGGGTATTTATCAATTTTTATTCTACAATAAAAATGGTTTGGGTTTGTTTAGAACAACAATTGAAGTGTTCAAAAGCAGTTTTTCAATCGTAATTTATAAAATACGAGGTAAATATATGAGAGGAGCGTTGTCTTAACTTATGTGCATAAACACTTAAAAGCCTCCCAATAGTTCAACAGACATGCTATCGGGAGGGATTAAATTAGGAAAGATGATTATAGTACTTTAGAAGACAAAAAAAAAGCCATCATGTTGGCTAATTCAACTAATATTGTTAATTTACTCAAATTAATAAATTAGTTTTACATAGGAAATTTTTAACATATGTGATAGGAATTGAAAAAATATATTATATTGAAAGAATTATCATATATTCTCAGGTAAATTAGATTGTTTGTGTGAAATTATATATAATCCAATTTTTTTTTTATTTCTTTCTCCAATTTATTTAAACCTGCCTTGGCAAACTAATTTTTACGAAAACGCGCCTCGCTTTGGTATATAGGAATTAAGTGAGCATAAATGATGTTTAAAAAAAAAAAAAAAAAGGACCCTGATCAACTTACATCCTCTTGCAGGTTACAACAGAATTCTCAAGGAATGTAATACTACGAAATTGGCTTGATTACATCCAATTCCATGCAATGGGGCATTGAATTGCTAGGATTACATGGAATTCAATGCTTTTCCTAATTGCTTGTCATCCCATATTCAAAATCAGCCACTTGAGAGCTTGTTTAAGCTAACGTTTAAAAAGTACGTTCACTTTAGTCAAGACAAAACTCATATATTATGTTTACTTCTTACATTATAAATCATGTTAGAAAAATAGTTTTTATCGCTAATCTAAATAGATACTAACTCAACGAATTGTTAAATGATGATAACTTCTAAATCCATATTAGAATTAGGGTTTAATGTTTCATTTTTTGCAGCATAAATTTTTTTCTGTTATACTGACAAAAAAAGTAAGTGGATCCCATTATAAAGACAATAAAGATAAAATATTAGTAGGACCTATTCTCTTTAATGTGAGTGTAACAAAAAAAAAATATTTTTACAGTAAAAGTTGAAACGTAACTAGAATTATTCCCCTCTACTCATATTTCACTCATAATTGTTATGTGAGTCGGCCCAACTTTGTAATTCATTATCCGCGACCCGTCAAGTTCAACTGGTGTGCTTATAGCAAAAAGTTCAACTGGTGTGTTCTTAAGATAAGCATTATATATTTCATTTTGAATGTCACATTAAAGTCATAATTTCATAATCTAAACAGAAATATGTAAGCAACCGTGAGTACTCGTATTGAAAGCCAGTTGACCTAAAAAAATATTTTCTTTCCCTCCTTAAATCTTCCCTGTACCAAACGAACCCTTAGAGATTGTTTAAGCTTGTGTTCAAAAAACACGTTTACGACAGTTAAGACAAATGAACTAGATGAATTCAGTGAATAATGATGACTTCCAAATCCATATTGGAATTATTCCCCTCTACTCATATTTCACTCATAATTGTTGGAATTTATTATCTGCTTATCTGCGACCCCTCAAGTTCAACTGGTATGCTCTTAAGAGTTAAGATTTTTTTTGCTCTTAAGAGTTAAGATAATCATTATATATTTCATTTTGAATGTCACATTAAAGTCAAAATTTCATAATCTAAACTGAAATATGTAAGCAACCGAGAGTACCCGTATTGAAAGCCAGTTGACCTAAAAAAATATTTTCTTACATATAATTAAAGATTTTTTCAACATGAGGTCCCCAGCTTGAGAGATACTATTGTTTTTTTTTTTCCTTTTATTTTTTGCCACCGAGAGATACTATTCAATACAAAGATTTAAAATGAAGTGACTTTATATTTTTAGAAATACGAACACTTCAGAGGATGCTTACGTATTGTATTGACCCAGGCATGCAAACACAGTTAAATGCAGAACCCAAAGTTGAATAATTCAAATGCTATTAAATTAAAAGGGAGAGAGATAAAGAAATAACGTTATGATAAATAATTAAATATCAACAATACCTGAAAAATATGGCCAAAACGTACTCGAAAAGAAATTTCGATGCCCTTAACTACTCTTAGTAAATACTTGAGCAAAAAAAAAAAACTACTCTTAGTAAATAAGAATACAAACAATCAATTCATTCCTAATTTCGGTTACCTGCCTAGCTGACTAATGACTAGCACTACAAGTCTAAATTCGAAAACCACTACCTATTTTACAAAACCGAACCCGGTTGGACCGGATCATGATTCCGAATCTAGAAGCTCAGCACCTCGGAACAGTTTGAACTTTGAGTCAACCCACATTCCGGTTCGCTCATCTCCTTCCTCTTCCTCATCTCTAACACTTTACGATGGCTGTTCGAGTGAACTTCGCTAGAGAAAGTAGGGCTACAGGCCGGTCTGTACTCCGGAAAAAGACGACCGGACTTGAACCGGACTCCACAAGCGTTACAAAGGGTTTTGGGGCCTAGCGGACCTGTTCTCCATTGTGGAGTCTTCTGCACTTGGCAATGGGTGCACCGACGCTGAATCTGGGACCCACCACCACTACCGGATTGAGCCTCCGCCCTTTTCTTCTGCTTTTTCACGGGCGGCTCCGTAACGGCATGTGCAAAGGCGGTGTTTGGAGCCGCGCCGACGGTGATAAGAGTCAACGACGAGGAAAATACCGATGAACACGAAGACGGCGGCGAAGATGGCCGGGAAAGCAAAGGGCCGAACGTTCTGGCTCTTCTACGCTTGGTGCTTCTCGCCCTGACAGGAAATTCAAAGGGAAAACAAGGAGTTTTCGCAAAGCCAGGGCTAGGTTCCGGTTCAGACCAGGTCTTCGTTCCCTCGGAACGGACGGGGTACAGAAGAGAGAGCTCCGGGACAGAGTCGTCAACGAAATGAGAAACCCATTCTAAGTCATCGTCCTGTAATAATATGAAATGAATTATTTTACAAACAAATTTAAAATTTATACATGTAAATTAAAATTTATGTCTCTGAGCATAAAAGTCGAGAATAAGGACTCACCGGAACGGCGAGTTCGTTAGAAAAAACGAAGCCAGAATCGCGGAGACCGGAAGAGGAATTGGAGTTGGTGTCTTCTTCGCTCCTGTCATGTGAGTAGGAACCGGAGAGACTGTCTTTTTCCTCGTCGTCTTCCTCATATTCAGGTTGAAATTCACTCTGAGAGAAATCGAATAGGTCGTCCACCGAGAAATCCTCACCGGCAACACCGTTATTCGAATTGAAGCACCTAATTTCCTCGCTAAAGGCTTGCTGTGTCGATTTCAGACCCGCCAATTCTCTGTGCAAACTCGATTTCAACGCGTTCGCTACCACAACCTCCATTTCTATGCACAAATTCAATCATTATTACAACAAGTCGCAACCAAAAAATTCAAATAGAATTCCCACAAACCAAGACACACTTCCTCCTTCTATTTCTCTTGAATGAAATTTACCTGATAAAAATGACGAAGAAGAGAAAAACTACACGAGAGTTTTCGTCGTAGGTTGAAAGCAACGGGACGAACGAGGGTGTTTCTTGGGCGAAAGTGGTGCGGGTTTATTGGGTTATCTTTATCTTTCTTCTATATCTTTTTACTATGTATGTACTGTTTTCCAATTTAAACATGCACTACCAAAAATTTCCAAGAGAGAGCGATTTTCTAAGCGTGCGACATTTGGCCATGTGAAGGCAAGTGCTTGACTAATTTATAAATATAAATATATTAATAAATGTATTTTTATTTTGGAAATGGATCTTTGTCTCGTTGATTGACGATTGATTTGCAAATAGGAAATTTCCGCGATGATTTTTATTTGTTGACCGTACCAAAAAATGATGGCTTTGGTCCAGTCCAACCAGTTTCGAACAAAAACGTTAAAATCACACGCCGGTTTTGACTGTTACAATCCGGCACATCCTCCGGGGCCGTCGATTAAAGCATACAGGTTGCGTAAATGAACGGCTGCGATTGGCCTGGTGTACATAAAGCGTAAATTGGCGCTACCAGTTTTCAAAAACGACGTCATTATGAACGCCCCTGGAAACCGCCCAAATTACGTTGGGGTTCTAACTTCTATGTTAAGGGACATTGAAAACTGACCATTAAGTTTTAGTTATTTACGAGAGAGGGATTGCGTCGCCGCGTGGATCGCGCCTCGTTCTAGGCTAATTTTATAAACTGGGTAATGCAATGCAAAGACGGCGATGACCACGTCAGACAATTCCGACTGATTGGCGCGTGAAGCATCTAAACGGCTGGTGCTTTGAATTTTATTTCAAACGAACGGTGAAGATCTGTTTGTGACCTGTTACATGCGCTTAAAAGTCTGAGCTTGTTAGATTCGTGGCCTTTTGGAAGCATCGACTCGTGTTGTTAAGCATTCCCCAGCGCGTTGCTTGTTGAATTATCAATGCACTCTCAGCAATAGCTGTCATGCAAAATGCAAATGGATACATGAAATATGAATGGCTCAGGGCAAAAAAAAAAAAAAAAGTTGGGGTTAAAGGAAATTGAATTTTTATATCCATTGTTGTTTTAATATTAAAGCTTAATCAATCTAATGATTAGGATTTGGGAAACAAATTGTTCCTTTTACTTTAATCAAGATTAAAATGGAAAACTCAGGGTTTTTTTTTTTTGGTCAGAAAGGGAAATTATTTTAGTTTGAAACTTTGAGGAGATAGTATGTTAATGGGTAAAGGAGCGCTCAGCACTACAAAATTTGTCCCCACGAGCGCCCAGCACCACGAAGTTCTTTCAGGAGCGTCTAGCATCACGAAGTAACATTTTAGGAGCGCCCAGTACCACAGCCGTTAGTTGACTGTCAACGCTGACGTGGTGTTGACGTGGATGATGACGTGGACGCTGACTTGGAATAAAAAAATCCAAAAAAATTGGGAAAAAAAAAGGAAAAAATTCAAATAATTAAAATAATTAGGAAAAAAATTAAAAAAGCAGAAAAAAAAATCAAAAAATGAGGAAAAAATAATAATAATTAGGAAAAAATTATCATAATTAGAAAAAATTATCATAATTAGGAAAAAATTGAAATAATTAGAAAAAAATTTAAAATAACTAGAAAAAAATTCAAAAAAAAAGGAAAAAATTCAAAAATTTAAATAATTATAAAGAAATTAAAATACCCCCGCCAGTGAGCCCCACCACCGGCCACCCTACCGCCAGCCGCCGCCGGCGATCGGTTTCCGGTGGCCACCACCCGACGGCGGCGGCGGTCGAATTAGTTCATTTTACTTATTTTCTAAAATGCCCTTATATAAATTTTGTACCTCAACTACCTTATTGATTTCACATAATCCCTCATTTATATCAATAGGCATCTTTTACGAAGAAATTGACAAAAATTAGAATGTTGTATTATAATTAGGACCAAAACAAACTCTTAAATGTTATCTTATAATTAAGACCGGAGGAAGTATATAATAAATTGTAAAGGTGCTCAAAAGTGTCTTGAAATTTTGTTATTTTCTTATTTTGGTCATTGTCATTTCCCCAAATGAGAAAGGACAGTTCATGTTGCTGGAACATAAATTTTTGCATTTTTTCCTAATTTTATGAATTTTTTCTAATTATTTTAATTATGTTCTAATTTTTTTAAAAAAAATTCTAATTGTTTTATTTTTTTTAATTATTTTAATTTTTTCCTCATTTTTTGAATTTTTTTTTTCTGATTTTTAAATTTTTTTTTCTGATTTTTTTTTTAAAAATTTCTAATTATTTGAAATTTTTTCTATTTTTTCTGAATTTTTTTTATTCTACGTCAGCGTTTACGTCATCATCCACGTCAGCGTGTCAGCGTCACGTCAGCATTGACAGTCAACTAACGGCCGTGGTACTGGACATTCCTAAAAAAACTTCGTGGTGCTGGGCACTCCTACGGGCAGACTTCGTACTGCTGGGCGCTCCTTTACCCGTATGTTAATTTGGTTTTAGTTTTGAAAATAACACTTCAAAAATAAAATTAATATACTGATATGATACTCTCTCCGGTCCTAATTATAGGAAAACTGTAAAAATGTTCCTACAATTAAGATCGAAGGTAGTATATAGCACAGAAAATTAGCGGAATTATACAGGCTTAGTCTAAAATGTGACTTATTTACATTTGACTAGACAACAACAAACTAAACAACCATATTCTCCTAGGTGTGATTAGAATGGGTAATGTTGTTGAGAGCGGTAGAAGTTAATTTTTCAACATGATGATTTATTATATATATTCTGGTTCTATTTATAAGTTATTTTTGGGAAAAAAAAAGATTAGTTCTATTTATGAGTTCTCTTTTAGGTAATATATGAGATTGTGACAATTTTGCTCAGATTAATTTACCAATGAAAATAAAAAGAGAAGAAATAGTTGAAGAAATACTCATTCATAAATGAAAACAAAGTTAAAAATTTAGCCCATAATCATTGAGTTAACAACTTCTCTTTGGTATGTGAGATTTAGTTAAAAGGGACTTATAAATAAGATTAGAGTGGTACGAATTTAGTTTGTGAAATGAGTTTTATCTCGACTAACATGAATATACTTTTCCAATACCAACTCAAATAAATCCCAAACCTAATTAGGACAGTCTGACTTTTAAATTTATGTCCTGAAGGCCGGAGCCACACTTTAATTTTTGACTCAAATATGGAAGATGATCAGTGCTTGCTGGTATTATTCCATTTGGGGGCAAGAAATAATTTATAGAATTTATAGAAAGTGCTGCCTTCGTGCAGCCACTGTGCCACCTCACACATTCTCGTGACAAGGGGGTACATCACCACGTTCGTATGAAAGTTTAATTTTCTTTTTTTTCTTTTTTGGGTTGTTGCCAACAATGAAAGTATAACTAACAGTTGAGAAGAGCATTTTATATGTAATAATTGTATTTTTTTAAAAAAACATTCTTAGAGTTTAAAATAAAATCGTAATTCTGTTGTGACTGCGTTGTCAGTTAGTATGCGTTTATTGCCATAAAATAAAATCATAATTACAAAAATTAAAACCATAAAAGCTCAATGAATTTATTTAAAATATAAATTAATTAATATAACAATATATGGATTTACACTTACGAAATTAATTTTTTAGTCCTTATAGTTTTGTTTCCATTGTAATTAAGTAAGTCCCTACACTTTAAATTCGCATAACTCAACTTCTATAATTTTCACTTAATTATGACAAGTCCTTTAACTTTGACTCCTTCAATTCAATCCATATAATTTGAACCATTTTATAATTTAATCTTTATGTTTTAGGAAATAAAATAATATCATAATAAAGCACATGGACAAAATTATAAAATAGTTAAAAATACAAAACTTAAGTTGCAATGAGTCAAAATTTAAAGACCGAATTACAATTTAATCAAAACTATATGAAATAAGTTGCATCAAGATTTAGCTATAGTCGTCAAGTTAAATCTCTAGGGACCGAAAGCTTTCCCTTTACATTTTTTAATTACAGGAATGTGTATTAATAAAGGTACAAAGACTGTAAACAAAATCAAACCTGAGAGCGCCACTAGTTCACTAGTAGCTCATTTGGTTTAATCCTTGCATCAGGATTACTTAGCCTATAATTTATTAATATGCGGATTAATGTGTTTGGTTGGTACGATAAAGAAATGTAATATAATCCTGATTATTTTACAAAAAATAATAATAATAATAATAATAATAATAACCATTACACATAGCTTTTGGCTGTGTAATCTAGGCTCAAGGCAAGATAACATGAATCAGTGCGTGTACATTTATATCATTCTGGGATCAATATTTTCATTCATTCTTAATCTTAACAGAGATAAAAAAGATAATTTCACATTTATTTTTATCTTCTTAGATGAATTATTTATTTCATTTATGATTTCTTGATAGGACATCAAACAAATGCTTTGCAATCATCATTCCATTAATAACATTTTTTTTTATTACTCTCCCCAATTCTAAATATAAGACAAAATTGATTTTTTTTTAAGAGGTCAATGAAACTAATTAAATTACTTTAAGGATACACAATTTATGATATGATTAACTAACTATATAACTTCCTTAATCTCTAAAAAAAAAAAGCAATTGTGTCTTATACTCTGTATTTAGAACCGGAGATAATATTACACTTCCGGCCCACCTTATCAATTGAACAGGCTAGCTGCAAGTGAGTTTTTGATATTTTAAGAATACATAAGTTAAGTTTTATTTTCAAATCAAGCAATGCAAGAGAGACCGAGTGAGGGACCAACACGGATTGAGACTAAAAGAAGAGGTTAGTCCCTCATAACGTTTGAATCTCTATTGAAAAGGGTGCTCACATATAGTATATGATATAGTATTTTAAACAAAATTGTCTCTAACAAGAGTATGCCTATATTTGTTTTTTTTCTGCATTAGAAGAAGAGGTACTTATATTTAGTGTCCGACGGCATTTCAAACGGAAACAGTCCTAACAAGAGGATGTCTATAACTTTTGTTTGGAGGGTGGGTTTGTTTGAAGGCAAGTGAGGGACAACTAGAAGGATAAGCGGATAGAATGCTCGTGAGAGTAGTGGGTGTCCACAAATCTGTCCACTATGATGTCACGACTCATGAGCACTCACGTGGTAGGTGCCACGAGATAATGCTTCACTACGCGCTTCCCATTATTTGACTTTCAAATTTCAACTTTGCTTCACCATTCCTCGCTGGCCAAATCAACCTTTTTTTTTTTTAAATAACCTATTTATTACTTTCTCTTTAATTAACCCCCTCCAAAAACCACCCCCCAACCAATTCAAAATATTTTTTAAGTGAATGTGTCATGGATTCGAAACCAAGAATGAGGCAAAGATAAAACAAAAAAGTGGGTGAGCAAAGTTTTGGTAACAAATAAAAAGTTTGATAACACTGCCATTTTTAATCTTCAGAATTTTTTGTGTTAGGTATTTCAGTCCCCAACAAACGTAATTAGAATGGTTTTCAACTTTTTTCTGGCCTCGTAAATTCCAAACTTCCATAGCTTTCCAAATATTTAAGATTTTATGCAAGTAAACAATGTGATTCTGGGCAAATTTTATTTTTATAAAAGTCAATAGATGATTAAAATCCTTGGTTAATATTTTAAATTCCCACAATGGTCAGATTCTAATAATATGTTGAGAGAATTGTTATATGGGCTGGTTTTAAATTACGATTGAATCATTTAGAAATAAATTTTTAATTATAATTTACATTGTATGATGTAAATATGTAAAACGAGTTTTGTATCGGTTTATGTGAAAATATTTATGATAAATAACTCCATACATGCATATAAAATCTCACATAAGTTGTTCAATTACTAAAAAAGTTTTAGAACAAGCACACAAAATGTAAACGATTTTTTTTTTTTAAAGGGATTTTAGGGATTAGATTATCTATATAGCACGACACAAGTAATTATACCTAATATCTCTCCCGCTCGGTCACAAGTAGGCATGGGTGGTTTGTCGGTAAACAACTTTTGGAACCATCTGAATTCTGACATTGCATGTTAGTGATTATTAGAACCGGGAAACAAGAAACTTTGCACATATATTGCAATATCTATGTTCACTCAATTAGACTTGAAAACACGTGCTCCTTGTTTTAAAATCTCCCAAAAATAATCTGTAAAAAGAATTATAACAGTGTCAAATTACTGTAATATTATTTTATTATTTACTTATTATTGAATATGTTTTTTTACCTTATCCTCTCATTATCTCTTTAATCAGTTTATCCGTACATGGCTTCTTCTTCTTCTTCTTTTCTTTTTTTAATTATTATTATTATTATATTGGAATGAAAATTTCAACACAGACATTACAATAATTTCAGCAAAGACTCCTAAACTTCATCAACATCCACTTCTTGAATAAAAAGAGGAGGTTGTTGATGAAACAAACAAAAATGCTCATCTATACTATGAGAGTATTTTGCTAAATAATTAGCTATAGTTATCATCTTTCTATATCTATAAGTGACCTTAACTTGCCAATCTCTAAAAAGAAGCATCAAAATATCATCCACAATGTCATTGAAAGGATGATGATGATCACAACCTCTCAACATATAAGTTAGGGCCTCTATACAATCTGTAATTAATTTGGATCAACACAATTGTAGGCCTTGAATGCAACCAATAATTTTGGCAAAAACTGAAGGAACATTAACAAGTTTGGAGCTAAAACCTGCAAGCCATCAATCATTTTAATCCCGAATGTAACCTCCGCATCCACTCCTTCCATCCTCTAAGACCGAGTCATCGACTGTTACTATGATGCAATCCTCTTTATGTTGATTCCGATTTCAATGAGAAATATTAAACCTCTTCTCCATATCATCTTTTCTAAGAAAATCTTTATCTGAACATACTCTAAGGAAACAATATTGTGCATTCATTCCCACATCAGTTACCTCACAATGAAACAGTTTTTTACAACGTGATACCCATGCATCCCAATAAAGATACCCAAATAAGGTTGGCCACCATGCCTTCTTTGTATATTCTTTGCCAATCTTATGAGTCAAATTCCATTTGATCCTATCTATCCCTGTAAAGAAAAGAATATGTTTTCTTGTTTGAACACTGATTTCCAACACTCCTTGACAATAGAGCAATCTCACAACATCAGTGGCGAAACTAGAAATTCTAATGACGGTGTGCGAGTATAAAAAATACAGGTGAGGAAGATAGAACTGATTTTTGTATGGATAAATATAGTTAGAGTTCAGTTCAACGTACTTGCACTTCATGATGCCAGCAGGACCACCCCTGAAACCATATAACGTGCTTCCTTTTGCACGTTGTTGCAAGTAATCTTAAAATTGGAAATTAAGAAGAAAATTATACAAATTAGGTTCCACATAGGTATTTCCTGATTCTTTCCCAATAGTCACCCTTTTTATTTTCTTTCTACAAAACAACTCATCTTCCCTAAAGCCATATTCTCTCATCCCATAAAATTTTCTCTTTCCTTCCTTTGCTTTCTCTCTTCTAGATTTTTTTCCCTCCTCAACTCCTCCCCATACCAAACGGGCCAGAAGAGAAATGTGATCCATACGTACACGCGTCTCCATATATAGAGAATTAAAACTACGAGTATAGGGTAAGAGTTGCTTATACGGAGGAACTTGGATTAGCAGAGACTTTGTAATAAATTAAATAAAATTAAAATGAACTAGTAATTTATTTATTTTTTTGAGAAAATTATAATAAAGGACCTAAGAAAAATAATATTTATTAAAAAGGACCATAAAAAGTGGTAATTATTTTGAAGTACCAAAAATTAAAACATTAAAATAGAAAGACTAAATTGTCCTTAATCAGATTTTCTATATTATCTCTAATTAAATCAGAATCTGATTGTTTTTTTTTATACGTAGAATTTGATTGATTGAAAATAATAAATGGAAAGTTTCAGTATGGGTCTTCCTTTGCCGCCGATCAATATAACCCTATTACTCCTGTTGAAATATTAAATAACTTTATATCATTAAGTATTGTATAAATATATTGAATGAAACCTCCCACAATAGTTAATGATATAAATTTATTTAATATTTCATTAATTTTTTTAATATATTATATTTTTCAATTCAAAAATATTATATTTAAATTTTTATTTTTAATATTAAAATGTAACTTTAATATAAATTTGGAATATTCTAAGAGTCATGATAATATTTTCTTATTTGTAAGATTTACTTTTTCGGTACCTTTCCACAAGTTCTTGACTTCTTGAGTGAAAATTAAAGGATTCATGACATGTTTGTGGAAAATTTGTTGTGACACTGTTGTTTTTTAAATTTATTTAAATGTATCATTTTTTTTCTCTGGTAAAAAAAATAATTAGCATTTTTTTTCAAAAAAAAACCCATTTCAATGATAAAATTTTGAAAAAAAGGGATCCCATTCCAAAAGAGTAAAAAGTAGGCGGATTTTATAAGGGCAAAAACAGGAGTAATAGGGTCATATTGATGGGCGGCATAGGAAGACTCATACTGAAACTTCCTATTTATTATTTTCAATCAATCAGATTCTACGTATAAAAAAAAACACTTAATCAGATTCTGATTTAATTAGAAATAATATAGAAAATCTTATTATGGGCAATTTAATCTTTCAATTTTAATGTTTTAATTTTTGGTCTCTCAAAATAATTACTACTTTTTATAGTCCTTCTTAATAAATATTGTTTTTCTTAGGTCCTTTATTATAATTTTCCATATTTTTTTTTGGTATGAAATGAACTAGTAATTAACCAAAGAGATCAGAAGATGGAAAGTAGACCAGAGATATGTGTGAAGCCCATCAAGTAGCCATTAAATAAAAAATATGGGAGGGCCCAGAAGACACACATAAGCGCCACTTACATCAACTCGACCAACTCCCACCATCTACTCGTCCCGCTTCTATTTCTTCGGCTCCATCCTCCCCTACATGTTTCTAACAGAGGTGCATATATGTAAGTTCGTTCGATGCCATATATATATAATTCTTTTTTAAAATTGGGGGGGACCCCTAGCTCCCCTATTCCTCACAAAAGTGGCTATGGTTCGTCCACTGCCTTATTTTTAACTAAAATATTTACCCTTATCGCACGCGGTAAACATTATAGGCAAAAAAGAGGCAGTGGACGGTCCATTGTAGTGGACCGTAGCTGGATCCATTCCTCCCTTGCACAACATGTGCATCAAGTCTTCATCCATCTTGTGTCTCTTTTTTTGCTTCATATATATAACCTGAGATAGGATATTGTCACTACCACGTTTTCACCTTTATCATTTCTCTCTCCTATTAAAATTCTGATCTAACGATGAAAAAGTGGTAGTGACATTGGTAGTGACTAAAAATGATAGTGACAATATCATATCCTATATAACTTAGGCCGTGGATTACTGATTCTCATTTTCTTATTAAAAAGATATCTTATATCTTGTAATCTCCTCTACCAAATCACACAATTGATTTTATTTCTATTTTTCTTGCGTGGGACCACCGAGTTTAGCTGATTGCATGTCCTCTTAATTGCTTTTTCTACTTCTTTCTAAATCACCTAATATTTCCTGTAGAATATAATAGAAAATAAATAGATTTTATATCAAATATCTTTTTATCCTATAATGATAGTAAAATATATAAAAGATAATTAAATAGATATATAATATTAATAAATCCAATTAATTATATCATAAAATATATACCTATATAATTACAAAATGTATACTTATCACCACTTGGTGAACCGAACGGGCCATTAGCATTGTATAGTATTTCAAATAAGATTCTCTCAAATAAGGAGAATACTTGTGCTTATAAAAAAGAAGATAAATGGCGGTAACAAACCATCTAATTAAAGCCTACAAGCTTAGTAGTTACTTACTCCTACCCTGAATATATAGAAGCTAGAAAGGATTTGCTTTCTTCATAAATATTAGAGTTCAATTCACCTTGTATGTTAAATTTATAATTTTTTTTTTTAAAAAAAAGCTAGGGTTGTATGTATTGAAGTGGTTTGTATTATTCCATTCTTAATATAAGGCATATTTGTCTAATTTGATTAACTTAAAAAAGTTAGTTAAACTAGTAAATATGACAAATATTTTTTAAAAGATTTTAGTCATTTTTCTTAATTTATTATTTCCATCTCCTCCTTGATTATTGTTGAGAAAAAATTAACATGGATAAATTAAAAAATGATTGACAAATTGAAAAATATATTTTATATTTAGGACTAATAGGTCCTATGTGTAGGACAAGGGGGATTATAAATAATTCCAATCCACATGATTAAACCTTGGTACTCCCTCCCATATTTAATATAATACATAATTGAGAATTGATCTTAACCATAAATATTGAATATATTTTTCAATCCTTTTTTAAATGTACTCCTTTTTATACTCACTCAACAATAATCAATGATAAGAGTGAATAAATGAATTAGGGAAAATGACTAGTGATTTTTTTTTTTAAAAAAAATGTTACATTCTTTAACCAGTTTTTTATTTAATCAGATGGTAAATGTGTCAAGAGGGACTAGTATGTACTGCCTCATAACTATCGATATTGAACTTTGTGAATCTCGCGGAGGAACGGAGAAAGACAGTCATGCTGCCGACCTTTTTTTGTGCTATGTTCCTTCTTGGTTCTGGGACGAATAAAGCAGAGAACACGCATTATAAGATATGCATTAGGGTATGTTTGGTTCAAGAGAAGGAAGGGAATGGATTTTAATGGAGGGGAGAGGAAAGGAGGAGATTTTAACATTGCCTTGTATTTGGATTGATGGGAGGGAGAGGATGTAAATATCAGATGGCATTGCTATAATTTAAAATATTTTCGAAACAAATTGGCTATGATTTAAAAATTTTTGCAGCAGCATTACACCCGAGCCAACAAAATAGCCCTTTAACCCTTTCCTTCGTTGGAAAAAAAAAAGAAAAAGAAAAAAGAAAAGAACCTTCCTTCTTCTACCCCTTCCTCTTCCTCAAACGCCCAACCACAAAGGGTTCAGAATTTTTGGATCATCATAACATCAACGTCTCAATCGTCTTTTATATATATTGGCATCGATATAAGTTTTTCGAATACCATCAAAGAGGGAAGAACAAACAGACAGGAAGATGTTCAAATATGTTTTTCCCCCTTATTTTTGCACTTTAAAGATCTAATCCAAAAAACTTTCCATGCCTATTCAGCAAAGTTTTGCAGACGAGCTTATCAGGGAAAAAAACTAAAACCCATTTAGTATTTACGTTCAGCATTCTCCTGTGCCATGCGCAACATACATACAGATTTTGCTACCCAAGCTACCACTAAAAACGGCCATTTGGTTTCACTATACACAACACGGCCATTTTTAATTTATTATAATAATAATAATTTAAATTTTGATGAACGCTCACGCAAAGATGGCTAGTGACTAATAGAAATTTCTTCAAAAGAAAAACAATGGGAGTAAGAGCTTTTTGCAAATGATAGCAAGAAAAAGATGAGACTGAAAGACTAATGAGCCGTTGGCTTAACACATCCAAGTTTTTACAAAAACAAAGTAAATGCGAAATACACCAGAAACAATAAAGATTACAAGAGATCAAGATTCGAGCCAAAAAAAAAAAAAAAAAGATCAAGAAAATGAACCATGAAGAACAGAGCCAGCGCCATAGAACACATCTCAATTCTCAACCCAAATCTGCCTTTCTCCTTTTATACAATTTCCTCATGTTCTAATCTCACCATTTGGTTCATGATGTTGTCCTAGTAATTAATCTTCTAAATCTTCATCCTTTTAATTAATTTCATAAAAACTGTTCATCAACTGACAAACACATATGTAATGATTTGATTATCTAAGTGGCTCATATTTAAACATTGTCACCTATTTGAGTATACCTATTCCAAAGGCATTTCATATATATATATATATATATATATATATGAAAGGTTTCATATATTTACACAAACTTAATATTTCATATTTAAACGGTTGAAACTTCTATTGGGACAAACACCTATTGCTTCCCCCCCCCCCCCCCCCAAAAAAAAAAGGTGTGAATTAACTGTGATCACAAAATACTTAAGGTCCCAATCCCAAAAAAAAAAAAAAATTGAATAAGTCATGTTTTTAAATAACTTAAGCTTCATTTAACTATTTTTCATTTTTGGTAAAGAAGTTGAATGCTGTTTTGCAGCAAGCATACTAATGTGGGTATATTGGGTGTGTTTTGATTAGCTTTTGAAGAATAATTTGTAGAAAAAAATGATTTTAGATAATAGATTTTGTGAAAAAAAAAGTGATTATAATAAAATGATAGTGTTTGGATAGTTATAAAAATCCACTTTTTTCATGATCAAATTATCAAAAAAGACCTCAGCTTTTGTGATAATTGCATACTCTATAAAGGATAAGATTTGATTTAAAATATTTTTAACATTAAATTTAATAATGAATACCAAAAATTAAATAAATTTGTCTACAAAATTAAAATCATAACATTAGTCAATTTTATAACATGATAAAAAATAACGAGTATGAGATAGAATCCATGTGGATCGACCAATTAAAATTCAAAGAATAGTAATTATTATTATTAGGGAAAACTCATTTGAATTTACTTATACTTTTCTTCGATTTTTAATTTATTATTTATCTGTTTTTTTATCTTAATTAAATCATTAATTTTGCTTTGTTAACACCATTAACCCCTAATATAACAAGATTAAAACATTTAATTATGAAAGAAAAACAAACATATACTCCCTCTGATCCTTATTATAAGTCACCAATTAACAATTCTCACAAACTAATAAAAGTAGTTAAAGTTAATAAAGTTGTCCTATAATTTAAATAACTTCCAATATTACCCCTACTAAATAAATTGGTCTTATGAGGTCATTAAATAAATTGGTCTCATTAAAGGAGTTTTTGATTAATTGGTCTAAGTTTATTTATGTCAGCGATTAATTGGGCCTAACGGGTCACACACAAAGGTTATTCTTGATTGTTTAAAATTAGCAAACTTGGGTCAATAACTGTTATTAGACTATATCAAGAGTAAATGTGTATTTAGGTTGGAGTGGGACTCCAAACTCAATGAGGAGAAAATGATACCATATATGGTGTCCCTAGTGGGAAATGAGTTTCTCCACAAAAGATAATTCTGAATTATCTTTTATTAGTTCTGTTTCATATAGAGCATGGCTAGTCCGTCAACCATATTCTCATCTTTTGCCTACAGTTGTGGCTCCAGGAACTCCAGTTTGTTGTCTAAAAGAAGACATTAGAACTAAATTTGGTATGCTTTGCCTTTATTAATTACACTTGTAAATGGGACTAGGTTCAAAGGATTTGTATTCCATTTGAGAATCAAGAGTATGTGAAAATATTGAATTTGAATTGATTAGATAAATTAGCACAAAAATTAAAAGAAAAGAAACATGTAACCTGATAGAACTAACAGATTTAAGAATTAGAATGGGAAGAATAAGACAATCTAGAGTTAGAATCTAACTCTAGCCAACACAATAACTTTTAGGAATAATTCTTCATTCATAAAAAAAGAGTATTCTAATGCAACAATTCATTCATAGTCCAGAGTGAGAATCTCAAACATATTTAAATGTAAGAAAACTCAATTTTTTAGTACATTGCTTTCTATAGAATTTCTTTTCACTTGTCATTTGTTTTGTACCATGAAGAAATATGTGGCAATGCAAGGATTTAGATCCCCTCAATTGTTTAGAGTCGTGTGTGGGATTCATTGGAATGTGTAAATCTCGATGTATATTCCATAAATATTGCAACATTTGATTATTTGTACTGTCAATATCAATTTCTTATGAAACTGGGAGGATCCAAATCCCACATGAACTAACTAGAGAGCCTGAGGTCATGAATTATTGCGTGGTGGAATGTAGGCAAAGGCGTACGAGTTACTAAAGGAGATGGGAGCAACCCAAGTGATGAAAGTGTTCACAGCAGGTGGTGGAGCTAAGAACGAAAAGTGGATTAAGATACGAGAGAGGGTGCTTGGCTTGCCTGTGAGTCGTGCCACTCACACAGAGGCGGCTTTTGGAGCTGCATTATTGGCTTTAAGAGGTGCCAATCAAAATATTTTGTGAAGCTGATCATTCATTCGCAAGCTGGTTAGTTTTAGTAAGGGTGACCGCGAGAATGCCTATCATGTCAAGTGTTGATTCTAGAATTCGTGTATCATACATAAACCATTTAGATCGCTCATCTCTTGCTTTTCACCTGAATGTTATCAACAAACTTTGTGACTTGGCAAAATGAGAAGAATGAATGTTGTGTCTTGTATTTATATACAAAAGTTATATATATATATATATATATATATATATATATACACACACACAAGATAAGAGAGCATCAATAGTAATGGCTCATAATGATTATTAATAAAAATTATTCCTAATCCCTACAAATCAGAGATTCCTATAAATCGGATTCCTATAAATCTAATAATGACTATTAATAAAGATTATCCGTAATCCCTACAAATTAAAGATTCCTATAAATCTAATAACGACTATTAATGAAGATTATCCCTAATCCTTACAAATAAGGAATCTCTATAAATCTAATAATGATTATTAATGAAGATTACCCTTAATCCCTACAAATTAGGGATTCCTATAAATCAATATGCAATTTGCTATGTAATCCAAATGCAATTTGCTAAACTTAGGTGATTTATAACCTTTAATTAACCATCATTTTATGCCCAAAGATATAGTATAGTTAACAACGACGAAGCCTATCTTGTCAAATTTTGATTCTAAAAAGAGTGCCTACTTAAAGTTTCAACAAAATAGGGTGCTCTGTAAAGTTTATATTAACACAAGTTATTGTTGACAGTACCCCACGGCACAACCCAAAGTTTTTTTTGTAATGTCTATCTTCATTCGATTTCATTATGTTTGATGAATATGCACTTTTATTTCCGACTTTATTCCACATAGCATTTAATATGGTTTTGTAAAGTCCTCAAAATTGACTTAACATAATGACTAATTAAGGGTTTATCAACAATTAAATACTGCTTTATCACTTGCCAAAACATGTAAAATAAATCAGATTATGCAGAATGAGTCCTAACGTGGCAATATACAATCATCCAACATAAACAAAAAATATAGCAACACTTCTTTTAGCAGAAGTAGCCTAAGCTTTCGAGGTCTTCCCTGATGGACCTGGACGGGAACTATCACCTGAAAAAATGTGGCAATCATCAATCCAACTCATTACGAATACTAATATGTGTTAGTGAGGTGCCATGTGGAACAATTTATATAACAAAGTATTTTAAAATAATAAATATAATTTGCCAATATCCACATCACAAAATTTTATATGAGAAATTATGTATCACAGTTTTCATTAATACAATTCTCATGATACCTCCCACCAATCCAATCGAACCGCCTTATTTCCTCCGACTAGACTCATGGGCTAAGTTACATCCATATTACTGGTTACTCAAAAGCTCGCTGGTCGTGTGATGAGGCCAGCCAAAATCCTCAGAGCACATATCTCAGACCATGGGTTTTTCCCTCTCATTGAAACATTGGGGTGTCATACACCCTCATTAAACTAGTAGGCCAGTCCGTCATTGAACAGGTGGGACAATATAAAGCCAACCATCGTGCATCAATGGAGGCCTCACTACGTGATGGAATAAAGTACTTCATTTCCTCCCAATTCAACTATTTCCATAATTATCATAATAAATATCATAATATCAAAATTCTCAATTCTTATATATAAATAAATAAATATGTATATATTCACAATTTAAATCATAGGGTTCTGCAAGGCAATTTCTATTAAAATATTCATAATGATTTCACAAAATACTCACAAACAACATATCAATAGACATAACAAGTGGAAAGTGGTTACCTCTCGCCGTAGCTAACTATTATCACACTGCTCCTAATCCAAGAGCTCAAACACATGCCAAAAATCAATCTACCACAACCAATTTACTAATCATTAATAACTCTTCTAAAACTCTACATAATAAAAATTATAACTTATATTTTCATAAAATTAAAATATACAATTTTTAATAGTAATATATGGAATGCTTCAAGTGGCACATTAAGATGGGACTAAAAAAAATCTGTGCGACTATTAATTCTTCTTTCTATTTATTATTAATTAATAATACCCTTTTCTATTTATTAATAATTCCCCCCTTTTTTCCTTATTTAAGGATGATGATGATGATGATATTTATTACTATTTATTTATTATTATTATTTCTCTACATTTATTTTAAACTCCCATAAGCTTTTCCAATATTAAAACATGACCTCAACACTCTAATTAGGAGTCTAGCAAATGCTAACACGTGCTTTAATATGATACCTATATATGTATTCAACACATATTTAACATTAGGGCTTCAAAATCATGTGCTATATATATACACAGTACAATTTTGGGCTCCACGCCATATATACAAGATGAAGGAACACATATATGTGGGCCAAATCAACAACACCTCACATATATATATGCTTTATGGAAACAATAAGCCTTTTTTTTTTCTTTTAAATACATATCAGTAGTGGATTTAAATATAATTTATATGTATAAGAACATCACACTTTTGTTTTCTAACATATGCCTCCACGTGATACATATATACATGTAAGGCTTTTGAACTTTTTGAACCCCCACACCATATTCTTATGCCTCACGTACATGTGCATTTAGGATACTAACTCTTTGATAATATATGACAGCAAGGTTATGACGCATGTGGCAGCAAAATAATCAGTTTTCCCCCAATTATTTCCAAGCTTTGATTCTATATATACCTATACTTATAAACTAATTTTAGTGTATATATATAAATGTAACTGTGGGTTTCTTTTTCACTCTTTTATATATATATATATATATGTAGCAGCGATGTGATAAAACAAGTTCTCAAGGTTTCTGCTTCCGTTTAAACTCCTCAAGCTGAAACCTATGGACAGCAATATATATTATATTTATGTCCATATAGTAAGGTTTTGTTCTTAAACTAGCGACATGCATATATCAGCAAAACACAGTAGAGTTTTGTTTTCAGTTACAAGCCAGTAAGCTCCTTCTTTTTCTTTCACATGCAGCAATAATATATATATAAAAAAATATGACAGCAAGACTTGGGTTCATGTTCTGGTTCAGAGATTTTTTCAACGTAAAACAAAAACAAAACTCCAAACTTATGTTGGGAAAAACACATAAAACTAGAAGGAGAAGAGCTAGAAAATACCTCTGTTTTCTTGTTCAAGGAACAGAGCTTATACACAACTTCAACTCTTACTCTTTCCCTCTACGGATCTACCGTTTGTGCTCTCCTCTGGATGAATGGAGACGAAGAGGGTAAATATAAGAACTTAAGGGACTGATCTGAGGAGAAAGAAGGGAATAGACCAAAGGGTACTCAATGTGGGTGAGGCTCGAGAAGCATGGGATTGTACTGTTGCTATCATGAATTCGTGAGAGCATGGCGCTTCTGATTTTTCTACTCTTGCGTGTACAGTTTTATCGCCGAAAGTGAGATGACGTGTTGGAGAATTATAACTAATGGGTTTTGGTGTCGGTTCTCTCTCTCTCTACTGCGTTTTGTTTTGCGTTTTGGGTAAGGACTGTTTTTGCTGTGTGTTTTGATGCATCTGATGCATCAGATAAGTGGTTAATAGGATAAATGACTTGGGTTATTATTATGATTATTATTTATAATGAGAGGAGTTTTTGCTACTGCACCCGGTTCACCAACTTTGCCCTGCTTAGTCCGGATCGAGGTTTTGTCGTGCACATATGCGGGGACTTCTGCCTAGTCCGGATCGAGGTTCTGTCGGGAGGTTTTATCGGGCGCATATGCGGGGACCTCTCCCAGGGGAATTTTTAGGTTCTGTCGGGAGGTTTTGTCGAGCGCAAATGCGGAGACCTTTCTCAGGGGAATTTTTTGCATCCACAAGGACTCGAACTCGAGACCCCTGCTTAAGGGGCCCAAGTCCTAGGGGAATTTTTTACATCCACAAGGACTCGAACTCGAGACCCCTGTTTAAGCGGCCCAAGTCCCTTCCACTTGAGCCAACTCCTGCTGGTTTTAATGAGAGGAGTTGATTAGATAAGTAAAGGATCATGGGTTGGGTTTATGGGCTTGGAGAAATATTCCTAATTTTCCAAACAATTAATTTTAAACCTTACTGAGGACAGCAATAAGTAGCACAGCTGGTGGTATTGAAATGCCTTATATCTCCCCTCAGGTCCCGTGTTCGATTCCCCCTCCTCTCGCCTTATAACCCAAAAAAAAAAAAAAAAAATTAAACCTTTGGCCAAATCCCACTGATTAAATCCCATATTATTTCTAAAATCTTTTAGGTGTAATTTATCCTTATTTGATTTTTTTTTCCCAAAATAAATTAATTAAGGGAAAACTAAGCTTAAATTTCATAATTAATCTCCATATATTATTCAAACTTTAAAATTCCAAAATTTGGGATGTTACAGAATTTATTAGAATTTGATCCACTAATTGCATCTTAAATTTCACTTTATTTTAAATTTAATTTTGTTAGATCTCATGCAATATGTTACTTTTAAATAGAAAAACAATATAATCTGAGCCATGATCATTAACAAATTAGATCTGATTTAAATTTTAAATAAGCAACAATCAAATCGACATTATATTCTGTTACTTGGACACCTTTTTACAATGAGAAAATTTCCAATGAGCTAGAATGCTTGATTTATATATATTTGTGTGTATTGATTTAAGGGAAAATTCCCCTTAGGGCCCAAGTAAGCAATATATTATCAAAAATTGCTTAAAGAAAAGTTACATGTCAAAAAAGATTCAAGTTGTTAAAGTGTACTGATTTAGTTATTGACATTATATTGATTTAATTGTCAATGTGTATTGATTTAGTTGTTAAGATATAGTTGTTAACGTGTACTGACTACTGATTTAATTTTTTTTTTTTGCCCATCCGGTATCCAGACTGACTAATCCGAATCCGACCCTCGTCACACACTTGACTATGTTGGGAGAGTCTCCCAACAGAAATCGGCCACATTAAAAGGAAATTGGCCACATTAAAATTACCTTCTGGAGAGGTACATTTGATTTCCAAAACCTGCTCAGCAATAATTGGATAGGTGGGGAATGTTGATTTCTCATTATTTCTAGATTCTAGCTGATATTTTAATTTTAGTAGTTTTTTAGGCAATCGAAAATTTTGTAAAAATATTGTGTTTCATATACATATTTTTTAAGGGATAGGATATTGTTACAACCTTTTTTTTGTTACAACCAATGTTACTACCACTTTTCCACCGTTAGATCATAATCCCATTTACCTATATAATTTCTCTCTCCTATTAAGATTCTGATCTAACGGTGGAAAAGTAGTAGTAACATTGGTTGTAACAAAAAAAAGGTTGTAACAATATCCTATCTCATTTTTTAAATCAAAATATATATGAAAATATTATCAAATTTGATAACTAACAGTCAAATAATTAAGATGGGCAGAAAAAGTTTTTAATAAGCAAATTCATATAAAATTTCAACGCAAAGATTTGAATTAAAAGAATATCAAATTAAAATTAATCAACTGTATAGATATTTTGCAAACCTGCAACCTACGACCAATCATATTATATTCAGTTCATTAAACTTTTAAGTTACAAAATCTCTTAGATTCTAGGGAATAAATTATATCCCTTGATTTTAGATATTTGTATGTAAATGTTTAATCCAGAATCCCTAAATATCATATTGTTAAATCCATAATTAAGATATATATATATATATATATATATATATATATATATATATTATTTTATTTAATTTAGGGTTAAGAAACAATAATACAATAATACACATAGGTTTTTTTCCCAGGAGAACCCAACACCACAATCTTTTTTCTAAACCAAAAATACTTCTGCTTCAAGACTTGAACGTAACGTGAAGATCCAGCAAACATCCATGGTTTTTCCATCAAAACCGAGCGACAGAAGATCCTTGTTCTTGTCTAACATGGACAGAGTATTAAACTACGACGTAGAAACAGTCCACTTCTTCGCAGGTCGAAAGGATTTTTCGGCTGAGGTTGTGGCGGACAGGTTGAAGAGGGCACTCGCCAATGCTCTGGTGGCTTATGAGTTCTTTGCGGGAAGATTGAAGATAAACAGTGAGACAAGTAGGTTGGAGATAGATTGCAATGGTGCAGGAGTAGGGTTCGTGGTGGCTTCTTGTGACCACAAATTGGATGATGTCGGAGACTTAGTGTATCCTATTCCAGCTTTTGCACAATTGATTCATAAGAACAAGGATTTCCTCAAACCAGGCGACCACCCTCTCTGTGTTGTCCAGGTTCTTATCACTTTTTGTCTAGATTAGTATGATTATTTGTGCATTAACATCAAATCCATTCATTTAAATTTACGACATTTAAGTTGGTTTTAATTAGTGCAGTTGACATCATTCAAGTGTGGTGGCTTCGCGATCGGCTTCTCCACCAGTCACACCACATTTGACGGCTTAAACTTCAAGACCTTCTTGGAGAACCTCAACCTTGCCGCTCTGGCTGCTAACAAGCCCTTGTCTGTCACCCCCTGCCACGACAGGCATCTCTTAGCCGCTCGATCCCCTCCACCTGTCACCTTCTCCCACCATGAACTGATGATCAAGCTTGGCGCTAGCCTCCCCGACACCGACCCTCACACCAGTGTCATCCATGCCTCCTCCGAGAAGCTCGACTTCAAGATCTTCCAGCTCCACGACACCGACCCTTACACCGGCGTCTTCCATGCCTCCTCCGATGACCTCGACTTCAAGATCTTCCAGCTAACCTCCGACGACATCTCCTCACTCAAGGACAAGGCCAAATCCTGCGAGGGTACTGGTGCCTCCACCGCCCGCATCAGCGGCTTCAACCTCATCAGTTTACTAGTATGAATATGAATTTCTGATTTTAACTTTCTCGCTGTCATTCTATGTTGGCTTGGATTGTTGATTTTTTTCTCTTATTTGTTCATGAAGGTTGAAGTGGAGCGTGCCTATCATCAGAGAGTTGTCCAAATACTTCCATACCATGTTGTGTCTGATGTGGAGCTAAATCTTGCCGTTGGTGATTATGTTGTTGTTTGGAAGGTTTGTAGCTTGCTGAATACTAAACATTAGATTGCAAATTATATCTTTGGTAGGAGAAATGATTTTGATCTGCGTTACTTTGGTAAATTCTAAACAATTTTTTGGCATAGAACTAGCATCTCAATACAAAGAATGAATCCATTCAGCTCAACCTTCCAACCAATGTTAGCTGACATGTCACATGCTTTGTAATGCACTTGGTGATGATTATTTAATTTAAGTGTGCCAAGTACAGCGTGTGCATAATTCCCATGCTAGTTTTTTTATTCTCATTTACTTTTACCTCAATTGACTGCTGATAACACGTGTTTTTGCTGCTCAGCATTACCAAAGGGATATTGTCCGTGGGGTGGAAGGTTATATTGTTACGGGATCCAAGCAAGTTGAAATAGGTAAGTAATATTGGTGAATTTTTTTTATTAATTTTTCTGATATTTAATTCGCAAAACTTCAGCATGTTATTGAATTGTGTGCATTATATGTTTAACAGGAACAAAGTTGTCAGAAGATAGCAGGAAATATGGTGCAGAAAATATGTTTTCCAGATTGATTAGTGTCGTTAAGGATGAGAGAACTCGGTTCAATTTGGCTCTTGAGAGTGGGAACATTCAAATAGCAGTTGCATCAGCGACAGCAATTGATGAGAAAGATCACTGGTATAGGCTGGGAGTTGAGGCTCTTCGCCAGGGTAATGCTGGTATAGTGGAGTATGCATACCAGAGGACCAAAAATTTGGAGAGATTGTCATTCCGTTATCTTATAACCGGAAACATGGAAAAACTTTCCAAAATGTTGAAAATTGTTGAAGTCAAGAACGATGTGATGGGTCAATTTCACAATGCCTTATATTTGGGTGATGTCAGTGAACAACCTCTTGCTTACAACACTGCATCAGTTCATGGGCTGGAGGAGGATGGAGATTTTGAAAATATGGCTATGTATGCATGCATAGACTGGTCAGGCTGGCCCCGAATAATATTCTGGGTGGGGGTTATCTTGTTTATAGGTACTTTCATAGCCCTTAACTGCGTAGCGCTAGGGACTTCCCTCCTGAAAGTGAAAGCCATGTCAGCGGTGACATGTGCTTTGTTGGTGTTAGGTTTCGGGGCATACATAGCAGTATACATGATGACGAGGAGGAGGAGCTCTGCATGGATAGACTGGCCAGGCTTGCCCCGAGTTGACATAGTATTCTGGGTGGGGGTTATCTTGTTTATAGGTTCTTTCATAGCAGTTATCTTCGCAGTGGTAGTAGGGACTTCCCTGCTGAAAGTGAAAGCCATGTCAGCGGTGACATTTGTTTTGTTGGTGTTTGTTTTTATTGCACACATGGCAATATACATGACGATGAACATAATGGTGAGGTGGAGCTCAACAAAGCAGGTGGCTATAATGGTGAGGAGGAGCTCAACAACGCAGGTGGCTGAGGAGGCGCAATGTTAACGCAGGCGGCTGAGGACGCGCAATGTTGTGGATGACTCTGCCTCTTCCAGTACTTCAGCAGGGGTCAAAAATTTACCCTCCCACAATCATTTATGACTTTACCAAGACGTACAGTTCAATTTCTTCATTTGGCATTATCGATGCTAACATATTCTACTGTCTTGCCCTCTTTTTTGCATTTTCATTATTTATACGTTTGGACTATGTTCTTTTTTTTTCCCCCGTTAAGAAGCTGGATTTGGTGGTTAATAATGGTGGTGGGAAAGATCACTGGTATAGCAGTTGCATATATGTTGAAATGCAAGTTTAATTTCTACACACCTAAATGGCTAGATCTAGGTTAGAGTCAGAGCATGATGGACTTTGCTTCTTTATTCTATGTTTGGGTAAATAAAATTATCCAAACTCTTTGTAAACTCTAAATCATACCCATACTTGGTAGTTTGGCTGCTTTAGTGAGGAAAAAGAAAAAAAAAACACACACACACACACACTCTTAATGGTTACTCGCCACCTAGTCCCCTTCAAACCAACAAGCTAATATATAGGATATATGATTACTTAATTGAATATGATCATAAATTTATAGTCCTCTGTTGATATTATAATGCTCGTGTGCTCCATTTTCACTTACTACGAGAGTATCTTTCATATTGAAAATCTAGTTAGTACTATATGGGCCCTTCAAAATCATAGCTAATCCTACATATGAAAGTTTTACCTTTGACTCCAATAGATAAAATATTACTCTTCCGTGCTTTTAATCTTAAATATAAAATATAAATTTTAATTCACATATATATAAAAATTTAGGTAAATTAAGCTCCAAAAACTTATTAGAAATAAGCCTCGTGATGTCAAGATGTTTACAAATTTATTTAATATTTATAAATCGTCTACTAATAAAAACCTCACATCAATAAAAAGATTTTAATATAATTTTTTATGAGTTATGGTCAACTTCTTACCAACTAAATCAATACTTTAATGTGTTGCCTTTATATTACTTTTGTTTGGTCTTCTGTTTAACCTAATCCGTTTCGAGCAAAAGAAAAAAAAAACTAATCTGCAAACCTACAAACAAAAACGCATGTGGTGAAACAACCAAATTATTTTTATAATTCTTAACAAACAAAAAACATGTGGTGAAACAACCAAATTATACACATTGCACTTGTGGACTGGTAATAATGCAATTTTTTTTACAAAGCATGCATTAAAAACAAACGTTGTAATTCACGTTTCAGGTTTTGTAAATACCATTGAAAAAATGTTAAAAAGAATATATATATTGAATGTGTGTATATATATATATATATATAATAAAGGATCCAAGTAGCTCAAGCTACTTGGTTCTTGTGTGGGGGGTGGGGGACTCGAACCCCACCCCTCACACTTGCAATTTATTGTTTTGTTTTTTCAATCGGTGACCGTCGGCCGGCGCCCTGCCGATGGCGACCCTCCGGTGAAGACATTTTTATTTTTTTTATTTAAAAGTAAAGGCAAAAAAGTAATTTTACCCGAATTTGCATATCCCTTATAGGTTATTGGTATCTCTCAGTCTTTTTACAAATTCGACGAACTTTTGGGGATTTTGCAAATTTAAATGGTATTTATGTTAAATTTTCCCTTAGTTTTTTGGCCTGGGCTTTAATTAATGGGAAAATTCCAAACAAATACCAAATGAATTTGCAAAACCCTCAGAAGCCCGTCGAATTTGTAAAAAGACTGAGAGGTGACAAGAACTTTTTGGGATATGCAAATTCGAGCGAAATGACAAATTTATCCTTAGTTGTAAATAATTATTTTTTAAAAAAAAAGTAAATACCCCCTCAGCGGTGGGCCCCACCGCCGGCGGCCACCACCCCTGTCGGCGACCGACAGCCACCACCTCCGCCGGCGATTGTCGGGAAGATTCGGAGGATGTTAGTGGCTCTTGGATGTTGAGCGACTCAAAGCTTTAGGAGTTTTTGGGGTGTTTTTTGAAGAGGTAAGTGAGTGACTTTCAGATGGCGTGTAATGAATTTTGAGGAGGACCATCGAGTTTAATGCGTGGATTTTACTCATGGACTTTTGAGTCGTTGTGGTTGACTATATAAATAGAGTAAAGCTACTAAGGATTCATTGATCTTTTTCCTAAACTGCTGAGCACCATTTTTTGCCCGAACTCTTAACTATCAAGTTTTATTGATCCTGTTCTATGCTGTTTTAGCATGAAGAAAGAGCATTTCTATTGAAGTTCTTAGCAATTGAAATTTAAAATGAAGTTCTCAAAGACCTTCTTAGCACAAAGAACAATGCACTAAGGCTTCGGGATGATCCTAAGGTAAATGCCTTTAACATATTGAGTTAAAGGTTATTCAGTGAACTCATATAAATGAATATTGTTCACATGAACTCTCTTTCTAATCAGTGAGGAACCATTGTGGAGAAACTCACAGAAGAGACTCTGCAGGACTGGGCACATTTGAAAAAGCTCCTGTCTTTTTGTGAAGATAGAGGACTTTTCACAATCTTTTTGTTATAAAATGATTTAATAATTATATTGCCTGCTATATTCTTGCAGCGCAAAGACAGGTTGGAGAGACATACTTGAATGAAAAGAGTTCTAAATGTACAATGGCTAAATGCCAACTATAATAAGGGTATGTGAAAGCTTATTAGCAGTATTTTACCATTTTAGCTGTTCACACGGTGGGTTCATTCAATTGTATAACTTGTATCTGGGATAGTTTTTGTTAAAATCCACTAGCAATTGAAGCCGATGAAGACTAGTTTGTACAATGTGAGTGTCACTCAGATGGAAATTTGAGCTAAATACTGCCATTTCTAGCGTCTAATTGGGATTTTCCTTTCGAAAACTTTATCAGATGGAGATACTCCTATCATATGTGAAAATTACTTTAACTGTTTTTATTGATTTGTGAAAATTGTTAGTTGGTACTTTATAATAAGGATCAGACAAAGTATAATATAATCCTGATTACAATGGTTTACAAAAACAATAATACCCATTACCTATATATAGCTTTGGCTGTGTAATCTACGCTAATGGCAAGCTCACATGAATCAGTCCGTGGACATCTATCATTCTTGAATCAATATTTACTTTCATTATTTATCTTAACACGGATAAAAAGATTATTTCACATTTATTTTTATCTTCTTAGATGAATTATAAAATTTATTTTCATGATTTCTTGATAGGAGATCAAACAAATGTTTTGCGATCATCATTCAATTAATCACATTATATTTATTATCATTATTATTACATTTCATTACATTCCTGGTCCACCTTATCAATCGAACAGGCTAACTGCAACTGAGTTTTTAATATTTAAGAATCCATATATGAAGTTTTTTGTCCCTCAAATTAGATTGAATCCTCTAAAAGTGACTTTTTAATTATAATTTATAATATATAAAGTATGTGAAATGAGTTTTGTGTTGTCTTATGTGAATGTGTTTATGGTAAGTATCTTCATATGGTGCATAAAGATCCGCATAAGTAATTTAATTACTAAATTGTTTTACAAGAAGCAACTAGCATGTAAAAGAATTTTTTTTTTAGGGTTTTTAGGGATTTGATTATTTATATAGCACTTCACAAGTAATTATCCCTAATATCTCTCAAGCTCCGTCACATTTTCCCCATAAAGGACCTGTTTGACATGGTTATGACTGGGGCAAAAAGGCCATCAAATAGTAAAATAAGCCTATGGAAAGAAAAAAAGTTAGTCTATACCATTTGTGATAACTTCAAGGGTTGACAGACTTATTGTAAAAAGGTTGCTTATGATAGAAGTCACCTTTTTCAGCTTCTAAACAAAAATATTACGGACGAGTAATCCAATAATCAATATACTATTAAATATATATTTGTATGTATTTTAATTTATATATTAGAATATAACTAATCAACCACTTTAGAGTATTTTAATAATAAGTTAATTGTTTATCAAATTTAAATTTTTATATTCAATTATCACAATATATACCACTAACATATATATATATATATATATAATTCAATAAAATTTATGTCATTTTCATTTATTTTTTATCTTAAGACTTTTCAAACGCTATTTCAAACAAAAGCTTATTTTGAAAATAGTTATTTTTATCTCCGTTATTCTAGACACAAATCACATTTACAATTTGACATTTATTTTATCTTCTATTTATAAAAACTCATCTTAAAAAAAGGCCGATATCCAAACAAACACAAATACGTCATTATTTGGTATTGGTGCCTTGTTGGTAAACAACTTTTTGGAACCACCTTACATTACGATGTCAGTGACTATTAGAACCGGAAACAAGAAACTTCGCACATATTGCAATATCTATGTTCGCTCAACTAGACTTTAAAAAGTTCAAAGGATAAATCAGGATATTATAATAAGTTCATCATAACCTATTGAATATGTTGACTTATATGATCTTGAGTGTGACGAAATGTCACTAGATCAATGAATGGAGTTTGATATTAAATTTTTTGTAAACCTTAAAGGCTATGTTTAGGAGTTTTATTTTGGAAGAAAAGGAAAGAGAAGGAAGGATTTTGGTAATTTCTTCCCTTATTTGCAAGTTTTAAAAAAAGGAGGGGAGTGAATCAAGGGTTTTTACAAATCCCCCAAAACCTTCATTCTTTTAAAATATAGAGTTCCCCAATATGGGGGGTTTTAAGAGGGAAACTAGGTTAATTACTTCTTTACCCTCATTCATCACCACCACCACTACCCCATCACCACCGCCGTCACCACAACCCCCTCCCCCACCGCCGCCACCTGATAGGGCAAAACTTTATAGCCTGTAAACTCCGCAAGTATACGGGTCGTATCAAGTAATAAGAAAAGTATGTCGAACCCCTCCAAAACTTTTTATTACCAAAAAAAAAAAGTAATAAGAAAAGTATGTTCCTACAAGGACTTAGTATCACAACTTTAGTTAAACATTAATTTCACAATTTCGTTTAAGTTGAGCAAAACAAATTGAATTTAATTAAGATAAAGGAAAATAAAATCAAAAATAAAATAAAAATAAGAAAACTACCACAATAATCAAATAAGCAACCTAGAGTCACTAATCCTTTAGTAGCTTCTCTTATTAGCTTCATAAACCTTGTTTTCATTAATTTAATTAGCTTTAATATCAATTTTGTTAATCTTGAGTATAAATAGTTATAAGTTCCTGTCGACCCACTTACAATCATAAACCTTGTTTTCACTAATTTAATTAGCTTTAATATCAATTTTGTTAATCTCGAGTATAAAAGTGTCTATCGGTCCACTTACAACCCTCTCTTAAGTATAACTTGTTATGTCTAACATAATTACTCAAGAGGCAACAAAACTCGAACACACTCTTCAACAATTATATGGGGTCATTAGGTATATGTCTATCCTAATGACAAATTAAATGGGTATTACTTAATCTCAGTGCCTAATTAAAATCCCCTTCGTCAAGATCTTAATGCTCAAAATCATTTTCAATGATGGTTAATCACTAAATAGATAAAACTAGCCAAGATTAAGTAACTAAAATTAATATCAAATTTAACTAAATAATGAAAACAAAATTCAATTCACCCACACGTTTATAAGTTCTCTAGGTTGCAAAACCAACTAGTCACACATGGCTCTAATAAAATCCATAACAAAAAGATAAGAATTCAGGTTCAAAGAAGAAGGAGAGGGAGGAAATAAAATTTTTCCGTCGCCTCCACAGTCCTTCTGTCCTTCCGTGGAGATGATGAAGATCATTCCGTGGAGATGATGAAAAGAACCGAAACACTTAGCCTCTACTCCTCTGCTTCTTTGTTCTTCTCATTTTGCGTCTCTCCCGATCCTCTTCCTCCATGATCATCTTTCTTGTCTCTGTCTCCCTATTTATAATTTAGGTCTTGGGTCACTGATTCTCCTTTTCTTATTAAAAAGATATCTTATATCTTGTAATTTATTCCACCAGATCACACAATTGATTTTGTTTCTATTTTTCTTGCGTGGGACCACCGAGTTTGGCTGATTGCATCTCATCTTAATTACTTTTTCTATTTCTTTCCAAATCAGCTAATATTTCATGCAAAATATAATAGGAAATAAGTAGATTTTATATCAAAATGTCTTTTTATTCTATAATAATAGTAAAGTATATAAAAGATAATTAAATAGGTATATAATATCAATAAATCCAACTAATTCTCATAAAATATACACATATTTAATCATAAAATATATACTTATCACCGCCGCCACCGCCACCTCCTCCTTTACCACCACCACCACCGCTACCGCCGCCACCACCGTAGCCACCAACACCACCACCGTCGCGCCACCACCGCCGCCACCAACACCACCAGTCCACCACTGTCATGCCACCACCGCCGCCACCAAAACCACCAACACCACCACTGTCGCGCCACCACCGCCGCCACCAACACCACTACCCTCGATGTCGCAGCCGCCGCCACCACCGCCGTCACCGCCACCACTGCCACTGCCGCCACCGCCACCGCAGCCACATAAATAATTTTTGTAGAAAATTTAAATTTATTTGTAAAGTATAATAATTATATTAATTATTAAATAAAGGGACAAAATGTTGGCGGTGGTGGTGGCGGCGGCGGTGGTGGGGAGGTGGTGGTGGTGGCGGCAATGGTGGCGGGGCGGCGGCGGCGGGGTGGTGGTGAATGAGGGTAAAGAAATAATTAATCTATTTCCCCTCTTAAAACCCCATATGGGGGAACTCTATTTTTTAAAAGAAAGAAGGTTTTGGGGGTGTTAGAATATAAGGGAATAATTGGTTAGTTAATGAATTAGTTAGAGTTAGTTAGGGCTCTAGTCTATATAAAGGGGGTCCTAGGCCTAGTTAATATGATCAAGGTGTGTATCATTTTTTACTCTTTGTAAGAGCCTCAGTGCTCTCTTCTTAATAATACAATGAGATTCTTCATCTTCCTTCTCCTAATTATTCTCTCCAATCACACTCGTTAACATGGTATCGTGCCTAGGTTTTGAGGGAAAAGAACCTTATCCAATCTTTTGATTGGCTCAAGTGTTGGAGAATAATCAAGATCCAGCCAAATGAGAAGCTGCCCACGCATAGGTTGATTTTTCAAAAGGGGTCCAAGACAAGGCAGAAAGTCAAGAAACCGAGATGAAATCCAAGATTCACCCACAGGGCTTACCAGAAGGCCCACGATTCACGCCTGTTTCAAGATCCGGACCCGTCACTTTCAAAGATCTGGGAAAGGATCCGGATGTTCTTCCAAGAACACGCCGTCTATCCGTTGCTCACATCGTTTGTTCAAGAAAGGCATGTTCTTGCGACCTCCTTTCCCGTGTCCTTCCCTCTTGTCACGATCGATTCCTAACTCCCTAGGTTCCAAGACTCGCGGCCGCTAGTTCTCCGCCCCTGCGCTCTGAACCGAGACCCGTGAAACAAGAACAATTGAACAGAGTTGAAGCACGCAAGGCGATATTCACCCCTGCAATCTCCATCAAGAACCAAGATCCGAAGACGCACGAAAGGCGTATTAACAACTACGCCCCTGCGCTCTGGACCGAGAACCAAGAAAACCATATCCAAATCTAAAACCTAAAGCTCCGTCTTTCTCACCCTGAATCTCCGTCAAGAATACAATGTGAGGCCAGAAGACGATTCTAAAGAACCATGGCCATCTGCGATTCGACCTACGGCTAGACGCACGAAAGGTGATTTTCCCCCTCCGATCTCCATCAAGAACACAGAAAGAAGCCGGAAGATGATTCTAAAGAACCACAGCTTTGCTGAACACGTGAAGAACATAGCAATTTCCGACGAGATTCGCCACGATCTCCGCTATACAACTCGAACAGGAGTAAGGAAGCAAGAAAGAGATTTGATTTCGGACTCTACAGCACTCACTCAACATGGCCGACGGTATGAACCACGATTTGTCCACCATCACCCTGAGTGTGCGATCAAGCAAAGAACAAAGTGGGTTGAAAGATTAGGCCCACTATGATAGAGACAGGAAATAATGATCCGGAAGATAGGCAGAGTAGAGAGCAGAGAAAAGAATCGCCTCCTCGCTCCTATCGATTTAAGGGAAAGCAAAGTAGAGAGCAGTAAAGAATCGCCTCCTCGCCCTGTCTTGAAAATGTTAAAGGTATTTCCATCCTATTCTTCACGATTTGTAAAGGAATCAGTTCTGGGTATTTTTCATTCCTACTCTTCACGATCTCTTCGATTACTGAGTTCTTGTCTTCGGATTCTTGAATTCTCATTGCCACCAACTTCATCTTTTGACCTTTGAAGCAATTCGGTGGTGATCCATTCAAGTGAATTAATTAATGAAAAAAAACGGCAAGTGACTTGCTTTCGATCTCCAAAATAGCTTCAATGGTGATCTTGGAGTCATTCTTGAAGAGGAAGTGGATGGAATTGGCTTGAAGATTTTTTAGAAGCTTATTGGAGAGCTTCTAAGAGAGGTAGGAGACGTTGGGACTTGGGAATCTGTATTTGGGGTCTGAGGCTCATCCATAAGAGACGAGAAAGAGATTTTGATGAATTCCTCGGACTTCGGATTTGCAAGGATTGCTGTGGTTTATGGTGCTTGGTTAACATTTCATGCTGATTAACATTGCTCCTCCATTACAGGCACTTCTAAATTTTTGTGTTGTTCTATTTCTTATCCAATCAGTGGATCTATGCTACTTTGTTTGTGTTGTTCAAGTTGAACATATTTGAGATAAATAGTGTTCAACTTGAGGGGGTATGTTAGAATATAAGGAAATAATTGGTTAGTTAATGAATTAGTTAGAGTTAGTTAGGGCCCTAGTCTATATAAATGGGGTCCTAGGCCTAGTTAATATAATCAAGGTGTGTATCATTTTTTACTCTTTGTAAGAGCCTCATTGCTCTCTTCTTAATAATACAATGAAATTCTTCATCTTCCTTTTCCTAATTATTCTCTCCAATCACAGTCGTTAACAGGGGGTTTTGTAAAATCCTTTGATTCCCTCCCCTTCTATTTTTAAAACTTGCAAATAAGGGAAGGGACTACTAAAACCCTCCCTTCCCTTTTCTTTCCCTCTAAAATAAAACTCTCAAACATAGCCTAAGTCTTTAGCTTGTTAATGTATTACCAAAAAAAAAAAAGGAAAAAAAGTGCTTTCTGTTTCAAAGTCTCCCAAAAATAATCTGTAAAAAGAATTATAGCAGTGTCAAATTATTGTAATATTATTTTATTATTTGGATAGAAATATTATTTATTCATTATTGAATGTGTTTTTTACCATATCCTCCCAGTCAATTTATCCGTCCATGGCTTTTCAACTTCACAAGTTACAGCCCTTAAAAATATGTTTTATTACGTATGATTTGAGAATTTAATAAGATAATAGGGAAACGATAAAAATAAATAGCAAAAATAATTTATGAATTCTTTTCAATATGATGTAAAGACCGTTGAAAATGATGTGAAAAAAGAGAGATTAAAATGATGATTAAAATATAAAGTGTAATTGTAATTGTATCATGGCATCCGTTTGAGAATACGTTTTATGCTCAATGTTTAACAAGTTGGCATATGCTAATTAGTAGTATTAAATTTCCTCGTAAATTCATAACTTGAGAATTATAAATTTTGACGATGCGAATGGCACTCAAGGATTTATTTACGACTTTATTTCACTCCATCACACGAAATTATGCAAATAAATTAATAAAATTTTATACCAAAATAACCATTCTACTCTTCTATCATCATCAACGATATTATACTACCTCTAGTCATAATTATAAGATTTTAGTTAACTTTTTTTTTTAGATTAAGGAAGCTAAATAATTACTTAATCATTTGATATGTTATGTATTCTTTTATTATATATTAGTTTATTAGTCAAATAAATTAGTTTAAAGAAAAATTTAAAATTTAAAATAATTTAATTAATTTCCTTAATCTCTTCAAAAAAAGTTAACTGGGTCTTATAATTAGGACAAGAGAGAGAATATGGCTATAGTACATTTGGCCTGTGTAAATTTTTAAAAATAGATAATAGAAAAGAGATAGGATATTGCCACTACCAATTTTATATCACTACCACTTTTTCACCGTTTGATCAGAGTCTCAATAGGAAAGAGAAATAATAAAAGTAAATGAGATTCTAATCTAGTGACTTGGTATTGACATAAAATTGGTAGTGACAATATCCTAACCCAATAAAAAATAGAGAAAAATATGGATTACGACATAGAAAATTATGAATTGCAATCTTCCATTTTATAACTTATGAATGAATCACGAATTTTGTATTTTTTATGTTAATGAAAATCACAAATATGCAACTAAAATAGCGAACGAATAGAACGTATGATATATATATATATTGATATGAAGAACGTATGATATAATAAAAATCAAATTGGAAAGGCTAGGATCGAAACGGACAATCAAATCCAATGCAAAAAGCCTAAGTACAAAGAGAGGATGGCCCGTTTAGTAAATTGAGATCGGTCTAATTCACAGTTCACGTAGCGAGGTTGAAGCCCAAACTTAGCCTACCGTTCGATTCTTTTTTATATAATTTATAAATGGTGATAAAGTTTGTACCTACTCCGAGATTTGATGGGACACTGAAACAAGGACCTCCATCAAGAAAATTTTTTGTATTTATAAGGGCTCGAAACCAAGACCTTTTATTTAAGTTTCTGCCCATAAATATCATTAAATATTTGAAAATCATTAATAATGTAGAAAATTTTTAAAAATTCCACTTTGAAAAATTATATTCCACCATTAAAAATTATTTAATGTTCTCACCACTAAATGTTAAAAATTTACTATGAACCCAACTGCACAAAATGAAAAAATTACCATAAACCCAACTGTACATTATACGTGTTGTTATATTATATATGTGTGTGTGGTTTTTAATTATTGCAATTAATCAATTAATTATTATATATGCAGAGAAGATTATTATATATGTTTGGTGAAAATAGATATTTTAATTCATTATACATATATATGTAGATAGAGGCAATTTTGTCTATTGCTATGTTGTTCTCATATATTCTTATGTTCGATATAATCCAACCAAGCATTTTTATGCTTCTACATCACCTTTCCTTAATGACAAACTAAACAAATTTATGTAATCATTATTATATTACATTCCATTACACTGCATTACATCCTTTCGACTCCGTGAACCAAAAGGGATATTTATGCTTAGAAAAAAAAAAGGGATAAATGGCGGTAATAAACCATCTAATTAAAGCCTACAGGCTTAGTAGTTACTTACCCATACTATGAATATATAGAAGCTAGAAAGGATTTGTTTTGTTCATAAATATAAGAGTTCAATTCATTTTATATGTTAAATTTATAACATTTACAACAACAAAAATCTACTGGTTGTATATATTAAAGTGGTTTGTATTATTTAATCTTTAATATGATACGTATTTTCTAAAAGACTTGAGTCATTTTCCTTAATTTGTTTTTTCCTTTTCCTCCTTAATTATTGTTCAGGAAGCATCAACTTGAGTAAATTAAAAAAATATTGACAAATATGAAAAATATATCTTATATTTGAGACTAATACTTACTTCTCAAATATATCTTATATTTAGGATATGAGGGAGTATAAAGTAATTCCAATCCGCATGATTAAAACTTAGTACTCATTCCGGTCTTTAATATAAAAAATATTTGAGGGATCGATCTTAATCATAAATATATGACATATTTTTTTATATTTATCAATTTTTTTTTAATTTACTCTTATTAATATTCACTCAACAATAATAAAGGATGAAAGAAAATAAACAAACTAAGAAAGATAACTAGCAGTTTTAAAAAATATATGATATATTAACTAACAGCCACTTCTTTTAATTTAATCAAAAGATAAGTATGTCTTATAGGAGAGACTAGTATTTCTGTCTCAACTAGTGATATTGAACTTTGTGAATCCCGTGGAGGCGCGGAGAAAGACAATCATGCTGCCGAACTTTTGTTGTGTGACGAACAAAGAAGAGAAAGCGTACCATAAGATGTGCCTAGGCCATGTTTGGTTTAATCAAGGGGAGGTAAAATATTTTTATATGGATAATTCTATTCATGGTTCTTAAAAACTTGTTTTATCACTGTGATTTTATGTTTTTACGATTTTTTTTATTAAAACTATTTTATTAATTTTCCAAACGTTTATAAGTTTTTACGATTTTACGTTTTACGATTTTTCATTCTCCTTCCGTTTTCAGGTAAGAACTCGTTTTTAAGAACCTTAATTCTAGCCTTTTTTTATTATTATTATTGAAGTTATATTTTGAATTTGGTAGAATGTTTATTAATTATTAAATTGAGTAATTATAACTTTCATGGACATAATAGTCACACCATGCTAAAATATCAAAGTGAAAAAGCGAATGAGGAAGAAAGTCAGAAGGGTAACATAAAAATATTTAAAACTTTTATGAGTATAATAATCATACAATGCCAAAATTTATGGGAAATTTCCAAAAAAAAAAAATTATTTCCTTCTTAAATTTTTATGTTGGCAAATAAGGGGATGGATTCTCCTCTCCTCCTCGAACCAAACGTACACAAAAGTCTAGTGAAGCCGTGAAGGGTGGAAATCGGCAAAGCAACGCCCGGAAGGAAGGCGTAATATGCAAGGCTTTTGGTTGCCATGGCTTTTTACAAGTGTCCCCTTCTTTGACAAGCTTTAATAAATAGTCCTACTATTTATCAGACAAAAGTGAACTTTTAACATATATATTCATACTTTTTTTTTGCCAGATATATTCATACATTTAACACACAGGAACGAACGATAATATTAATACTCCTTTCATCCTAATTATAAGAACATTTATAGAGTCTAAAGTGTATTATAAAAGTATTCCTATAATTTACTCCCTCTGGTCTTTATTATAAGAGCATTTTTTGGTGTTAGTTTTGGTCCTAATTATAATAGCAAGTTTTAACTTTTGTCAATTTTTTTTCCTATAATACCCCTATTTATACTTTCTCAATAATAATTAAAGACAATAATAGTTTAATAATACACCTATATATTTTATAAAGTAAATAATATTTACAGCTCATTAATGTTATATAAACCTCAATTATACTTTTTTCTTATAAAATAATTTTGAGCAATTTTTGTCATATTTTTCCCATATCACCTCTATTAATACTTCTTCCATAATAATTAATTTAACAACACACTTATATTCTATCAAATGAGAGATTCTAATTTATTATTTATTTTTAAATAAAATAATTTTAATATTCCCTTAAAGACAATTTTGTTTAATAAAAGATTTTTAAAAATATCGTTCCGGATTATCCTTTCCTTTCTATCCATGTTTATAAGTCATATTTATAACTTCGTAATTACTTCAGGATTTAGGGTGCGCCTCCCGAAGTTTCAACTTGATGTAATTTTCAAGAGGATGCTTTAAAACTATGAGTAGTTTTTTTTTTTGGAGAAGTTGAAAAATACAGTTTTTTTTTATACACTTGAAAAATACAGTTAAATTGAAGAGGATGCTTTAAAACTCTGGATTGGATATTGGCCCATCAATCATCATTTTGTCCCAAAAAAAAAAAAATCTATGCGCGAAACTACCGGGGTTTTCTGTCCTCTCGTTTTTCTCTTTATTCAGCTCATTTTCCCTCGATGTAATTTTCAATCTTAATTAGGGGTATTTTTGGAAAATAATTATAATTAACTAATTTAACTTCTCTCATTAATCTTTCCAAATTCTGGTAAATAGCTCTTATAATTAGGACTGGAGGGAGTAGTATATAAGATTTATAGTTGATGATAAGATTAATATCTCACTTGTTTATATAACACAACCTTTTTGTTCATGATGAATCTACAGAGTTTAGATTATGTCGTGTTACTTTGCTTAATTTTCACTCAAATGCTTGGAAACCACGTTCTTCGAAGAAGCTAAAAATGAAATACTCGTATCAACGTATATCCAGAATTGTTTTTTATCTTTGCAGAAGTTTCAAGGACTTCATCAGATCAGTATCATCAATTTTATATATTACTCCTTCTTGTGATTGATAAAAGATATATTTAACTTGATTTGATTATATTAAGGAAATTAATTAAGCTAATTAATATGATTTGTGTTTCTTAAAACACTTCAATCATCTTTCTTAATTCCCTTTTTTCTTGATTATTGTTAAAGAAACATCAATATAGATTAATTAAAAAAAACTGAAGATCCTCTCTCCTTCAGTGAGAGTCTCTCACTCCTCGTGGGTCTTCCTGGTTCCTAGGAACTGTCTTGTTTCTTCGCCCTTTGATTCTGGAAAACCTATTCATCCCTTTTCAGTTTTGTGATTAAAATTAAAATATTTAAACATGTTTTTTATTCAAGACAAGGGAGTATTTTGATGAAACATTGAATGGATTTATATATTTTATTTTTCACCAACAATATTAATTTCGACATGGCTAAAAACACCAAACCAATTTCGATGTCCTAGTGATGGTGATAGTGATGATAATAAATATAAGTTGACGCTGATGATTATTTTTAGGTAGTAAAGTTAAAATAATTATTTTACCAAAAAAATTAAAATAATTAGGACAACAATTCTATGTCAAAATGTTAGGATAATAATTAATTAATTTTTTTTTGTTAAAAGATAATAATTAAATTAAATGGCAATAAAACAGACAGAAATGTCTCCGCCAACGGACCGAAGCCCAAATGAATCTCCAGATGTTATTTCCAATACAAGTTTGAAAACTCTCTCTCCTAGTACGAACTCATTGCTGGTGGCGTTGGCCCGAACCCGATTGGCAGAGCAGATTCATTCCATTCGCCGGTGAATGGATGCTATCAGAAAGCAAGCCTCCAAGCTCCGAGAACAGGTCGCTCGCCAACAACAGGTTCTTTCTCTCACTCAAAGGAAAAACCTATTTCGTTCGCGATATTATAGATTTCTAGCTAGATCTTTCCTTGATCGGTGGAAATAAATCTTCTAAAGACATTTTATCTTACTATTAATTCATATGAATTCATTTTATCTTCGAATAGATTTCGTTCTGTTCTTCACTACTGCCACCGTCTGTTGCTAATTTTCTTCTTCTCGCATCTTTCACGCTATTCTAAATGTAGCGGAGTAGCATTTAACTCAGACTATACTTACTCTTCACACAAACACGGTACCGCCATGCATTGGATCCATCAAAATTGATACTTGCATTGCGGTAATTAATCCATAACAGCTTTTGAATTTTAAGACAACAGTTTAGCTTAGCTTCCCAAACAATTTGTTTCTCGTTTTCTGCCAACGAACGTGTAAAATAGGTCAGACATCTTCTGTAGACGTGCTGAAGACTTAAGGGGAGATAACTTGCATACTGAGTCACTCCTTTGAGCTGTTTCGGCTTTTGTATGGGATGAATGAATTCAAGCATTCAATCCATTGAAATGAACGAATACGTGGAGTACGGCCATATTGTTAACTCTGAGAGTAGCAAAATTACTAACAACCATGATCTAAAAATTTAGTAAATCAACCCTGGTACTTGCTACATTCCATGATCCTATGTTGTGCTGCTCTTCAAGGATACACACGAGTATCACAATTTTTATAGTATGATACAGAGATACAAGTTTTCTGTTTTAAAAAATTTAACATAATGGCATGACCGAGGATTTAAAACAATTAGGATATTGTTAAACAATAACATGTATAGTTGAAATTTAGTGATTGGGCTATATCTTGTTTCTTGCTCTTTTTTTTTTTTTTGATATTATTGTCCGGAATTCGGTTCGGGGTTGATGGCTGCCCTTTGTCTCCTTTGGTTGAGACCTAGAAGGATCTTGTGGGGTCTTACGCTTCTAGACCAACTCTATGTTGTTTTTCTGGCTCCCTTTTCATGTTCTTAAATGTTGAACATTTTGCTTCTGTCCTCTGATAAGGTGTTAAATTACATTTGTTGTTATATAGGCTGTCCTAAAACAGTTTGGGGCAGGGGGATATGGAGGTTCAGATAATGTTATTACTGATGAGATAGAGCTCCAGCAACATCAGAAACTTGAGAAACTTTACATATCAACACGTGCGGGAAAGGTTACCTGGTCTTCTCATGCTAGTTTTTTTATTCTCATTTACTTTTACCTCAATTGACTGCTGATAACATGTGTTTTTGCTGCTCAGCATTACCAAAGGGATATTGTTCGTGGGGTGGAAGGTTATATTGTTACAGGATCCAAGCAAGTTGAAATAGGTAAGTAATATTGGTGAATTTTTTTAATTAATTTTTACGATATTTAATTCACAAAACTTCAATATGTTATTGAATTGTGTGCATTTTGTTTAACAGGAACAAAGTTGTCAGAAGATAGCAGGAAATATGGTGCGGAAAATACGTGTACAAGTGGTAATACGTTATCCAGAGCTGCACTAAGTTATGCACGTGCTCGTGCTCAAATGGAAAAGGAGCGTGGGAACCTGCTAAAAGCCCTTGGCACACAGGTTTGATGAAAATTACACATGCACAGGTTTTATTTTGATACTTTTGGTTGTGTGCAAAAAATTGGGCTTGAAGCAGTTTAAAGTAGCTTCTGTTATGTTGTATGATGAGTTACTGCCTTTTCCCTTTAATTTTTTTGATGCACTCCTTATATCCAAGCTCCTTGATGTCAGTCTAAAGTCTAAACATATTAAGATTCCTGTCTTTTGTTCTCTTGATTGGAGCGAATTTTAGCAATTCCAGTGTGCTCTATTTTAGCTTGTTTTCTTCCATCCAATTGAAATTTACCCTACTTTTGGGTGGAGAGAAAATGAGGGCGTAAAGCATTCTAGGATGGAAAACTCCCAAAAATAGTACATTTCTTTACCATTTTTGGAAATCTTCCTTCCTAGTATTTCCTCGTCCCTATTTCCCTCCTTTTCTCTCCATCCAAACTTAGGGTTAAAGTGTCAATGTTATGTGTTCAATTTCCACAATTTTGCTTTGAAGTCTTTTTTGTTTTTGTGGTTCCTGCTATATAATGTACATGGATATTCTGTTTATTTACTCCTATCATTATTTATATTCATACCCTCTAAAAGGTGAAAGGGGTGGGACTTGTGAGATCAACCACCAAAACTTTTTTCCTTGGTGCTATTCATGAGTTCATCAAGTAGGTAGCTGTGTTTGTAGAATTGCAGGATTCAAATCCTGACTTTTCTTTAGTCATGCCATGGTTTCTTCCCTTCTAACTGAACAGGTTTTACTCGTATGATTATGAATTTCTGATTTTAACTTCGTAGCCTTGCATGCTCAGCTTTCTCGCTGTAATTCTATGCTAGCTTGGATGGTTGATTTTTTCAATGTGTTCTTGGCTTCGTTTTTATGGTTTATTATTTCTGTTATTAAAGTCTTGCTCACTGTTTAGGTTGCAGAGCCCTTAAGAGCAATGGTGATGGGAGCTCCATTGGAGGATGCTCGGCATCTAGCTCAACGTTATGACAGAATGCGACAGGAAGCTGAAGCTCAGGTATTCTGGAATTTGATCATTCCTTTTCTCTTTCATTTTTTAATTTTATCATATAGATTTTCCTTTATAGTTGTCAAGCATTGATTTTCAAATTGTCTTGTTTTCCAACAAAGTCAGAAATCTTTGTTTTATATTTTGATAACAGCTAAAGTAGCTTTTGTTTCTCATTGAACTAGTAGTGACACTGTTTTTTGAACCTAGACAGGCTATTGAGGTCTCAAAGCGCCAGGCAAAAATAAGGGAAACACCAAGCAATCCTGAGAATGTAATGAAATTGGAAGCAGCTGAAACAAAGCTGCAAGATCTGAAGTCAAACATGGCCATTTTGGGGAAGGAAGCAGCTGCGGCAATGGCTGCTGTTGAAGCACAGCAGCAGAGGTTGACCCTTCAGCGTCTTATAGCTATGGTATTCTTGTTGTTGGTTTACCCTGTGGTGCTGTAGCTAGTCAATTTGATGAGTCTGAGCAAAAAGAAATTATAGCTCCCAGATAATCCAACATTCTTTATTTGTTCATGAAGGTTGAAGCAGAGCGTGCTTATCATCAGAGAGTTCTCCAGATACTTGATCAACTTGAGGGAGAGGTTAGATATCATACTTGTTCTTTTAAACTATTCTTTTGCATTTTTAGTTGAATGTGACATCAGAAAGTTGGGTCATTTATTTTGTTGCTGACATACGATTGCGTGCTATTTTTATATTTAATGATATGAAAGATGATATCTGAACGACAACGTATTGAAGCCCCTCCTACTCCCAGCATGGATAGCAGCATGCCTCCACCCCCGTCATATGAAGAAGCTAATGGTGTCTATGCTTCTCAGATGCATAATGGATCAACAGATAGCATGGGTTACTTCTTAGGAGAGGTATGTAAATATTGCAAATGAGGTTATTAAATTGCTTGTAGAAAAGTACGTGGCTAAATGCCATATTTTGAGTTGTATTTTCACTCTAATTGCAGGTAATGTTTCCATACCATGCTGTGTCTGATGTGGAGCTAAATCTTGCAGTTGGTGATTATGTTGTTGTTCGGAAGGTTTGTAGCTTGCTGAATACTAAACATTAGATTGCAAATTATATCTTTGGTAGGAGAAATGATTTTGATTTGCGTTACTTCGGTAAATTCTAAACAATTTTATGGCATAGAACTAGCTTCTCAATAAAAAGAATGAATCCATTCTGCTCAACCTTCAGCTCAAACTTCCAACCAATGTTAGCTGACATGTGACATGCTTTGTAATGCACTTGGTGATGATTATTTAAGTGTGCCAAGTACAGCGTGTGCATAATTCTTCTCATGCTGAAGAACAAACTTTGTTTTTTTTTTTTTTTTGGCGGAGGTAAACCTCAATCCTTTCATCTGTTTGTCGTCAAATGGATTACAAGACTCTAATGGGGGTTTTTGACAGGTGATCAACAATGGATGGGCTGAGGGTGAATGCAAAGGAAAAGCTGGTTGGTTTCCATTTGGTTATATTGAAAGAAGGGAACGTGTCCTCGCAAGCAAAGTGGCAGAAGTGTTCTAGGTTTTCCTCTTGGGTTTGGTTTCTTACCCTGTGGATTTTGTACGTGTGTATGCTCTATTTTGTGCTTAAAGGTGGATAATGTGTTCTTGCCATAGAATGAACTGCTTTGTGATGTAGATACCTACGCTTTCCTTGTGCTTATCAACTGATATGTATCTTTGTCTAGTTAGTTTTTATTACAAGAGAACTGTTCATTCCCTTGTTTTGTACCTCTGAGTGAAATTCTTTTATTGAGGCTTGTCTCTTTCTTTCGTACTCAGTTAAGCAAGTCCAGAACTAGAAAGGATATGCAGTCACAATTTGAAGTTTGTTATATAACGGGTAGATCCAGGTTTGGGATTTCATATTGTTTTTTTTTTGGGGATTTCATATTGTTTTGATCAGCAACTATGTAGTGCTAGTTCAGCATATGCTGGTAACTTTGATTCTGCATTCTATTAGATGAGAACTGTTCATTACCCAAAAATTGTAAGCTTTTTTTTTAAAAACTATTTTTGAAAGTTTTCCTTCATAGTATTCTTCCTGATTTTTCTTAATTTTCCCTTCATTCCAAACATAGTTTTAGAGAGTATTATGCCGTTGACAATATATAATCATTTTAGCAGAACGGAAAGGTGATTTAACGAGAACTGTCCCTGTTGAGCGAGAATGACCAATGATTTTTTATACGTTTATACTTGTAGTTTTGTGTTAGTATTTATAACTGTTCCTGCAGTTGTTAAAGCTTGTTTCTGTATTTAATCAATATGCTTAAGGTTTAATCTATTTTGCAAAAATATTGTATAAAACATTACCATTAGAGAGATATTTTAAAAACGTTCAAATAGTTGGATAGGCATGATGGTTAATTTTTCAAGAATCAATTTTAAAGTTTTAGATATTAAAAAAATAAATCCATGCGTGCGTGTGCGCTCGTGTGTGTACGTGCCGCATGTGTGTGCGCGTGTCTTTGTGTGTGTGTCTGTATGTGTGTGTGTGATCGTGCACATGTATGTGGGGGTTGGGTTTTTTTTTTTGGGGGGGGGGGGGGGGTGCGTGTGTGTTGTGTGTGTTTTTTGTGTGTGTGTGTGACGCGCTGATATCCAGGGATTATGGATTTAACACATATATATGAAAGGTATTGGCAATTTGGCACCTATCTCAATATAGTATATATAACTTGTCATCAGCAAATCAAAAGCCCTTGAAACGAAGTGCATTAATGTGGCTATATTTGATCCTAATTATAAGAACATTTTTATAATATAATTTGTATTATATAAGTGTTCTTATAATTAGGACTGAAGGAAGTAATTAATTAAGGTTTGGCATATTTGTGGCTATTATTTAAAGCAATTGATTACGTGGAGGCCACAAACAGGCAAGCCCCCACAACTCCATTAATTTCCAATGTATGGCGCTTGTATTTGACTAAACTAGCACAATATATATAATTGTCACGATATGTAGTCGTAGCATTACCCGTACAAAAGTCAAAGACTTTCTTGTGAAAGTTTGCCGGCAGTTCAACAGTTTTGGTCTTTAGTTTGTTTTAGCCATTTGTTGCGTTCTTGCTAATGGGGCCGGCTTCTGATGATAGTTATTACACTTACTACTATTTTAACCTTTTGTTTCCATTTATTTTGATAAAAGATAGATTTTCCGTTAATTAATTTCGAAATCGGAAATATATTTTACAAACGGCCGATATATACAGTTTAAGGCATTGTTGTCAAACTCGCGAATTGACTCTCCAAGTTTACCGTTTTTACGCTTTTAGCTTACAAGAACGAGTCGAGTCAGTAGTAAACTCGTGCTAGTTGTAAACTCGGTTAAACTCACGAGTTTATACATCAAGTTTATCGTTTGTACGTTTCTAGCTTACAAAACCGTGTTAACTTATTCTTAATTTCGTATTAACTTTTTTGATTTGATCATGCTCAACGGCTTTATATAGAAATTTTATAGAAATTTTTTTATTAAATATGATAAATGATGAATGTTAATGGATTTAATTTCAATTATTTGGATTTAAAATATATTTAAATCAAATTGTTGTCGTTTTTATATTTTAATTATTTAATTATACACTAGTAATACCTATTTAATAATAAAAGTAAACTCTTACGAGTTTACAATTCGAATTCATGATACGAGTTTACGTCACTGTCACGAATTTGCTTAAACTCGTGAGTTTGACAACCTTGGTTTAGGGCATTGTTGCTGTCACTGAAAAGTAGAGCCGTCAAAATGGGCCAGGCCCATTGGGCCGGCCCGTTTAAGCCCTGGCCCTTTAAGGGCCGGGCCTGGAAATTAGAGGAGAGAGATGATATTTGGCCCTAACGGGTCAAGGGCTTACACGAGTCGGCCTTGGAGGGCTACGGGCCGGCCATCGGGCCCTTCAAATTTTTTACTCTTTATTTTTTAAAGTTGAACACTTGTTGAAGTTAGATCTTTTAATAATTTATATGTATTTTTTATTTGTTATAAACAATAATAAAGGATCAACAATAAAATGTCGCTTAAAATTGATGATAGTGGCGAAGATGACGATAATAATAGTCATTGTACTAATGTCGCTTAGTAATTAATAGTACGTTTTTTATGTTTTATATGAGTTATTTGTGAACATAGTTTGCTTTTGATTATGAATTAGTGACTGTGTTTATTTGTTAGATGATTTATGTTGTAATTTACTAATTATATTTCTTTGAAAAAAACGAAGGAAAAATAATTAAAATTTGGAATAGTAATTCCCGACCCTGCGGGCTGGCCCTGACCCTGGTGTTCTCGGGCCGGGCTTTGAAAAACATGTGTTTTTCTTACTCCGGGCCCTGGAGGGCCGGCCCTGATAGGCCGTGGCCCTTTACGGGCCGGCCCTGATTGACAGCTCTACTGAAAAGAGAGTTCTAGGTTACCCATGGCGGTGGGTATTTTCATGAGCGAGCTTTAGCTTGGGTTACTAACGTTCACCTTGAATCTTACATACATTATGATTAGAACAAAGAGGAATTGGGAACTGAATATGGTTAGCTTTAAGTAGCACATAAAAGAAAGATAGTTTCACTTTATGAAGCAAAGACAAGAAAAGCGCACATTTAATTGTAAGAGTGTTTGACACTTGTATGAATCACGACACAACACTTTAACAATACTTGACACCTTATCGTTTGTTGTGTCTCTTGCGTTAATGTTCATACTACTTAGCTTTCTTCTTTTGCCTTCTTACCTTGCATTGTAAGAATGGAACATTTTGCCACTCTTCAACGAGGATAAAACACATGTTGCGATGCCAGTAGCTTAATCTGATTTTTTTATAACAGTGAAATCTATCAATATGATCATTTAGAAAAGTAATCCTGACAAGAGTGAATTGGGTTGATAAGTATATATTTTGTAATTAAATAGGTATGTATTTTATGATATAATAGTTGGATTTATCAATATTATATACCTATTTAATTATCTTTTATATACTTTACTATCGTTATAGGATAAAAATATATTTCGATATAAAATCTATTTATTTTCTATTATATTTTGCAGAAAATATTAGTTGATTTAGAAAGGAGTAGAAAAAGCAATTAATAAGATATGCAGTCAACCAAACTCAGTGGTCTCACATAAGAAAAATAGAAACAAAATCAATTGTGAGATCTGGTGGAGGAGAAGATATCTTTTTTATAAAAAAAGGAGAATCAGTGACCTATAGTCTAAGTTATATTTAGGTTAAATATATGAAACGAAAAGAGAAGAAAGAGAGAGTGTCTCATCCTTCTCTCATTTATCCTTAATCTTTATTGTAATGGTTATAATGATTAATCTTTTCGTCTTTCAACTTTTTCACTCATTTCACTGCACTTTTGACTACTTAATAATTCCATTTTGACTACTTAATTCCATTTTTTCTTGAATTAAAAAGGCAAGCTCCACTAACTAAACTCGGAATCCAATGGAGCTGCTCCATCAGCTAATATCATGAGTCGATTATATAGATAAATAACATAACTAGAATATTTTTAAAGGCCTATATCCTGATCTGTTTAGGGCTTGGTTTGACCTATTTGTTAAAAAGGTTAGGCCAAGGCCTATTTAAAGACTTAAATGTGTAAATAGGTCAGGCCTATTTAGTTAAAGCCTGGCCTGCAAGCCTTCAGGGCTGGCCTATTTACACATTAAATAAATATAATTATATTTATATAATATAAATAATATAATAAAATTTATTATTTTGAAATAAAAAAGGGGATCCCATTCCAAAAGAGTAAACAGCACGTGGATTTTATATGGGCAAAAACAGGAGTAACAGGGTCATATTGATCGGCGGCATAGGAAGACCCATACTGAAACTTTCCATTTATTATTTTCAATCAATTAGATTCTACGTATAAAAAAAAAATCAATCAGATTCTGATTTAATTAGAAATTATATAGAAAATCTGATTAAGGGCTATTTAGTCTTTCTATTTTAATATTTTAATTTTTGGTCCTTTAAAATAATTATCACTTTTTATAGTCCTTTTTAATAAATATTATTTTTCTTAGGTCCTTCATTATAATTTTCCCTTTATTATTTTTCTTAGGTCCTTCATTATAATTTTCCCTAAAAGGGAAAATTATAATGAAGGACCTAAGAAAAATAATATTTATTAAGAAGGATCATAAAAAGTGATAATTATTTTAAAGGACCAAAAATTAAAATATTAAAATAGAAAGACTAAATAGCCCTTAATCAGATTTCCTATTTTCTCATTAGCTAAATCTGGAATGATTTTTTCTTCCTATCTTCTCATTAAGTGAATATGGAATGATTTTTTCTTACATTAGAATCTAAAGTAATTAATATATAATAATAAATAGATATTAATTCAAATAATTCTTTTCCCATCGCAGAATCACTCCAGATTATTATGCTAAAAAAAAAGATATGAAAGAAGTTGCTTTTTATGGTTATGGCAGAAGAAGCCTCATGCGTTGTGCAATCGTCTGCGGTGTTAGACCTGAGATTTTTTGTGCTGAAACAACCAAAAGTACCTGATATTCATTCAATATTTTCCGTTGTTCCATTCCTAGAGAAACAGAAAATAAAGCAAAGACTCTTAACTAAAAAAAAAAACCCATCAAAAGAGAAGAACGTGATTAAAGAAACCAAATCCCTCATTCCTTTCGCTATAACCATAAAAAGCTCCATTTTTCCTATATTTTCTCTAACATAATAATCTTGAGTGATTCTACAATAGAAAAATAATTATTTGAATTGATATCTATTTATTATTATCTATCAATTACTTTAGATTCTCATGTAAGAAAAAATCATTCAAAATTTAGTTAATGAGAAGATAGGAAATTTGATTAAGGGTAATTTAGTCCTTTTATTTTAATATTTTAATTTTTGGTCCTTTAGAATAATTACCACTTTTTATGGTCTTTCTTAATAAATATTATTTTTCTTAGGTCCTTTATTATAATTTTCCCTTATTTTTATTCTTAATGTCATACTAAAAGCCTATATTTATATAGTTTTTTATAGGCTCAAAGTGAACAAAGCCTTTTTATAGCCTCCGAGGTTTATAATATGAGGTATTTTTAAAGGACTACATTGCAAATAGGCCTTTAAAAAGGCTTCAGACCCTACTAAGCCTTACGAAGGCTCAGATCTAAGCCTTAAAAAAAGACTGCATTCAGGCTCAGGTCCAGACTCAAGCCTTCCACCCCCATTACAACTCAAGCCTATTTAGCCAAAACCTGGCTTATTTCCATCCCTAAACTGAAGTAGCCTATGGTATTGTGGGCTAATACAGTTTTAGCCTCTCCCTCCAAAAGTTTTAGTTTTGATATTAAGAAAGAGATTATAATATCATTGTTAATTTTAGTCCAGCGCATATACCCATGAGCATATAACTGGTTATCTTAACTAGCTAAGTCAAGCAATAATAATATAAATGGAAAATATCAACAATTGATGATAAAATTAATAATGATCAATGTGAAAACAGTGCCATAATCAAAATTGAGCCACACAAGACTTTGTCACCACCCAGTTGTCATAGGTCCAAAAAAATAAAGACAATAATGAGGACAAGCAAATTAAAGCAAACATTTGACCGGAAAAAGGAAAACAAAACAAAACAAAACCTTCATATTTTAAAGTCTATGTAAAAATGGGCTTGTTGTTCCCATCGTGCTTTAGCTACACCATTGGCCTTGGTTTTGCTCTAAAACAACTATCAAAAGACACTTCCATCTCCTCCCACGTTTTGCCCCGTCTTTCCGGGAGCACTATAAAGAAAAAGATCCATCCAATGGTAGTGATGGTTCCATATAGAAAGAAGGCCCCACCAATGGTAATAGCCTTCGATAAGGATAGAAATGTCATTGAGATGATGCCACAAATCGTCCTATTCACCACCACTCCCATAGTCGAAACCTTAGCGTGTAGCCTCAACGGAAGGACCTCTGTGCCATAAACCCACTCAATTTGGACCAGCCCCAATAGAAAACGACGCCACAGAGGAATACATCGAGGCGATACTCAATACGGCGGCCCACGTCACTTTTTTATCTGAGTGTCCAATGGCCGTAAGGCACGTGCCAAGAGTGAAAAGTGAGACTGTGAGACCTCCAAAACTAGTGAGCAACATGGCCCGTCGCCCGAACCTAAACCCATCCCATAAGAACATAGGAACCAGGATGAAGAATGTATTGGTGCATCCAACGGCCACAGTTGCGAGAAGCTTTTCCCTATCGGATGTGATACCAGCCTTCTTGAATATTGTGGGGCTGTACAAAATGATGGAGTCTAAGCCAACGGCTTGTTGAAAGAAGTGAAAGAAGTGTATGCTGATGATGGCTACGATGATGTGACGAATGGCTGGTGTGCCGGTAATGAACATCTCCTTCCACACGCCTTCGACTGACTTTTTCTTGTTGATGACCTCAATGACGTCTTCGTTGCAACTCTCCAGGATCCCAGCTACCGATTTGATGTCGACGAGCCTCTGCTGAGCTTCTTGTTTGGAATCTGAAATTTTTTGAAGAACTCGGTGTGCGTCGCCGAGTCGACCCCTCATCACCAGCCAATGCGGTGATTCCGGCAGAGCTAACACTCCCAGTGGGATCAAGACTGAAGGAAAGACGCCGACTCCGAGCATGAGCCGCCAGCCCAGCCATAGTAGTAGCTTGGAGAATGCAAAATTGGAGAGGTAACCCAGCATAATCCCGATGGTGATGGAAATCTGAAAACAAAAATGGAGTTAATTAATTCAGTCATTATTTTGTTTCGGGACCATAAACTCGCATCTTTTTTATTTTATTTTCTTTAGAAAAGAATTTAAAATCAAAAAATATTTTTAAAAAAAGATAATTATCTTTATTTTAAAATTTTTATTGATTAAAATGGTTTTTTTAAAAAATATTAAATTAAATGTGACTGCCAAAACGGAATTAGCTTGCTTAGGTAGCTAATGGTGTGTATCCGGGGTCTATCGACGTGTATGGTGTCTATCCGACGAAGAGCAAACAGGGTTACCTCATGGATGCAACGAGGGCAGGTGGGGGAGACTTCGGCTGTGTAGACCGGGACGATCATGAGGGTGAAACCGACACCGACGCCGACGAGGAAACGACCAATCATGAGGAAGGCATAGTTTGGGGAGAAGAGACCCATGTCAACGGCACCGAGGAAGAATATGGCACCGGTTAAAGCGATTGTGTAACGACGGCCAATCTAGTCAGATATTCTTCTAGCGAGGAAGAAGCCTATGAGAGAGTATAGGTTGATAATCCCCATGAGGATTTCGACTTGAACGTCGGTAATATGTAGATCTCTCCTTAGGTAGATAATAGCTCCGCTCATGACACCGATATATGTAATTAATTAACTAAAAGAATTAAAAAACTTGCAGGCTTTACAGAGTAATTGAAGAGAAGTGAAGGAATGTAACTGACTATATATAACCAAGCACGACTGAAGTCATGGAGGCCAAAACAGCACGATTGACAGCAGACTCGTTCCTTTTGGGAGCCGCCATCTTAATCAGTGTAGGAGGACTATGCAATGTGCAATGAGAATGGAGGATGGTGAAGGAGGAGGCTGATATAAAGAAGTGGGACTATATATATATATATATAGATGTGGCGAACATAATCACATATATGATCATGTTACCAAAAATGTGAGATTATTATAATCGCTCTTATCCCTTTTTTTTTTTTTACAAGTTTTTATCCTTATTTTTAATTCTCAATATTTTCGTACGTTATCTTTTAAAGCAAGAAACCAGATTTATTTCCTTAATTATCGATATTATATGGAATTATTGTAAATTTTATTGTCCTTCTTTCCACTGCCCTTTTTATTGCTTATTCAAACTCGTAATATTAATTCTTCCGCTTTAACCGTGTTTTTCTAACTTATTTGTATTTTCCCTCCTGTCACGTAGGTTGCAGGTTTGCAAAATATGTCTATATAGTTGATGAATTTTAATTGGGTTAAGGAGCGATTTTACCAATATACTATTGGTCTAGGAGCACCCAACACAATATACTATTATATGGACCTTAAATCCCAAAAAACTATTTAAAAGCTAAAAAAAACACAAAACCCTTACTTGGAAACTAACGCCGTTTCTGCATTTGGGGAAATTTGCTACGCAACCACAAGCCCTGACACGAGATTGGATCTGGTGAGCCACCACATCCCTCCTTTACCCTTCTTCGAGTGTTGGTTGCAATGATTCTTTCGCTTTCCTTCTTTCCTCCCTGGTAAGCCATTAACTCAGCCTCGTTGCTTAATTCCCTAATCGACTCCCTCCTGAATTTTGTTGCCGGTTTCCTGCGATTCTGCATTTCAGCTTTCCCTCAATTAAAAAAACTGCCTCTTAGAATTTCTGACTAACTATAGCTCCTTTCTGTGCTTTTATATTTGCTTCCAATCCATCATAGGCCCATCTAGTTGGTGTGAATTCAGTTTGGTCCCAGATGGTCTGCTAGGTTCTCTGCGGAGGTTGATTTAGGATAAGGATTTCCAGCGATATTTCTTGCTAATGGATACTTTACTCAAAACACCTAACAACCTTGAATTTCTGCATCGACTACACTGTTATTCAGAAAAATTGAGTAATCCTTCCTCTAGGTTCCAAAACCAGGAGCTGAGATTTTTTCCCAAGAAAACATATATGAAATGGGGTAGTTCTTGTAGGAGGGCTAGTATCAGTGCTCTTTTGGATCTTGTCCCCGAAGTTAAGAAGGAAACTCTGGATTTTGAACTTACCTTGTATGACTCGTCGAAGGGCGTCGTGGTGGACCTGGCGGTTGTGGGAGGAGGCCCTACAGGGCTTGCGGTTGCGCAACAGGTTTCCATCGCAAGCCTTTCGGTTTGCGCTATCGACCCTAACGGAGTTAGTTGCCAAAGTAACGGTTCTGTGCTTCTTTTAGTTTTTAAAAAGTTTTTTGGTATTTAAGGTCTAGATAATAGTATATTGTGATGGGTGCTCCTGGACCAATAATTTATTGGTAAAATTGGTCCTTAACCCATTTTAATTTGATATTCTTTTAATTTAAATCTCTGCATGGAAATTTTATATGAATTTGCTTATTAAAAACTGTTCTGCCCATCCTAATTATTTGACTGTTAGTTATCAAATTTGATAATATTTCCATATATATTTTGATTTAAAAAATTATGTATATGAAACACAATATTTTTACAAAATTTTCGATTACCTAAGAAATTACTAAAATTAAAATATCATCTAGAATCTTGAAATAATGAGAAATCAACATTCCCCACTTGTCCGATTGTTGCTGAGCAGTTTTTGGAAATCAAACGGACCTCTCCAGAAGATAATTTTAATGTGGCTGATTTCCCCTTTTAGGTGTTGATTGTTTTCAAAAACTTGGAGGTTTTGGTTATTTTTGAAACCTTAAAAAATCAGAAGAAGAAAAACCTTATAAATATTTGTTTCAAAATATGTGATTTTTCATTAAAAAAACGTAAAGGGATGCACACTAAACTAAAAAGATATTAAATTAAATTAAATTAAAATTATATATATGTAGGGTTTAATGTTTCTACTTTTGCTGCAGAAACATTTTTTCAGCCACACTCACATAAAAGTCAGTGGATCCTAATAATATTTTCTCTCTTTTCTTTTTACAATGGGACCCAATCACTTTTATGTGAGTGTGACAGAAAAAATGTTTCTATAGCAAAAATAGAAACATTAAACCCACACACACATATATATTAATTATGGATTTAACAATATGATATTCAGGGATTCTAGATTAAACACTCACATACATTTATCTAAAATCAAGGGATATAATTTAGTTCTTAGAATCTAAGAGATTTTTTAACTTAAAAGTTAAATGAACTGAATGTAATATGATTGGTCGTAGGTCACAGGTTTGCAAAATATCTGTGTTGATGAATTTTAATTTGATATTCTTTTAATTTAGATCTCTGCATTGAAATTTTATATGAATTTACTCAATAAAAACCTTTTCTGTCCATCTTAATTATTTGACTGTCAGTTATCAAATTTGACAATATTTCCATATATATTTTGATTTAAAAAATATGTATATGAAACACAATATTTTTATAAAATTTTCGATTACCTTAAAAATTACTAAAATTAAAATATTGTCTAGAATAATAAATAATATAAATACGACAGCGGTATCTTAATTTTAAAAACTTGACAAATATAATAACTTTCTCTAGTCGGACCTCTCTTGAATTGGCTACACCCATCTCTCCATACTGATTTTGGGCCGTTAATATGATTAATATATAATCTTATGTTTTGAGTTTTGACATCAAACGTGAGATGTGGTTCCAAACTTGTTTGGTAGCAACAATATAATTGAAGTATTAATTAAGCGATGTCATTAATAATTATCAATTATATATGGAAGTTCCTCACAGTCAAAAAAGAAAAACCAACTTAAGTGGACAATGGGACAGTGAATCGTGTGCATGTTGGGACCAAGGCATAACAACTCCTCCTCCAATATCCAATAAGCAATATTTTAAAAGTTAGACCGGATGTGAAGCAGGAAAGATTAACGGGTAATGGTTCAAATAGTTAGATTGGTGTTGGGCCGTCTGATCTAGCCAATAATATAATAATTAAATTAAATTAATATTATATAAATATATAGTGATTAAAATATAAGTAATCCAAATTATAAGGATGAAAATTGAGTAAACCAAAAGGCATATTTTATACTTTTTTTTTTTTTCATTTTCAAATCCTTTTATGTTGACCCATCCGGTTTTTATAAAACCATTTTAGGTATGCTCAATAGCGATTTCCGGCTCAATAATGAGTAAATAGTGGCCCAAAGCCGCCTAACCATTAAAGTGGCTTTAAAAACTCAGCTTGTTGTTGTGACTGGATGACGGTCTGATCGGCTGGACTGTCCGGTTTGGCTTTGAAAACTTTAATAATAAGAAGATACTTATTATACTTAGCAAAAAAATAAATAAATAAATAAATCTGCCAATAAATTTCATGTAATTTGTTTTAAAAACAATTTTTTTATCAAATTATTTTCTTTATTAGTTTAAGATAGGGAAAATCCCATATAAAGATACTTAAAATAGAAAAATTCTATATCGGGTTAGTAAATTTAATAAATCTTTAATTGAGTCATTAATCCAATTTAGGATTTTAAAATATGGGTAAAATAACTTTAATACCCTCTCCTCTCTCCCCATTAATGAGTTTTATCACTCCCCAACTTATGTTTTCCATATATATATCAAAATTAATTTTAATACAACAAAATATGATCCGTTCAAATATATTCATCATAAGAATACAAACCTACAATATTTTGAGCAAAAAGTTCATTTTATTAACATCAACAAATTTTTTAAAGAAAACTTATAATATATGTCACTATAAAAAGGATATATTTTGGTAAATATATTAAGTATGAATTTTTCTATATTTTTCACACCCATATATATAGGTTTTTTTGGAAATTTTTATATTGATGTAAACCATTTTATGAAATTTTAAGTGCATTTTACATCTTTTTTCTAAAATATCTATAGAAGTATATGAAATTTAAACATCACTTTTTAAAAAAAGATAAATAATATTACTGATTTATATTAAATAATTAAAAAATTGAAATTGAAATATTAACTAAATTACTATCTAAAAACTCACATTTATGTGTTAAGGAAAATTATTTTGGTTTAAGTTAATATTGGTAAAAATGACTTTTATTTCAATTCAATTTTGAAAAGGGTGAAGTTGGCATGGGATATGCTTTTTTCCTTTTATCTCACCCGATAAAAATATAAACTTTCTTTTTTAAAGAAAAACCTTACATTTATTTTTTTTATCATTAATACAATTAATTGACTTTCAATTTAAATATATTTAATTGATATCAATGATACTATTATGGCATGACATACTTGAATTATTCTTGAATATCTTTTTTATATAAAGTCATAAAGCAATAATACTCTTTTAAAAGGGGAGAGAAGAAAAGCTAGCGGAAAAGAGAAGGGGGCATTAAAGTTATTTTACACGGATTTTGAAATCCTACATTGAGTTGATGGCTTAATTAATGATTTGTTGAATTTACCAATCTAATTTAGAATTTTTCTATTTTAAGTAGTTTTATATGAGATTTTCCCTTTAAAACAGTAGTAAGCATTTAATCACATACTTTTTTTACATCAACGTTGATCAAAGTAATTATACCATGTTTTTGTTACCGATCCTGCATGACAAATTTAGTTTTTATGCTACCAAATCTCTCTCTCTCTCTCTCTCTCTCTCAACATAATTTAAACATTGAAAAGATAAGGTAAAGGATGGGGTCATGGAAGGTGAAAAATTTTAGAATCATTTTAATTTTAAGATAGCTATATGATTGTTAGACTTCACATGGAAATGGAACATGGCAAATGCATAAAGTAGGTGTCCGATGCGAAATAAATATTTAAAAAAAAAAAATCAAATTTTTAACTGCAACAAAACAAAACATCTCAAATCAATTACCGTGGATTTTCTATGATCGCAACTTAATTGTATTAAATTCTTATTTCTCATTAAACATAGCCAGTGGTGGTTGTTAACGGCAATAAAAGAGGATAATGAATACTAATATGGGGTATCTCAATTTGAAAATCTCAACAAATATAATTACATTTTTTAGTCTTACCTCTCTTAACATTGTATGCACCCATCTCTCAATTAATACTGATGATGGCCCGTTATGATTAATACATAATCGAGTTAAGTAGCAATTTTGTTTTAGAAGTATACGCTCAGTCGCTCAGAAACAATTTTGTTTTGAAATTTTTCTTGGAGCAATGTTGCTTCGAAAGTCTAAAAATATAGCAATGTTGAACAGTTCTAACAGTCAAATGTTAGTTGATCGCATTATGCTGACGTGGATTGTCTACGTGGCATCTTTGTTACTTTTTTAAGTAGCAATTTGCCCTGAATTTTTTTTTAATTTCAATATTGTTCTAAAGTCTAAAAACGTATGATATGATTAAATAACTTATTTAGTTTCCTTAATCTTTACAAAAAATGTCAATCCGATCTTATAATTAAGACTAGAGGTAGTATTAGTTTTCTTAATTTCTTCAAAAAAGAGTCAAACTAGTCTTATAATTATAATATGACAGGAGGGAGTAGGAGTGACAACAAATTTTTTTTTTTAAAAAAAAAAAGTTAATATAGCCTACTCCTTTTTCCCTCATTGCATCCTCCATTGCAGGCATTCCTCAATCAAACAATAGCCACTCACCTACAGAATTTGTCTAGAAAAATTGTTTCAAACAAATCAAACAAAAAAATAAGAATGAATTTGTCTGAACAGAAGATCAAATGAGTACGTTGCAGGCAGTTCAAACGAATTTTTCTAAATAATAATCACTCACCTGAGGAATTATCTATGCGAACGATCAACAACCTCTAGTGGATTGTAAGTAGAGATGATTGAAAAAATAAAATTTATAAAAAGTGTCAAATACAATTAATTAGAGCTATTAATGGAGGGGTAATATTGGTATGTTTTTAGATTTTTGGGGCAACATTGAAATTTTTTTTAAAAAAATGCTTCTGGGAGTGTAGGGGCATAATTGCTACTTAACCCCTAAAAAAGTGAGAAAGATGCCACGTAGACAATCCACATCAGCATAATGGGGTCAACTAACGTCTGACCATTAGGGCTGTTAACGGAAGGACAACATTGCTATATTTTTAAACTTTCGGCTCAATATTGCTCCAAAAAATACTTTCAGAATAAAATTGATACTTAACTCATATATAACCCAATATTTTGAGTTTTGACACGGCAAACCTGTTTGATAGCAACAACTGGGGGAGAGATAAGCAGAAATAGAAGAAGAGTCAGCATTTTCGCTTATTTGGTATATTTGGAGCGATTCTCAACGGAACTCGGTTCAATAAAAAACGGTGAACCCTTTTGCCCACTGCTTTTGCTCTCTCTCCTTTCCTCTTCAGCCTTCTTGTTTGCATACTGCTCACTAATCTATCCAACCACTCTCTGTCGGTGACGGTGAGCATCTCATTGATTTCATTCTCACTATCTCCGACGTCTCCTTGGCCACCAGGCCTTACTTAATTAGAAAAGCCAAACTTATTTAAAAAGTATTGAGTAACGTGTAAAAGAAAATGTCTATCCGAGTACACACGGATGTACCAAGAACGTGCTTTGTTGAAAACAAATCAAAGATGCACAGTAAAACTAACTTATAATGTTTGGCTTGATACCGAATCAGGCTTCAATGTATCGATTGAATTGTGTGGCACTTACAATTTATAAATTATCAATTATCGATTATCTTTTTTTTTTTTTTGCAATATCTTTTCTTTTTTTACCATCAACAAGCAAGCGACTCTGATATGAAGGAAAAAAAAATATAATTGTCAATATGGTCGAGCAGATTTTATAATTAGCCTATTTGGTAACATCTTTTAATTCCCCACACGCTAATGAAAAGTGATTCTCTAAACCTTGACACCATCATATTAGTCATGAAATCACGGAATCCCTTGAAGCTCATCAACACATTACAACATATTTCATAAATTTATGAAGTATATCAATCCTTGTGAGGAATAACCGTCCCACTTATTTACTATTCTATATACTATATGTTATAATCATATACTCCCTCCGGTCCTAATTATAAGGCATAGTTGACTTTTTTGGAAAAATTAAAGAAGCTAACTAAATTACTTTTGACTGTTTTTATTTTTATTTTTTTCTTCAAACTAGTTAGTTTAACTAATAAACTAATATATAATCTAAAGATACACAACATATGAAATGATTAAGTAACTTATTTAGCTTCCTTAATATCTCCAAAGAAAGTCAACTATGCCTTATAATTAGGACCGGAGGGAGTAACTTATAATGAGAAATAACCTTCTCACTTATATTCTATTTCATATATTCATTGTGAGGAATAATTGTTTCACTGATACATATATATCATATACTACCACCGGTTCTAATTAATATAGGATAAAGTTTGTAGTGCAAATTACAGTATAAATTTTGTTCTATATTTAAGATTGAATGAATTACTATATGTATATAACCTTTGGTGGGGAATAACTGTCTCACCTATATTTATATATCCATATATCTCATATATTAATTATCAACATACACCATGATGCATGAGGAATAATCAATTAATCATCTCACCAATACACACACATATACACTTTATTGATATATAAACATTCCATAAATAAAATAAATAAATATCAAATACTTCCCAAAAATATTGTTCTTTAATAAAAAGAAATTTGTCAAATTTTTTAAAACATAAAGAAAGTTTGAAATCAAATTAATTAATTAAAGGGATAGGATATTGTTACTACCATTTTTTGTTATTACCAATGTTACTACCATTTTTCCACCGTTAGATCAGAATCTCATCTACCTTTATAATTTCTCTCTCCTATTAAGATTCTGATCTAACGGTGGAAAAGTAATAGCAACAAAAAATAGTAGTAACAATATCCTATCCCTTAATTCAAAAGAGAGATTGAAAAGAGGGTAAAAAAAAAAAATAACTAAAAACGTTTTTTCCTAAAAAAGTAATTCAATTTAATATTTTGAAAAACATAAAGGAGGATTTGAAAACAATTCTGATTAGCAAGAGAGAAAGTAAGAAAATGCATGTGAACTGATACTTATAAGAAAGTATAAATTGAATATCCACACTAACAAATACCATCACAATAATTAAGTCAAAAAATTATAATTTTTTTAAGATAAAAAGTGTATGATACTAATCACAGTTAAGATGTGTTTAGAAGTGTTAAGGAGAGGTAAATAGATTTGGAATTGCTTCCCAACCGAATTGCAATAAAAACAAGGAAAACCTATTTATAGTTGAAAATATCGTAAAAGGAAAACGAATGGTGCCACCTTGTTATTCATATACTCTAACCTAATAGGATCCGTATTATAGGTATCTTTTAAACCATGTTAGGTCTATAATTATAATGAAAGGTTAAGGAATAATTTACTCAACAAACTATTACCTTGAGAATGTCCAACATAAATAATTTTTAAATGAACTAAAAATACCAAAAAAAATTTAAAAAAATGTATAGTTAGCACAAAAAATATAGTAAAACTTTTTTATGGCTAAATTGTTGTTTGACTCTATATTAAATGAGTACTTGCTAAAGAATCCTCACGAGTATCATTTTAAGCACGTCCGAATAGTATTAAATAATTGATTTAAGCACTAGTACCATATGTACGAAGGAATGAGGAGGTCAATTCAACATGGAGGTAGAGGAAGAAATAGCAGAAGGAAAAGAGGAAGAACGAAAGAAGAAATGATGTATGAGGGAAAGAAGAAACTGCGAAGTCACTGGCCACACAAAGGATTTTTCGCAGCAGTACGAATCTATATGGCGACTTTTTTTTGCATGATCACCTGGATCGATCCAATTAGCGAACTTTTATCAGAAAAAAAAATGATGTGCAGGTGATAACAATATTTAAATAGAATCAGATTATACCAACTTGTCTATTGCATTCGGTCAACAAAAAAGAAAACTCGTCTCGTAAACTGTCGGTTTTTGTCTTACACAAATATTTTTTAGGTGCTGGCGAATGTAATTTCGTGTGTGGTATTCATTAATAGGATAAATTATACGAATAATACCTAATAAAAGAAATATTTTTCAGTGACAAAAATCATTTAAAAAGTAATCTGTATAAAGGACGAAGCTGGGAACAAAAACCGTCCAGCTTCCAAGCGAACACAAACAGCAAAACGAACTAGTTGAATTTTGTTCAACATGATGAAATAGATATTTTTGAAAATCATACAACCAAACAAAACAAGTAGCAGAATGCAAACCTTATACTCCCTCTTGTTTTTATTATAAGATACCAATTAACTTCCCATAGGAGAGACCCACAATGCTTGAGAATGAAGTAAGCGAGTCTTAACGTAAATTTTGCATTTGACAGGGACTTAAAGCGTTCCAAAGCGCTGGTCCCAAACAGACAGTTCCATCCTTTTTACCATCATTACCTATCTGCTTCTCATATAGTGAGACACTTATTCTCCAACGATCTACTTTAAAAATCATGATATAGTTCTTAACTGGTAGCAGAAACTCAAGAAATTTACCTCAATTTCCCTGTCATTTTCATGAAGCGCTAAGCGAAAACAACCACAACCAAATTTATAGAGCAACTCCGCTTGAATGACTTCTGAAGATTACACTACTATCTGCTTCTACCATGATCCACAATAATCCAGAATCGGACAAGAACGTGCTCTTCTGCTCAAACGAACTATGTCACCTTGTAATTTAACCCCAGGAAACAACGTCTCCGTTTAGTCAATTCGAAATAATCAACCACAACGACTCAAAAGTCCAGGAGTAAAATCCACGCATTAAACTCGATGGTCCTCCTCAAAATTCATTACACGCCATCCGAAAGTCACTCACTTACCTCTTCAAAAACAACCCCAAAAACTCCTAAAGCTTTGAGTCGCTCAACATCCAAGAGCCACTAACATCCTCTGAATCCTCCTGACAATCGCCGGCGGAGGTGGTGGCCGCCGGCGGTGGGGCCCACCGTGGAGGGGGGTATTTACTTTTTTTTTTTAATAATTATTTACAACTAAGGGCAAAATGGTCATTTCGCTCGAATTTGCATATCCCCAAAAAGTCCTTGTCACCTCTCATTCTTTTTACAAATTCGACGGACTTTTGGGGGTTTCGCAAATTCATTTAGTATTTATTTGAAATTTTTCCTTTAATTAAAGGCCAAACCAAAAAACTAAGGGAAAATTTCACATAAATACCATTTGAATTTACAAAATCCCCAGAAGTCCGTCGAATTTGTAAAAAGACTGAGAGATACCAAGAACCTATAAGGGATATGCAAAAGTTTAAATAAATAAAAAAAATAAAAATGTCCTCACTAGAGGGTCGCCACCAACAAGGCGCCGGCCGACGGCCATCGGTTGAAAAAGCAAAACAATAAATTGCAAGTGTGGGGGGTGGGGTTCGAACCCCCCACCCCCCACACAGGAATCAAGTAGCTTGAGCTACTTGGTTCCTTTATTTTATATATATATATATATTAACAAATATATATATTCTTCTTAATATTTTTTCAATGGTATTTACAAAACCTGAAACGTGAATTACTAATTCATAAACGAGAATTACAACGTTTTTTTTACTGTATGTTTTGTAAAAAAAAAATTGCATTATTACCCGTCCACAAGTGTATAATTTGGTTGTTTCACCACATGTGTTTTTGTTTGTTAAGAATTATAAAAATATTTTGGTTGTTTCACCACATGTGTTTTTCTTTGTAGGTTTGCGGATTAGGTTTTTTTTTTCCCTTTTGCTCGAAACGGATTAGGTTAAACAGAAGACCAAACAAAAGTAATATAAAGGCAACAATTAAAGTATTGATTTAGTTGGTAAGAAGTTGACCATAACTCATAAAAAAATTATATCAAAATCTTTTTATTAATGTAAGGTTTTTATTAGTAGACGATTTATAAAATGCTAAATAAATTTGTAAACATCTTCACGTCACGAGGCTTATTTCTAATAAGTTTTTGGAGATTAATTTACCTAAATTTTTATATATATGTGAATTAAAATTTATATTTTATATTTAAGATTAAAAGCACGGAAGAGTAATATTTTATCTATTTGAGTCAAAGGCAACAGTTTCATATGTAGGATTAGCTATGATTTTGAAGGGCCCATATAGTACTAACTAGATTTTCAATATGAAAGATACTCGAAAATGGAGTACTCGAGCATTATAATATCAACAGAGGACTATAAATTTATGATCAGATTCAATTAAGTAATCATATATCCTATATATTAGCTTGTTGGTTTGAAGGGGACTAGGTGGCGAGTAACCATTAAGAGTGTGTGTGTGTTTTTTTTTTCTTTTTCCTCACTAAAGCAGCCAAACTACCAAGTATGGGTATGATTTAGAGTTTACCAAACTTGAGTTTGGATAATTTTATTTTCCTAAACATAGAATAAAGAAGCAAAGTCCATCATGCTCTGACTCTAACCTAGATCTAACCATTTAGGTGTGTAAAAATTAAACTTGCATTTCAACATATATGCAACTGCTATGGTGATCTTTCCCACCACCATTATTAATCACCAAATCCAGCTTCTTAACCGCCGCGGGGGGGGGGGGGGGGGGGGGGAAATAGTCCAAACGTATAAATAATGAAAATGCAAAAAAGAGGGCAAGACAGTAGAATATGTTAGCATCGATAATGCCAAATGAAGAAATTGAACTGTACGTCTTGGTAAAGTCATAAATGATTGTGGGAGGGTAAATTTTTGACCCCTGCTGAAGTACTGGAAGAGGCAGAGTCATCCACAACATTGCGCCTCCTCAGCCGCCTGCGTTAACATTGCGCCTCCTCAGCCACCTGCGTTGTTGAGCTCCTCCTCACCATTGTGTATACCGTCATGTATATTATTATGTATGCCTCGAAAACTAACAGCCACAAAGCACATGTCACCGCTGACATGGCTTTCACTTTCAGCAGGGAAGTCCCCTCCAATGCGACCATAAGTGCTATGAAAGAACCTATAAACAAGATAACCCCCACCCAGAATACTATGTCAACTCGGGGCAAGCCTGGCCCGTCTATCCATGCAGATCTCCTCCTCCTCGCCATCATGTATACTGCTATGTATGCCCCGAAACCTAACAGCCACAAAGCACATGTCACCGCTGACATGGCTTTCACTTTCAGCAGGGAAGTCCCTTCCAATGCGACCATAAGTGCTATGAAAGTACCTATAAACAAGATAACCCCCACCAAGAATATTATTAGGGGCCAGCCTGACCAGTCTATGCGTGCATTCATAGCCATATCTTCAAAATCTCCATCCTCCTCCAGCCCATGAACTGATGCAGTGTTGTAAGCAAGAGCTTGTTCACTGACATCACCCAAATATTTCCTGCTATCTTCTGACAACTTTGTTCCTGTTAAACATATAATGCACACAGTTCAATAACATGCTGAAGTTTTGCGAATTAAATATCAGAAAAATTAATAAAAAAATTCACCAATATTACTTACCTATTTCAACCTGCTTGGATCCCGTAACAATATAACCTTCCACCCCACGGACAATATCCCTTTGGTAATGCTGAGCAGCAGATGACACCGTGCGAAATCACCTTTCGAGAGATGGAAGATGGGACACTAATAGGTGGCAGGGTATCTTACCTCCCCACATTATCGATACTATCTCCAAAACGCGCCAACCTTGTAATAACTCCCCTGACTGCTTCACCTGGAGAGCTGCGAGAGATGGATGCTTCTCTGTGAAATCTGCTTATACCTATCTCTCAGACCAAAGTGGAATAAGTACGAGTAGATTCTGGTCCCTTATGTGGAAATGGCAACTTCCTGAAAAGGTTAAATACTTCATGTGGCAGGTCGGACATGAGAGACTAGTTACTAACTCTCTCAGAGCCAAAAGAGGTCTTACAAATGAGAGCTCTTGTCCGTTTCAATGTAATAGTGAGGAGAGAGTAATTCACATAATCAGGGATTGCGAGAGAGCGAGAAAATTGTGGAAAGAAATTTTAAAACCTAACTATTTCTCTAAGTTTTTTACAGGGAATTTGCAGGTTTGGCTAAACTGGAACACCAATCATAGCCCAGGAAAAGGAAGGTTCCAGAATTTCTCATGGCCGCGTGTCTTTAGCTTAGGATGCTGGATCCTTTGGACATCTAGATGCAACTTCTTGTTCCAAGGCGAAAATAAAGATACCAGGGAGTTGCTCCACTTGTGTAATTATCTTCTTATGGAAAACTCTGTCAATCACAATTTATCTCACCAAATTTTTCAACTTGGCAGGTACGAGGAAAGAACGTGGACCCCCCCTCCTATCGATGCAGTCCGAATCGACGTGGATGGATCTGTCTATCATCAATTTCAAGCGGCTTGCGGAGGAGTGATCAGAAACTCTGATGGGCACTGGCTGATGGGCTTCTGTAGGTCTCTTGGTGTGCATACTGTGATTGAGGCGGAATTACACGCCATCATGACGGGATTGAAGGTGGGCCACCAAATGGGATTGAGAAAAATCCTTCTCTACTCTGATTCCCTCGACGCCGTCAATATTCTCATGAGAGATTGTTGTTATGCCGATCACCCGTTGAGAGAAATTATTAAGGAAATCAGAGATCTTCTTTATTCTGACTCCCTGGATGTGAAGATTCACTACACTCCGAGAGACATTATCTCATGTGCTGATTATATGGCTAAGGAAGGGCACAATGCTCTTGTCAATGAGGACGTGCTACTAGTTCCCGCAATTCCTACTGGATGTATGGAGATGGTTGGGAAGGATCAACTGGTCTGTCGCTCCTAGCTTCTTCGCTACTTTTGATGTACTATAGAGCTAGGCCTCACTAGTCTAGTCTCTATTTTGTTTCAAGCCTCGGCTTGCCCTACTATGTTAAAAAAAAAAAAAAAAACACATGTTATCAGCAGTCAATTGAAGTAAAAGTAAATGAGAATAAAAAAACTAGCATGGGAATTATGCACACGCTGTACTTGGCAGTTGGCACACTTAAATTAAATAATCATCACCAAGTGCATTACAAAGCATGTGACATGTCATCTAACACGTTGGAAGGTTGAGCTGAATGGATTCATTCTTTGTATTGAGATGCTAGTTCTATGCCATAAAATTCTTTAGAATTTACCAAAGTAACGCAAATCAAAATCATTTCTCCTACCAAAGATATAATTTGCAATCTAATGTTTAGTATTCAGCAAGCTACAAACCTTCCAAACAACAACATAATCACCAACTGCAAGATTTAGCTCCACATCAGACACAACAGGGTATGGAAGTATTTGGACAACTCTCTGATGATAGGCACGCTCCACTTCAACCTTCATGAACAAATAGGAGAAAAAAAATCAACAATCCAAGCCAACATAGAATGACAGCGAGAAAGTTAAAATCAGAAATTCATATTCATACTAGTAAACTGATGAGGTTGAAGCCGCTGATGCGGGCGGTGGAGGCACCACCCTCGCAGGATTTGGCCTTGTCCTTGAGTGAGGAGATGTCGTCGGAGGTTAGCTGGAAGATCTTGAAGTGGAGGTCATCGGAGGAGGCATGGAAGACGCCGGTGTAAGGGTCGGTGTCGTGGAGCTGGAAGATCTTGAAGTCGAGCTTCTCGGAGGAGGCATGGATGACACTGGTGTGAGGGTCGGTCTCGGGGAGGCTAGCGCCAAGCTTGATCAGTTCATGGTGGGAGAAGGTGACAGATGGAGGGGATCGAGCGGCTAAGAGATGCCTGTCGTGGCAGGGGGTGACAGACAAGGGCTTGTTAGCAGCCAGAGCGGCGAGGTTGAGGTTCTCCAAGAAGGTCTTGAAGCTTAAGCCGTCAAATGTGGTGTGACTGGTGGAGAAGCCGATCGCGAAGCCACCACACTTGAATGATGTCAACTGCACTAATTAAAACCAACTTAAATGTCGTAAATTTAAATGAATGGATTTGATGTTAATGCCCAAATAATCATACTAATCTAGACAAAAAGTGATAAGAACCTGGACAACACAGAGAGGGTGGTCGCCTGGTTTGAGGAAATCCTTGTTCTTATGAATCAATTGTGCAAAAGCTGGATTAGGATACACTAAGTCTCCCACATCATCCAATTTGTAGTCACAAGAAGCCACCACGAATCCTACTCCTGCGCCATTGCAATCTATCTCCAACCTACTTGTCTCATTGTTTATCTTCAATCTTCCCGCAAAGAACTCATAAGCCACCAGAGCATCGGCGAGTGCCTTCTTCAACCTGTCCGCCACAACCTCCGCCGGAAAATCCTTTCGACCTGCGAAGAAGTGGACTGTTTCTACGTCGAAGTTTAATACTCTGTCCATGTTGTCGCGCGCTTAGTGGAAGATTAGGTTAGAAGTAGGATGAATAAGGTTAGAACTAGTGGTGTCTTTTTCTGTCTAAATCTTTGCTAAAGACCGAAATTTAGAGAGCATACGGAAGATCATAATTAAAACATCCAACCCTCCCTTTTTATAGCCTTGGTGGGCCAAAAATTCCTAGCTCTAATTGCCTTAGGAGCTTATGCGTTAAGAAAGGGGTTTTAGGTAATAAGTTCACTGCTTGGCAACCAAGTCACATTAAATTCACATCTTGATTGATTGATTGAATTTAATATGATGAATCGTATTCATATCTTGATTGATGGATTGAATTTAAGATGATGGATCACATTTATTTCCCATTTTTTGAAAAAAAATCAGCACTCTATAAGGGTCTAATCCTAATTTAAGTGCTCACAAGAATGACCCAATCCAAACTTGAATTGGAAAATCCAAATCATAATGAATTAAATTCATATCTTAATTGAATAATAATTTAAGATGATAAATCACATTCATCTCTTAAACTGAAATTCAAAATCATTTTAAATCAATCCAAACTTATTCTTTCTCCTATCTTCATCCAATCATTATTGGATCTTAATATATATATATGAGCTTATGATATGTGCAGTGACTGCAGATAAGAATTTTTGCAGTTGATACTGCACTATTTTGATTCCTAATTCCTAAATTGGACCTATTTAATTTATTGTTGTGATTAAAGAATTGTTGTATTCACTGGGAAAAACCTTAGGTGCAGTGACTGCACCTAAGGTTTTTCCCAGTGAATACAAAACGACGCAGTTTAGTTTAATGAACATTGATTAAAAAAAAAAAACTCATTCTCTCTCTCTCTGCTTCACCTCTCTCTCGACCTCCCCGTTTTCAATTCGAAAAACGACTTCCGCCGACCTCTGTTCGAAAATTGACCTCCGCGGATCTGCTTCTCCCACTGGGAGCTCCTTCTTTGGCGATCCTGCAAATCCGGATCTGGACAATTTGGGTTTGACGGTGTTGAACTCGGACTCTTCATGACCCAGAGAAAGGACTAAGAGATCGGAGATGCTGTTGAAGAACGAAAACTCGTGCTTATTCTTCAAAACGTGGGTGATGGCGGCAACGTGGGATTTGACTCACCTTAATTCCAAACTCATTCCAAACAAGAGAGAGGTGAAGCCGAGAGAGAGAGAGAATGAGTTTTTTTTTTCCAATGTCCATTAAACTAAACTGTGTCGTTTTGTATTCACTGGAAAAAAACCTTAGGTGCAGTGACTGCACAAATCATTTCCCTTATATATATATATATATATATATATATATATATATAGGGGATATGATGTGTCAGTGAGTGACTGCAGGTAAGAGTTTCCCCTTAGACCACAGATTGCAGTTCAAATAGCTAATATCGAAAGCCACAAATCGACGAGCACAGACCAAAAAAAAAAACTCAGATCAAGGACATCAACCACTGGAAATCGAAGGAGAAACAGAAGATGAAGGAGACGTGGCCGCTGGAATGATGCCCGCCGGCGAGAGAGGAGGAAGAAGACGGAGATGCAGTCGACTGTGTTTGCAACGCGAGGAAGAAGACGGAGATGCAGTCGCTGAACCTAATTAGTTAATTGGTTCTTGGTCAAAACGCAAAGTTTTGACCAGTACCAATTTACAAAGTTTAAATCTTTTTTTAGAGAGGGGCTAAATTGAAACTTTTGTAACTTAGGTTCAAACTTTTATTTTCAAATTTGATCTAATCTTTTCAGGCATTTACAATCCAAAATAATTAATCTAACATCAAATATTCTCAGAAATTAGAGATATTGACTTTGACTCCAATAACTTTAATTAGATATGTTGATTTCTTTTATAATGTTATTGCCTTAGTGTTTTGATTTTAATAGGGTAAATCATTTCTGCATTAAATGCAGAAAACTTATCTGCATTTAGTCCAAACGACGCCGTGTTTGTCTTTTTTCTTTTATTCATAAACGTTCAAAAACTACATAGGAACCGGTTGAGAAAAAGTGAGGACCCCATGGAATAATTGTGTCTCTTAAAAAAGCTTGACCCATGGAATAATTGTGTCTCTTACAAAAGCTTCCCCTCGTTCTTTTTGATACATTCCCCCGGATATGCATATTCCACAAACATGTTCACCATCCGTCGAAAAAAAAAGAAAGATGTTCACACCGAAAGAAAAAGAAAAAAAAGTTCACATCAAAATGTCTTATGTCTTCATGCTATCAATCCACTCCTTCAAGTCTTCCAGCGATAACTTTTATTTTATTTGCATCTCTCGTAACATCCATCTACAAATAAAACCCAATAAAATTTTCACAAAGTTCAAAGAGAAGGAAAAAATGACAAGAAAAAAAAAAAACAAATACCTTTTGTTTTTGACAACCAGTCTTATTATGACCTTTTCCTCCACAATACCTACAAGTCTTTTGTAGCTTTGTAGACAATTCCAAGCTTGATTTTATTCGTGAAGCACCTTTTGGACGCCCTTTAGTTTTGATTGGATGAGTGGGATCACGCACATCATGAATGGGGGTAATTTGTGAATGAATTGGTTGAGAATTTTGTTCTTCTTCAATTCTTTCTCTCTTTCTTTCCAATTGTTGTTGAATAAATTCAATAGCAAAAGCGTCAAGCCTTCTAAGCTCAGAAATAGAATCTCTTGCTTCAGAAAAAGCCATATTCAACTTAAAGTAAACTAACCATGGAGACAATGCACTAACTTCATTAGTAGTTGTCTTGCCTTGAAAGCCAACAAGATTTTGAGCCTTATAACTTGCATTCATGGTCCACCTTGATAAGATATACTTTTCAGGAATGGTCATTATTTGTTTCTTCTTCATGATGTAAAGAATATGTTTGCATAATATCCCCATAGTTTCAAACTTCGCACAGGAACAAAGAGCTGTGAAGCTTTCTGTCAAATGGTACTCAACAATTGCCCACCATTCTCTATCAACTTTGCGAGACCCAACCCGATACTTGATAATATTCTCACCCATTGAAATCTTTTCATGAAAGTAATCAAGCATTGCAGCCTTCCACTCCTTTTTGAAAATTTCAAATATTTTTCTTGTGTAGCGCTCTCCGGCTATTTCTTCGATTGGATGATCACTCTCTAAAATTGCTTTTGTATTTCTCGTTTTGAAATCTTCATCTTCTTCTGCATCCCTTCTAGACTTTATCGCTTTATCATATTGGGTAACAAAGTCATTTAACATTGTGTTAGAGTTGACGTATCCATCAAAAAATGCATTGATGCTCTCACTTCGGCCACTTGTGGTCATTCCAGCAAAAAAAGTATCTTTCAAATATGCTTTTGCCCAATAATGACGTGAAGCATACATGTTTGCCAACCAAGTACCTGATTGAATATCATATTTTGTCATTAATGCTTCCCATTTGTCTTCAAACTCATCGATGTTTCGACTTTTATACCATACACGAAAGTCAACATCAAAACTGCCTTTAAATTGTGCGCGCAGTGCTTGGCTATGCTCCATTACATGTTTTTTGATGTGCCACGAACAAAAACGATGTCGAGTTCCTGGAAATACCTTGGCAATTGCTTTTCCCATGGCTTTGTCTTGATCAGTGATAATGGCAATAGGAGACTTGTCAAACATACATGTCTTGAACTGTTCAAACAACCATGTAAATGTTGATTCTGTTTCATCTTCTAATAAAGCCGCACCAAATAAAATTGACTGTCCATGGTGATTAACCCCTACAAAAGGAGCAAAAGGAAACTTGAACTTGTTTGTTCTATAAGTCACATCAAAGACTAAGACTTCACCAAATTGGGCATATGCAACTCTCGATCGACCATCAGACCAAAAGACACTTCTCAAAGTACCATCTTCTGCCAACTGTATATCAAAATAAAAAGACCCATCAAGAGTGGACTTCCTTTGAAAATGTTTGATGATGCCTTGACATTCTCGCCCAACATTGTTCTTTCGTTGGCTTGATATAATAGTGCTTATTTGAACCGGAGTAATGTTAATTTCTTCACCCATAGCATTCACCACCTTTGAGATTTTTGAAGAAGTTAAACCCTCCTCATAGAGTTTAGAAACAACAGATTTAGTTAATTCGGAACGTCGCAATTCATTATGAGAATAAAATTTTTTCACCTTTGATGGAGTGTTAATCAATGGATGATTATGTGTATCATTGAACTTCTCCACTTTCCACAATCCATCATACAACCTTATTTGTAGCATCGCCAAACAATTAGTTCTTGTTTCCCTTCGTCTTTTGACATTGTTAATATCAATTCTCTTATCATTCAAGCACTTCAAGCCTTGCTTTGAACACACATATTTCCACATATATGGTTCTTGTGTTCTTGCACTCTTGTTACAATTCTGCTTACGTATTCCAAACCCCTTTTCTTTTGCATAATCATTATAAAAATGATAAGCTTCTTCTGCTGTTCCAAATACTCTATGTAAAATAGGAGTCTTACTAAATTCACCATCATCACAAACAACAATTTCATGTACATTATCTTTCCTACAACCACCATCTTCTTCTCCAAAATCATCATCGTCTTTCTCTAAATCAACAACGTCATCAAAACATACTAAACTTTTATTCATATCAGTGTCTTTAATAGTTGTTATCTGAGAGTGATCCATCACAATAATACTCTTTGACCCAACAAAAATCACGATAATACTCCAGGTGAGTGTTAGCACTTGAATACCAAGCAGTTCCAGTTAGATTCTTGATTCTTGCTTTCCCTGTAAGAATAACGCGATCATTCATGGAACATCAAGTATACTCCCCTCCATTATTAAAAGGCTACTCGCATAAAAATCAATTAATTAAGGACTTAACACACACACACACACAAAATGAAACATCACGTTTAACTTATTTCCAACTTAAACTAAAATCAATCTCAAATATGGTACCTGTAAATGGTATGTGCTTATATGTTTGGAGATCCTTTTTCTTTTTTGCAAGGGCATAATACAACAACCCCTGAAAGAGCAAAACAACACTGGAAGTTAGAGGATGAAAATGAAAAAATTTCCCAAGAAAAAAGAAGACCGTTATAGCACTGGAAGCTAGAAATCACCTAACTAGTCAAATAATGGAAAGCAAGATACCTTGTGAACCTCTAAATTGCGTCTAATGGTAAAGAGGGGATAGCTTAAGAAGAAAGAATGAGCGGCTTGGTTCCCTTGGAGATAGCTTAGAGAGCTTGAGCAAAAAAAAAAAAAAGAAAGAGAAAGAGATAGCTTAGAGTTCAACGCATATGCATATCCGGGGGGGAATGTATCAAAAAGAAAGAGGGGAAGCTTTTGTAAGAGACACAATTATTCCATGGGTCAAGCTTTTTTAAAAGACATAATTATTCCATGGGGTCCTCGCTTTTTCTCAACCGGTTCCTATGTAGTTTTTGAGCGTTAATGAATAAAAGAAAAAAGACAAACACGGCGTCGTTTGGACTAAATGCAGATAAGTTTTCTGCATTTAATGCAGAAATGATTTACCCATTTTAATATATATATGATATGATAACTGAGTTTGAACTTAATTATTTTTTTGAATATTTGGACTTATATTTGTAATGACTTTAATATAATGGTGTGTTTTGATTTTATATATGTTGGATTTTTTTTTTGTGGTACATAGTAAACTCTTTTTTTTCGTTTATGTTTTACGATTTTACGTTTTTGTTCACCCTTAACATTTCTAAGTAGACTCTACGTTTTAATAACACTGCCTATACCATATCTTTGGGCATAAAATGATGGTTAATTAAAGGTTATAAACCGCCTAAGTTTGTTGATAACATTCAGGTAAAAGCAAGAGATGAACGATCTAAATGCTTGATGTATGATACACGAATTCTAGAATCAACACTTGACACGATAGGCATTCTCGCGGTCACCCTTACTAAAACTAACCAGCTTGCGAATAAATGATCAGCTTCACAAAATATTTTGATTGGCACCTCTTAAAGCCAATAATGCAGCTCCATAAGCCGCCTCTGTGTGAGTTGCACGACTCACAGGCAAGCCAAGCACCCTCTCTCGTATCTTAATCCACTTTTCGTTCTTAGCTCCACCACCTGCTGTGAACACTTTCATTCATCACTTGGGTTGCTCCCATCTCCTTTAGTAACTCGTACGCCTTTGCCTACATTTCACCACGCAATATTTCATGACCTCAGGCTCTCTAGTTAGTTCATGTGGGATTTGGATCCTCCCAGTTTCATAAGAAATTGATATTGACAGTACAAATAATCAAATGATGCAATATGGATGAAAAAAGAAATTCTATAGAAAGCAATGTCCTAAGAAATTGAGTTTTCTGACATTTAAATATGTTTTGAGAAATTCCATCAGTTTCACTCCGGACTATGAATGAGTTGTTGCATTAGAATGCTCGGCCTCAATTAACTTTTAGCTTCTTGCTTTGGATTCTTAATGTTGTTGCATTACAAAGCTCGACCTCTTTAAAAGCAAGACTCTTCATACTAATGCAACTTATATTACCAACTTGATTATTTTACAATGAAGATGGTAAAAAGGTTTACCCTTGTAATAGGTAGAACAGTCTGAAGAATTATTTAAAGCAAAACATGAAACGAAGAGACTAGAGAAAACCAGCAAGATTATCACCTCTATACGTGCAATGGATTCCAAAATCCCATGCAAATACTCAGCATCATTCTCTGGTCTTGGGAGGAGCCGGCCCAACAGTAGAATTTAATCAGTTGGGGTCACGCCATGTACATCGTTTGCTACTAGTTTGAGAAAACGAAAGTGTGATGTTCTTATACATATAAATATATTTAAATCCACTACTGATATGTATTAAAAAAAAAAAAAGGCTTATTGTTTCCATAAAGCATATATATATGTGAGGTGTTGTTGGTTTGGTCCACATATATGTGTACCTTCATCTTGTATATATGGCGTGGAGCCCAAAATTGTACAGTGTATATATATAGCACATGATTTCGAAGCCCTAATGTTAAATATGTGTTGAATACATATATAGGTATCATATTAAAGCACGTGTTACCATTTGCTAGACTCCTAATTAGAGTGTTGAGGTCATGTTTTAATATTGGAAAAGCTTATGGGAGTTTAAAATAAATGTAGAAAAATAATAATAATAAATAAATAGTAATAAATATCATCATCATCATCATCATCATTAAATAAGGAAAGGGGGGGGAATTATTAATAAATAGAAAAGGGTATTATTAATTAATAATAATAGAAAGGAGAATTAATAGTCGCACTGGTTTTTTTTTAGTCCCATCTTAATGTGCCACTTCAAGCATTCCATTTATTACTATTAAAAATTGCATATTTTAATTTTATGAAAATATAAGTTATAATTTTTATTATGTGGAGTTTTAGTAGAGTTATTAATGATTAGTAAATTGGTTGTGGTAAATTGATTTTTGGCATGTGTTTGAACTCTTGGATTAGGAGCAGTGTGATAATAGTTAGCTACGGCGAGAGGTAACCACTTTCCACTTGTTATGTCTATTGATATGTTGTTTGTGTGTATTTTGTGAAATCATTATGAATATTTTAATAGAAATTGCCTTGCGAAACCCTATGATTTAAATTGTGAATATATACATATTTATTTATTTATGTATAAGAATTGAGAATTTTGATATTATGATATTTATTGTGATAATTATGGAAAGGGTTGAATTGGGAGGAAATGAAGTACTTTATTCCACCATGTGGTGAGGCTTCCATTGGTGCATGATGGTTGGCTTTATATTGTCTCACCTATTCAATGAAGGACTGGCCCACTAGTTCAATGAAGGCGTATGACACCCCAATGTTTCAATGCGAGGGAAAGACCCATGGTCTGGGACATGTGCTCTGAGGATTTTGGCCGGTCCTCATCACACGACCAGCGAGCTTTTGAGTAACCAGTAATATGGATGTAACTTAGCCCATGGGTCTAGTCGGAGAAAATAAGGCGGTTCGGTTGGATTGGTGGGAGGTATCTTAGGAATTGTGTTAATGAAAACTGTGATACATAATTTCTGATATAAAATTTTGTGATGTAGATATTGGCAAATTATATATATTATTTTAAAATACTTTGTTATATAAATTGTTCCACATGGCACTTCACTAGCACATATTAATATTCCTAATGAGTTGGATTGATGGTTGCCACATTTTTCCAGGTGATAGTTCCCGTCCAAGTCCATCAGGGAAGACCTCGGAAGTTTAGGCTACTTCTGCTAAAAGAAGTGTTGCTATATTTTTTGTTTATGTTGAATGATTATATATTGCCACGTTAGAACTGATGCATAATCTAATTTATTTTACATATTTTGGCAAGTGATAAAGCAGTATTTAATTTTTTTTTTTTGACAATTCAGTATTTAATTGTTGATCAATCTTAATTAGTCATTATATTAAGTAAATTTTGAGGACGTTACAAAACCATATTAAATGCTATGTGGAATAAAGTCGGAAATAAAAGTGCATATTCATCAAAAATAATGAAATCGAATGAAGATAGACATTACAAAAAAAAAAAAAAAAAAAAAAAACTTTGGGTTGTGCCGTGGGGTACTGTCAACAATAACTTGTGTTAATATAAACTTTACAGGGCACTCTATTTTGTTGAAACTTTAAGTAGCTGATACATATATATTATATGTTCCCACACTCTTTTTAGAATCAAAATTGGACAAGATAGGCTTCTTCGTTGTTACCTATACTATATCTTTGGGCATAAAATGATGGTTAATTAAAGGTTGTAAATCACCTAAGTTTGACAAGAATTACATAGTAAATTGCATTTTGATTTATAGGAATCCCTGATTTGTAGGGATTAAGGATAATCTTCATTAATAATCATTATTAGATTTATAGAGATCCCTGATTTGTAAGAATTAGGGATAATCTTCATTAATAGTCGTTATTGGATTTATAGGAATCCTTAATTTGTAGGGATTAGGGATAATGTTCATTAATAGTCATTATTAGATCTATAGGAATCCGATTTATAGGAATCCCTGATTTGTAGGGATTAGGAATAATCTTTATTAATAGTCATTATGAGTCATTATTATTGAGGCTCTCTTATCTTGTATATATATATAAGATTTGTATATGAATACAAGACACAACATTCATTTTTCCCATTTTACCAAGTCACAAAGTTTGTTGATAACATTCAGGTGAAAAGCAATAGATGAGCGATCTAAATGGTTTATGTATGATACACGAATTCTAGAATCAACACTTGACATGATAGGCATTCTCGCGGTCACCCTTACTAAAACTAACCAGCTTGCGAATGAATGATCAGCTTCACAAAATATTTTGATTGGCACCTCTTAAAGCCAATAATGCAGCTCCATAAGCCGCCTCTGTGTGAGTGGCACGACTCACAGGCAAGCCAAGCACCCTCTCTCGTATCTTAATCCACTTTTCGTTCTTAGCTCCACCACCTGCTGTGAACACTTTCATCACTTGGGTTGCTCCCATCTCCTTTAGTAACTCGTACGCCTTTGCCTACATTCCACCACGCAATATTTCATGACCTCAGGCTCTCTAGTTAGTTCATGTGGGATTTGGATCCTCCCAGTTTCATAAGAAATTGATATTGACAGTAAAAATAATCAAATGATGCAATACGGATGAAATATACCTCGAGATTTACACATTCCAATGAATCCCACACGACTTTAAAAAATTGAGGGGATCTAAATCCTTGCATTACCACATATTTCTTAATGGTACAAAATAAATGACAAGTGAAAAGAAATTCTATAGAAAGCAATGTCCTAAGAAATTGAGTTTTCTGACATTTAAATATGTTTGACATTCTCACTCCGGACTATGAATGAGTTGTTGCATTAGAATGCTCGGCCTCAATTAAATTTTAGCTTCTTGCTTTGGATTCTTAATGTTGTTGCATTACAAAGCTCGACCTCTTTAAAAGCAAGACTTTTCATACTAATGCAACTTATATTACCAACTTGATTATTTTACAATGAAGATGGTAAAAAGGTTTACCCTTGTAATAGGTAGAACAGTCTGAAGAATTATTTAAAGCAAAACATGAAACGAAGAGACTAGAGAAAACCAGCAAGATTATCACCTCTATACGTGCAATGGATTCCAAAATCCCATGCAAATACTCAGCATCATTCTCTGGTCTTGGGAGGAGCCTGCCCAACAGTAGAATTTAATCAGTTGGGGTCACGCCATGTACATCGTTTGCTACTAGTTTGAGTATTTTACACGCCAGCGAGAGCAGAGATCAAAGAAATCTTTAAAAGAATCAGACATCAGAGAAATCTTCAGAGCTAACTTTGTTACGTTTACAGTCTTCGCACCTTTTACCCTATTTCACTTGACTCACCTGAATTTCGCTCATTTATCCAGATCCAGAACCAAAGAAAAAGAAACACACCCAAAAGATAGAATAAGTAAATCAGTGCAAGAATTTAATAGACGGCCCCGAACAAGAGAACTTGAATGTTACTATTGAGGATTGCATCTTTTAACAATGATAATATATACCAGTAAATTACTGTTTAACCCCCGTGATCTGTTCCAAAACAAGTTTGGCCCCTCGTGGCTTGAAGCATCTCATTTAAATTCCACGTGGCCTGTTGTTTCACTGTCATTTAACCACCCTTCAATATTATTTTCCCTCAAGTTTAACTGAAAATCGTGTAAAAGTGGAAAAAAATAATAATAAAATATTGAACGATGTTATTATGGTACTTTCACAGTCTTGAAGGCAATCAATGAAAGCGAGCTAATATATTAAGGTTGAAATGCCGATCTAATCTCAACAATAACTTTGGAGCACTACAAATATTCAAAAAATGAGTATATATTATTTCAATGCCACTCTATTTATTCAAAATTATATGTAAAATACTACAGGATAATTCAACTGTAATTGCTTAACCCCCAAGGGGCGAACTTGTTTTGGATCAGACGACACAAGGTCAGCTGTATTTACCCATAATTATGCATATAAGCTCTTAGAGTCTATTTGGATTGGCTTTTTTAAGAAAAAAAACGCTTTTTTAATAAAAAAAATGTTTTAAAAATTAATTTATGTGTTTAGATGATATTTTTTTAAAAAAGTAAAAATCACAAAAAAAAGTTAAAGTGTTGCTTTTTTTAAAAGTTCCAATTTAGAGCTTAAAAAAATAAGCGCTTAAAAAAAACATTTTTTAAAAAACCCATCCAAATGGACCCCTAATCAGAGTCATGACTACTCTTTTTTGTTCATGAAAGTAAATTGCATCAAGTACCTCGGAGATAAATTTGGATCTGATACAGGGAATCTCTCCCCGGCTTTTGGCAGAGGATAGTAGTCCAAGGGGGAGGCTTCCAAGGGATTGATCTGTTCACTTAGTTTCTCTAATTGATCATCAGTGAACAACTGCCTAAGAACAGCTCCACCAGAGTTTGAAGCACCACCAACAAGCCATTTATCATCCAGCCGATGACTGTAGACCCCAAACCGAGAATCCTCAATCCTAGTATTACTCAATAGTTTAATAGCAAGTGTTGAACCCAGTGAAGTGACCTAATCAAGAAATGAAACAAACATGTCAGAAAAACACTAGTTGTGGTCTTGTGGACACAGTTCTTGGAACACTTTAGATCAAACCATGGCACAACAAAATTTCCGTGTTTGAAGTGATTACCGCTATACATCTTTCTTGCATGCTAAAAGGCATGTAAAGGTTAATTGTGAAGATTTTTATGTATTATTCAAAAATATAATACGTTAGAAATAGTCGATTTTTCTGGTTGGATAATATCAGAGAGACAAGTGCAGTAAAATCCTTACAGCGTCACCAGGTTGAGAGACACGGGCTGCAAGAAATGCAGCTATACTGTCGGTGGTTCCCGTGCACACAACACAATCGTTTTGAAAACCTGATAATTTAAACTTTTGAGCTCCAAAATTTTGATCAGCAGGAAACATGAAGAAATTCAGGTGCCTAGATTTAGTTGCGAGCCAAGTTACATGCTTCTTTTCTTTTAATTTCTGTGTTGACTTATCTATTCAATTTCACATCCTCTTGATTCTTAAATGGAATACAAATTCTTTGAACCTAGTTCCATTTACAAGTGTAATTAATAGGGTAAAGGAGCAATTTTACACATGAAGTTTGCCCTAAGAAGCGCCCAGCACCACGAACTTTTTTCTGGAGCAAAAGTACAAACGAAGATACGTTTTGGGAGTAAAAATACCACAGGCCATTAGTTGACCGTCAACTTAGATGGAACGCTGACGTGGCGTTGATTTGAACTGACACTCTGATTTGGACGAAGATGAAAAGTAAATTTCTTTTTTAAAAAAAAAAAAACTAAAATACCCCCGGCCGGTGGGCCCCACCGCCGGCGACAACTGGACGTCGGCAGCGGGCTGGGTGGCTGGTTTCAGTTCAAATCAGTGCCACGTCAATGTTCCATCCAAGTTGACGGTCATCTAATGGCCCGTGGTATTTTTGCTCTCAAAACGTCACTTCATAAGTTCGTGATACGGCGTTCCTTGGGGTAAATTTCATATGTAAAATTGCTCCTTTACCCTAAGAAAAGCATACCAAATTTAGTCCTAATGTCTTCTTTTAGACAAGAAACTGGAGTTCCTGGAGCCACAACTGAAGGCAAAAGATGAGAATATGGTTGACGAAGTAGCCATGCTGGATATGAGTCCACTTCGGGATCATAGCCAACCTGCAAAACGTTGAAAAACGATTGGATCTTCCAAATTAAAAATTTTATCAAAGACATAATTACTAATCATTAAGTAATATTAATATACGTTCTAGGTGTGAAGAAACACTGAATTATACCTTCAGAGCATTGTTATAATCTGAAACCCCAAGCTTTCCGTGAAGAAGCCATAAAAGCCAGTCTGCTTGGTGTAGCAACTGAGCAGATTTTTTGTTTGAATCAACATGGTTCCACCATGAGACGAGCTTGCACAGAGTGGAGGAGCCAGAGCAAACTGTATGATTTGGAGGAGCAATGGATTTCACCATTGGCAAAGCATCAGGACAACTCTCGTTGTAAAGGAAAGGTCTCCCTAATGGCTCTCCCGTTTCACTGCAACCCATTATTAATATTCCTTCTTCAGATATAGTTTAATATAGAGAAAGATATAACTTGAAAAGCAACAAAATGCAAGTCGTCCACCTATCAACAATGAGCGTGGTTGCAGAAGTCCCATCAATAGAAATAGACACAATATGTTTCCGGACATCCAATGGAATGTCTTCAAGTAGCAGAAATAGAGTCTCTCTCCATGAACGTACCCAGTCCTGTGTTTCTCCGTTCTTTCTAGACAACAGAAACAGGAATTCCATTACCACGGCAGTAATAGAAGCATAACTTCTCCAATAAAACAAGACGCATTGTGCGAGAAAAACGTATTTCTTTAGTTTCATGGAATCTATGGTGTCGGGTCTTGCATCTGTGCTTCTTCTTTTTTTTCTTTTTTTAAATGAACTGAACAAAAACAATACTCAACAACCAACCAACAACATACCCAACGGGGTATCAACATGACAGAAGCAAAAATACTAATGAGTAAAATCTATACTATGACGACAATTTAACCACCACTTCTTAATTACATCAGGAAGCCAACAAAAGAAGAGCTGAACTCAGACGTGAGTTGTCCATTCTCCTTAATATCCTCAGACTCATGTCGGAGCACATCCTGCTCAGCTTCCTCTTTCTGAACCAGAACGACATTTTCTTGTTGACTCTTATCTGTACTTCTTAACATGTAGTGCACACCGTAATTACATTCTTCAAGTAAATTCAATGAGATTTACGCCACATGAGACATCAGTTTGGAATTTAATTTTTTTGCGCATAGTCTACAAAGCACCAGAGTTATAAAATAAGATGTATTGAGTCTCATAATCATCACTTCAAAATGCAATGCGGACACTTCATATTTTTGCGGTGCCATGGGTATCGCTATGGTGTTGCTACTCATATCTGTGCTTCATGCACATAGTAATTGCATTCTTCTCATAAATTCAGTGCGATTTACGGCACACGAAACATCTAAGTGAGAATTATAATGTTTGAGCATGCAATTTTAAAAACTGAGTCTCATCCATCAGAGGCCATACAAATTATCTTCCTAACAAAGAAATAGAGATACAGCTTATCCAATTTTACCAAAATCTGAAACTATATTACTTTTAATTGAAATTATTAATTCAAAGACATGATATAGCAACCTGTAACAATACTCTCACAAGAACATTCTACAAAAAGCTCGGTTGAGAATTTGAAAAAAGGAAAAGCAAGACAGAAAGAAAAAAGAACAGTGTGAGATGGATATGAGAGAGAGAGAGATCCGTGCCTTGTACCAAGGATACTCTCTCTTGGCCTCGGCTTGAATTGTACCGTCCTTATCAATGGCGGAAAACCTCGCACCAGATGTGCCAAAGTCCAGACCTAGATATAGCCTTTGATCACCTGATTGAACAACCACTCCTGGCCTTTCTTTATTGCTTCCAAGAGACATCACTGTTTCCCTTCGTTTCCTAGAAGTACTGCATAACCTATTTCCTGAAAATCAATTTAGACGATCATTATGCTCCGAGTCGTCAAGAGAATGCGTCATCCGATGCTGAAGAACATAAACAAGACTGTTATGCTCCAGGACATCGGAATCGGAACCTTCGGTGGTTAAAGAGTTAGAAAACAAGGATCACACTGAAGCTACAAACAGAGAAATATGGCACCAGATTTGGATATTGACGAACCAGAAACCAAAATGGCACTAGCTGGATAGGTCATTGATATGCTCCCTGCCATACCCTTCCCCTGAATTCTTTCTTTTCACCCACTCACCGTGGATAAGGGACCTCAGAAACAATGGTGTGAAAGCCACACCTCGAAGCAGATTTCATTTTTTTTACATATTTCAAATGTTCGCGTCAATTTGAAATACCCGGGCCTTTTAACCGTACAAGGCGCTTTTCTCTATGACATGTTGGGCCGAGTAGTGGGCTTGCTTCAAGAATTGGCCCATATAGGGTGTGTTTAGATTTCCCTCATGATACCAAAACACAATTTTACCCCTTTCCGTTGAACTGGCAAAGGGTTGGACACTTTCACCAAAAGGGAGGGGATTCAATCCTAAAGTTGGTCAGGGTGCTAAGGGAGGCATCTTAGGGGTCTACGAAGCAACGGTAACCCAGGCTAAGATAGAGACATGTGTACTCTTAGTCATAAATTCCTTGTGAAGTAGGCTTCAAGTGCCCTATCATTAAACTATAGGTGAGCCCAACCTCTCTCCTAAAATTTTCAAACAAAGAAAAAACAATTTTTTTTGGAGGGTTAAATAACGTCCTTTGATTTGAGAGCTCTATCCTACCCTCGTCCAGGATTCAACTTATCTGGATTTTGATCGGCGTCACTTTTGATCAAAACGTTCTGTCCATATAGCACCTATCTGATTGAGTTGTCAATTTAGCAATTGAATTTCTGCAAGTGTCAGTGGAGTTAAGAATGGTCATCGTAATTAAATAAAGCAACATTCACAGGTATGACGGGTTTGTTTCAACTAACCAACTACCATGCATGTGTTATTATTACCCTCGAAGCGGTGGGCAAAATACACACACCCGGATATACTGTCTTCAGTTTTAAATATATGATATAGTTTTTAATGTAATTTACACTAAAAATTATGTCTTATATTTAAAACCGGATGAGTATATAAATATGCGCCAGACTCAATTGGATTTTTTTTTTCAGTCTTATAATTTTGTTTTCACATTGCATGTGAAAGAAGGAGGAACGATTCTTTTGGTAGATTGAGTCCCGCGTCATGGGAATATGGGATGGGAGAGGCACATGCACGGGACAAGCCTTTTTTGAATTTTGCAGAGTGGTCCTCTCTTTTTGGTAATGTTTGTGTTGTGACTGAGAGAAGAAGCAAACCGCAATTAGCTGTCACCCCCACTTTTGAAACTTGCTCACGTGCTGCTGGGGACATCTTCAGATCCTGCCCAAAAATGTGGGTTCCAATATATACACTAATAAGTGTTCAAAAAAAATATATATACACTAATACACATATAGAATGCTTATATATAAAAAACAAGACAGTCACACAAAAGGATAGGAATAATAAATTAATGGAGCCTTTCTATTTACGTCCTTAATATAAAAATACATTGACCTTTTTTAAGAAAAAAAAATTAAAAAAGGTAAATAAGTTATATTAAAATATTTATATTTATTGTGATAGAATGAGCTAATCCCCTCATAAAGTGACGAACTAAAATTCGATTTTTATTAAGAAATGTGTCTTTATTTAGTGCTCGATAGAGTTTAAACAGAATTGCCTCTATCAGGATGATACATGTGCCAATAAAAAATTATTCATGCTTATCATTTTTTTAAAATTAATTTGTTTAACTTGTAAAATGATATAAAATATAATAACATACAACATATGTTGAGATTAGTTATTTTTCTAGCTTTTTCAATTTTTCTTAAGAAATGGCATTTATACTAAGTAGAGATGGACATGGGCAGGGCTAGACAGGGCGAGACCCTTGCCAGATGCCCTGCTCAAAGGATCAATGGGCAGTAAAATATAGCTCGATGCCTAGCCCTGCCCAATAGAAGCCTTAACATTTTTGAGCTGGGCAATAATAGGCTGGGCAGGGCAGGATTCCCTTACCCAAATGGTGATACCTTACCACATCCAATGTGAAAAAATAGTTTTAATAATGATAAATAATATTGTAAACTTCAAATGTAATCTATAATTATAAATTATACGCTTACCAGCGGGAGTTGGCTCAAGTGGAAGGGACTTGGGTCGCTTAAGCAGGGGTCTCGAGTTCGAGTCCTTGTGGATGCAGAAAATTCCCCTGGGAGAGGTCCCCGCATATGCGCTCGACAGAACCTCGATCCGGACTAGGCAGGACAAAACTCTAGTGAACCGGGTGCAATAGCAAAAAAAAATAAAATTATACGCTTTAGAATATTCCAAATAAGTCTACAACTTGAGTCTGGAAATTAAAAAGAGTATCATTTATCTCAACAAATAGTCAAATACACATACGTGAAAAATTTATAAAACATTCATAGTCCAGTAAATATATAATATAAGTACATTAACTATTATATAAAAAATATTTATATCAAATATAATTATATATACATACTGGGCAGGGCTGGGCATCGCCCTGCCCGCAAAAATGCCCAGCCCAATTATTTCCAATCTTTTTGGGCTTCTTTTTTTTGGGCTGGACAGGACGATTTTTTATTGGGTTTAGGCGGGCGCACTGGGCTCCTGGGCTTCATGCTCACCCCTAATACTAAGGACCGGATGGAGCATATATTTAACAAAAATATAAAAGTCTTTCCATGATCAAGATGCCAGGGAAGCCTTCCCATGAAGTTTCATTCACTTTTAATTGTCGTTTTCATTCTTGCGATAGCAGGCAGGCTTGATATAACCCATTATCTCTATCATCCCCATCCTTTAATTTTAAGAGAAAATTATAATAAAGGACTTAAAAAAAATAATATATATTAAGAATGACCATAAAAATGATAATTATTTTAAAGGACCAAAAACTAAAATAGAAAAGTAGAAAAACTAAATTACCTTTGGTTAGATTTCCTATATTATATCTAATTAAATCATAATCTAAAGTAATTGATTGAAGATGATAAATAAAGATCAAATCAGAATTTGGAATATGTAAGTTAAAGTCTCTACTAGTAATTTTTTATCTCTCCATGGAGGAACCATAGATTATTCCATTGACAAAGATCTCTTAGCCCTCTTCCCCTACCCTGTGTTCTATGAATTTTTATGAATTTATCTCTTTTCAAGACCTGAGGCAATGTACAGTAAGTATGAAGACTTGGAGATGTAAAAGTAAAACATTTTTTTATTTCTTACCTTTACGCAAAAATTGTAGAACCAAGGGCAATTTAGTCTTTTTATTTTAATATTTTAAGTATTGGTCCTTCAAAATATTTACTCCCTCCGGTCCTAATTATAAGAGCTAGTTGACTTTTTTTGAGAGATTAAGAAAGCTAATTAAATTACTTTAAAGTATTTTTATTTTTATTTTTTTCTCAAACTTATTAGTTTGACTAATAAACTAATATATAATCTAAAAATATTTAATATATAAAATGATTAAGTAACTTATTTAGCTTCCTTAATTTCTCCAAAGAAAGCCAACTAGCTCTTATAATTAGGACCAGAGGTAGTACCATTTTTATGGTCATTCTTAATAAATATTATTTTTCTTAAGTCCTTTATTATAATTTTCCCTAATTTTAATTCTTAGCGTCTTACTACTACCTCCCTCTGGTCTTAATTATAAAACTATGTTGACTTTTTTAGAAATATTAAGGAATCTAAATAAATTACTTAATCATATTATATATTGTGTATCCTTAAATTATATATTAGTTTATTTGTTAAGTTAATTATTTTGGAGAGAAAAATAAAAATACTCTAAAGTAATTTAATTTTTTTTTTAATTTCTCAAAAAAAAAATTAACTTAGTCTTATTAAGACGAGCATACCATTTTTCAACACAGAAACGGGTTCAAAATTCGGTTAAAATCGAGTTTTGAATGATAATGAATTTTTCTTGAGTATTTTGAATGATCTTGAACTATAATTGGTGACCGATGATTTGTTTAAATTTTTACAAGTTTCACATTCAGCATCGCTGGTCAGGCCAGTGGGAGCGAGTGGTGGGGTGGTTCTTTACTTCTAATAAGTCAGGCGCAAGAAACCAATCATTTTTAGTACTTGCAAATGGATCTTATTTGTTTGCGGGTTAAAAGCCAAATTTGTCATGGAAATTTTGTTAAGAGAGCGTCTAGCCTCGGAAGTTTTTTGGTACTAAATATACCCTAGAAATATGAAAAAGGTAGCAAATTCACCCCAGAAGTATGAAAAATGTAGCAAATTTACCCCTCCTTAATTTTAATCATTAAGTTTCCCTAGTGTACACGTGGCATGCCACCTCATCAACCCAATAAGAGTTATGTAGCATTTTTACCTCGAAAGTTTTCACTGAGAGCAATTTTGCTCAGAAGTTTACACTAAGGAGCAATTTTACTCCGGAAGTTTACAAAACGTATCAATTTTGCCCTTATTTCCCGCATATTAAATCTGACTATTAAATCAGTCAAAAACCACACATGTCATGCCTTGAAAAGGTCGAACTTAGAGTCAGAGAAGGAGATATTTGAGATGTTGAACTCAAGACGACCAGAATTTGTGAAGCTGAACTGCTCACAGGAAGCATCACTTATGATCTAAGCAAATGATCAGTTTATACAAACATAAATAGTATCACTATTGATTTATTTTACTGAACCAATTTTTGGAACAATTCATTTCACGTTTTGCGTTTCATTTGTTTAGATTATAAGTGATGTTTCCTCTGAGTTTTGCAGCAGACCTTTCAGTCTCTGTGAGCAGTTCAGCTTCACAAATTCTGACCGTCTTAAGCTTAACATCTCAAGGATCTCATTCTGTGACTCCAAGTTCGACTTTTTCAATGCGTGACATCTGTGGTCTTTGACTGATTTAATAGTCAAATTTAATATTGGGAGAAAGAAGGGTAAAATTGCTACTTTTGTAAATTTTCGGGACAAAATTGCTCTTTACTGAAAACTTTCGAGGCAAAATTGCTCCCAGAGAAAACTTCTGGGGCAAAAATGATATTTAACTCTTATTCGGGTTGATGAGGTAGCATGCCATTGCCACGTATACACTCAGTTAAACTTAACGGTCAAAATTAACGGAGGGGCAAATTTGCTACCTTTTTCATACTTCCGGGGCAAATTTAATACCAAAAAAACTTTTGGGTGCTGAGCGCTCCCTTAGCAAAACTTCCATGATAAATTAGGCCTTTAACCCTTTGTTTTGCGGTTGAAATTGATAAATTATTTTATTTATTAGTGCCACCAATACCAATAAATATAAAACATCAAATTTATGCAGGTAAATAGTGTACTGCGGAACCCGCATTTTGTTTGATAAAAAATCATGAGCAATACAAAATCATGTATTAAGCAAATTACTTATCATTGATTATTTTAATTTGTAAAAAATATTTTTGCATATAGATTTTTTTTAAAAAAATTAAACGTTTATTGTAATTTGTTATGTTGTAAAAACATAATTACGAGACTTTATCAATAATAAATGATATCGATTGAATTAATGCATTATTTAAAATTTTTTTAAAAAAATCAGGGGAATAATTTACAGCTGAGTAGTGAGAAAAAAGTTTTAGAGAGCTCGCTGGAGGACTAGCACTGCCTTCAATTTTTAATATTTTCTTAATACCACCACGTTGGTTATTATAATTCATAAGTCACTCCCTATAAAGAATATATGGTCTTCATTATTACCTCTGATCCTTAATATAGGATGTTATCCATAATATAATTTGTAGTATGCATAATGTCATATTAAAGACCAAAGATGGTATATTTCACAAAGTGAAGTAATAGTTACATTTTTCCAAGAGTGAGAATGTTTAAAGTTTGATACAATTTTTAATTCATGGTTTTAATAAGGGTAAATTTGTTGCTTTTTCATTTTTTTAAAAAAATAAATTTAATTACTTAACCACCCCTATTTGGTTCGAATGATGTGGCTATAGGTAATTTATAATAGGGACTGGAGTGATATTATACGCGTTATATACTTCTCAGTCTCACCCAAAATTCATGTAAATTTTGTATTGTATAAATTTTTTAATTTTGTCTGGTTAGTTAAATTATTGTTGTTCCTCCTTGCATAAATGATTCAGACGTGCTAACTAAGTATTGGGGGTCATGTTTTTCATTGTTACTCCCTCTGGTCCTAATTATAAGACATAGTTGACTTTTTTAAAGAAATTAAAGAAACTAATTAAATTACTTTAGACTATTTTTATTTTTATATTTTTCTTCAAACTAGTTAGTTTAACTAATAAACTAATATATAATCTAAAGATGCACAATATATGAAATGATTAAGTAACTCATTTAGCTTCCTTAATATCTCCAAAGAAAGTCAACTATGTCTTATAATTAGGACCGGAGGTAATATCTTATAACCCTAGATGCCTGCTACCCTGCTCGTCTTCAGTAGAATTATAAAAACGGAAAAAGGTATACATCATTAACAGTAGAAGATCCGATGTGCCACTGTACTCTTATGGAAACTTGAGTGAAAAACTATAATTCACAATTATTGTGGTAATGTTTAAAAAAGAAAAAAACAAGTTTGTCGTGGCACAACTTTAATCATGTCTCTTATTTATTTATTTATTTTTGAAAAAAAAAAGGTCATAATATATTCATACATCCTGCAGAAGATGCGAAAGAGGATACAAAGGCTCTTATTTTATTATGAGAAACACCATTCCTTGCAAACCATAAAGAGGCCAGCAAATGAAAAGGCAAAAAATTAAGGAAATAAGGGGATTGTAAGAGCTTGTAGCCATAAGGTTACCCACAGCTGATTCAAGGTTTTTGCAGGTGGAAAATCAGTTTCTGATGCCTAAACTACAACCAAACCATCATGGTTTTGCAAAGGGACAATATAGGAATAAATGATCTAAGGATTCATCATCCAGAGCACCAAAAACGAAAATGTCTCTTAACTTAGAGCCTGATTTGTTTGGTTTGAGAGAAGTGGATTGGAGGGGAGGCTAATGTTTTAGGCTAATATTAGTCTGAAACATTAACCTCTCAACCCCTCAAACCAAACACACCCTAGGAGTAAATAGCGAATTTAACTTTTCCAAATAGTTATATCTGACCTCTCTCCCCCGCACATTTTAGAATTGTCAGTTTGGGTCTCGTAGGCATTTCAAACGTGAAAGTGATGATCTAAGAATTCATCATTATGTGCGTATTTGAGTTGACGTTTAAAAAGTACTTTCACATAAATGAAAATAAAACTCTTCTCACATACTTACTTCGTACATCATAAATCATGTTAGAAAAACAATTTCTACCGCTAACCCGGACATGTTATATATATATATATATATATATATATATATATATATATATATATATATATATATATATATACGGGTTTTATACTTCTTATGCAACAGGAGAAGAAGTTTTCTTATGCAAGGCTAAAAACGACACCATCTTGAATAAACCCTGTTTTAATACCTATCTGCTCTATTGCGCATCGTCGCCAATAGTGCCGACACTTTCTGATCTTCCGAGTTCACCAAGGACAAAGCCTCCAAGATATTCAAAGACTACATTGCTGCAATCACCGATGAGCTGGAGGAGAATGTATACTTAAATGATGGTTATTTTGACACAAAATCTCCATTTGAGAAGGAATTGAAGCCTGGATCATCATATCAATCTGGTTTAAGATTCATCAGCGGAATGATCTGTAAATCCAATACTCACTTTCTTCCATATTTAAGTCTGTTTGTCGTGTTGTTGGGTTTTTTTTCCCCTATTGAATCCAATATACAGTTTTTAGGATTTGGCGTGTTTTCATTGCATACCATATTTGACGGTGTCGTTTTCAGCCTTGCATAAGAAAACTTCTTCTCCTATTGCATAAGAAGTATAAAACCCACACACATATATATATATAGTTGAAAACACTAGAAACTTACGTCTACTAGGCAAGCCTAAATTCCCAAGTGATGCGTCAAACTTTTATGTCACGGCGGTTTTCTAATGCGGAAGAAGAAACGAATGGTCGAATATGGTGAAGACGAGAATAATATAGGCGTTCTGGTTTCGAAAGAGGAATACTTCTTTAGTCGGAAGGTCTCAAACTAATAAAGATGAAGTGCAGATTCTTTTCAAAGACTCTTTTAATTAAAGGAGACCTAGTAAAATATTGATTAAAAGGCTAAAGTCTCCTTTTTTCCCTTTCTAATAAGAGGAAAACCCTTATCAATATAAACTTTGTGCGCTTTTATAAATTTATAATTTATAAAGGAATTTATAAAAAAAGAAAGATATACATGAATGTGATCATTTTCTTTTGGGGTGTTAGTATGCACATTTGTTTCAAAAATTTTTGTTAAGGAGTAATGTTATTCTTAAAGTTTTTTTTTTTCCTTTTTTAAGTTTAATATTATTCTGAAAGTTTCAAAATACAACAATATGTTGTTTTATACAGTTAAAAAACTAACATTGACTATTCACAAATTGACGCTGGCGGTTAAAATTTTAACGGTAAGGGGCAATATTGGTAACTAAAAACTTTTGAAATAGCATTGCTTATTAGTGAGAAAGTTTCTGGGATTAATTTGCACATTAACCTATTTTGTTTACTAACACATGATAATTTCAAAATATCAAAAAAGTTATGTAAGGAAGAGAACATAAGTTTACATTTCGGAAAACATACTTATTGGTTCTTTACGTTCTAAGCCTTACATTTCTTCAAGGATTACAATGATCTTGTTGAGTAAGAAAATCAACACAATGATTAGCCTTCTTTGACATAAGGATATAAGATCAAAAGTAACTATCCGGTTCTGTATCAAAAACAACACCCGGGCAACTCTTTCTTTCGTGAAATGCCATGCATGTTCTTTTTACTCTTCTACTTGGGATACATTTTTACTCTTCCACTTTAGGTAACTGTTTTTTTGGAAGTCTTTTTCCTTCGTTTTCTTGAAATTACGAGACTATTTGCGAGAAATTTAGGGCTTAAGACGGATTTGCTCGTTAAGGCAGTAATAAACTAAAACTATTATTTTATGTTGTATCTTTTGGCTGTACGTTTAGATTGTATTAATTAAGAGATGTTATTAATAATTACTATCAAATATATATGAAAGTTCCTCACATCCAACAAATAAATCCAACTCATCAAGTGTACAATGGGATAGTAGTGAGTCGAGTATGTGCATTTTGGGCTAAAGGCATAATAACTCCTCGTACTCCTCTAATCTCCCATTGGAGGATACATATTTTTAGAAGGGAAAAAAAATCCAATAAAATTTGATGTAATTTATGTTTTAAAAATAAGTTTTTATCAATTAAATTAATTTCTTTATTAGTTTAAGATCATAGTAAGTATTTAATCACATACTTTTTACATCAACATCAACGTTGATAAAAATAATTATACCACGTTAACTATTTGTTACTGATCCCGCATGACAAATTTAATTTTTACGCTACAAAAAATCTCTCTCACACACACGCAAAACATAATTTAAACAATGAAAAATGATCAGGTAAAGGATAGAATCAAGGAAGATGACAAATTTTAGTAACATTTTAGTTTTAAGATAGCTATATGATTGCTAGACTCCACATGGAAATGGAATATGTCAAATGCATAAAGTCGTTGTATATTAGTATGATGTGAAATAAATATAAATAAATCAAATATTTAATTGCCATAAAACATAACATCGATCAAATCAATTGCTATGGATTTTCTGTGATGGCAACTTAATTGTATTAAACTCTTATTTCTCATTAAACATAGCCAGTGGTGGTTGTTAACGGCAATAAAAGAGGATAATAAATACTACTATGGGGCATCTCAATTTTATCGGGTGTTGAGCAGTAATTTTATCCCGCTCAGGAGTAATTTTGGCTTGAAATTTTTTTTGGAGCTATGTTGCTTCGGGAGTCTAAAAATATAGCAATGTTACTCTTCCATTACTAGTTCTAACGGTCAAATGTTAGTTGACCGTATTATGCTGACGTGAATTATCTATGTGGTATCTTTGTCACTTTTTTAAGTAGCAATTGCCGTGAAAGTTTTTTTTTTAGTCTCAATATTGTCCGGAAGTCTCAAAACCTATAATATGATTAAATAACTTATTTAGCTTCCTTAATCTCTCCAAAAAATGTCAATTCGATCTTATAATTAGGACTAGAGGTAGTATAATTAAGTAATTTATTTAGTTTTATTAATTTATTCAAAAAAGAGTCAAACTAGTATTGTATTATAGTATGACAAGAGGGAGTAGGAGTGACAATTTTTTTTTTAAAAAGAAAAAGTAAACATAGTCTACTCCTTCTTCCCTCGTTACGTCCTCTATCGCAGGCATTCCCCAATCAAACAATAATCACTCATCTACAGAATTTGTCTAGAAAATTTTTTCCGAGCAAATCAAATAAAATAAGAATGAATTTGTCTGAATAGAAGATCAAACGAGTACGTCACAGGCAGTTCAAACGAATTTTTCCAAACAATAATCACTCGCTTGAGGGAATTATCTACGCTAACGATTAACGAACCTCTGGTGCATTGTAAGTAGAGATAACTGAGAGAATAAAATTTATAAAAAGTGTCAAATACAATTAACTAGGGCCATTAATGGAAGGGTAATATTACTACGTTTTTAGATTTCTGGGGCAACATTGAGATTTAAAAAAAAAACTTCCAGGGCAAAATTGCTTGTGGGCGTATACTTCTAGGGCAAAATTGCTACTTAACCCCAAAAAAAGTGAGAGAGATGCCACGTAGACAAGCCACATCAGTATAATGGGGTCAAGTAACATTTGACCGTTAGGGCTGTTAATGAAAGGACAACATTACTACATTTTTAAACTTTCGGGGCAACATTGCTCCAAAAAATACTTTCAGGATAAAATTGCTACTTAACCCATACATAATCCAATGTTTTGAGTTTTGACATCAAACATGAGATGTGGGCAAACCTGTTTGATAGCAACAATTGGGGGAGAGATAAGCAGAAATAGAAGTAGAGTCAGCATTTTTGCTTATTTGGTACAGTTGGAGCGATTCTCAACGGAACTCGGTTCTATGAAACTCGGTTCAATAAAAAACGGTGAACCCTTTTGCCACTGCTTTTGCTCTCTCTCCTTTCCTCTTCGGCCTTCTTGTTTGCATATTACTCACTAAAGTTCTTAAAAACGAGTTTTTATTTGAAAACGGAAGAAGAATGAAAAATCGTAGAACGTAAAATTGTAACGAAGTAAAATCGTAAAAACTTAAAAGCGTTTGGAAAATTAGTAAAATTGTTTCAATGAAAAAAATCATAAAAACGTAAAATCGCAGTGATAAAACGAGTTTTTAAGAACCATACTACTCACTGATCTATCCAAGCACTCTCTGTCGGTGACGGTGAGCATCTCATTGATTTCATTCTCACCATCTCCGACGTCTCCTTGGCCAGGCCTTACTTAATTAGAAAAGCCAAACTTATTTAAAAAGTATTGAGTAACGTGTAAAAGAAAATGTCTATCCGAGTACACACGGATGTACCAAGAACGTGCTTTGTTGAAAACAAATCAAAGATGCACAGTAAAACTAACTTATAATGTTTGGCTTGATACCGAATCAGGCTTCAATGTATCGATTGAATTGTGTGGCACTTACGATTTATAAATTATCGATTATCTTTTTTTTTTTTTGGGCAATATCTTTTCTTTTTTTTACCATCAACAAGCAAGCGACTCTGATATGAAGGGAAAAATATATATAATTGTCAATATGGTCGAGCAGATTTTATAATTAGCCTATTTGGTAACATCTTTTAATTCCCCACACGCTAATGAAAAGTGATTCTCTAAACTTTGATACCATCATATTAGTCATGAAATCACGGAATCCCTTGAGGCTCATCAATACATTACAACATACTTCATAAATTTATAAAGTATATCGATCACAATCAATTTTGCTAGTTGCTCTATTTGATAAATATATATATATATATATATAGAGAGGAAGAAATGAGTTTATCATTGTCTCAGTGAGAACATAAAAGACAAAGTGCGCGGATGGAAGCAAAGGCGCTCAAAGTTTTTTTGCAAAAAGTTTTCCTCCAAATAAATATAGGGGTTTAAACTTCTCATGTTGCATGAGGAGAAGAAGATTCCTACACACACATGAAATAGTGGGACCCATATATAGATAATGTTAATTTTATATATATATATATATATGAGTTCCACCATTTTATGTGTGTGTGACATGAGAAAACACTTCGCCTACAACATGAGAAGTGTTTTTTCCATAAATAAATATTACAAAATTCAAATGTTGAGTTGAAAATAAAAAATGAGGGTAAAGGTTCACTAATTCCTTATTTCAATAAATATTAAAATCAAATATTCAACCACAATTTTTCAATCTAATTAACACAATCACTCAATATCAATCCTTGCGGGGGAATAACTCTCCCACCTATATACTATTCTATATACTATATGTCATAATCATATAACTTATGGTGAGAAATAACCGTCTCACTTATATTCTATTTCATATATCATATATTCATTGCGAGGAATAATTGTCTCACCGATACATATATATCATATACCACCTCTAATCATATATAGGATAAAGTTTGTAGTACAAATTGCAATATAAACTTTGTTCTATATTTAGGATCTAAAGAAGTACTATATACATATAACCTTTGGTCACGAATGACCGTCCCACCTATATTTATATATCCATCTATCTCATATATTAATTATCAATATAAACCACATGATGAGCAATAATTATCTCACGATACACACACATACACTTTATTGATATATATACATTCCATAAATAAAATAAATAAATATCAAATACTTCCCAAAAATATTTTTCCTTAATAAAAAGAAATTTTTCAATTTTTTTTAAAACATAAAGACAGTTTGAAATCAAATTAATTAATCAAAAAGAGAGGCTGAAAAGAAGGTAAAAAATAAGTAATTAAAAACGTTTTTTTTTCTCCCTAAAAAAGTAATTCAATTTAATATTTTTTAAAAAATATAAAGGAGGATTTGAAAACTTTGATTAGCAAGAGAGAAAGTAAGAAAATGCAGGTCAACTGATACTTAAGGGTATAGCAAGGTGGAACATAAAAAGTATAAATTGAATATCCACACTAAAAAATACCATCACAATAATTAAGTCAAAAAATTATAAATTTTTTAAGATAAAAAGAATATAATACTAATCTCAGTTAAGATGTGTTTAGAAGTGTTAAGGAGAGGTAAATAGATTATTTGGAATTGCTTCCCAATCGAATTGGGAAAAAAAAACAAGGAAAATATATTTAAAGCTGAAAATATTGTAAAAGTAAAACGAATGGTGCCACCTTACTATTCATGCTCGATATCTTTTTGACCATGTTATGTCTAGAATTGAATATACTGGCCAGACAAAGGGTTTAATTTTTCGCAGCAGTATGAATCTACATGGCGATTTTTTTTTTTTTTTTTTTGCATGATCACCTGGATCGATCCAATTAGCGAACTTTTATAGGAAAAAAAAAAAAAAGATGTGCAGGTGATAACAATATTTAAATAGAATCAGAATACCAAATCGTCTATTGCATTCGGTCAACAAAAAGAAAACTCGTCTCGTAAACTGTCGGTTTTTGTCTTAAACACAAATATTTTTTAGGTGCTGGCTAATGTAATTTCGTGTGCGGTATTCATTAATGGGATAAATTATACGAATAATAACTACTCCCGCCGGTCCTAATTATAAGACATAGTTGACTTTTTTGAAAAAATTAAGGAAGCTAATTAAATTAACTTAGAGTAATTTTATTTTTATTTTTTTCTTCAAAGTAATTAGTTTGGCTCACATACTAATATATAATCTAAAAATATACAACATATAAAATGATTAAGTAACTTATTTAGCTTCCTTAATCTTTTCAAACAAAGTCAACTATGCCTTATAATTAAGACCGGAGGTAGTATTAAAAGAAATATTTTTTCAGTGAAAAAAAAATCATTTTAAAAGTAATCTGTATAAAAGACGAAGCTGGGAACAAAAGACGTCCAGCTTCCAAGCGAACACAAACAGGAAAACGAACTAGTTGAATTTTGTTCAACATGATGAACTAGATATTTTCAAAAATGATATAACGAAACAAAACAAGTAGCAGAATGCAAACCTTATACTTCTTCTTGTTTTTATTATAAGACATCAATTAACAATTGTATTTAATTATTTTTATAATACATTTGCTTATTTTTAAAGGGCATTGATTATTTTTTTCATGGGTATTCATAATTAATAAGGGTAGTGAGTAAAAGTAATAATAATATTAGAGTATCGAGCAATTAGTAGGAATAATATTAAAAATTATTTAAATCGTAGGACAACTTTATTAAATTTAACTGTTTTTATTGATTCGTGAGAATTATTAGTTAATACTTTATAATAAGAACCAAACGGGGGTAGATAATAAAATTCAATTGTTATCGATTTTGCACAGTAAAATGATTTATTTTCTTATAAATATCTGCAAAACTGAGACGATTTCAATTTTCCAAATAACCATAGTGACGTGAGATACAAGATATTGACAAATTTCCTTTGATTATTTTTTCCGTGGCCTCGCGTGCCCATTTGAAATGACGAAAGACACCCAATGGACTTATTTTATCCTTAATATAACAATTAATCAATTTTTTTAAAAGGTTAAGGAAGTTGGATAAGTAACTTAATTATAGGATATGTTATATATTATTAAATTATATGTTAATTTATAAGTAACTTTGGTATAAAAATGTTAAACATAAAACATTTATTCAGCTTCTTTATTTTTTTTAAAAAAATCAATTAAATTTTATATTAAAAAGAGGAGGTAGCATATATTCATCTCAGGAAGCCCCCATCAAATTGCTCATCAATCATGTAAATATCAAACAAGCAAGAGCTAGGCGTTTTAATCCAAAAAATGACACCTCATCTATCAAATATGGAACAGGGGTCAATAACATACTAGTATTTAGCAAGCAACACTTTTAAATAATAATAAATAATGCGTTTATTCTATTTTCCAGCCTGGTCACAACATATGCATCAGCCTTCCACTTGTTTTACTTGAAGTACTTCATAAGTTCATACTCCCTCCGGTCCTAATTATAAGAGCTAGTTGACTTTTTTGGAGAGATTAAGGAAGCTAATTAAATTACTTTAAAATTTTTTTATTTTTATTTTTTTCTTCAAACTTATTAGTTTGACTAATAAACTAATATATAATATAAGAATATTTAACATATGAAATAATTAGATTACTTATTTAGCTTCCTTAATTTCTCTAAATAAAGTCAACTAGCTCTTATAATTAGGACCGGAGGTAGTATTAAGATAGTGGACGAGAATTCACACAGCATAATTTTCCATGCATAGCATTATCAGTGCATGTTATAAAGATACTTATAGGGTATGTTTGGTCTGGTGTTGAAAAAACACGTTTATCCAAATTGAGATAAAATTCATCTCACAAACTTACCTTGTATATTGTAAATCACGTTAGAAAATCAGTTTCTACCACCATTACAAACAAGCGACAACTTGATGTAACTTGACCACCATCGGGTGAGGAACCCTCCTCTTCTATTCACATCCTCTTCATTTTATACTATAAGATAAATATTTAAATGACCTAAGGTTTAATTTTATGCAAAATATTATTTTTATTGTAGCATCAAACAATTCTTATTAAAACTTAGTAGTTTTCCTTTAATTTATTATTTTTTATAATTTAACATTCTAATAATAATTTTATAAAAAAATTAAATTTAAACTGTTCAAATATTAATCCATAGTTGTTAAAAGAGAATGAGAAAAGAAGATGGGAGGCCGTCGGATGAAGATCGTTTTTTCCAACCTCTTCCATCTCTTCCTTATTTAGGCCATTGGATGAAGATGAATAAAATCTGAATCGTTTAGATCTTTATCTAACGGTCTAGATGAGGAAGAAGATAGAAAATGTTGGAAAAAATAAAGGACGGTAGCCAAATCTAGGAATAGGAGGGGAGGGTTACTCTCCCATGGCTACCTTTCCAGCCTCCAATCTAACCGCTGCAGCTCGCTAATTAAAGTCACAAGTGAATGACCGAAATGCCCCTGATCCCCAGCTGTCGCTCTCTGACCGCGAGTAGATTTTGATTTCCTCACACGGCGAGTAGGCGACGTGGCAGCCCCGATCAATTTTTTTTTTCTTTCTTATAACCGATTTTTTGTTCTGTACTGCAATTTTTATTTTTATTTTTAATTTGTCCTGATCGGCGGCCGCTGTTATTCCCGCTCAAACATGTTTTTTCAAAGACTTTTCTCCTCCATTATTTATCACTAAGAGCGGGGTCATTTCCCAGTTCAAATTAAACTCCCCAACCCTCCCCCGCCATGTCATCGTACGGAAAATCGCGGTAAATAGTTAATATTTCATATTTTTAATATTAAACAAATTAACTTAATTATTCCATCATTAGTTCCCATTTATAATCCTTGTGGCTTACTTAAAATTTCGGTAAACAACTTTAAATAAAGCAGGATTCATTGATTGAAATACCATTAAAATAATCTAGGATTTATATACGGCTGACATTTCATTATTTCAATGTACTCCTTCTTCCATTAAAATGGTAAACGATAAAATACTTTCAAAATTGAAGACGAAATTTAAATTCAGACCACCTTCTCTATTCTATCGCCGTCCCTCTCACCAGTTATTGATCTTCTTCTTCACTCAGCAACTGTCTTTGTCTTAAAGAAGACGAAACAATCTCACTCTCTCCTCTCGTGTTTCTCTCTGTTTGCCTCACAGAATTATTATCTTAGAGAGAGTCAAAGGAAGGAAGCTAGGAAGGAAGCAAGAAAAACGAGAGTGTGCCAAATGTTCTTCGCTTTTGTTTGTATAGCCATGTGAGCGTTCTGACACATTCTATTCCTCTCCTTCCACTTTTTTTCCGTCTCATTTTTTGCTGATTTCGGCTGAGTCATCTGCTCGGTGAGCGAACTTGATGGCCTCATCATCACGAGCTAGGAGCAGCTCCCCATTTTCGCATCGGAAATCTTCGACGCCTTACTCGTCCACTTCCTCATCTTCGTCCTTCATGAGTGGAAGGCTAATGCCTCGCTCCTGCTCTTCTGCATCGTCATTTCTCAACTCTGGCCGATCCATGACTCCAAGTCGTGGTCGCAGTGAATCAATGTATTGTGGTCCGCCGGGTTATGGAAGTCATTCTCCTGTTGGGTTCGGAATGGAAGAACTGATGACTGAGCCTGTGGATATGCCGAGGTCGGGGGATAGCATTTCAGTGACGATTCGGTTTAGACCATTGAGGTAAGGCTTAGATCTGAGGTTGTGGTATCAGATCCATTGGTGGCAGGATAAGGGGAGATTGAATCTCTTGATTTTAGAATTATATTATTTGATATAAATGTGATTGAGTAGTTCGATTTTGGGGCATTTTATTGCAGTGAGAGGGAGTATCAAAGAGGGGATGAGATCGCGTGGTATGCAGATGGTGATAAGATAGTGAGGAATGAGTACAATCCAGCTACTTTTTATGCCTTCGGTATTGCTCTTCATTCTACTTAGTTTGTTGTCTGACTGTTTCTGTATGCAGTAATTTTTCTGGGCTATTCATAGAGAGCAGTTTGATATCTAGTGTCAAATTTACGATCAACCTGCATTATTCGTAGAAATACAGAACATTGATTTTTGGATTTTGAAATGATTAACTGTGGCAGATAGAGTTTTTGGACCGCATACGAACTCAGATGAGGTGTATGAAGTTGCAGCGAAACCCGTAGTAAAGGCTGCCATGGAAGGCGTCAACGGTATGTAATTTTTGTCTCTGGACTACCCCGAAACTACTACTAATGTGTGGACAAAATCAAATTTAGTACTTCTTGTTGATCGAGCTAGTTGTATTCGAAATGTAATTTACCTGAACTTTGCAGGAACTGTATTTGCTTATGGTGTAACGAGTAGCGGTAAAACACATACTATGCATGTAAGTGTCGTTTGTTAGCTTGATGCAAATCTTCCTATCCCTTTTCTTTTAGTTTTATGCTGAATATGAAAGTTTTTATATCGCAATATTATTGCATTTCAATGTATGTCATTTAGATTAGACTTACTGGCCAAACATATTGAAGAGCTATTCAATTGATTGTTGTGCCATTATCAAGTTACTTTTTGTGCTGATTTGACGATTTCTTCTAACATGGCAGCACATGTCCCACATGACTATTACTTCCTGTAAAATGTACTCTCATTAAATCTGAGGATAACTTCAGAAGATTATGGCTGGACGTAGTTTCTGTCTTATGATCTAATGAGGCTGATTAAATCCGTTTCTTGTGACAGAGGTTGTGCATGAAAAAAATTAGCAATTTAGGACTAACTTCCCCATGTCGGAGAGGAAGGGGCTTAAGGGATGACTTAGGTAGAGCCCAAGTGATAGTAAAATCTAGACAAAAAAACTGACGGTGTCATTTTATTATATAAACAAGGGCTTTGTACTCTATTGTCAAATTTGTCAACAAGCTTCAGCAACAGAATTACGTATTTGAGTTGACATATTTGAAATTGGAACCCTAGTTTGAACATTAATCTAGCAGTCCTGTTTTATCTTTTTTAATGAAGTATGTTCAGTGTCTGGTACATGTAGTTTCACCATCAGTTTAAACAGTTTCCATTTTTTTCTTCTTCGGTCAATCATTTTAAGCAGTCCATTTGCATAATTATCAGTGATAGGAAATCCTCTTAGGACAATGGTGCTACTCAGAGTATGTTTGACATTAGTGTGACAATAGGTGGGTTGTGAAAGAAGGTCTAAGTTTATGTTTTAGTAATCTTAGGTTGAAACATTTCGTTTGATGATGATATCATGCTTTAGCACGCAAATTTTTTATGGATTTTCAATTCTTATAAGTTTTCACTCTATAACGTCTCTTGCTTCTTTCTTGTAACAATTTGCGCCTAAGATATGTTATTTTTTTGAAACTTATGATATGTTATGTTTTGTTGTGATTTTTATTTGCAATTTTAAAATAATATGCGCAGGGAGATCAACATTCTCCTGGTATCATACCATTGGCTATAAAAGATGTATTCAGCATTATCCAAGATGTAAGTGTTCTTTCAGACTTGGTAAATGTCAACTGCGTTGCTTACTTGTGATGCTTATCTCCAAATGACTGCATAGCGATGTTCGATATATTATGGATTGAAGTGTAAATATAACAATGTCTTTGTAATTGTCCTTGGCATTGACTATAATCAAACTATTAATCAGTTTTCACTTAACATTCTAAGTTTTTGAATTGAATTGGTTCCTTACATGTTGTTAGAGCCTCTATAATCAATTAGTCAATAGTGTAATTTCTGGTGCTCTCCACTATCTTAATTAAAATTAGGTTTCAGCACTAGGTATAATAGGTCTATGCTTCATCTTCACTTCTGGTCCAAAAGATTTTTGTGCTAGAGGAGTGTTGGAGATTATAATGAAACCATTTATAGGTTTTCAAAATTGAAGGATTTGAGTTGAATTGGCCCTTGATAGTTCTGTTGTAATTTGCTTTACTATTCCCCTTTTGATTATCTTGGATACAGTTCTGTTTTCTTTCCCCTTGTTTAATCTTTGTGCTCATTTAGGTTGTCCCTGGAGCTATATGTCTTGATTTTTTAGAAATCTTGGTAATTATCTGTGATTTATCTAGTAGTCGTTCCTTCAACTTATAATGATTGTGGAAGTGATCCCATTCTTGTTAATTAAATGAATGCTTAACTAATATTCTTGCAATCGCTGACTGAGATTATTCTGTAGACTCCTGGAAGAGAGTTTCTTCTCCGAGTATCCTATTTGGAAATCTACAATGAGGTAAAAACATAGAAACTTGTTTACATAATCTTTATTCATAGAAACTTATTTACATAATCTTTATGCTTCATTTCGTTGATTCACACACACACACACGCAAAAATGTGACTGAGGTCCATACTTTCTATGTGGCTTTGTCTGTCATACTATGTAGAGTTGGATATACTCACTATTAATATTGAGCCTCAACAACTTTACAGCACGGATTATCAAATCGTGCATGCTGGATCATGTTATGTTTATTTATTAACCATTTCCCTGTTTTAATAAATACATTTTGACACGCTGCTGTTTCTGCTTGGAATTAGGTGATAAATGATTTGCTTGATCCAACTGGCCAAAATTTGCGTGTTAGAGAAGATGCACAGGTTCCTAACTTTATTTTGCTTGTATTGGTCTTCTTAAAGGTGTTTCTGTTTTGATATTCTCATTTGCATGCGGAATACTAAATCCATGCAGGAACGTCAAGATTGGTTTTATTGTGTTCATAATAAATTGGTCGCTGATCAATTGACTTTGTCAGATTCTTTCTTTCTTACACCCTTATCATTTTACCTCAAGAACTTTGGTCAATGGGATGGTGCTCATTGTATTAGAATTTCAAAAACAATTATATATCTTGTTATTTGAGGAGAATCTAGGAGATTATTATTGGCTTTGAACTGTTTATTCTTTAGAAAATTTCCTTTACTTTCTTTCTGGATCATTCAAGACACGATCGATTATATGTGTTTTGCTTGTATTTCAGGGCACTTATGTTGAAGGAATAAAGGAAGAAGTTGTTTTGTCTCCAGGGCATGCACTTTCCTTTATTGCTGCTGGAGAAGGTGCCTGTGTATAGATAATATTCATACATTTTTCCCTGTTTTGATACAGCAATTGTGAATACTAAGTGGGTTATCATAATTAGTCAAGCTTCTTGTTTAACGCAGAGCATCGTCATGTTGGATCTAACAATTTTAATCTCTTTAGCAGCCGAAGTCATACAATTTTTACACTGGTAAACATTCTTGATGTAGTAGCAATAAAAGTTGGTGTCCAGTATTCCCTTTTTGTGCCACCTTTAATGTTATTCAAGAAAAAAAAAGGTATTCAAGTTTCAGTCCAAGAGGTCTGTTTTAGTTTTTGAATGACTAAATTGCATATGAGCATGTGCTGGTGCTAACTGCTCTTCAAGTTGACTTGCTGTTTCTTGGTTTGAAGTTAATTCACGTGTGTGTGACTATAATGTCTTATGTTTGTTCATTGGAGTGAAACTTTATAACTGATTTTCTAATACATTTTTAGATGATTGAAAGCAGCGCCCATGGTGATGATTATGATGGAGTGATATTTTCTCAGCTGGTATGATGAAAACTATTGGTCATCTTCCTGAAATTGTCATATTTATATGTAGATGTCTCCTCTAAATTTTTTGCTTGTTTCCCTCTATCAGAACTTGATTGATTTGGCTGGATCTGAAAGCTCAAAAACTGAAACAACTGGACTAAGAAGAAAAGAAGGATCTTATATAAATAAAAGTCTTCTGACACTTGGAACTGTAAGTGCACAATTTATATATGTTTATTATATGGAAGTTCTGTTATAGCATTTCGTTTGGACATCTAATGTCCAATATGTATATTTTGCATTTTTTTTGCTAAAGGATGAAGCAAATGTTCAAAAAAGAAATTGATGCACGAGACTCATTTTTTTGGTAAGGCCGCGGCCAGAAAGAATGAGCTTGGTGGATTTAAGTGTGTTAATTGTCAACTGAATCATAACTTGTCTCACCAAGTCAGCTATTGAATAACGCTCTTGCTTTGTGGTGCTAAAACTTCCCACTATATTTTGGTTAGGGTGGAATTAATATAACTTTATTTTATGCTTTTTGTTTGTTTATTAAGGTTATAGGTAAATTGAGTGAGGGGAAGGCATCACATGTTCCATATCGAGATTCAAAGCTCACCCGCCTCTTGCAGTCTTCACTTAGTGGACATGGCCATGTTTCGGTGAGTTTGTGATTCTACTTTTAGTGCATTTTCAACGTCAAAATCAGATAGTCAAATTTTTTAATGAGCTAATGGCCACAATTTGGTATCCCATACAATTGCAGTGTGCTACTTAAATGCTGCAGTGAATTTTTGAATGTTTTTTTTTGGTTCCACTGGCTTGAGTATCTTGATATATTTTCTGACAAGAAAACTTCAGCTTATATGCACAGTCACTCCGGCATCTAGTAACATGGAGGAAACTCATAATACTTTGAAGTTTGCAAGTCGGGCTAAGCGAGTAGAAATCTATGCCTCGCGTAATAAGGTTTGATAAGTACTTTTATTTATCTATATAGTGGCAAGTCCAATACATGCACTTGAGGTCCCTGATTCTCTCTGAAATTATTTTTTGAACAGATCATCGATGAAAAATCTCTGATAAAGAAATACCAAAGGGAAATTTCAATCCTCAAGCAAGAACTTGATCATCTAAGGAAGGGCATGCTAGCTGGCGTCAGCCATGAGGAGATACTGACCTTAAAGCAGAAGGTTTTTATCTTTCCTGAATTCTATTTTATATTCTGATTGTTATACTGACATTTGTAGCTGTACAACCAGACTACATCTGTTCTCACGCTTGGCCTTTTTTTGAGCAGTTGGAAGAAGGTCAAGTAAAAATGCAATCAAGATTGGAGGAAGAGGAGGACGCCAAGGCTGCCCTTATGAGTAGAATCCAAAGGTTAACGAAGCTCATTCTTGTTTCTTCGAAGAATACAATTCCTGGATATCTACCTGATATCCCCAGCCATCAAAGAAGTCTATCTGCTGGAGAGGATGATGTTAGCGCTTCTTTCAATATTTTAGTGTAGATTCTATTCTCTTGTTATTCAGAATTTTGATGCATAAAGTGTTACTATGCAATACTATAAATTTCCATAGCCAACAGACTAAGAGTTTCTGCTGTTCGCCACTTGGTTCCTTTTAATTACAGCTTAGTAGTGATTGTTTCTTCTATTACAGGGTCTGAATTTGGTCTTATAATTTTTCTAGCTTTCTCTCGTTTGCAATACCCATAATTTCTTGGAGTTTTATACTCGACGAGCCTTTTGTTGTGTAGCTATAATTTTCAGGATAGTGTTGTAACATGTAAATATTTTCCCCCTTTTTTCCCCAGAAACATGACATCCAGCGTGATGGGTCTCTGTTGATTGAAAGTGAGTGTGAGAAAGATGCTTCTGCAATGTCATCAGATCTATCTCATGACGGTAGACATAGAAGGTCATCAAGCAGATGGAATGAAGAGCTCTCCACAGCAAGTAGTATTGTTACTGAAGCAACACAAGCTGGGGAACTAATCAGTGGAACAAAGCTTCCTACGGTAATGTCAAGATTTATTCATTATGCTGTCTTATTACCTTATTTGTATGACACAAGTTTCGGTCAATGAACAAAACCCCCAAGCAAGGCGCTGGAAGTTTTGAAACCCTGCTGTAATTGTACCAAAAAATCGAAGTTCTCTGACTACATACCAGTCCCGTGTCTAGTTATACATACTGGAAATTATTAATTTGCAAGATTTATTATGATTAAATCCCTTAATCTTTACTTGTTATTCACATGAATGCACTAAGTGACTGGACTAGAGGTGCATACCATGAAGTTTCCAAGTTCAAGCATCTATGGTCATGCTATGGAATATATCATAATAACCAAATTTGGGGCTTTTGTTAAGTTGATTACTTTGCTTTAGGGGTTATCATTGGTTTCTACTCTCTTATGTCTCATGGTGTTGTTTGTTACCTTTATCTGTCGTTGTCAATAAGATATGCATTGAAACAAATGGTAACGAACCATCCCTCCTGTATCATTTATCACTTGTTACTCCAAGAATTCCATGTACATTGCACTCAAGTTGTTCTAATGTTTCTAGCACACAATTGGAACTACATAGGTGCAAAGTGCAATTGTATTTCATTTCAGTTCTGCACTTCCAGTGGTTTGTTATTCTAAGATATAGTATTAATTTAAAATTATTATGTTGACTGCTTATGCAATTGTAGGGAGGAATGACGATGTCTGATCAGATGGATCTTCTTTTAGAGCAAGTCAAGATGCTTGCTGGAGATATTGCTTTCAGTACCAGCACTCTGAGGCGCTTGATGGAGCAGTCTGTAAATGATCCTGAAAGCTACAAAATGCAGGTATTCTGCCTTGCTTTCCAATTATGCTGCGCTCACGCATTATGTCGGTGTAGTGTGCATGCAAATTATATTTGTTTATGAACCCAAATCTGGCCATAAAGCACATAATTTATTGGTTCGCTGGTACATTTTTCATTCTTTTTTCTTACTCCCTCATTTGGTTCTAAATAAAAGATAAAGTTGACTTTTTTAGAGATAGTTAGAAAGCTAATTAAATTACTTTGAAATATTTATATTTATCGTTTTTTTCTTAAAACTATTTTGCTTGACTTATAAACTGATATATAATATAATGATACACACTATATGATATGATTAAGTACTTTATTTAGCTTTCTTAATCTCCCAAAAAAAATCAATTCTGTGTTATATTTAGGATCGAAGGAGTATTTGTCAAGCAAACTTTGATGAATTCTGTTCGGTGTGCTATGTTAATGGACAAAAAGGATTCTAGAGTCTTTTACCCTGGATTTTCTTTTCAAGACCTGCGAAACTATTTTGTAGTTAATATTGGAACAAAAGGCCATCTTAGCGTCTTGTAAATGTGTTTGGCTGCTAGTGTTGCTGATATCCGTTCGTATGCACTTGAAGCCCTTTATATAGAAAATTTGAATTTTGATTACAGATTGAGAACCTGGAACATGACATTCTTGAAAAAAGGAAGCAGATGAGGGTGTTAGAACAAAGAATAACTGAGAGTAGTGAAGCTACTATGTCTAACGCATCACTGGTTGAAATGCAACAGGTATCAATGTTTGCATTTATGGTCTCATGTATTCTTTAAGTTATGAAGGTTGCATATTCTTGCAAATGGTTACATAAAGTCATTTACTTTATTTCATTTTTTGTGTGGGTATATTGTAACAGACAATCACGAGATTAAGGACTCAGTGTAATGAAAAGGCCTTTGAGCTGGAGGTACGTACCATTTTAGCTATACTTAGGTGTTTCTAGTTTCTTGAGTCATCAGTATATTTCTATTGGGTTCCTCATTCTTTTTTAATAACTTATCATTACAATTTGTATAGCTAAAATCTGCGGATAATCGCGTCCTCCAGGAACAACTTAATAATAAGGTATGAATTTCCTTTTCCGTTGCCGCCTTACCTTTTTCCTTTTTCTTTAGCTAATAAAGCTTATTTCAGTCAAGGTGATGCAGAAATCTTCTTTTAAGTTTTTTCTACTGATAATTTGCAGTGTTCTGAAAATAATGAATTGGAAGAAAAAGTAAAGCTGCTAGAGCAGCAACTGGCTGCAGCTGCCATTGGTGGTTCACCTGTGTCGTCTGAACAATTTGTATCTGGTGAACACATAGATGAGTTGAAAAAGAAAATTCAGTCCCAGGTATGCTAGAATTGTTTTGTTCTATAGTTGCGTACCTATACGGATCATGTGCCAGATGGGATGGGCTATTTCTTCAAAAGCTTAAAAGTGATTTTGGTACATGGTTTCTATTAATGAATTTGAGACGTTAAAGATTTTGACTCTTGGTTTGAAAACCTTTGCTAAAAGAGGCTTAATCAAGTATATGCTCTTAATTTATCAAATGCAATATATGCTGTTCTTTACTTCAACCTAACTGTTTGATTTCTTTCTCCTTTTTCCCTGTTATTATTTAAAAATATGATTTTTTAATCTCTGATTGTCAGATGCCTCGCCTTGCTAGTAGCTTTTAAAAATGAAACAGTATATATATGGAATACTATTCTGGGTGAAGCATGAACTATATGTTCAGCAATAAAGTTATTTTTCTAGTACAATTGACAGTTTTCCATTCTTTCCAGCTTCCTAAATAATTGACACTTTTCTTCCCCATTTACAGGAGATTGAAAATGAAAAATTAAAGCTAGAGCAAGTTCAGCTATCAGAAGAAAACAGTGGGCTGCGTGTGCAGAATCAGAAACTCTCTGAAGAAGCTTCTTATGCCAAAGAACTGGCCTCTGCTGCTGCTGTGGAGTTGAAGAATTTGGCTAACGAAGTGACAAACCTTTCACTACAAAATTCAAAATTGGAAAAAGAATTAATAGCTGCTCGTGAAATGGCCAACTCCAGAAGTTCAGTTCTGCAAACTGTTAATGGTGTTAACCGCAAGTACAATGATCCAAGATCTGTTAGGAAGGGGAGGATTTCAAACCGTGCTAATGATATGTCAGGAGCTGCTCTAGACGACTTTGATTCTTGGAGTCTAGATGCAGATGACTTGAAGATGGAACTACAGGCTAGGAAACAACGAGAGGCATCTCTGGAGGCAGCATTAGCTGAGAAGGAATTTGTAGAAGAAGAGTTCAGAAGAAAAATTGAAGAGGCTAAGAAAAGGGAAGAAGCTTTGGAGAATGACCTAGCAAATATGTGGGTCCTTGTTGCAAAGTTAAGGAAAGAAGGGGTTTCTGTTCCAGAATCTAACACTGATCAGAAAGGTGATGGGACAGAACAAATGAATGATGAAAAAGCAAATGGCATCGAAATGAACAATGTTCCTAAAGAACAGGCTTTTGATGTAGCAAAACCAGATAATGAAGTTTCCACAGAAGAACCCTTAGTCGTTCGTCTTAAGGTGAAAAACTTCTGAAGTTACTAACAACATTTCTAGCGTAGAGTACTTGAACTGATCTTAACATTGCAAAGCTCGATTTTCAATATAATCTTTAGATTGAAAATGGTCTTGGATACAGTTTTTTTATCTGCACGTTATGATTTCAGGCACGCATGCAAGAGATGAAGGATAAAGAACTCAAGAGTCTTGGGAATGGGGATGCCAATTCCCATGTTTGTAAAGTATGTTTTGAATCACCGACTGCAGCTATTCTTCTCCCCTGCCGACACTTCTGTTGTAAGTTTTCTTAATTACTCCAAGCCTATTTACTTCACGTTGTTTGGTTGTTTGCTTCATTTTTACATCCTTGATATATATACTCACGTCCATACTTAACATAAGACTCACCTTGTAGTTCAATTTCTTTATTAATTGGGCCTTATATTAAGAACTGGAGGGATTTTTTTTTTTTACCGGAACATTCTTGATTCTATTACTTACAACCCTGTTGTGTAACTTTGCAGTGTGTAAATCTTGTTCACTAGCTTGTCATGAGTGTCCAATCTGCCGCACAAGTATAGCAGATAGGCTTTTTGCTTTTGCCTCGTGACCTCAGCAAAAGGTCTTGAATTTATTTTTAATGACATCGAACAATATTTAAATTCTGTACAATATCATCTGCTAGTGTAAAATCTGAAATGATTTTTGCAGGGCTGGCCTCATTGAGTTGATATTTTCCATACGACAATGAGTGCGATTCTTTCATTAGTTTGCTTTCATGTAAAGGTATATCAAATATCTTCCTGCTCTTGCTCTTCTATCCCTGCGCAACTGTATAATACGGGGAGACAAAGGGGTGGGGGAAAAATGTAAAAATGGAATAGGAATGGGTGTAAGAAACATTGCTAAATGACGCGCATGAAAAATATTGTTTTATGTACTACACAGCATAATTTTGTTCATACTTTGCTATTTAGATCGGCAGTTAGGTTCCTCCTTGGAATATGAATACGATTGCCGTATGAAACATTGTTGCTGTTAGTGTAGCGTACCAGAAAATTCGATCGTTCTCATGGTTCTTCACTGATGCGTTGGAAAAGATATATATGTAAATCAATTTATGTTTATAATATTATTTAACAAGTTATCCTGCAAGGCTGGTGAATTTTGTGGTTTCATATAAATTTGATTCAGGCAGAGCAATGGGTGGGCTAGGCAGCTCGTGTTCAAACCTGTAACCTACCTATTTAACTTTATACGGGTACGAGTTAGCCCATACTCGTACTTCAACCCATTAAAATCCATGTAAACGAGCTCGTACAAAATGGGTGGGCTAACTGAGTTTGGGGTAACCCATTTACATTTAACTTTAAAAAAAACAAACTTGCATAAGCATTAGGCATCTATCATTCCATCCAGATCTATCCTTCTAAATTGTGAAAGTTGAATTTTCAAAGTTTAATAGTCACAATTCACACAAAAGAACAAAAATTTCTGTTTTTCATTTTTTTTTCAGTTGACAAATAATTGCACGTAGAAATTTAAAATCATTTCAGCTGAGATAAAAGTGTTGAATGACTGAGTAAATAATGTTCACAAAGATGAAGATTGTCGCGAAATTAACCTGTGGTACAATGAAGTCCAGCATATTTTCAACTTTCCTTACCCCATAAATTATATTCATGGTTGACTAAAAGCAATAAATGGTGTATTTTACAATGTGCTAGTAATTCCAATTTCATGGCCGTTTTCATGCCTTCGTAATTGCACACCAAAAGGACAAACATTCAATACGAATCAAAACTGCACTTCTTCAGCAACTTGAATAGGTAAATGAGAATGTTTGCAGTGTGTGTTCTCAAGGACAGTCTAATTTTTTTTTTCGATTCTGAATCTCAGACTATATTGATCGTTTATAAACAACTAGTACATCATTCAGAGGTCAAAAAACGAGAACCACAGTAACACGAACCCATATCGGAAACCAAGACATTCGAACAACCAAAGGTAACTACTAGAACAGAATCAGAACCGGGACAGTCTAATTTCAGTACATTGTCTCTCTGACTTAATATAATTGTCAGAAAGTATGTATTGTTTTAGATAAGTTGTTTGATCTATTTATTTTACTGACGGTATCAGAAGAGGGTTCTGGATAGCGCATTTTAATAGCCGGTACCAAATTTGGTAATGGAACTAGGTTGCGATACTGCATGATGTTTCATTTTGAACTATATGATATTGGGTTTTCAAAACCAGTATCAAAATCGGTATCACAGCAAGGTTCTGGATAGCGTATTTTAGTGACGGCATTAGAGGAGGGTTCTGGTATCGTAATTTAATGCTGGTATTAGAGGAAGGTTCTGGATTGCGCTTTTTAATCGCCAGTATCAAATTCGGTAATGGAACTAGGTTGGGATATTGCCGATATCAAATTCGGTAACGGAACTAGGTTGAGAAGATAGCCCATGTATATAAGTTCACAATGCATATATTTATGTACTTTTTATTTCATGAGATTTATATATATTCATTAGTTTACTTCGCTTCACGATATATACATGTTCTTCAAATTAAGGTATATCATGACATGAACAATTGATGATATTTGTCATGCATGTGAAGCAATTATAACCTTCGTGCATAATAACGGATTTCCACAAATATATTTTATTTTATTTATTTTATCCATGCATAACATTCGTGTAAAGCAAACAACTTACCTAAAACAATATATTAAAAATCAAGTTATATTAGGGTCTAATTTTCTACAGAATAAATTATATATCCATTTTTAAAAGAAAACTCAGTGACAAAAGATTATAAACAGGTTAAACATTTAATAAAGTCGGTATCAAAATTGGTATTACTGCAAGGTTCTGGATAGCGTATTTTAGTGGCGATATCAGAGGAGGGTTCTGGATTGCACATTTTAATAGCCGATATCAGAGCCAACCTGTAACGCCACAATTTTAATACCCAAAAACTCGGTCAAAATATTAAAAATACCTCCAAAAGGTTTAACAATATCCAAATCATTAGATTACATTACCGTTTCAAATAAAGTTTAACCCTTAATCAAAATAAATTTCAGAAAAATTATTTCAGAGTTCAATACAAAGCGGAAGTCTTAGGTTCATGGCAAATAAAATAACATATCATAATTTATTGGAGATTAAAAGAGCTTCCAGAGCTCACTCCATAGGTGCCTTCCCTTGCTCTCTACTAGAATAATCACCTGAAAAATGTTAATATGGGATGAGATTCCACGTCTCAGTAACTACTGAATATTTCTACCTTACACGAGCAAATTACATATGACAAAAATAAAAGGTAATATAATGTGAATTTAATATACTCAGATATTTTTAGATATACCGTTGTTCACATCAAATGCCTTTACAAAATACTCATCATTCTTTATTGAATAATTCAGAAATGCACTATGCAGTATGCAGCCTCCCTTATATCCCCTTCCAACCGTATACCGCTGACTGGAACCATAGGCTAACATGTAGTCCAATAGAAACTCATTCATTTGACTGGATGGTTTCAAGCTCACCAAAACTTAAGATACACCCGGCCAAAGGTATAGAGCTTAAATCTGGACTATGGCTCCCCTCCTTTAAAAATAACAACTAAGGAGGTGTCACATGTCCCACATCTCCAATGAAATCCCGGCCAGAGGAAAACATGGAAGATGGGGCCCTGAAAAGTACCATCCACTGTGCACCGAGTGGTGGCATAAACAATTCTTATCATTCAATTCCCTCCTTACTCCACCCATCACAATACAACCGCCATGATGTATTTACTCAAAAATAATGCATTATTATACCATTATATACGTTGATATGCGTATCTGTGAATAGTAAAATACTATGCGTATCTGTGAATAGTAAAATACGGTATATACATGAATAGTAAAATGAGTAGTTAATACGGTATACGTGAATAGTAACATGAATAGTAAATACGGTATACGTGAATAGTAACATGAATAGTAAATACGGTATACGTGAATAGTAACATGAATAGTAAATACGGTATACGTGAATAGTAAAATGAGTAGTTAATACGGTATACGTGAATAGTAACATGAATAGTAAATACGGTATACGTGAATAGTAAAATGAATAGTAAATACGGTATACGTGAATAGTAAAAATGAATAGTAATACGGTATACGTGAATAGTAAAATGAATAGTAAATACGGTATACGTGAATAGTAAAAATGAATAGTAAATACGGTATACGTGAATAGTAAAATGAATAGTAAATACAGTATATGTGAATAGTAAAAATGAATAGTAATACGGTATACGTGAATAGTAAAATGAATAGTAAATACGGTATATGTGAATAGTAACGTACGTATAAATAGTACCTCTACAGATTTGCAAGTCAAAGTTCCCACACCAGATCTTAAAACCATAAATATTTTCTAAATATTCTTGCCAAAATAGTAAACAAACAAATTTATAATCATACATAATTCACAAGTATAAGGAAGAATATTCAGAGTTACCTGTTACTTGCTAATACCCGAATCACCAACCAGCTATTATAACTCAAGCAAATATCTCTACTCTCTCTCTCTCTCTCTACCTCTCTCTATGGCTCTTAGAAGTTGTGAAGAATGAAATGAAATGGAAGGTCTATTTATAGTTGGAAAATGGGTCCTTAAGTGTAATTTTAGTCTCTGGGTCGTTTTACGTAATTTTCCTAAAAACTAAAAAGAAAACCTCCCGGGACTCTTCTGTGGAAATAATTTTTCGTGGGTCCCACATGAATAGTAAATAATATTATATTATAATAATATAATATTATTATTCAAATAGTAAATTACTATTACGTGGGTCCCGCTGACAAAATTTTCAAACTTCACGAGAGTTTTGTGTCGGGAGAGAATTATTTTGGTTGTGGGTCCCGCATGAATAGTAAATACGTATTTAGGAATAGTAAATACCGTATTTTTAAATAGTAAATACGTATTTGTGAATAGTGAACACTATTCATATTTCACAAATTTCAAGTATTAAATACGTATTTGCGAATAACATATATATATATATATTTTTTTTAAATACGTATTTGTAAATAGTAAAAACGTATACGTGAATAGTAAATACTATTCACGGGGCCCACAAAATACTGATTTCAAATTTATCACTTTCCAAAAATAGAGCCTACTAGTCTTCCCAAAATAGGTTTATGTTCAAGATATTAGATTCAAAATTCAGGATGTTACATTTCTCCCTTCCTAAAAGAAAATTTTGTCCTCAAAATTTCGCTATAATAAGAATTCTAACCTATTTAAATAAATGAGGATAGGTTTGTCGCATGCTCTCCTCCGTTTCCCAAGTAGCATCTCCGGGAGCCATTCCTTTCCATTCGACCTTTACAAGTCTAATGGTCTTGTTTCTTAATCTCTTGTCCCTTGCATCAACAATCCGCTCCGGCTCGGCTTTATACGTCATGTTATCTTTGAGTTCTACCTCTTCTACTTCTATAATGTGGGAAGGATCCGGTTGGTATTTCTTCAGTTGCGATACATGAAAGACATCGTGAAGGTTCGCAAGCTGTGGAGGTAATGCAATTCTGTAAGCTACCGGTCCAACTTTCTCCAAAATCTCATAAGGACCCATAAAACGAGGTGAAAGCTTCTTTGCTCGTATTGCTCTACCAATGCCAGTCATTGGTGTGACTCTTAAGAATACATGTTCGCCCACCATGAACTCCAACGGTCGTCTTCTCTTGTCAGCATAACTCTTCTGTCGACTCTGAGCAGTGAGAAGTTTCTGTTGAATCACCTTAATCTTTTGAGTCGTCTCGTCCACAAGTTCTGGACCTATTAAAATTCGCTCATTCAATTCCGTCCAGCAAATAGGAGATCTACATTTTCTTCCATACAAAGCCTCATAAGGTGCCATCTCAATGCTGGAGTGATAACTATTGTTATATGCAAACTCCGCAAGATGAAGATGATCGTCCCAACTTCCTTTTAGTTCGATTGCACAAGCCCGCAACATGTCTTCCAGAGTTTGAATAGTCCTCTCAGTCTGCCCGTCAGTTTGAGGATGATAAGCGGTACTATAACTCATCCGAGTTCCCATAGCATTCTGCAATGCTTTCCAAAATCGTGAAGTGAATCGTGGATCACGATCAGATACGATGCTATTCGGTATCCCATGCAATCTGACAATCTCCTTCATGTAGATCTTTGCTAGTCTCTCCAATGAGTATTCTGCTGCAATTGCTAGAAAATGAGCTGACTTAGTTAACCTATCGACAATTACCCAAATGGCATTATGTCCAGAGGTTGTTAAAGGAAGTCCCATGATGAAATCCATAGAGATGCTGTCCCATTTCCACTCTGGGATATCCAAATTCTTTAATAATCCAGGAGGTTTCCGATGTTCGATCTTGACTTTCTGACAAGTCAAACAACAAGTGACAAAGTCAGTCACATCTTTCTTCATGCCCCGCCACCACCAATTCCGCTTGAGATCATGATACATCTTGGTTGCTCCGGGATGGATAGTGTATTTACTCCGATGTGCCTCTTCTAGTATGAGCTTTTTTATTTCTCCATCATTAGGTATGCACACTTTTCCTTTATACCTTAATATCCCATCTCTATCGATCCCAAATTTCGATTCTTTTCCTTCTTCAATATCTTCCCTCACGTTTAATAGATACTCATCTTCGAGCTGAGCGAATTTAATCTCTTTCCAAATTGTGCTTTCAATAGTTAATGCTTCCATGGTAGCGACCAAACCTGACATTACATCAATAGATGTACTTGGTATCTCCTCGAGCAATTTATGTTCTCTGATCATCATCTGGGCTACATGGATTGTCTTTCTACTTAAGGCATCTGCTACAACGTTCGCTTTTCCTGGATGATACTTCAATTCGAAGTCGTAGTCCTTGATAAACTCCATCCATCTCCTCTGTCGCATGTTGAGCTCCTTTTGGTTGAACAGGTACTTCAGACTTTTGTGGTCACTATAAACCTCGAACTTTGAACCGTAGAGGTGGTGCCTCCAAATCTTCAGAGCAAACACTACTGCTGCCAGTTCTAAGTCGTGAGTAGGATAATTCCCTTCATGTGGCCTTAACTGTTGAGAAGCATAAGCTACTACCCTACCATTTTGCATTAATACACACCCAAGACCTTTCTTGGAAGCATCTGTGTACAAAGTAAAGGTCTGAGCAGGATCTGGAATTATAAGTACTGGTGCCGTAGTCAACTTAGTCTTCAAATTTTGGAAAGCTGCTTCACACTTTTCGTCCCATACATATGGTTGACCCTTCCTAGTTAACTTTGTCAAAGGCATAGCTATTTGCGAAAAGCCCTTGATAAATCTCCTATAATAGCCAGCTAGACCTAGAAAACTCCTGATCTCAGTCACGGACTTTGGTCGTTCCCATTGGAGAACTGCTTCAACTTTAGTATGGTCCACTGCAACACCTTCAGCCGATACGACATGGCCTAGGAATTTTACTTCCTTCAACCAAAATTCGCACTTAGATAGTTTCGCATAGAGCTTGTGCTCCTTCAACACTTGTAGCACGATTCTAAGGTGCTCTTTATGCTCTTCTTCATCCTTAGAGTAGATAAGGATGTCGTCAATGAAAACCACTACAAATTTATCTAGATATGGTCGGAAAATTCTATTCATGTAATCCATGAATACTGCTGGAGCATTTGTTAGCCCAAATGGCATAACAAGAAATTCATAATGGCCATATCTAGTTCTGAATGCAGTTTTTGAGACATCTTCAGCTTTGACTCTAAGTTGGTGATAACCTGATCTGAGGTCGATCTTGGAGAATATGGATGCTCCCTTCAACTGATCAAGTAGATCGTCGATCCTGGGTAAAGGATATTTATTCTTTATAGTCACTTTATTCAACTGGCGATAGTCAATGCATAGTCTCAGGCTCCCATCTTTCTTCTTCACAAAGAGTACGGGCGATCCCCAAGGAGATACACTGGGTCTGATAAAACCCTTTTCTAACAATTCTTCGATCTGCTTCTTCAATTCTGCTAGTTCCGATGGAGACATTCGGTAAGGAGCTTTAGAGATAGGTTCCGTTCCAGGTACGAGATCAATAGAAAATTCTACTTCTCTCTCTGGGGGTAAACCTGTCATTTCTTTCGGAAATACTTCCGGAAATTCTTTCACCACTTCAATGTTCTCTATCCCTTCCTCCACTTCTGCTTGAATGGAGAAAAACACCATGTACGCAAGACAACCATGATGAACAGGCTTTTCATCTTGTACTATAGACAACAATTGTGGTCTACTATGACTCCAAGAGTCATCCGCAAGAGAGATAGTCTTCCTCTTGCAGTCAAGGATGATGTCATTAGCTGACAACCAATCCATTCCTATTATTACATCGATACCCTTCGTGGGTAAACAAACGAGGTCTATATTTGAGATCCTATTATCAATCTCAATCGTACAATTTAAGCAAGCCCTAGAAGTTTTTACTGAAGCTCCCGCCGGTGTAGAAATAATCATATAATAAGGCAATTCACTCACTTTTAAATTCAATCGAGGCACACAGTCGTATGATATAAAAGAGTGTGTGGCACCAGAATCAAATAAAGCTTCTACTTCAAGACCTTGGAGTTTGAGGATACCTTTAATCAGATTTGGTGAAGCACTTGCCTCCTGATGTGATAGTGCAAACACTTTCCCTGGCACTGCAGTTCTAGCATCCTTGGCTCCTCGAGGCTCCTCCTCACAAAATCTGGAAATGTGTCCTGGCTTTCCACAGTTGAAACACGTCACACATGGTCCTTGGTGTATTCTTCCACACTTGGCACACATCTGATTGTTAGCGGTGCTTGCAGCAGGAGCTGTGGATCCCCTATATGAACTCTGACCTCCACTGAAGTGACTCCTTTGAGGTCCTTTGAATTGACTCCTCGGTGGTCTGCTGAAATGACTTCTTTGGGGTCCAGTAAAATAACTCCTCGATGGTCCACCAAAGTGATTTCTGGATGGTTGGCTAAACCGCGTATTCACATTACTGAAGTTGTGACTCTGCTTTTTAGTAACTCCTCCCGTTGGTCTCATGAGGTGTGTAGATCTGGCCTGAAAACCCTTCATCTTCTCAGCTTCCTCTTCTCGTTTGTTCCTTGCTATCGTGCGCAGTTTGTCACATATTTCTTCAAAATCCCTTGTTTCATCAAGGAACGGTGATAGAGCTGTTTTTAGGTCTGGTCTAGCTTTTTCAACCAATCGAGCACTCAACCATTTAGAGTTGTTCTGTGAATATCCGCAGAATTTAGACAACTCTAAAAAGCGAGTAATAAATTCGTCTTCATGTAATTCCCCTTGCCTGAATGTGAGGAATTCAGTTTCTTTCTCTATTCTGATTGAAGGGGAAAAGTAATAATTTTCGAACTTTTCCTTAAACTCTTCCCACGTCATCTCAGCATTTCTTTTTGTTTTGGTGCTTTCCCACCATTCTTCAGCTGCTTTCTGCAACAATTGTTCAGCAACCATCACCTTTTGTTGTGAGCTAATCTCGATAACTCTGAAAATCTTTTCTACACGCTTCAGCCACTCCAGTGCTGCAATCGGATCTAGCTTCCCCTCGAACATTGGTGGAGTAAACTTCCGAAATTTTTCCCAAACCTCAGTAATAGGTAAGGGATGATACTGAGAATGAGAACCGCTACTACCTCCATCTTCAGTGCGAGAATGACTTCCTCCCCTTGATTGATGGTCAGAAGGTGTGACTTCCAGAGCCTTCTCCTTTCCTTCCTTACCACCTTGGCCTCTTCCTTTTGCTAGTTCATCCTCGTGTCTATTCACTTTCTCTCTCATCTCCAAGATGACGTCTCGTAACTCTGCCAAAAGGGCATTGTTATCCTGAGGATAGGGACCATCTTGATGCGGAGGGAGACCTCTTTGGGACGGAGCAGGGGTTGAATTAGTTCTTCGAGTTCTTGCCATTATCTCCTCCTATGATTAATACTATAAGGACACTAAACAAATAAAAATAGCTAAATAAATTCTAAATCTAACAAAGGGAAGTGATCATGTTATGATATTTAATTTGCCACGAACTTTTAAAAAAAATTTTTTAAAGAAATCACTTTAGAAAATAAACAAAGTTGCCATGGAACCTTTAGCTCTGATACCAAAAATGTAACGCCACAATTTTAATACCCAAAAACTCGGTCAAAATATTAAAAATACCTCCAAAAGGTTTAACAATATCCAAATCATTAGATTACATTACCGTTTCAAATAAAGTTTAACCCTTAATCAAAATAAATTTCAGAAAAATTATTTCAGAGTTCAATACAAAGCGGAAGTCTTAGGTTCATGGCAAATAAAATAACATATCATAATTTATTGGAGATTAAAAGAGCTTCCAGAGCTCACTCCATAGGTGCCTTCCCTTGCTCTCTACTAGAATAATCACCTGAAAAATGTTAATATGGGATGAGATTCCACGTCTCAGTAACTACTGAATATTTCTACCTTACACGAGCAAATTACATATGACAAAAATAAAAGGTAATATAATGTGAATTTAATATACTCAGATATTTTTAGATATACCGTTGTTCACATCAAATGCCTTTACAAAATACTCATCATTCTTTATTGAATAATTCAGAAATGCACTATGCAGTATGCAGCCTCCCTTATATCCCCTTCCAACCGTATACCGCTGACTGGAACCATAGGCTAACATGTAGTCCAATAGAAACTCATTCATTTGACTGGATGGTTTCAAGCTCACCAAAACTTAAGATACACCCGGCCAAAGGTATAGAGCTTAAATCTGGACTATGGCTCCCCTCCTTTAAAAATAACAACTAAGGAGGTGTCACATGTCCCACATCTCCAATGAAATCCCGGCCAGAGGAAAACATGGAAGATGGGGCCCTGAAAAGTACCATCCACTGTGCACCGAGTGGTGGCATAAACAATTCTTATCATTCAATTCCCTCCTTACTCCACCCATCACAATACAACCGCCATGATGTATTTACTCAAAAATAATGCATTATTATACCATTATATACGTTGATATGCGTATCTGTGAATAGTAAAATACTATGCGTATCTGTGAATAGTAAAATACGGTATATACATGAATAGTAAAATGAGTAGTTAATACGGTATACGTGAATAGTAACATGAATAGTAAATACGGTATACGTGAATAGTAACATGAATAGTAAATACGGTATACGTGAATAGTAACATGAATAGTAAATACGGTATACGTGAATAGTAAAATGAGTAGTTAATACGGTATACGTGAATAGTAACATGAATAGTAAATACGGTATACGTGAATAGTAAAATGAATAGTAAATACGGTATACGTGAATAGTAAAAATGAATAGTAATACGGTATACGTGAATAGTAAAATGAATAGTAAATACGGTATACGTGAATAGTAAAAATGAATAGTAAATACGGTATACGTGAATAGTAAAATGAATAGTAAATACAGTATATGTGAATAGTAAAAATGAATAGTAATACGGTATACGTGAATAGTAAAATGAATAGTAAATACGGTATATGTGAATAGTAACGTACGTATAAATAGTACCTCTACAGATTTGCAAGTCAAAGTTCCCACACCAGATCTTAAAACCATAAATATTTTCTAAATATTCTTGCCAAAATAGTAAACAAACAAATTTATAATCATACATAATTCACAAGTATAAGGAAGAATATTCAGAGTTACCTGTTACTTGCTAATACCCGAATCACCAACCAGCTATTATAACTCAAGCAAATATCTCTACTCTCTCTCTCTCTCTCTACCTCTCTCTATGGCTCTTAGAAGTTGTGAAGAATGAAATGAAATGGAAGGTCTATTTATAGTTGGAAAATGGGTCCTTAAGTGTAATTTTAGTCTCTGGGTCGTTTTACGTAATTTTCCTAAAAACTAAAAAGAAAACCTCCCGGGACTCTTCTGTGGAAATAATTTTTCGTGGGTCCCACATGAATAGTAAATAATATTATATTATAATAATATAATATTATTATTCAAATAGTAAATTACTATTACGTGGGTCCCGCTGACAAAATTTTCAAACTTCACGAGAGTTTTGTGTCGGGAGAGAATTATTTTGGTTGTGGGTCCCGCATGAATAGTAAATACGTATTTAGGAATAGTAAATACCGTATTTTTAAATAGTAAATACGTATTTGTGAATAGTGAACACTATTCATATTTCACAAATTTCAAGTATTAAATACGTATTTGCGAATAACATATATATATATATATTTTTTTTAAATACGTATTTGTAAATAGTAAAAACGTATACGTGAATAGTAAATACTATTCACGGGGCCCACAAAATACTGATTTCAAATTTATCACTTTCCAAAAATAGAGCCTACTAGTCTTCCCAAAATAGGTTTATGTTCAAGATATTAGATTCAAAATTCAGGATGTTACACAACCAGGTTCTGAACCTGGTTGGGTATTGCATGATGTTACATTTGGTACTCTATGATGTTGGGTTTTAGATATATGTTCTTCTAAATTTGATATCACCAATTTTTGTCAATTTTTTTCCAACAATACCCCTATTGATACTTTTTCCATAATAATTAAACAAAATAATAAGTTTGTTTCACTTTCTCTCGGATTGAGAGTGACATGTTTTATTGCATAATGGGACATCTTATACCCTTCAAAATTAAGCTGGTTTTTTGCACTTCCATTGAGTGAAGAGATTAATTGTGAGTTTTGATAACCTACAAATCTTAGTGATTAAATCACTTATTTGACGATAAGACGTGGATATCTGACCAACTTTATGCAAAATCTCAACAAATGTTGTATGTTTCAATCTTGATCCAGTGAACTAAAATATGCATGAGATGCTCTTGAAGATCAATGATCCACCATCAATTTTTTTGGAAACTGAATTTGATAAAGACTGAAAGCGATCATCAATAATAATGAACAGTTGAGCGATCTAAAGTCTAAACATGGTTTCCTACGTATTCTGATGTAGTAAACATAAATGAATCTCGCTTCTTCTAGTACTTTACAGTAGAGTGATCTAAATTCTAAACATGATTTCCTATATATTAGTTTATCAGTCAAACTAATTAGTTTGAAGAAAATAATAAAAATATTATAAAATAATTTAATTAGCTCCCTTAATTTCTCCAAAAAAAGTTAACTTGGCCTTGTAATTAGGATTGAAGGAAGTATATATTTTCTTTTGAGCCGAATCTTTTTTATTGTATCCATGCATTTTCTTGCTCAAAAGATATTTATTATTATTTGTCATTTTGGGCATACTAACAAAGTCGGAACTTAATATGTCAGATGCTCAAATTCACTTTAGTCCCAATGGCACATGCCTATAATTAGATGGAGTTGGTCAAGACATTGGAGACTGTAGTGGTGAGCATGGTGCCCAGATGCCTAGTACACCCAGCAAAAAATTGCCTAGCCCTGCCCTAAAAAAGTGGTCTAAAAAAAAATTGGACAGTTTTAGGCTGAGCTAGTAACTGGGTAGGGCTGAGCATCGGGCAGGGGTCTGCCGTGCCCATTGGCCTTGTCCGGAAAATTAAATATATTTAAATAAATATTGTTCTACATGTATTATTTTATTTAAAATATATTATATTGTACTTTAGCTATCTCCAAAGCTTTGAAATTCTGTGAACTATGAATTAAAATCTTCGAGGAGTAGGGCACGACGTCACTATTTGGGCAAGGGAGGCCCGCCTTGCCCAACCCGCGCTTGCCCAGCTTGAAAATTATTAGGGCTTTTATCGGGCAGGGTTGGACATCAGGCTGTAAAATGCATCCTGTTCATTATTCGGGTTGGGCATCGGGCAAGTGTCTCGCTCTGCCCATGCTCACCCTGATGGGAAGGCATCCTAACTCCTAGATGTCTAAGTAAACACTTGAGTGTAACATATGGTCCTGCCTGACATTGGTATTACCTAGGAGGAAATGAGATTTCGTCTTAGCCTTGGATCGTGGGTAAACCCAACCCTTTTTTTTTAAAATAAAAAAATGTTTATAAATGGAAAATTTAAAGATATATATATATATATATAAGAACGAACTTTCAGATGAAGGCATATCTAGGAGTTTGGGTAGCGCGAACGTGAACGGTCATTATAGGGTCGCGCCATACCATTACGGTTCTTACTGCTTTAACTTCCACAATGGCTGTATTCTGTGTCATCATTTCTGCTTCTCCATATCTTCTTCGACGTTGCTGTTTCCCTACTCCTTCGTGTTCCACACATCTTCAGGTACTTCAGTATCAATTGTATCTGATTTTTATCATGTTCTGCACATGGTGAGGGTGAAACCTAATTTTATACAATATATGCTTTTCTTTGATTCTTAGTGGTTGAGACCAAGCAGTGGATGTAACCAGGGTTCATATATACGGATTCTTTGCGCATAATTGTGTATTTATTTGATTTTTACTACTTTTTGTGGCTTTTTCTTTGTTGATTTGCTTTGTTCTGATGGAACCTTTAAGTAATTCTTCTTAATCCTTTTTCCTCCTCCAAACTCAGGGTTCATTGGCTCAACGTTGCAATGCTATTTCCTGGATGCAAAGGCTAAGATCATTTCCTTTGAATCGGAGAAGGAGGTAGTATTTGTAGCTCGACACTTCGTCCCAGTTATAATTTTACTTGTTTTCTTGCTAGCACCCAATCTTATAGCACTTGAGTTACTAATTTAGACAAGAATCATGTTATGTTTATTCTAATTCCTAGTCTTTTCGTGTACAGTTCTCATATTGATAATGGGGTTGTTGGTAAATTTACGTGTTTGGATCTAAAACAGGAGAACTTTGATATGTGCAGTCGATCAAGATGCTGAAGAAGCATTCAAGAAGACTGTGGAAATTGATAGGCTCATAGATATGCTGAGAGATTCAAATCCTCAGGAAGTAAGAATCTGGATACCAAAATTCCCCCAGCATCCCTTTTCATATTTCCTTATTTTGGAAATTATTTTTAACCCCAAAAATAATCGATTGCGGTTTTCTCTGTAAGTTGTCTGTGGTGCTGCTATAACTTCCCCCCGGATACAATAGATCTTAATTCATTAACTGGCTATAAAATTGAATGCTTTTTCGTGGCATTCATGGAAGGCTAGCTTGTTTGTTCTTTGCATCATATTGGCAATGCAATTTCGTGTTCATATGTGACTGAGATTATATATTATGTTATTCCATTTACTCAGAACCACAATATTTTTAGATTTCTACCGAGTTTACCGAATAATTCTTTTAAATGACATTATTGTTATTTTCCTCTATATACAGCTTCAGAAACTTGTTGTTGAAAATATCCTTGCTTTCAATCCAAGCTTTTGGATCCGCCTTGCAGCAAGAACTGATACTTGCAAATCTGAGGATGATAAAGCAGGGTTTTTAATTTCTTTGAATGTTTCTTTATTCAGTCTCTTCACAGGCATGCCACTATTTAAAAGTTGCTTTCATTTATTGTGAATATGCAGAAAGATTATGAGGAGTTGGCTTTAACTGTGATGAGCATGTTGGATCGATTGGTTCACAAGACCAATGTACTTTCTTACCTCCGCTAACCTTGTAGACAAGCTTGTTTTATTCTCTTTGATGCTTCTTTTGATAATAATCCTTTATATGATTTGACTCAGGAAAAAATAGAGTCTGCTACAGATGTCCTCAAGGGAGTACTAAAACCTGTGGTTGATGATGTTGTTGAAGAGATTCCCTGGCCTCCCAGAGATCCCCAGGCCCTCACGTTGATGGAAAAAGTTTGTTTCACTTTCTCTCTGATTGAGAGTGACATGTTTTATTGCATAATGGGACATCTTATACCCTTCAAAATTAGGCTGGTTTTTTGCACTTCCATTGAGTGAAGAGACTAATTGTGAGTTGTGATAACCCACCTCAAATCTTAGTGATTAAATCACTTATTTGATTATAAGACGTGGATATCTGACCAATTTTATGCAAAATCTCAACAAAGGTCGTATGTTTCAATCTTCATCCAGTGAGCTGAAATATGCATGAGATGCTCTTGAAGATCAATGATCCACCATCAGTTTCTTTAGAAACTGAAATTGATAAAGACTGAAAGCAGTCATCAATAATAAAGAACAGTAGAGTGATCTAAAGTCTAAACATGGTTTCCTACGTATTCTGATGTTGTAAACATACATGAATCTCACTCCATCTAGTATTTTCTGAAGGCAAAAGTGATCAAACTTCATGCAGATTAGTATATTTTGTTTTGAAGTTTTCTAATCTGAATGAAGAGCATATATTTTAGCCAGTTGTACTTAAACATATATTCTTTCAACTAGTTCTATCAATTTTCCAACTTATAATTTCAAATAATCAGGAAATAAGCCAAAGAGAACAGGAAGGGCAATTGGACGAAGGATTTCTTTCAGAAGTTAGTGCGCAACTGAGACAGGTAAATCTCTTTTACTGCTTTTTATTCTACCGGAAATTATTTCAATTGTTGGTGATTCTAAAAACGAATCGAAATATTGTTCAATTCTTGTGAAAATAATATTACCATGTTAATAAGTTATATGTTAAAAATATAACATGTATGAGGTATCGGAAATTTGCGTAATTTTCCAAAGCTTCTTCTCTAGAGAACTCAACTGCTTAGATTTTCATAGGCAAAAGGGGAGGGGTTGAACTTATTTGGTTTCTTTTCAGTTTTTCCTGCATTTATATTCGCATTACTATTACTCAATTTTCTTATAAATTTCCAGTCTTATTAAAATAACCCCTTTAAGTCCATCGTCCAAGTGTAAATGCAGCAACGTATGCGATACTGAGACATATATTATGTTTACATCAGTTTCCTTTCTGTGCCTCTTGTACTCAACATACGCAATGCGCAGGCAAAAGAAGATGGAGATAAGCCTGGGCTGGAGGCTATGCTGCAAAAGGTTCTACAGCTCTATGCTTCCAAGGTTCTCTCAAAACGTAGTTACGCCAAGAAAGGTATGTTTTAGATGCTGATGCATCCTACTTATCACAGGTATTTATTTCTAACGATATGTGTATTTGCTTTTGGAATCGCGACCCTGCTTGATGGTGATGGGATTTATATTTTGAAGAATTTAGTAAATAACGGGAAAATAACTTATGTATCGATTTCCTCAGCATACTTCCCTGGGAAGCATATATTGACCTAAGTGGACTTGAGGAACATAGAGGACACTATTTTGGGAAAGATAGGTCAAATTTAGTTGGTCGCTAAGATTTTCATTCTTTGCCATGTTTGTATAATTAAGTCTTATTGTTGTTTGGTTTAGGTTGAGACTTCATTTTCCCCAAATTTTGTCTCTTTTCTGGTATCTGCTCAAGTGCAAAGCAGGAATTTTAATCTATTCTATTCATGCGATTGTCTGTCTGACTACAGCATATCCTTGTCGCTTGACATAAATATATAATTAAGCTCTGAGTGCTCTTGTTTCAGGGGAGGAAGTTTTGAAGGCCGAACAGCTCCTTGAAACTATAATCCAAGGTGTCGTCATCACCGCAGAGTGTCATGTCTTAGGAAATGATCTTATTTATGTGCTCAAGTGAAGGTTCCCAGGCTGGACTTCATTTTTAAAGAATTTCATTTAGGTTGATAAATTTGCAAGGTAAAATGAGTTAAATCAGTATGATATTATGAAAAGAATGGTAGGCAAAGTTTGTAGCGTCTCCTGGCTGTGCCTGTAACGTAGAGTTGATTTTTGGTCCGACGAAAGACTTGTGCAAAAGCTCGGTTGGACACTAATAGAGTAAAGACATCAAATTGGTATATATACAATCCTGCAGTTTCTAGTTATAGCATCTCGGTGATCAGAAATTTCATCACTATAAGCAGAGTAGCTAGATTGATAACGAGCACATTTTTATCCCCATATGCAGTTACATTAGTCCCATTGACCAATTATTGGCTTCTTGCAGCCCCTGAAGAAGAATGGAACAATGTTTTGATCAAAGGGTTGACAATCAGCGCGGGCGAAGTTTCACCTGAGGAACTCGATGCTGTCGTGAAAAAACGAATTGAGCGCACCTTGATTAGAACTGTGAGACAAAACTCTGCCTCTTGTCTGGAGATTTAATTATTCTTTGTATCTCTCTCTTCCCTTTAACTGATGCGGCTCCCTTGATTTGTCCATGAAAAACAAAGGAGGGAGGTTCTTACCAGCAGCGTATTCTAACAGAATATTTGAAAGGCATAGAATCTAGAGCTGAGGAAATTGTTCAAGCTTTTCAGGGGAAACGGCAATAACATGTTTTTCATAGCTGAAGATCAATTCGACACGATTTATCACGATGATATTCTGCTTGATGCACGATGTGATTCTTCCTTTTGTACAGGAAATAAAGCAAATCAACACTTGGCGTGCATGGAGAAGTTTATACCAGCTGGCTTTACCTGCTCATATTGATTTGTCAATGAGCCTTGAGAATATGATCTGGTCACTTTTAGCTTGTAATATATACAGTAGAAGTTTATGGATTGAACTATATATCCAGGAACAAAATAAGTGATATTTAATGTTGAGATCTAGCGATTTATTATTCCTCTTGTATAATTGGCACATGGATTTGGATGTGTAATCTGTTTGGATGGAACGCATTTTTAAGTTGAGAGAAATGTTTACTTGTCTCTTTAGATTTGGGTTCAGACTTGTGTAACTCAAGATTGTCGACTGATTTTTCTTGGAAAAACAAGCTATATCTCCCTGGATAGTGTTGCTCCTATAGTGTCGAATGAAAAAAAAAAAAAAAAATCAGGCCATTCTGAAAAAAATATGTATGTTTATAGAAAATTATAAACTAGCTTAGAGCTGACATTACTACCATTTGAATATTTAGTGTTGGCTAAACTGCAAGTATCAAGATAAGCATGGTGATTCTAGGGGTTATTTGTCAGAAATAGTGAGACAATATTAATCAATACATAATCATAATCACGATCCCTATCATTATTTTTACACGTTTTTTCATAGGTAAAGAATCAACTTCCTCTGTTTTGTTTTTTGACCTTCATCCTCCGTTGTTTAAACCAAGCGTAACTAATAAATTCAGTATCTTTTATAACGTTGTAACTTGCTAAGTCTAATACTACTATTATATCAGAGCTCTACAGTCACTGACTCATTGTAACCAAAAAAATTGTGAGAAAAAAAAAATGCTAATTTTGCCAGGAGGCTGCTTTTGAAAACCAAGCTAAGACAGAAAGACAAGTGCTAGCAGCTGCAGAGAAGAATATGACAGAGACCACTGAATTAAATTATGATTTCCGGAATCCGTTTGTGATTTGTGGTGCAACCTATGTGCCAATCTATGGAGGACAGAAGGATGTCCCTTGCCCATATTGTAGTTCCCGGTTTGTGCCCAGTCAAGAGGGGCAGCTATGTACTGTTTGCGACCTTGCAGTTGTAGGTACAGATGCTTCTGGTTTACTATGTTCTCCTTCTCAGATACGATGATTAAAGTTGTGGACAAGGACAACAGTTCAACCAGTTTCTGGTCACTATTTAGAAGGAATGAAGATTTTTTGATCCCCGACTCTTAGCATATAAAGTAACTGATAGCAATGGCAAACAAGTTCCCCGTGGCTAGTTAATGTCCTTTTTGCGTCCATCTTCTTACTTTTATTTAGTTGATAATGGTTTTTAATATATAACGAGGTAATAAGCACATTGCGGATAATTCAACCTTTGGCTATTTATTTTTCCTCGTTGCTCGAAGACCAGAATGCTCATGAATTTTTGTTTTTGTTTTTGTTTGAAAAAGGCATTTTTCTTTTAGGGAGACAAACTTGTGGATGCAAGCAGATGCTTTGGGCAATGTTTCTTATTTTTCTCAATAAATGTTTCAATTGATTGACTGTGAAAGAAATACTGTAGTTTGAGTGGTTTATCAGAAGCTATTGATTGGCTGTGAAAGAATTACTTAGGTTTGATTGATTTATGAGAAGCCAAGGGCCTGTTTGGTATAGAGAAGATTTAAGGAAGAAAATGAATTTAAAGGAGGAAAAGGAAGGGAAGGGAAAATTGAGAAGGAACTTAAAAAGATGAGTTATTTGGTAGACATGAGAATGAAACTTAAGTTGAAGGAAAATAAAATGTTTAGTAAAAAGAAAAGGTAATTAGTTAAGTGGGAAGGAAAGGTAAAATACCTATAATACCCCTAAAAAATAAAACCACTAGACCTTCTTCCTCCTTGCTCTCCTCTCTGTCTTTCTTCCTCCTCACCCTCATCTCTGCCTTCACTACCATCAACAGTTGTCAGCGCCCTCTCATTCATCCATTATCACCTACACCCTCTTGCAGTGGTGGACCCAGGGTTTAAAGTTTGTGAGTGCACAATTAGTAATGATGCAAGAGAACTGCTCTCTCTTTTTTCTGTGTTCAATATCTGTCCCAAAAAAATTTTGGGGGGTCGACGGCTTGAACACCACCACCGTCTTCCTCCATACCACCACCACTTACTTTCAAATCGGACCTTTGGTTTTTGCTCAAACAAGGGGACTTTTTGTCCTATGAAATATCTCTCCCGAGAAGATCTTTAGATTCCTCCACTTTCAGAAGGATTTCATCTTCCCATGTTTAAAGGAACTGAGTTATAGGTGGGAAGTCACTTTGCTGGAACCTTTAGTCATCAAACGTGTTTTTAGACTGGGAACATTGTCATCTTCCCTTTCCCTCGCCCGACTTCTGTGTAATAAATAGGGTCTAAGTGTTATTGATGGTAGCTTCCCAAAGTTGTATGCAAGGATGGATCTTAGTAGAGACAATGGCCCCAAAAAAAAAAAAAAAGTTCAGAATTTTTTTTAAAAAAATTAATATAATTTAAAAATGTATGTTATCTTTTATATTAGGCTTGTTAAAATAGTTTTCTTATACATTTGGCCCCTTAAAATGTTTAAAAAAAATTAGTTTATGAGTAGACAGTTAACACCCAAATATTTATTTTAAGATCCGCCATGTGAGCAATAGTATTTCAGCATTGATAGCTTTGCATGTTTGTCAGTAAACTTGGTGGTGACGAATGTTTAGCGGAAACTAGCATTGCAATTTTTTTTTGATAAATAGCATTGCAATTTGATGGTGGGTCTTGACAAAAAAAGAGGGCCCACAAAAGGGAGCAGGGCCGCAAAATGGTTGAACGGTGTCCGCTTGATAAGCAGGGCAAGTGTAGGTTTTACCATTGGCCGCAAAATGGTTCTTTTTTTACCATTGGTGTGAAAACCATTGGTGTGTAGGTTTTACCATTGATAAGCAGGGCAAGTGTAGGTTTTTCCCTTTTTCTATCGCCTTGTATAAAAAAAAAAAAAAGATCAAAATTGGTCCGAAAAACTGGTAAACTTATGTTACAACTGGGTCTGATCAAGAAAGAAAGAAAACCGATCAAACATCATTTTGAGATAAATTATTTTTCTTTCATACGTTAATGTTATATGACCTTTTTTAAAAAGAAAGGTGAAAGAAATTATATACTCCATTTCACTTAAAAATTATGTCAAGAGGTGCATACTCCTATATAAAACAATAACTGATGTGGAAGATATAACACATCAAATCTAAGAATATGTTCAGCTTTCTGCCTAAGACTTTAGCACACTCTTTATAGTCATCACTTTTGTTCTCATAAAAACAGAAGTCGTTTTTTTAGTTAGTACAGATTGATGATTTTATAAATTGTATGATGGTAGATTACTAGATTATTGATGGACTGTTTTGAGTTCAAATATGCGATCGTGAGTGAGTGTTAACTTATTAGATTCGAATAAAGTGAATATTAAGTAATGAAATCAACAATATTTTTTTTCATCTCTTTTATAACAAATGAAGTAAAATATATATATATATATATATATATATAAAGTGCAGTTCGACCACAGATTGCAGTACAAGTAGATCCTTGAATCAGCATTTTAATCAGTTCAATGACTGGTTGAACGGCATTGTTAATTCAGACTTTCGTTTCGCTAACTGAAGTCCCTGCATTGTCAGTCATATTTAATTTTCATTCGAGTGTGGTAGAAATCACCGACCAATTAAAATGAGAAGGGAGCTTGCTTATTCTTGATAAGGCCAAATATAACCGATGGATTTTAATTTCACTTGTCAAAAAAGTTTAGGATATATTTTCATTTTAGATGCATGTGCGCATTTTATATTTTATTTAATCATTTTGGGATTGATAAGTAGTAAAAATTACTCAATTGTTACATTTTTGAGAAACCAGCGTAGTTCTTCTATGTGCTACTCAAAAGTATAAAAATAGTTATCTATTAGTTATGAATAATAAGATTTGTTTAAAAGTTTGTGTATCTCTATTGTAAATTTGTTTTAAAAGAAGTATTTTATGTATTAAAGGAAAATGTGAGACTCTCAGTGATAATGATAAGGTAGCTTGCAGATGACATATCAACAATAACAAAATGAACCATAGTCAAGGGGCGGGGGGAAGCATCCTAGGGGATGTAAACTTGTGGAAATACAGGCTAAGGTGAAGGTATGTGTACTCTCAAGCCTGTATGTCCTGGGGAGCTCCATAACACCCTGTTCTTCGATCGTGGGTGAGCCCAAGCCCTCTCCTAAAACTTTATAATATATATATATATATATATATATATATATATATATATAAACAATAACAAAATGAGTAGAGAATGAAATTATTATAAACTTAATTTACATAGATGGTAAAAAATGCATACATGCATGCATTGCAACCCAGTTGGGGGAAAAAAAAAACATCATTACCGCCCCGATTTTTCCCTACTTCATTCAATTGGTACTTCATTGTTTATAAAATTAAATATATCATTTTTCCTTTAATATTTCCACAAAGTGTCCCTAATTTTTTTTTATTGACTTGCTCCTCTATTCATCTGATTATCTTGGTTTTTTTCTGGTATGGTAACACTAAAATTTGACTTCGTCAATTTCTGTCCTCTGCTTCTTTGATTGCATTTTAATTTTGTATCGATTTCTTCATTATACACATCATACTTAAGAAGCAAGCTAAATATGAACAACCGCGAAAACAAGCCGAAAAATAAAAAACAAAAAAAATTAAATAAAAAAGGAAAAAATTACAAAAAATTGAAAGAATAGCTGAATTAAGCAAATAAAAAGCGTTTCAAAATTTCCATGTGTGCAGTTCTTGTTAAATTACACATGAACTTTGTTTCAGGGAATGCCTAACACCACAAGCTTTTTTCTAGAACAAAAGTACACACGTGTTACTTTTTGGTAGCAAAAATCACACTGGGCGTTAGTTGACTAGACGGTTAACCATCAACTTTGATGGAGTGAACAGTAACACTGGCATGGATGCTGATTTAGACTGGCAAGAAGTCAAATAAGAAGAAAAATGCTGACTAGGATTCAGTGGAAAGTTTTTTTTTTTAAAAAAAACTCTTATCGGGCTTCATTCATACGCTGGAAAAGAAGATCAAATTGGGAAAAGAAGTTCTTTTCCCAATTTGATCTTCTTTTCAGTGATAATCCCACGAGATTGCGAAGAAATTCAAACGATGCGCCTGCAGATGCTGAGGCCATCACCAACGGAAGCAAACGCAAGTTCCAGACGAGAATCCCCTGCGATGGCTTTGTTGAAACAAGTGCCTGCTTTCTCCATTCTCTTTTTTGCTCCGGAACTTCCTCTTCTGGCATTCCCACACTTCCACCCCAAAGCGTGTTATCGTACGCGATTATCCCTCCAATCCTCACCAATTTTATCAGCCTCTCATGGTGATTCCAGTAGTTCTCTTTGTCTGCATCCACGAACGCGAAATCAAAGCTTCCTTCGTTTGCAGGCTGCACCATCCATCGAATTGGTTCTTTCCCACATCCAGATCTATTTTTCTCTTCCATGTAACTAAATTGAAAATTATGCAGAACAGAGCAGAGTATGTGCTTACATCTTCTAAGAGCTTGTCCAGAATTGGCAGGGCTTGGGATTCCACGAAATCAATCTTGTGTTCCACGCCGGCCTTTTTGATGAACGGAAGCCCGATTTCAAAAGGATTTCTGGCCGGATCCAACGCTAAAATTTGCAATCAATCAATCAATTTTCAGGCACAAGAAAGAACAGATATTACATAATAATGGACTCAAAATAAGATAAGCGGACGGGACCTTTCCATCATCAGGAATGTTGAGCGCAGTGAGAAGAAGGGAGTAGCCTGTGAACACTCCGACTTCAATCGTCTTTTTCGCGTTCAGGAGCTTCAAGAGCAAGGCTATGAGCTGACCCGCATCAGGTGAAGTGGCCATAAAGTGCCTGAAAATAGTCATATACTAGTCCCAATTTGATAAAAAAAGGGCTATAGATGATCTTCTTTTCCAGCGTATGAATGGAGCCCGATCCCGATGGAGTTGGAGTTGGGTGTTTAAGAGTTTTTTATCATCATTTACTTTCCACTCAATCCCAGTCAGCATTTTTCTTCATTTTTCTTCTTATTTAGCTTCTTGTCAGTCTAAATCAGTGTTATTGTTCACTCCATCCAAGTTGACGTTGACCGTCTGGTCAACTAACGCCTAGTGTGATTTTTGCTCTAAAAAAAGTAACCACATGTGTACTTTTGTTCCAAAAAAAAGCTCGTGGTGCTGGGCACTCCCTGAGGCAAAACTTATATGTAAAATTGCTCCTTCACTTAAAAGATAAATAAGGGAGCCCAATATCACAAATCACAAATCAGACCCGAGGGAGAAATATGAGATTAGCAAATGTTTCCAAATGACCAATTTACCCCTTAAGATTTTCAAATGTTTCCAAATTATTATATATATTCATTTGACTACTTAGGTATAGAGAATAACGACTTAAAAATCACAATTAACAACTTCAATTCCTATAATGAAAACTTGACCTCCCCACATACTAACAGCCCTTGTAGGTAATGTTTTAAAGCCATATATGTTGGCATCATTGATTACTTAGGTATAGAGAATAATAACTTAAGAATCATAATTAATAACTTCAGTATCTATATTGACAATTTGATCTCCCCAAATGTTGTAAGTTGTTATTGATTACTAATATATAGAGAATAACAACTTATGAATCACAATTAGCAATTTCATATATTTCTCTTTATTTATAACAAAACTCTCTGGGTTTTTTAGCCATAATTTATATATCAATTATACTTTCTATTTTGAGTTTATTAAATTCACAAGATCACACTTAAAAAAAAAAAAAAAACCTTCAGAAGTGAAGTTTGATGACAAGGTTAAAAAAAGGGAAACATTTGATCACTCCAAATGTTATTATCACTTCTTACTCCAAGAATTCCATTTACATTGATCTAAAGTAGTTCTAATGTTTCTAGTACTTTCTGATATTTGTAGTAGAATAGTTTGAGGGTTTCCCCTCCTCTTTGTAATAATAATAAAAAAAAAATAGTTCTAATGTTTCTACTACATAATTGTTATACCCACTCACGAGCCGTTAAGGAATAAAAAGAAGGGAAAATTATAATAAAGGATCTAAGAAAAATAATATTTATTAAGAAGGACCATAAAAAGTGGTAATTGTTTTGAAGGACCAAAAATTAAAACATTAAAATAGAAAGACTAAATTGCCCTTAATCAGATTTTCTATATTATCTCTAATTAAATCAGAATCTTATTGATTTTTTTTTATACATAGAATCTGATTGATTGAAAATAATAAATGGAAAGTTTCAGTATAGGTCTTCCTATGCCGCCGATCAATATAACCCTGTTACTCTTGTTTTTGCCCTTATAAAATCCGCATGCTGTTTATTCTTTTGGAATGGGATGCCTTTTTTTTTTCCAAAATTTTATCATTGAAATGGGTTTTCTTTTGAAAAAAATTGCTAATTATTTTTTTACCAGAGAAAAAAAAATTATACATTTAAATAAATTTAAAAACAACGGTGTCACAACAAATCTTCCACAAACATGTTATGAATCCTTTAATTTTCACTGAAGAAGTCAATAACTTGTGGAAAGGTACCGAGAAAGTAAACCTTACAGATAAGAATATTATCATGACTCTTAGAATATTCCAAATTTATATTAAAGTTACATTTTAATATTAAAAATAAAAATTCAAGTTTAAATATAATAATTTTGAATTGAAAAATATGATATATTAAGAAAATTAATTTTAAAATAAATGAAATATTATATAAATTTATATCATTAAGTATTGTGGGAGGTTTCATTCAATATATTTATACAATACTTAATGATATAAATTTATTTAATATTTCAACAGGAGTAACAGGGTCATATTGATCGGTGCCATAGGAAAACCCATACTGAAACTTTTCATTTATTATTTTCAATCAATCAGATTCTACATATCAAAAAAAAAAAATCAATCAGATTCTGATTTAATTAGATATAATATAGAAAATCTTATTAAGGGCAATTTAGTCTTTCTATTTTAATGTTTTAAGTTTTGGTCCTTCAAAATAATTACCTATTTTTATGGTCCTTTTTAATAAATATTATTTTTCTTAGATCCTTTATTATAATTTTCCCTAAAAAGAAGCAATAAAGAGAGAAAGAAAATTCCGATTCCCTCATCCAAGAAACCAAGATGACCAAATTTCGATTGCCTTGATTGTGGGGCCGTTGGCAGTGGCAGCGAAGTTGGGCTCCTCCTCACATGCGCAGTCGTTCGAGGAACCCTGATCAGAGTATTGGCAATCTTCATCGCTGCTCTGACTGATAGTCCTCCATGCCCACTAACAAATCAGATGAGAAAGAACGATATTACGTACGTGCTAACTTAAACGGTACTCGTGTTAAAGAACTTCAAGAAAAAAAAAACATATGGGTGAAAATTGAGCTACGTAGGTACAGTGGCGGAACCAGACAATTGTTTGAGTCCGGGCAAAAAAATAAATATATTGAACTATTTACTAAATAATATACCATAACATAAAATACAAAAGATAACATAGTAAATAAAAATTCTATGATGTTTAGAAGGTGACTCACTAGAAAGTGTATCACTTTAAGAAATTATTTTCTTACAAATATCATTTTCTGAAGTTATTTTCTTTTTAAAGAACACATCTGTGCTTTTCTGCTTATCCTTACTTATCTTTTTCAACCTAAAAAAATTTGGTGACCCAGAATATATATTGATGTCAGTGTTAATTAGTTATCTTGTGTCACTAAACATTAATTCTTATAGTACTACTCAATCCATAAAATTAACACTTAAATGCACATCTCACTTACCTCAAAACAAAGTAATTGGAGAAAATAAAAGAAATATAATATGAACCCAAAAAATATTTCAAAAAAAAAACAAAATTGATTCAATTTCAGCTAAGCAAATAATCTATTATAATCTATTTTTTAAAGAGAAATTCATTATAAAATCATAAGACAAACAAATAATAAATCCAAACCGATTAAAATTAGTCATTAATCACCTTCTACATATATATAGTCTTCTATTGTCAAAACTCACGATTCTCCCGAAATCGTAACCCCAAAATTTTCACTAATCACACAATATTACCCTCATTAGAAAGATAAAAATACATAGAATAACTTTTACAAAAGGAGTGGGGTGAAAAGAAGTGATTTTGAGTACCTATTTAGTCTTTAAAATGAAAATGAACAGCATCATATATAAAATGATACTAATATTTTCAATAGGTATCTCAAACAAAAATTTTACTTTCTTCTCACATTCCAAAAAAAAGAGTATGATTATAGAAAAAATAAGAGATTAGCTGGGGCCAAATTAGTGGCCAAAATAAAATATTATATAACACATATATAAAATACATAAGATAAGAAAAGATTAGCTGCAGCCAAGACCCCAACTGGCCATAACGTGGCTCCGCCACATCGTACATACGAGTTGATCAGATTTGGTGATTGGAGAAAGTGGAGGACAGGAGAATGCCGAACACACTGTCCATGCTTATATAAGCTAATGAATATGAAAAGGAGACAAAATAAATTTAGCCTCCAGAAAGTAACTTGTGAGAAACAAATAAACATCATCAAACTCATAGTTTCACAATTAGGAATAACATTAGCTACATTCTAAAAGTGAAGACTAAAAATTACTATTTAATTTTTTGCTCAGAATTAAAAAAAAAAAATTGATATGACCCTTCTTGGGTCATATCAAAAAATTGCTATTTAAGCTATTCAAAAAGAGACTACATTGATATGACCTTTCTTGGGAATAGTAAAAAACAATCAACATAATTAAATACAATGACAGCTGTATCATGGACATGGAGACAAAAACTAAAAAACCTGTAATGTACTGATGTACTCCTTCCATAAAGCTGCAAACGAAACCTCTCACTTTTGGATATATAATAAATACAGTTAGCAGAGACTTAAAAAGCTACAATTATCAACTATCATGACTTTTGGATTTCTGAAGGTGTTGAGATAATTCTCCTGCGTTTTTGGGGTAGGCTAGGTTCTCTACAAAAAAAAAATCATGGAAAGCATACTCTAGTCCTCTCCCTTCAAATAAAGTGTACTTGATGCATTAAATATTCTAATAAGAGCTTGTCAAGCAAACAATTCCATGTTTTGCACAAAGAAAAGAACTCAACTTTATTATTGTCAGGTGATAACAGATTATAATATGAAAATAATGCAGTGCCTTTGCTATTTTTTGCAAAGTTATTAAAACCAAACCGATCATTAAATTAGTTGGGATACTGGATCAAAGGTTAGTGGATCAGACCGGAGTCAAATTGAAGTCAAATCGAAGCTAAACTGGGTAGTTAAATATCTAGAATTTATTATATAACATTAATTGGTCCTACAAATTTAAAAAGAAAAAAGAAAAAAAGAATACAACAAGCAAAAAATGCACAACCTTTGCAAAATGAAAAGAGGCGTGTTCATTAATTAAGGAGGAGGCGTGCAAGCCAGTCTACTCTCTGCATCTCATTTAAACTATCTGCATCTCATTTAAACAGCATATCTTTCTATTAGTTTCTCTTCAAAGTGGGTGACTTGCTGCTGCTTACTGTCAAAGTTTCAGAAAGACTCAAATTACTGCCTTCTTCAGCAATAGCAGATTGAGACATCAACAACCTTTTTCCAAACTTTAAGGGCCCGTTTGGTACGGGGAAGATTTAAAGAGGGAAAGGAATGTAAGGGAAGATTGCAAGGGAAATTTAAAGGAGGGAAAGGAATGGAAGGGAAGATTGCAAGGGAAATTAAAAAGTTGAGTTGTTTGGTAGACATGGGAAGGTAACTTAAGTTGAGGGAAAATGAATGGTTTGGTATGAAGAATTGGGTGTTAGTTAAATGGGAATATGAGGTGAAATACAAAAAATACCCCTAAATTAAAAACAAATTCGCCCGACGTCTGTTCAAAGTTGTGACCCATTGCGTCGCCACCACTCCCTCGCCTTGGACGCTACTCCCGCCGCCGTCGAAGTCGTACCTGCTATCGTGGATGCCGCACCTGCCGTCGTGGATGCCGCCACCGTCGTCAACTTCGAGTTTTGTATGCGACGCAATTTAATTTTAAAAAAAAATCAGACCCCAAACAATTCTCGAAAATTCAATGAGAATTCTCATTGAGAATTCATGGAGAATTCCCAAAGAATTCTGGAGAACTCAAAGAATTCTCGAGAATTCAATTGAATTCTCTATGAATTCAATTGAATTCAATTAATTGAATTCTTGATAATTCAATGAGAATTCTTAATGAGAATTTTTGAAGATTGTCGGGTTTGTTCCAGTTGTCTCTCTCCTGTAACGGTGCTTGGTAGAAAAGAAGAAGAAGGCGAAGATGATGGAAAAAAGTCGAAGTTCTCTGTTCTCCTCGGCACTCTGGTTCTGCTTCTGACGTTGGGTCTGTCGCGACTAAGGTGGAGGGTAAGGGGAAGAAAGGAATGTTGGCGGCAACAATGATGAAGAAGGTGAGAGTTGCCAGCGATCGAAATGGAGGGTGAGGGGAAGAAAGGAATGTTGGCGGCGACGATAATGAAGAAGGTGAGAGTCGCCGGTGATTGAAATGGAGAAGGAAGGCTGAAGAAGGAAGGATAGATCTGAATTCATGGTGCACTGGTTTAACCTCTTCCTAATTTGCTCTACTGCTGTTTACAGGGCTTTTTTGTCAACAAATTTCATTCTCCTGGGAACTTCACATTATCCCGCCAGCTTTTGAGGGATTCAATTTTCCCAGCTTTGTGGGAAGATGGGGCAGGCGGGAAAGCAACATTCCCGGGAAAGAGGCGCACCAAAAGGTTTTTTTAGTGGGAAGATAGTTATCTTCCCATTCCCTTACGTGAATTCCGCATACCAAACGGGCCCTAACTTTCCAAATGTCTTAACTACAGAGTTGGCTTCTCTCCTTTCCCTTTACTCTTCTTTTCTCATTCTTTCCTCTCCTTTTCACATCTTCACCATTGAATGAAAATTCATTGGAATAAATTTTACATCTTATAAAAATATTATTATAATTTTAGTTAAAAATACATAAATAAATCTTAATCGTTAAAATTTAATCAAAAAATAAGTTCACTATTATTATAGAGTAAATTTTATTTGCATTTTTCACAACTGCCCAGAAAAAATTTTAACAATTAAAATTTATTTATGTATTTTTAACTAAAATTGTAATAACATTTTTATAAGATGTAAAATTTGACCCATGAAATTTTCATTCAATGGTGGAAATGTGAAAATGAGATGAAAGAATGAGAAAAGGAGAGAAAATGAGAGTAAAAAAAGAAAAAGGAAAGAAGCCAAATCCCACAAAAACGACCACTTGGTAAAATGCGGGCAATTTTTTTTTTTTGGTTAAAAAAAATGCGGGCAAATTGATCAAGAAGAGGGAGAAAGCCGATGGTATTCCAGCAGCTAATTCAGTGTAGACAAGGCCCATTCCTGGGACCGTAACGATCCCAAGACTAGGGCCCAGTGTAAGGATCCACTTCATGGAAACTTTGTTATGTATGCCAAATAAATACTTTCTCCTAGCCAATGTGAGTTGGCATAGATGGTAAGGGATCCAGGACTAGGCTCTTGAGTCATGGGTTCGATCCCCTCTGCCGTCGTTAGGACTCCTTTGGTAGGCGATCTCGTAAGTCCCCAGTAAGTGCTCATAAAGTCCGGGGCCGTGCCCTGGCCTTGGTAGGGGGACTGATGCCGAACCCTCCAAAACTTTTATTTATAAAAAAAAAAAAAAACTTTCTCCTAAGAACCATAATGCCACACAGACATAACCCAGCCCTTGTGTGTGCTATACTAATAATAGATGAAAGGGAACGGGCCATTCAAATTCTTCAGTACATTGAAATAAATTTGTTTGGTGATAGGTATACATAATTTAGTAAATAATAACATTATATATAATATTTTTTCCTAATATTACGTATATTAGTATATAATTGTACCTTCGATCTTAAATATAATACTTAATTAACTTTTTTTAAAAAAAAGATTAAAGAAGCTAAATAAGTTGCTTAATTATATTATATGATGTGTATGATTAATTAGTTTATAAGTAAATAAATTAGTTTGGAGAAAAAATGATAAATATAAATCCTTTAAAGTAACTTAATTAACTTTTTGAATCTCTCCAAAAAAATCAATTGAATCTTATATTTAAGATCCAAAATTATACGTAAATTTTTTATAACAAAAGATATTATAACTACGCATCCTTTAACAAAACATTCACATAATCTACCTTATGCTTTTTACCCAACCTTTGGTTGGAATTTCATCCCAACTTAAACACATAAATGTCGTGAATTAATAACTTTTATAAACTGATCCTTCGTAAACTCATTTATCAGATATTATTTGCCTATCAATAGAGTAACAGGAGGGATTAGGTGCTTATTTGGATCAACTCCTTTTACTCCCAGAATTTTGTGGTACAAAATATAAATATGTGAAAAAAGTTTGTATCAAATTCAGTAACGGAACTAGGTTGAGAAATTGTATGATGTTTCATTTTGAACTATATGATATTGGGTTTTCAAAATCAATATCAAAATCAGTATCACAGCAAGGTTTCGGATAACGTATTTTAATAGCCGCTATTTGAGGAGGGTACTGGATTGCGCATTTTAATAGTCGGTATCAAATTCGGTAATGGAACTAGGTTGGGATATTGTATCATGTTTTATTTTGAACTATATGATATTGGGTTTTCAAAACCAGTATCAAAATCGGTATCATGGCAATGTTCTTGATAGCGCATTTTAATGACGGTATCAGAGGAGGGCTTTGGATTGTGCATTTTAATAGCCGGTATCAGAGCTAGATTCTGAACTAGGTTCGGGTATGAAATAATGTTACATTTGGTATTATATGATATTAGGTTTTAGATATATGTTCTTCCAAATTGGATATCACCAATTTTTGTCATTTTTTTCTTAAAATACTCATATTGATACTTTCTCAATAATAATTAAACAAACACTGATCAAAGATTTCCTTAACACTAGTCATCTTTCTTCTTCTGTGCATGCAGACTCTAAATCAACAAATTAAACAAGAAAAGAAATGTAAAAGCTACGAACTTTCTATCTAAAATCCAGGCCTAGGGCTAAGACACATGCATGATTGCAATAGGCAGTCAATTAGCTGCGAATCAACTTGTCAAGGATGTGAAGAGCTTATTTCATGGAGGGTCTCTTTAGTGGCAGAGGAGAAGCACAAGCAAGCCCCAGCTTGAAGCAACCCAATATAACATGTTCCTTATTTTCAATCTCAAACCTTATTGCCACGTCAGCCACCCTCATAACCCTGATCCTCTCCTCCTCCACGTCATCACACTAAGGCCACTAACCTATATCCAGGTCTGAGATAGACCTCCCACTGAGAAGCTCAAGCAAGACAATGCCAAAGGAATACACATCGCACTTTGGGTTGGGTTGAATGCTTTGGAACCACTGTGATGCTTGATAGGGCATTGGGTGGGTCCACAAGAAGAAGACAAAGGGAGGTGGTGGTCTTGTTGTTGTTGTTCATGTTGGGTAAGGTTGGTTAATTGTCGAAATGAACCATTGGCTCTGAGATTGAAGTTGTTCGTGGTGGCATTGCAGAGGATGTGGTCGAGGCCGAGGTCGGTGATGATAGGTTCCATGTCGGAGTTGAAGTGAATGTTCGAGGGTTTAATGTTGCCGTGGACATGTTTCTTGTCGTGGATGAAAGCTATGCCTCGTGCTATTCAATTCATCCACAAGCGAGCGCTTAGGTTGTTATAGTTGGTATCAGAGTTTGTTCAAGTTATTGTGCCAGCACACTGCCACATCAACTTGCAGCTTGTATCAGAGCTTGGTTCAAGTCATCCACAAGCGAGGGTGCGAAGACCTTTCTCTTGGTACTTGTATTGGCATTTGTAGCTGTTCCATATCGTGATTCAACTGAGTGAAGGGAAGGCGTCACATTTCCATTTATAGCTGTTCCTAATCAATATTAAGGTTATAGGTAAATTGAGAGAGAGAGGAAGGTATCAAATGTAATGTTTATCTCTAGACTACCCTTGAAATTACTACTAATGAGTGGACAAAGTCAAATCTAGTACTTCTTGTTGGTCAAGCTAGTTGCATTCGAAATGTAATTTACCCTGAACTTTGCAGAAACTGTATTTGCTTATTGCTTATGGTGTAACGAGTAGCCGTAAAACACATACTATGCATGTAAGTGTTGTTTGTTAGCTTGATGCAAATCTTCTTATCCTTTTTCTTTTAGTTTTATGCTGAATATGAAAGTTTGCATATCGCAATATTATTGCATTTCAATGCACGTCATTTAGATTAGACTCAATTTAGCAAATGTTTAAAAAAATTTAAAAAAGAAATTGATGCACGAGATTCATTTTGTTGTGCTATCCAGAACCTAGCTTTGATAACAGGTCTTAAAATGTGCTGTTCAGAACCTAGATTTCATACCGGCTTTGATACTGGTCTTTAAAACCCAACATCTTATAATACCAAATGTAATATCATGCAATACCTAAACCTAGTTCAGAACCTGGCTCTAATAACGGCTCTTATAATGCGCTATCCAGTACTTGACTCTGATACCAGCTTTGATACTGGTCTTTAAAACCCAACATCATATAGTACCAAATGTAACATCATACAATACCCGAACTTAGTTCTGACACCGCCTTTGATACTGGCTGTTCAAATGCGTTATTCAGAACCTGGCTCTAATATCAACTTTAATACGGGTTTTGAAAATTCAATATTATATAGTACTAAATGTAACATCATGCAATACCCGAAGTAGTTCTTATTACTAAAGGTATAGATTAGTTTAAGGCATGTAGATCTAGCTTAGTTATTACTGATTGCTTCCCTTTTAAACAAATCAAACATGTAAAATTTGAACGTTAAAATATACTTCCAACTACTATGATATTGAGGTTCAGGTCGAGACGACAATACTAGACCCGGTTTTGAACTAGGTTCGGGTATTGCATAAATGTTACATTTGGTACTATAAGATGCTGTGTTTTAGAAAACAGTATTAAAGCCGATATCAGAGTCAGGTTCTGGATAACGCATTTTAAGAGCCATTATCAAAGCCAGATTCTAAACTAGGTTCGGATATTGCATGATATTACATTTGATTCAATATAATGTTGGGTTTTAGAGACTAGTATCAAAGCCAGGTTCTGGATAACGCAAAGAACTAGGTTCATGATGTTACATCTGGTACTATATGATGTTGGGTTTTAGAGACCAATATCAAAGTTGGTATTAGAACCAGGTTCTCGATGGCACAATCAGAGTTTGGGTATTGCATGATGTTACATTTGGGTACTATATGATGTTGGGTTTCAAAAACCAGTATCAAAGTCGGTATTAAAGCCAGCGCATTTTAAGAACCGTTACCTAGAAGGAGTATAATTAGGACTAGAGGGAGTATCTATTTTCGTTTGAGGCGAATCTTTTCTATTGTATCCAAACATTATCTTGCTTAAAAGATATTTATTATCATTTATCATTTTGGGCCTAATGTTTTCACGCCTCCTAACAAAGTCAGAGCTTACTATGTTAGAAGTTCAAATTCATTGTAGCCCAAATGGCACATGCCCATAAATAGATGGGGTTGATAAAGGTGTTAGGGAGGCATCCTAGCTCCTAGATGCCTAAGTAAACGTCTGATGGTAAGAGACGGCTCGCCTACCCAATATTGGTATCACCTAGGAGGAAGGGAGATTTTGCTTTACCCTTAGATCGTAGGTGAGCCCAACCCCTTCCCTAAAATTTATGTATAAAAAAAGAGAAATACACTTCTCATGTTGTAGGAGAAGTGTATTCTCATGTCATAGATACAAAGATTTCCATGTTTGATTTTAATTCTATTTTTTTAATAAAAAAGATGTGGGTCCCACCATTTCATAAGTAGCATGCAACATGAGAAGTGTAAACCCTATAAAAAATGCTTATAAACGGAAAATTTTAAAAAGAAAAACGTAAGGAAAAAAAAATTGATATATATATATATATATATAGTGGTTTAAACTTCTTATATTATATGAGAAGAAGAAGATTCTTACACATATATAAAATAGTGAGACCCACATATATATATATATAATGCTAATTATATATATTTGTGGATTCCAAATAGAAATATTTTTTCGATATATATATATATAAAAGAACGAACTTTCCGATGAAGGCATATTTCGGAGGCCGGAGATTTGGTAGCGCGAACGTGAACGGTCATTTTAGGGTCTCCCGCCATACAGTTACCGTTCTTACTGCTTTAACTTCCACCATGGCTGCATTCTCTGTTAAGAAATGGCTTCTCCATATCTTCTTCGACGTTGCTGCTTCCCTACTCCTTTGTGTTCCACACATCTTCAGGTACTTCAGTATCAATTGTAGGTGATTTTTATCATGTTCTGCACATGGTGAGGGTGAAACCTAATTTTATACAATATATGCTCTCTTTTTTTATTCTTAGTGGTTGAGACCAAGCAGTGGATGTAACCAGGGTTCATATATACGGATTCTTTGCGCATAATTGTGTATTTATTTGATTTTTACTACATTTTGTGGCTTTTTCTTTGTTGATTTGCTTTTTTCTGATGGAACCTTTAAGTAATTCTTCTTAATCCTATTTCCTTCTCCAAACTCAGGGTTCATTGGCTCAAAGTTGCAATGCTATTTCCTGGATGCAAAGGCTAAGATCGTTTCCTTTGAATCGGAGGAGGTAGTATTTGTAGCTCGACAGTTCGTCCCAGTTATAATTTTTACTTGTTTTCTTGCTAGCACCCAATCTTATAGCACTTGAGTTACTAATTTACACGAGCCTCATGTTATGTTTATTCTAATTCCTAGTCTTTTGCTGTACAGTTCTCATATTGATAATGGGGTTGTTGGTAAATTTACGTGTTTGGATCTAAAACAGGAGAACTTTGATATGTGCAGTCGATCACGATGCTGAAGAAGCATTCAAGAAGACTGTGGAAATTGATAGGCTCATAGATATGCTGAGAGAGTCAAATCCTCAGGAAGTAAGAATATAGATACCAAAATTCCCCCAGCATTCCTTTTCATGTTTTCCTTATTTTGGAAATTATTTTTAACCACAAAAATAATGAATTGTGGTTTTCTCTGTAAGTTGTCTGTGGTGCTGCTATAACTTCCCCCCGGATACAATAGATCTTAATTCATTAACTGGGTATCAAATTATTTTTCCTGGCATTCATGGAAGGCTAGCTTGTTTGTTCTTTGCATCATATTGGCAATGCAATTTTGTGTTCTTATATGAATGAGATTATATATGATGTTATTTCATTGACTCAGAACCACAAGTATTTTTAGATTTCTACCAAGTTTACCTAATAATTCTTTTAAATGACATTATTGTTATTTTCCTCTGTATACAGCTTCAGAAACTTGTTGAAAATATCCTTGCTTTCAATCCAAGCTTTTGGATCCACCTTGCAGCAAGAACTGATTCTTGCAAATCTGAGGATGATAAAGCAGGGTTTTTAATTTCTTTGAATGTTTCTTTATTCAGTCCCTTTTCAGTCATGCCACTATTTAAAAGTTGCTTTCATTTATTGTGAATATGCAGAAAGATTATGGGGAGTTGGCTTTAACTGTGATGAGCATGGTGGATCGATTGGTTCACAAGACCAATGTACTTTTGTACCTCCGTTAACCTTGTAGACAAGCTTGTTTTATTCTCTTTGATGCTTCTTTTGATAATAATCCTTTATATGATTTGACTCAGGAAAAAATAGAGTCTGCTACAGATGTCCTCAAGGGAGTACTAAAACCTGTCGTTGATGATGTTGTTGAAGAGATTCCCTGGCCTCCCAGAGATCCCCAGCCCTCACGTTGATGGAAAAAGTTTGTTTCACTTTCTCTTTGATTGAGAGTGACATGTTTTATTGCATAATGGGACATCTTATACCCTTCAAAATTAGGCTGGTTTTTTGCACTTCCATTGAGTGAAGAGACGAATTGTGAGTTGTGGTAACCTACCCCAAATCTTAGTGATTAAATCACTTATTTGACTATAAGACGTGGATATCTGACCAACTTTATGCAAAATCTCAAAAAGTGTATTATGTTTCAATCTTCATCCAGGGAGCTGAAATATGCATGAGATGCTCTTGAAGATCAATGATCCACCATCAGTTATTCTGGAAACTGAATTTGATAAAGACTGAAAGCAGTCATCGATAATAAAGAACAGTAGAGCGATCTAAAGTCTAAACATGGTTTCCTACGTATTCTGATGTAGTAAACATAAATGAGTCTCGCTTAATCTAGTATTTTCTGAAGGCAGAAGTGATCAAACTTCATGCAGATTGTATAGTTTGTTTTGAAGTTTTCTAATCTGAATGAAGAGAATATGTGTTGGTCAGTTGTACTTAAACATATATTTTTTCAACAAGTCCTATCAATTTTCCAACTTATAATTTCAAATAATGAGGAAATAAGCCAAAGAGAGCAGGAAGGGCAATTGGACGAAGGATTTCTTTCAGAAGTTGGTGCGCAACTGAGACAGGTAAATCTCTTTTACTGCTTTTTATTCTACCAGAAATTATTTCAATTGCTGTTGATTCTAAAAACAAATCGAGATATTGTTCAATTCTTGAGAATAATATTATTATGTTAATAAGTTATATGTTCAAAATATAGCATGTATGAGGTATCAGAAATTTGCATAATTTTCCAAAGCTTCTTCCCCAAAGAACTCAACTACTTAGATTTTCATAGGCAAAAGGGGAAGGGTTGAGCTGCTTCGGTTTCTTTTCAGTTTTTCCTGCATTTATATTCGTATTACTATGATTCATTTTTCTTGTAAATTTCTAGTCTTATTAAAATAACCCCTTTAAGTCCATTTTGTAAATGCAACATATGTAATACCGAGATATATATTATGTTTACATCAGTTTCCTTTTTGTGCCTCTTGTACTCAACATACACAATGCGCAGGCAAAAGAAGATAGAGATAAGCCTGGGCTGGAGGCTATGCTGCAAAAGGTTCTGCAGCTCTATGCTTCCAATGTTCTCTCAAAACGTAGTTATGCCAAGAAAGGTATGTTTTATATGCTGATGCATCCTACTTATCACAGGTATTTATGTCTAACGAGATGAGTATTTGCTTTTGGAATCGCGACCCTGCTTAAGAAGTTGACATATATGTAGCTTATTACAGGACTATGATGGTGACGGGATTTATATTTTGAAGAGTAAATAATGGGAAAATAACTTTTGTATCAATTTCCTCAGTATACTTCCCTGGGAAGCATATATATTTTTTTTGGTCAAACCTGGGAAGCATATATTGACCTAAGTGGACAGGAGGAACATAGAGGACACTATATTGGGAAAGATAGGTCAAATTTAGTTGGTCGCTAAGATTTTCATTTTTTGCCATGTTTCAATAATTAAGTCTTATTGTTCTTTGGTTTAGGTTGAGACTTCATTTTCCCCAAATTTTGTCTCTTTTCTGGTATCTGCTCAAGTGCAAAGCAGGAATTTTAATCTAAGCTATTCATGTGATTGTCTGTCTGACTACAGCATATCGTTGTTGCTCGACATAAATATATAATTAAGCTCTGAGTGCTCTTGTTGTAGGGGAGGAAGTATTGAAGGCCGAACAGCTCCTTGAAACTATAACCCAAGGTGTCTTCATCACCGCAGAGTGTCATGTCTTAGGAAATGATCTTATTTGTGTGCTTAAGTGAAGGTTCCCAGGTTCAATTTTAAAGAATTTCATTTAGGTTGATAAATTTGCAAGGTAAAATGAGTTAAATCAGTATGATATTATGAAAAGAATGGTAGGCACAGTTTGTAGCGTCTCCTGGCTGTGCCTGTAACGCAGAGTTGATTTTTGGTCCGACGAAAGACTTTTGCAAAAGCTCAGTTATATAGTAAAGACATCAAATTGGTATATATACAATCCTGCGGTTTCTAGTTATAGCATCTCGGTGATCAGAAATTTCATCACTATGAGCAGAGTAGCTAGATTGATAACGAGCCCATTTTTATACCCATACGCAGTTACATTAGTCCTATTGACCAATGATTGGTTTCTTGCAGCCCCTGAAGAAGAATGGAACAATGTTTTGATCAAAGGGTTGACAATCGGCGTGGGGGAAGTTTCACCTGAGGAACTCGATGCTGTCGTGAAAAAACGAATTGAGCGCACTTTGATTAGAACTGTGAGACAAAACTCTGCCTCTTGTCTGGAGATTTAATTATTCTTTGTATCTTTCTCTTCCCTTTAACTGATGCGGCTCCCTTGATTTGTCCATGAAAAACAAAGGAGGGAGGTTCTTACCCGCAGCGTATTCTAACAGAATATCTGAAAGGCATCGAATCTAGAGCTGAGGAAATTGTTCAAGCTTTTCAGGGGAAACGGCAATAACATGTTTTTCATGGCTGAAGATCAATTCGACACGATTTATCACGGTGATATTCTGCTTGATGCACGATGTGATTCTTCCTTTTGTACAGGAAATAAAGCAAATCAACACTTGGCGTGCATGGAGAAGTTTATTCCAGCTGACTTCTAGCAGGTAGTAACCTGCTCGTATTGATTTGTCAATGAGCCTTGAGAATATGATCTGGTCACTTTTAGCTTGTAATATATAATACAGTAGAAGGTTATGGATTGAACTATATATCCAGGAACAAAATAAGTTATATTTAATGTTGAGATCTAGCGATTTATTATTCCTCTTGTATAGTTGGCACATGGATTTGGATGTGTAATCTGTTTGTATGGAAATTGAGTGGCGGAACCACTTGTTGGCCACCTTCTAAAATTTGTTAGCATATATATGTATTTATTATAGGATATTTTATTTTATCCAATAATTTGGCTCCAGCTAACCTCTTATTTTCTCTATAAGGACAATATTTAGTTCGTTACTCATTGGGCTGTGGGAGAAAAATAAAATTCTTATTTGAAATACTACTAAAAATATTTGTATCATCTTGAATTTTATTTTGATTTATAATTTGTGGTTATTATTTATTAGTATTTTCAATGTTATGTGATACTATTTAGTAAATAGTTCAATATGTTTGTTTTTTTGGCCTAGACTAAAAATATTTTTTGGTTCCACCAGTGGATGGAATGCAATTTTAAGTTGAGAGAAATGTCTGCTTTTCTCTCTAGATTTGGGTTCAGGCGTATGTAACTTAAGATGGTTGATTAACTTTTTGACTGGGTTATGTTTGGTTATATTTTGTTAGATAAAGGTTTTTATTTGATAATGTTTTGTCAACATTAAAATTTTGATATCTATTTTTTTTTTTTTGTTAACAATCATTAAGAGTAAAGGATTGAAGCCTCTTCATTAACAACAAACTTTCTCAAAAAAGTCTAATCTTTTTCAAATATGAAGTGCCCCCTTTTGTTTTACATTTTTCTTATAAAAACAAGCCAGATCTCCCTGGATAGTATTGTCCCTAGAGGTATAGTGTCAAATGAAAAAGAAAAAAGAAAAAAATTATCATGTCTTTTGTTGAAAAATACATGTATGTTTATTGAAAACTCTAAACTGACTTAGAGCTAACATTGCTACCATCTGAATATTTAGTGTGTTTTTAGCTGGGTTCACATTAGGTGCACATCCTTATGTGTTTGTCCCTCTATTAGAAGGATGAGCACATTTATATATATATATATATATAATATTTATTTGGATTTAAATTATATGTTGCTTTCTGGAATTTTTTTACACTCAATATCTCATATTAATTAGTTTCTAATCCTGTATTTAGAAATATTTCTCTGGTAATATCAGTATTCTAGAAATTAATTAATTTGAAATACTGGCTCCAAAAAACGTTCCAGAAAGTAACATATAATTTAAATCTAAAAATTATAATATATAAAAAATTAAAAAAAGTATTAAAAAAATGTCTCATCCCTCAATTAGAGAGATAAGCATGTAAGAAGCATATAAACACCTTAAGCGCTCCCGTTCTTAGCTAAACTGCAAATTTCAAGAAAATCATGGTGATTCTGAGGGTTATTTGTCAGAAACAGTGAGACGATATTAATTAATACATAATCACTATCTCTATCATTAGTTTTACACGTCTTTTCATTGATAAAGCATCATCCTTCTTTGTTTTTTTTCCCCCTCCTTTGACCTGAAAGTCATCCTCCTTTGTTTAAACCCAGTATCTTTTATAGCGTCTCGGCCTTTTGGCTAAGATCAAGAGTAGAGTAACTTGCTAATTCTAATACTTCTATTATATCAAAGCTCTTCAGTCACTGTAATCAGGGGAAAAAAAAAGGAAAGAAAGAGAAACAATTCCAACAGTTGAAAAACTTTTGATAAAGGGAAGGCCAGCTCTTAAATCTGACCCTAGTGCCATCGCACTATGAAACGCTTGATAAAACTAGCATCACACTTGATATATGGAAATTTACACAAATTGTCCATATCCATCGGGTTTAAAGGATGCGTAATTAATTCATACACGATCTTTTATAGCCTCCGATCAGTGTAGGTAATAATGTAAGTAAAAGTGTACATTTAGACTATTAATAATTATATAGATGTTGTATTAAAAAAATAATATATAGATGTTGTATTAAAAAAATAATATATAGATGTTTTATTACTCTTTCATTTTAAAATTTGTATTTCTTAATAAAATAGTGCTTACTAAATACAATTTTTAACTATCGTTGAAAGAATTAATATCCAAAACTATATATTTACTCTTAATTTTATATAAATTTTCAGTTCCATTAACTTTAAAATGGTTTTTTTACCGTGTTTGATAAAATGGGTGATATTAAAATTTTAACCGCCATGTCAGCTTTTAGTAGCGCAGTGGCATGAGAGCTTGGCTCCCCTTACCCATGTTCAGGGTTGGAAACTGCCCCCTCCACTATGTATTAAAAAAAAAAAAATAATAACCGCCATGATCAGTGCAATTCTGACCAACTTCACTGAATTTTAACCCAAAATCCTTTGATAATTCTTCTCCTTCCCTTTCTTGCTTTCTCCCTCTAAAATTAGGATACGATCTATAAAAACACTCAGATCTAGGGGATGTCTGCAAATCCTCCTACCCTTTGTTCTAGTTTCGCCTCCTGTTAGAGTTTTCTCAAGCTGGTGGATTTATATTCTTTTGTTTTCAAATTATCGCCTAGCTTTGAAGTTTAATGCAGAGCTCTTTACGGACGGCTTTGTTATTCGACGTGAATCAGTGGTTTAGTTTTTCTCTTTGAGTTCGATTTGGGTTTGATTTAGCTGGGTGGGGCTTCTGTGGTCTGCTGGATTCGTCAGGGTGTTTGATTGACTTGGGTACCGCGGGAAGTTGGGAACTGATCTTGATCCTTGAAGATGTTGACGAAGTTCGAGACCAAGAGTAATAGAGTAAAGGGACTGAGTTTCCACAGTAAGAGACCGTGGATCCTGGCAAGTCTTCACAGTGGCGTAATTCAGTTATGGGATTATCGCATGGGCACTCTCATTGACAGATTTGACGAGCACGATGGACCTGTACGAGGCGTCCACTTTCACAAATCTCAGCCGCTTTTTGTCTCTGGAGGTATCTGATTCACTTTTCATTTGCCTTTCCTTCAACCCTGTCATTGCGAATTCGATAATTTAAAACTTGTAGATATGCTTCTTCAGCAATGGCGCCAATTTTATTGCTGTTGGAGGAAAAATCGTGGTTCATATTATTTAGATTAGTTGATGGTGTGTAGATCTAGCTTAGTTATTACTGATTGCTTCCTTAAAAAAAAATCAAATAGGTAAAATTTGAACGTTAAAATACACTTCCAACTATATGAGGTCCAGGTTCAGGTCAGAGATGACAATACCAGACCTGGTGTATTGTTCACGTGTGTATCTGATGAAAAGGTTGAGAGATTGTTATCAACTTCCTATATTTTTTTATGCTATATGCGTCTATCAGAGCATAATATATTTTACTTGTTATTTCATTTCTCTTAGTTTAGTTGGATCGCTTCAGAATACATATTCTTGATTGATTTGTCTCTTGGTGTTTAAATTGTAAATAGTTTTAGTTGTGTTTCACTTTTACTTAGAATATGGAAGTTTCTCTGCTGGTAATGCTGTAGAGTGAGAAATGTTTTTGATGGAGAAGAATTAATCTATTCTCATCAATCATATCATAGTTTAATGATTATGGGAAGTTCTATTTTTTTTCTTCTGGCAGGGGATGACTACAAGATAAAAGTTTGGAACTACAAGATGCACAGGTGTCTGTTCACTCTTTTGGGGCACCTGGATTATATCCGCACTGTGCAGTTTCATGATGAGTTCCCATGGATTGTGAGTGCCAGTGATGATCAGACTATTCGTATTTGGAACTGGCAATCCCGTAACTGTATATCTGTGTTGACTGGCCACAACCATTATGTAATGTGTGCATCTTTCCACCCTAAAGAGGACCTTGTTGTTTCTGCCTCATTGGATCAGACTGTTCGGGTTTGGGATATTAGTTCTCTTAAGAAAAAGACTGCTTCTCCTTCTCCTTCAGATGACTTGTTGAGATTTAGTCAGATGAACACAGATCTTTTTGGTGGTATTGATGCTGTTGTCAAGTATGTTATGGAAGGTCATGATAGAGGAGTCAATTGGGCTGCATTCCATCCCACACTCCCTCTCATTGTCTCAGGAGCAGATGATAGGCAGGTTAAAATTTGGAGAATGAATGGTAAGCCTCGAAAACAAGAATTTCTATGCAACCACTCTGTTTCTTCTCTCTCATATTTGCTATTGAATCTTTTCTTGGATCCTTCTATTAGTTGTCCCTTTTTTTTTCTAAATTCTTGTCACCGTTTACTCAATTTATGATCAATATGAGGGTTTTAAGTTCCTTCATAAGAGTGTTATAAGGATATTGTTAGCTGATATTTTTGGGAAAACTAAGCACATTTGCATTCTGTTTCCTGTTTTTAGCAAGAACATATATGGAATAACTCCTTTCTTTATCTGTTTTGCTTGGCATTATTTTAAAACAAGATTAATAGACTAGCTTCTTATTTTGTTTACAGAGACAAAAGCTTGGGAAGTGGACACTTTAAGGGGGCACATGAATAATGTATCATGTGTTATGTTCCATTTAAAGCAAGACATAATTGTCTCCAATTCTGAGGACAAAAGTATTCGAGTATGGGATGCAACAAAGAGGACTGGACTTCAAACTTTTCGACGGGAGCATGACCGTTTTTGGATTCTTGCTTCACACCCTGAAATGAATCTGTTGGCAGCTGGTCACGATAGTGGTATGATTGTCTTTAAACTGGAGAGAGAACGACCAGCCTTTGCAGTTAGTGGAGACTCAGTACTCTATATAAGGGAGCGGTTTTTGAGACTCTATGAGATTTCAACACAACGTGATACACAAGTGCTTTCAATTCGACGACCTGGTGTCAATCAAAGTCCCAAAACTCTTTCCTACAGTCCAACTGAAAATGCTGTCCTCCTTTGTTCAGATGTAGATGGGGGATCTTATGAGTTATACATCATATCCAAGGATGGAAGGGTTGACATGCAAGATGCAAAGAAAGGAGCTGGAGGATCAGCTCTTTTTGTGGCCCGGAACAGGTTTGCTGTGCTTGACAAAAGTAACAACCAAGTTCTGTTGAAAAATTTGAAAAATGAGCTTGTTAAAAAGAGTGCTCTCCCGATAGCTACAGATGCTATCTTCTATGCGGGAACAGGTAACTTATTATGCAGGGCAGAGGATAGGGTGGTTATATTTGATCTTCAGCAGAGGATAGTTCTTGGTGATATTCAGACACCCTTTGTCAAGTATGTTGTTTGGTCTAATGACATGGAACGTGTTGCCTTGCTCAGCAAACATGCCATTGTCATTGCTAGCAACAAGCTTGTGCATCAATGTACTCTGCATGAGACAATCCGTGTAAAAAGTGGAGGCTGGGATGACAATGGTGTTTTTATTTACACAACTTTAAATCACATCAAATACTGTCTTCCAAATGGAGATAATGGCATAATAAAAACACTTGATGTCCCAATTTACATTACAAAGATTTCTGGAAATACAATCTTCTGTTTGGATCGAGATGGGAAAAGCAGGGCCATAGTTATTGATGCTACCGAGTATTTATTCAAACTTTCTCTGCTGAGGAAAAGGTATGATCTTGTTATGAATATGATAAGAAACTCACAACTCTGTGGGCAGGCTATGATTGCTTACCTACAACAGAAGGGTTTTCCTGAGGTTGCTCTTCATTTTGTTAAGGATGAGAGAACTCGGTTCAATTTGGCTCTTGAGAGTGGGAACATTCAAATAGCAGTTGCATCAGCGACAGCAATTGATGAGAAAGATCACTGGTATAGGCTGGGAGTTGAGGCTCTCCGCCAGGGTAATGCTGGTATAGTGGAGTATGCATACCAAAGGACCAAAAATTTGGAGAGGTTATCATTCCTGTATCTTATAACTGGAAACATGGAAAAACTTTCCAAAATGTTGAAAATTGCTGAAGTCAAGAACGATGTGATGGGTCAATTTCACAATGCCTTATATTTGGGTGATGTCAGTGAACGTGTTAAGATCTTGGAAAATGCAGGCCATCTGCCTCTTGCTTACATCACTGCATCAGTTCATGGGTTGAATGATGTCGCAGAACGTCTTGCGGCTGAACTGGGGAACAATATTCCTTCTTTGCCAGGGGGAAAAGTACCGACGCTCCTCATGCCCCCATCCCCCATTTTGTCTGCTGGTGATTGGCCTCTTCTTAGGGTTTTGCGAGGCATATTTGAAGGTGGGCTTGACAATATTGGTCAGGATGGGATTGATGAAGAGGATGAAGCTGCTGATGGTGATTGGGTTGAGAGGCTAGACATGGGTGATGAAGATGGCTTACAAAATGGGGATGTCACGAGCATACTAGAGGAGGATGGAGATGTAGCTGAAGAAAAAGAAGGAGGAGGATGGGATCTTGAAGATCTTGAACTTCCTCCCGACTTAGATATCCCTAAGGCAGCTGTAAACAACTTATCCACAGTGTTTGTTGCCCCAACATTTGGCATGCCAGTGAACCAGATATGGATCCAAAAATCATCTCTTGCAGCTGAACAGGCTGCTGCTGGCAACTTCGACACTGCAATGCGGTTGCTTAATAGGCAACTTGGCATTAAAAATTTTGCTCCTTTAAAATCTCTGTTTCTTGATCTTCATACTGGTAGCCATTCGTATCTGCATGCGTTTCCCTCAGTTCCAGTGGTTTCACTTGCGGTAGAGAGAGGATGGAGCGAGTCTGCTAGCCCAAATGTGAGGGGTCCACCAGCACTTGTGTTCAATTTCTCTCAATTGGAAGAGAAGCTTAAAGCTGGTTATAGGGCAACAACATCTGGGAAATTCACTGAGGCTCTTCGACTTTTCATTTGCATTCTTCATACAATTCCTGTTATTGTCGTTGAGTCAAGAAGGGAAGTTGATGAAGTGAAGGAGTTAGTTATCATTGTTAGAGAATATGTCTTGGGTCTCCAAATGGAGCTGAAGAGAAGGGAAATGAAAGAAAATCCAGTACGCCAGCAAGAGCTTGCAGCATATTTCACTCACTGCAACCTTCAAATGCCTCACCTGAGGCTTGCCTTGCTAAACGCAATGACCGTCTGCTACAAGGCAAGGAACCTGGCCACTGCTGCTAATTTTGCCAGGAGGCTGCTTGAAACCAATCCCACCATTGAAAGCCAAGCTAAGACAGCAAGACAAGTGCTAACAGCTGCAGAAAAGAATATGACTGATGCCACTGAATTAAATTATGATTTCCGGAACCCCTTTGTGATTTGTGGTGCAACCTATGTGCCAATCTATCGAGGACAGAAGGATGTCTCTTGCCCATATTGTAGTTCCCGGTTTGTGCCCAGTCAGGAGGGGCTGCTATGTACTGTTTGCGACCTTGCCGTTGTAGGCGCAGATGCTTCTGGTTTACTATGTTCTCCTTCGCAGATACGATGATTAAAGCTGTGGACAAGGACCACACTTCAACCACAGTTTCAGGTCACTATTTAGAAGGAATGAAGATTGTTTGATCCCCGACTCTTAGCATATAAAGTAACTGATAGCATTGGCCAACTAGTTCCCCGTGGCCTGTTGATGTCCTTTTTGTGTCCATCTCCTTACTTTTATTTAGTTCATAAAGGTTTTTAATATATAATGAGGTAATAAGCACATTTCGGGTAATTCAACTTTTGGCTATTTATTTTTCTTCGTTGTTCAAAGACAAAATTGCTCGTCTAATTTTTTTTTATTTTATTTCTTTTTTTTGGAAAAAGCGTTTTTCGTACAGGGAGAACAAGCGTGAGGATGCAAGCAGATGCTTGGGCAATGTTTCTTATTTTTCTCAATCGATGTTTCAATTGATTGGCTGTGAAAGAAATACTGTGGTTTGAGTGGTTTATGAGAAGCTATTGATTGGCTGTGAAAGAAATACTTTGGTTTGAGTGCATTATGTTATTATTATTTTCTTATCATCCCTTCTTAATCTTTATTATAAAGCACTAACTAACTTTTCTCACAAACCAATAAAAACAGTTAAAGTTAATAAAGTTACCTTATAATTTAAGTAACTTCCAATATTACCCCTACTAATTTCACTAAATTCTAATATTATATTAATTATTATTCTCAGATATTACCCTCATTAATTATGGGTAGACATGAAAACAAATAATTAATATTCATTGGAAACAAATAAGTGCCTTATAAAAAGGACGAAAATAAACTTACTAGTTAGTATCTTATAATAAAGACCAAAAGAAGTAATTTCTAAATCATGTTCGTTCAATCACGCAATTTAATGGTGCGTCTTCACCAAAAAAGAGGGCCCACAAAAGGAAGCAAGGCAGCAAAATGGTTGTTGGGTGTCCGCTTGATAAGTTGTAGTTTTTACCATTGGTGTGAAAACCGGATCAAAATTGGTCTAAAAAACTGCTAAACTTAGGTCAGAATTGGTATGATCAAGAAAGAAACTGACGCCTTGTTCTTAAGTTTAACTTGTAAAGAGGTCGGACTCTCTCACCAAAAAGAGAGTGTTCATCCTAAAGTTGGTCAAGATGTTAGGGAATACATCCTAACTTTTAGGTGCCTTGGTAAACGTCTGAGGGTAATAAATAGCTCATTCTGCTCAATATTGGCATCATCTAAGAGAAATGAAGATTTCATCCTATTCTTGGAGTTAAACTCTTTTCCTAAAATTTTTGTATCAAAAGAAAAAAGAGAGAAAGAAAACCGATCAAACATCATTATGAGATAAATTATTTTTTCATCCATACTTTACTGTTATATAACCTTTTTTTTTTTTTAAGAAAGGTGAAAGAAATTATATATTTCACTCAAAAATTATGTCAAGAGGTGCATACTCCTATATAAAACAATAATTTATGCGGAAGATATAACACATGAAATCTAAAAAAAATGTTCAACTTTCTGCCTAAGACTTTAGTATACTCTTTATAGTCATTACTTTTGTTCTCATAAAAACAACCGTCATTTATTTAATTATTACAGATTGATTTAATGAATTTTATGATGGTAGATTACTAGATTATTGATTGACTGTTTTGAGTTCAAATTTGCGATTGTGAGGAAGTTTTAACTTATTCGATTCGAATAAAGCGAATATTAAGTTATGGAATCAACAATATTTTTTAATGGGAAAATTACTTTAAGATTTCAAAGGACTAAGAAAATATCAAAAAAATCTCACAAAAAATTCTAATATAAAAAAAGTCCTAAAGAGTTGTTAAAATTTAGAGATGAAATAGTTGATTATCTACTGAATGAGTTGTTAATGAAACGTTTTTAATATCAAAATTTTTTGTGGGATTTTTTTAGTCATTTGACACCTTAAAGACATTTTCACTTTTTTTTTAATCTCTTTTTCAACATGAAATAAAAAAAGAATACAAAGTCCAGTTCGACCACAGATTGCGGTACAAGTATATACTTGAATCAACATTTTAGCACCTATTTGGATTAGCGGTAAAAATTACTTTTTCAATATGATATACGGTATACTAAAAAAATTTGTGAGAGGAGTTTTATCTCAACTTACGTGAACTTATTTTTCTAACGCCAACGCAAACAAACTGAATCAATTCAATGGCTTAGTGGACCGTATTGTTAATTCAGGCTCTTCTATTTTACTGACTGAAGTCTCTGCATTGTCAGTTATATTTAATTTCATTATTGGAAAATTGTTGGCAACAAGAAAAGTCATTTTGACAACATGAAAAATTATTTTCACAACAATATTTTTATAGGGAAATTTTAATAACACAAAAGTCATTTTAACAAAACAAAAAATCATTTTGACAACGGAACTTTTTAATATTGTAATTCTGTAATTAACATAGGGACTTTTAATAGGGAAGTTGGGGTTGAGAATTTTTTATATTTTTTCTCTTCTTTGAGATTTCACTGATATTTCCCTATTTAATTTTCATTCGACTGTGGTAGAAATCACCAACCAATTAAAATGAGAAGGGGGCTAGCTTATTCTTGACAAGGCAAAATATAACAGTGGGATTTTAATTTCACTTGTCAAAAAGTTTACGATATATTTTCTTTTTGGATGCACGTGCGCATTTTATTTTTTATTTAATCATTTTGGGAATGATTGATAAGTAGTGCTAAAAAAATTACTCAATTGTTATATTTTTGAGGAAACCAGCGTTGTTCTTCTATGTGTTACTCAAAAGTATAAAAACAATTATCTATTAGTTATGAATAAGTTTATTTAAAAGTTTGTATATCTCTATTGTAAATCTGGTCCGTTTCAACGTTTGTCTGTTTTTTAAAGAGATATTTTATGTATTAAAGGAAAATGTGAGACTCTAAGGTAGCCTGTAGATGCCATATCAACAATAACAAAATGAGTACATGATGAAATTACTATAAATTCAATTTACATAGATGGTAAAAATGCATACATGCATGCAATGCAACCCAGTGAAAAAATTAAGAAAATCGTCAATACCGTCCCTATTTTTTCCTACTTCATTCAATTGGTACTTCACTGTTTATAAAACGAGCTTTTACTTCCCCCGTGCGTTGCACTAATGATAGTATTTCACAGATTATTCAAACATATTTTACTTCCAAAGTGATGCAACCTTATTATCTTTAAAGAATATTAAAACATTAGTATCAATGAAGAACTACATATTAGTAATAAAACATCAACAATATTAAACAGTAATATTCTTCAATCGATTCAGAGTATATCTTATAAATGAAATCTCAACAAATTTTTCAGAGAGCACTTTTCACATAATTGATAGCAAAGAATTTGCTCATTTGAGGACTTCTAATGTATATCATAATCTCATTCATTCCAAAGTAACAAAATTCCCCAGCAAAAAGTCCAGTAGCTTCAACGTGAATCCAATTATTGAATTCAAGTTTCCTCAGCACATAGTCAGTTTCTTCACCATTGATACGAGGCTCAATTAGGCAAAAAAATACCTATATGATTTTTCCATTCAATATCTCTTAAGAAAAAAAAGGATAAAAACCCACCTCCGGCTTCTACATCTTCCTTTTCCGACCTGATCACATTGGCTCAAATCACTACTAACAATTTGGTGTGATCATCGCTTTGCCACAATGGGCTTTCCTATTTTTGTTTGGCCCATTAAGACCTCTTCCTTAATACACCACCTTCACTAGATTTCATCTACCCATCTACCCCATCTTCATTTAATTCAAAGTTTCTTTCTTTAGCTTTTCCTTTTAGTTTAATATTTCCTTTAATTTTGCATCTACAGCGTTCCTTGTGCCATTTCTTTTCTTTGTCGTCATATTCTATCTCAAGGATAAAGACTCCTTTTGTTAAAAGACTAATTTTTGTCAAAAAGACACCGGGGCCGTACTTCGGGTTGGTAATTTCTCTACCTGCATCAAGTTAGGTCTGATGAGTAGAACATGCATGAGGTTTGACAACCGTAGATAATTGTTGGTTTCAACTTTAGCATGAAATTTGAATTGCTTATATTGGTCCTTTATTTTTACAATTGAAATAGTTAAATTCATTTGGATCACAATTTGATCTTAATATTTTAAAATAGAAATACGTAATATTTTAAAATCTCAGGGATAAATAAGCATTTTTCAGAGGCTACAGATATGAATATCCAGAATGCTCAAAATCATGTTAGTCCAGATTTTTTGTTAGGATATATTGTACTAAAATAATTTTTTAACAAAAAACAAAGCTCACAAAATCATATAAAAGGGGAAGCCAAAAGCGTTGATTGGTAGATGGAGCTCTCCTTGTACATACATAAGAAGGAGAGGAAAAACGCATAGCGTTGATTGGTTGATGGAGCTCTTCTAACTTAGTTATTGTAATAGAAATGCATACCCTGCTTGTGATATCTTCCATTAAAGCACAGGTTCCCTGAAAGAGACATGGGTTCCATTAAAGCACAGGTTCCCCTGCACAAAACACTCAATGAATGGTAGCGAAACTATCCTTGCACATCAGAGCTGCTCTGAGAAGTATCAGCTTTCTATGACATCAATCTCATTCAAGTGCATAAAAATTAGCTATATTTGGCATCATGTCGTACATCAATTGATCTATCCAACATTCATACAACTCCAAGCTTTCTTTAAAATAAAAAATATAATAATGATTAGAAGTCTATAAAAAAATTAATCAAAATTATAACATACCTGCTTCAGCTCCTTGACCACAGGATTTGCCCTTGATTTTGCAAGCCAACTACTGATTTGTAAACTACATGACATGTCTTTAGCCAGTTTAAGGAATGAGTGTTAAATCAAAACAAATCTGGTAGAATATACTTGTGGCATCACTTGACATCACAAAAGAATAACCACCTCCGTTGTGATTAAAGCATAGAGAAGTAATTGCTGGTGGATCTTCCACAAGTGGAAGAATTGTCTTCATGAATAGAAAAATTATATATGACCTAATAAAAACACAACTCGAAATGAAAAACATGAACTCCATAGAAAGAAGCTCATACCATGGCTTTCCATGTCTTCATGTTCCACACAGTCAGTGAAGAAAAGCCTAGAATATCCAAGTTGTTAGAAACCCCACTGCAATGGCAAGACTAACAGCATGATCAATTTTTAGAATGTATCGAAAGGATAAAGACTGAAATGTTTTAACACGAAAAATTCCATGAGCAAGGTGAACACTTTAGCTAACAAATCCAAATAATGACATACACAACATAATAGAGGGAAAAAAGAAATGTCAAATAAGAGAATCAACAACCAGTCAAGAAATCTGTGAAGAGGAATATATTTATGAAATTGAATAGGTACAAATTGGAAATGAAATTTGAGAGAACAGCAGTTGTACCTGTGAACTGATCTGTTTATCAGTGTTCACTTTTACAGAATATTAAAACATCACTATCAATAAATGACAACATAATAGAAATAAAAATGTGGATGACATTGATTTACAATACTTTTACACCAATTCAAACATTGATTCCATCTAACTTGTTAACAGAAATCATTTTCTTCATTTGATTTCTACAACATATGGGTCGAAGTGAAAGTTAACTAAAAAGCATTCTTTGGAGTAACTACAAAATTTCATCTAAGTTTGTCCTTCCTTGATCGAGTTCTGAATTTTTCATGGAGTGCTTTGTTCAGCATACTCGCTAGTCTCCGTGATCCCTGAAATTTAATAATCACACAAAACCTTAGTAAGATAACAATGTAGGATAGACAATGAAACTAAAGAAGTAAAAATGCAAGAAACACATAAGCATGCACACACCTCATCCCATGCAAGCTTAGTATGTGACATATGAGCTATTCAATGATCTACTCTACAATATCTCACAATTATCTCGGGTTATCACACATAAAGAGATAAAAGCTACATAGTAGTTCTTAGTTTTTAATAATTGTTCTTAAGTTCATAATTAGTATCCCTTTCCAGTTTCATAATAACTTAACAAAAGAAATAAAAGTTACATAATTTTTATTCCTTCCCGGTTTTCCTTCTCTCTCCTGTTCATAATTTTTCTTAATGCCCCCAACCCCTGATAACAGATAGCATCATCCCATATTATTTAACAGGTTTGTACAGGAAACTGCACTCATACTACCAACGCCATTGTACAGGAAACTACTTTCATAATTGCTAATAAAAGAAATTAAAAAAAAAAAAAATCTGTGCCACCTCATCACCAGACTTGCCACCAATTACAAAAACAAAGAATTATCAATTTCATAGAAACTTCTTGTACTATAAGAATTATCAATTGTATAAAAAAACTTTTGGTACTATAAGAAACCCTTACCCCTAGATCCTCTTTGTTGTTACTTGAACAAAATTTATTTTCTAAGTGATGCAACTTTCTTCCCTTTAAAAAACATTAAAACATCATTACCAACGAATGACTACATATTAGAAAAGAAACTTCAACAATAGTAAACGTCTTTTATTCGATTAACATTTATAAACATCTTTGTACACATTTGAATCTTAATTATTTTACACAAGATTCATCAAAAGTTGCGGTGATTTCGTAGATACTAAAGAAAAAGTGAATTTACAAAAATGCAATAGAACAATTTCAAAAGTTGCGGTATTTTTGTTTGCCATAGGGAGGGGAAAACCTATAATATCACAAGTAGACCTCGGCAACACAATTCCAGTGTTAACTCTAACACAGTATTTCCTGGGGTTTCGTTGTCTTGACCTACAAACAACCAATTTCGACGCAAATTAAAAATTTAAAACTATATGACATACAAAAGCCACAAATTTATAATTTCAAAACTCGAATTGATGACAAAAGAACAAAAAAAGAAGGAAAAAAAACCATAAGAAAGATACTGAAGTAAAATTCGAACCTTGAACGCCACATAGTCATCTGTCTTGTTAGACAACTGCAATGAGCAGGAGATCTACTTTCTCAACTCAACTATTTGGGGGGAAAATTGAAGAAAAAACATGAAAAAGCCAAGAATCGGAAGAGAAACACAAAGGAAAGGGGAAAAAACCCAAAAATAAAGAAAGAAAGAAAGCCAGATTATATTATTATTCTACTTTTGGAATTCCAATCTTACACCAGTTGACAATTTACCATTCCTCAAATATATTACCAATAAAAGTTTGCGCATATATTTTCAACTACTATTTTAAACATATAAATAACATTATTACTGAATAAAAATTATTATAATTAAAGGTTTGAACTGCAAAGCTACTAAAGTATAATCTTATGTTGATGTAATTTGATAAATTTCACAAAATTTTAATTGAAACTGCGAATGCTACATTCTGGTTAAGCCTACTTCTTCAGCCTAAGTCAAAACTTCCACCCTGTCCCTCACCTTTTATCATTTTTATTTTGGAAACAATAATCCTAACAGAAATATTTTCAACATATATAAGGAATACAAGAGTTAAAGACCTGTGATTCTCAACTTTTAATAAACTGACCTGCCATCCATAAATTCAGGAGCTATCAACCCAAAGCGATCAACAAACTCTGAGTAAGTCCTACGAGTGGGATAGCCTGCAAGACTAATTCGAACAGCCTCAAGAACACCCTGAAAAAATAAATAAAAACATGAAATAGAAGTGCTTAACGAAGCTGAATCCTTTTCGGAAGTAAGCCTAACATACATGCACAATTGAACTTCCATTAAGCCAACTTATTTGCATGAAAATTCAAATGAGGGCCACAACACTAAGTATACACGAACAGATTTAGATGCAATTACTTTCATTTTTTTCTTTTCAGCATAGCGTTTTCAATGCTGCCAAAAAAAAAACACCTTACACTCATTTTGATTTGAAAACTAAAAACAGAAAAGTAGATTCACCACAGCTCCATCTGCTCCACCGGATTTTGCAAAACATTTGTTAAACTAAGCAAATACTAAGAGTTTCAAACAGACAATTCAACCTGACCATGTCAAACCTTTGCAATTTGTATGCTGTATTTATAATTTTAAAATATACTATCATGAATTATAACTGAAGGGACAAGTTTTCTGTCATGGAAAAAAGTTTAAGAAAACATATTATGCAAGAATATTTAGAGCTATTTGCGGCCGATTCAAAGAATTTGGCTTCACACATCGTATATAATGTGGCTCTGTCGTGTTAAGAGTCTCCATCAATGATTGAAGTTGTTGCTAAGGTTCCAATAGGTTCCAATGAAAAAAAAGAAAAGAAAATGTCAAAAACAGAGAAATAGTGATCAAATACTTCATTTTACCATAGTCCTTTTTATTTGGTTGATTCTGCCATAAATTTTTAGCCAACTTATCTAACCCCATGATATCCTTTGAGTGGCATAATGACAAGAGACATATAGCACAGTCTACAGCTCCATTCCCCTTTTAAAGAACATAAAAGAGGTTCCACAATTCATAATAGATGCCATCAGTAGCTAATGACATTCATCCTCCAGCAAAACGGTACCCAAGAACAAAAATATTACCTCAAATAGTTAATTGCCATGTCCACAGCTAACATTTCCCTGTATGCAGCTACTTGACCAAAGCAAAAGCAAGATATTGTTTGCTTACACCTGTGAAGCAATTTTGGGAATGAACGAACAGTGTTTATTGGATCAGACTGGTTAGGATATAAAAGCAAAAGGTAATGAGAATGAGAGCATCATATACAGAAAAAAGGTAATGAGGAAAAACTCCTATACATAATACTACCTTCAATTATCAATTAATGGTTCTAAATTATGTTTTCTATATATCAGCAGATATGACATTTCAATACTAAAGAATCAAAGAAAATGTAATAGCTAGCATGTGTACAGAAAAATGCAAATTGTAAAAATTTCATAATGTGGTTAAATTAAAAAGTTTGAAGAAGTGTTACCACATATTGAAATGTTGAGTTAATATCAAACGAATTGTCACTAAACTAAAGCCAGATTTGATAGAAAACATAGCTACTTCAACTTAACCTGATCTTCAATGACTTCTTTCTGTCAAAGTCACGGGAGCAATAACTTGCTCCCTTGTCCCCTCAAAGCTCTGCATTCACCAATAGAAAAAAAAGTAACAGGAGTCAGTCGCTCAATTGTTTACAACAGATAATAGGAGACATAATTTCAGAAGAGGTTACAAAAAACATTCCAGTTCAATGGCCATTGAAGTATGATTTTTGATACAAAACAGCACAGTATAAATCTACCAAGATCAGACGGAGATAACAATCCAGCACAGTATAAATCTACCGAGATCAGACGAAGAGATAACAATCCATAATTACAAAATTGAGCGAATGATAAGGACTGACAATTAGAAAATCAAACAATGAACATTTAAATGAGAAAGTTTAAAATCGCTGAAACATCATAGACATTTGAAATTGAAAAAACACTCTATTGGGAAAACACAATCCTAACCGATATGGATTCAAACATCATAAAAAAACCTTATCATAAGGTTTGAAAACATAGCAAAAAGAAAACCTTATCATAATCGACCATGAGAAACGGGAAAAAGCAGAGAGAGAGAGAGAGAAACGGGGTGGAGCCAAAGCCTCTGGTCGAGTGGTCGGAACAAAATTAAATTCCCTAGTAAAAAGTCAGCATCAATGAACGAATTAAAATCGAAATTCAAAAACCCATTTCACAAAATCTAAAACACGAAATCGGAAAAAATGCAAAAATTTCTTGGGTCGAGAGGAGAAATCTTACGAGGCCGTGGCGTTCACCGGCTTGAAAAGAAAGCTTTTGGCACTACAAAACGATGCATACATGGTTCGATCCACCTCATCGAGGCTTGAAGTAGTATACCTTCTCTTCTTAGCCATGTAATTGATGACGAGACTTCTGTCGATGAGACTTGATGGCGGCCCAAAGCTGCGGTGAGCCACAAAAAGAATGTCGGTGAAGGAAGAGAGAAACGGAATGGGGATTGCTTTCAAACCCACCCTCATCGCTTAGATAGGGTGTTCACGATGGAGGCCGTCTTCCCGGAAGAGTAGATGGGAAGCCATGAGAGTCAGGAAGCAGAGAAAATAGGAGGAAAAGTTTTTGGGGAAAGGAAAAGTTGGGATTGTGTCCCGTGATGGAGCCGACGTAAAGCTAGAGGCGTGAATATTTTATTCTGTCGGCTTAGCTACAGTAACATGTGAGGAGAGCTGTGCTAAGCTGTTGGGATATCAGCTTGAGGGATGAGTTTTTTTTATATACGAGCCTATACTTCCCCGTGCGTTGCACGGGATGATAATACTTTATGCGTTACTTAAACATATTTTGCTTTCTTGAAAAATCCAACTTTCTTATCTTTAAAGATTATTAAAATATCACAATCAATGAATATCTATATATTACAAGTAATTTTTTAAAGTATTTTAAATATTATAAGATATGGACTAAAAGAAATCTCCCTAGACATTACCAAGGAACATTAAAATTGATTTTCATATCTTCACTATTTTTTAAAAATAATTGATATATGTGAACAACTTGAAATAAGACGTAAAAAAAGTCCAACCAAATAGCTTCAAGAATTAACTACGCATTACATCATGATTGTCACTGTGGAATTAGAAGGGATCAACTTCTTTCCATTGCCACTATTCTCTACCGCTTTTTGAATGCTTTGTTGACTGTGCAAAATGAACATGAGAGCTTATACATGCGTGAGAGACACACTTAGAGATAGTGTAATATCATGCCATATGTGAAGGAAACGGTTAAAGTTGGGGTGAGTCAAATTTTCACTTTTAAGTTATCTTTATGAGAAAATGATTTTTCTTAACCTAAAAACTCAGGAAACTCCAAATAGATTTTAAGCTGTTAAATAAATCCCTTTAGTTTTTTTTTTTGAAAAACTATGAATAGTAATGATTTTTTTCAAATTATTTAATTTAAATATGTTTAATCTTTTACATAATGAATATATAATTGAATTCTGTGAATTTTTTTTCTATGAGAAAATATTTTTTAGGGTACAAAAAAGGAAAACAAATTTAACTTAACCTAAAACTCTAGAAACTCCAAAGAGATTTTTAGAAAGCTGTTAACTAAATCTTTGTTTAGTTAAAAAAACTGAGATAAAATGCTTTTTCTTCTTGATATGTCTCTCATTAACTAAAGTATTAGTGAGAATTTTGATATTCATAAGGACAAACGTCAACTTTTTATAAATTTTCAAATACAATCCTAGGCTACATTAAAAATAAAAAAAAAATTGTATGAGTGCAAAGAAAGGTAAATAAGATAGAAAATGAAAATAAGATGTCTCTCGTGCACCTTACTTTTTTTTTTTGGGGGGGGGGGGGGGAGCGTTAATGCTTGAAGTATTCTAAGGCATTTTTGTGGGTCACACTACACACTTAAAGGGATTAAATTAGGAAGTCCATATAGTTCGTGTTTTGACGTTAAACTTAAAAATGAATTTTCTGTTCCGATTAACACTCTATCTCACACATATGTATTCTTATCTTTCTTTCTTTTTGTACAATTTGAAATGTAATACTTCTCTTTTACAATGTTTTTTTAGGGAATTATTTTAATCACATTTTTCCAAAAACATCTACTCAATAAAAATAAATCCGAACAATGACATAGTAACGAATGCCCCAAAAAAAAAAACCACCCCTGAACACAATAATGTGAGCCCAAAACACTACTATTTAGATGCTCCATATGATGATATCAAAAAAGTTCAAAAACAACAGAAAAACAAAAAGAACATACAAGGTAAAAGATATCAGGCTTTGATAGGGGTAAATTAAAGATGATATAATGTAAGATAGAGTTCTTATAGATCACCATCCAAATAAAGCACAAAATGACCTCCCCCACCAATGTAAAATGGTGGTTTACCATGTCTCTTAAGCAACATGGCTACAAGGCATAGTTCAAAGATAGTTACTCCCAAGCAAACCTCATATCCCTTGGCACCACTTTTCAAAACAGATCTTAAAAAACCATAGATTGCCTTCATCATCCTATGCTATGAAATCAATACCTGGAAAAAAAAAAAAAAAAAAATCTTCATAGAACAAAATGATCACTATATCCTTGCACTACATCTCTCATTGCATATCAGTAAATACAACAAAATGAAAGAGAACCAAATTAAATTGACTTAACAGCCTCAATTAATCAATCACAAACAACATATTTAGCAAACATGACTAACCTAATTTTATTTCTAAACAAATCTTAGAATATCAATACGTGTCACCTTAATAATTTGTAAATCTTCATAGAAGATATTAAGTCAAACCAATTCATAGCATTAAACCATAGTTTAGGCAGTAACGACATCAAAAATTAGAAAAAAAAAATTATAGATTTATAAGTAGGTAGTTTTTTGGATAATTTATGGTTCTCTTTCATATGCCACAAGTTTAACTATTAAACGACTTTTAGGCACATACAACTACTAACCAATTCAGTCTGCAATCCATTCAGGCGGGTGGAAAGAGCTTAATATGAAAAATACAAAAGGAGACAACCAAACATCACATTGCCAAGAATCAAAAGAGATATCAGCTGTTCGTACTCATTAAAATCAAAGACAACCCTGCACTACATCCCTCACTGCATCCACAGTTAGTTAAAGCAGATGGGAAAAAAAATACAAAAACAGAGACAAAAATAAAAAAGGAAAGAAAGAGAACAAAATGTAGGAAGCAATTTGTATCTGGAACAAAATAAAAGAGAACTAAATTAAATTGACTTCATAGCCCCAAATAATCAATCACAAACAACATATTTGTCAAGAAAAGCAAACATGACACACATACAGACACACTAAAATATTTTTTATTTATTTTTACATGTGCATAATCCATAAAATATTTTTTAAGAATTTGGAATAGCATCTCATATAAAATGTATATATCCAAGCATAAAACACACACAGACACACACACTAAACATAAAAATCTTAAAGCTAACATTGATACAACCATTGCCAATTTGTGCTCAAAAGAGATATCAGCATAGCATCAGTTGTTCCTACTTGTTTTAACCAAGATGCAAAGCTAACATTGACGCAGAAGAATTAAGTCATGAAGATGCATAGATATAAAATATAAATAATCACACAAGAAACTGGACCAGGTTGGGAGGAAACTATCCTTTGCACAAGAAACAGTCATTGCCATTTTTGCTCCAAAATAGAAACAGATAGCGCATAAACAAATCGCTAGAATACTGAAAGATCCAAAAGAAAGTAGAAGTAGTGAGGATTCAAAATTACCTTTAAGAAGAGACTCAAATCCATATTAAACTCCCCACCTTGCTTCAAAGCATCAAAAACTCCAGAAAAAACACAAGAACGATGATTTTCAGGGGGAGGCAGAAGTTAGGATTGTTGGGATGGTACATCCTCGACTCTGCCTCCCCACCATGACCATCCTTATTGTTGCTTTTCAGCTAGATTCGCTGATCCCCATTAACTAATCAAAGAAATAGGAACAACTTTTTCTTGTGCACAAGTGCAATCACTATCTGAGTTCTAAGATCTTCCATGCTCCTCCTTTGAAACGTTGTACCTTACCCGGAATATTTTTTTGTAGCTCATCATTAGTGACAAAAAAACCCCGAACAAAGTAGCATGAGCCCAAAACGCTGCTATAAATAACCTAGGGTTGATGGCCAAACTATGAAATTTTCAAGTGAAGCAGAAGATATGGTTGTGTAGATCTACGAAGGTGATATGTTACTATGTTTTCTAATCTTCTCCTTCCACGGCCTTTCTTTATTCTTTCCATTTTTCCCTTCACCCCATCTTCTATTTTCACTTCCATTTTCTAAATCCTCCAAAATTGGAAAACATAGTAAGGGAAAAATGAGAGTGAAAATAGAAGATGGGGTTAAGGGAAAAATGGAAAGAATGAAGGCAGGCAGTTATTGGAGAAGATTAGAAAACATAATAAGATATCACCTTTGCAGATCCACACAACCTTATCCTCTACTTCTCTTCAAAATTTCATAGTTGCAACTTCTTCAACTATTTCATATACTTGGGATCATATCATTCTTATCAAAAACGTAATTCATATAGTTCCAAATTCTTTCAAGTTTAAAAAAGATTTCCAAGTTGAATACCGTTCCGATGACCACCATTGGAATGTCACATCTTTTAAATATCCTAAAGAGCAAGCACGTCCACATCCTGACATACAATAGCAACATTGGTCTCATACATGTCAAAATTCCATGCCAGATAGAAGCAACAATGAGGAAGAAAAATAAGGTTTTGTTTTTGGGGTAGAACTATCAAAAAGAAAGTACATGAAACTATCTGATATAATTTCCTTAATGTGAGAGGTATAAATAAATTCTAACTATAGATCTGGAGTCTGCTTCATTCTCATGCGTCCCGGTGATAGAAAAGAGTACCGCACAACATCCATCCATTATATTTTATACTAATACATTTTATGTCAACTTGCAAAAGGTAAAATGCTTTAGCATATTGACCAACATTTGCCATATCAGAAGCATACTGTTTTAGAACTGCAATATATCTAGAACACAAGAAAACCCAATTTTGAGAACAATATGAACAAATTATTAATGTCACAATAGGGGACAGGATGGTACATAATTAGATGCTAACCAGGCAATAGAGCAATACACAGACAGGAACAAACTTGATCTTGCAGTGCCAAAAAGACCTTTGGCTAATATTGTGTTAGGCCTGCAGATAAATATGTTGAGAATAGGCAATAATTAACCAAAAAGAAAATATATTCTCATATATTGCGTTTATGTCATAATCAAGCTCAGCTTGGAGCATATAAGACAAAGGCATCTTCCTTTTGGGGAAAGAAAGGAGGAGTATAGCAGTGAATTCAACTATAAATCAGAAAAGCAAATGCACATTGCTTAATTAAATGTGAAAGATACTCGGTGAACATTGATATTTTAGGGAAATTGCCATCAGCATGCCTCGGAGTTCAAGGCTACTTGTGCTGTCATTCATGACATGCAAGCAAATCTATCAAGTGACAGTGAGTTTTGCTTAATAGATAGGCCATTTTGATTGAGAAAAATCATCTTTTAGAAGCTTAAATGAAGATACTATATTTTTCAAGTGCAAATTTGAGATGAAAGTAATTGTCTGGGGAATAAATATTTACCCTTCTGTTAATTATTTTCCATGCAAACAAAGTAATAGACGGGAAGGCCCGAACATGCTTTGTAGTCCAGGGCTTCAGGTTAATGCATATGATGAATAAAAAATATATTCAAACTGGTACTTAGAGAGTGCTTGGATAAATATCAGATGGCATAATCTGTTGTCCATCCGAGCCTTTTAATTCTAATAAGAGCCAACATGCCATTAACGCTGTTCTTGCCTTTCACAGAAGGCACTAACAGATAAAAGGAAAATACGTCTCATAAAGACTTCACAAAAGAAAACGTAAATATTAGATTGCTTACTAAGCATACTAATTATATTACCTTTTAAAAAGTCCTTGTCTGTGAACTATTAGTGCAGGGATGAGATAAACTGGCAGATAAACAGGTAATGTGTAACATCCTGAATTTTTTTTTACCTGAAACTATAATAGATTAATGATAATTGATTTATTAGGTATTTAGTATGAGTAAATTTTAAGGTTAGAATTTAAATATATATTTTAATAATATAATAAACATATTATATAGTAATATATTATATATAGTAGTATGAATGAAGAAAGATAAAAAGTGACGGAGGAAAGAATCGGAAAGAGAAAAGAAAGGAAGGAAAAAGAAAAAAAAAAAAAAAAAAACATGCGGGACCCACGGCCAAAAATAATTCTCTGCAAACTTTCTCGTGAACTTTGAAAAAAAATGGCCGCGGGACCCACTCAATAATAATTTATTATTTAAATAATATTATATTATATTATTAAAATTTTTATAAAACATTCACGGGGCGGCTGAAGTTCACGGGAGATTTTCTTTTTAGTTTTTAGGAAAATTACGTAAAACGACCCAGAGACGAAAATTACACTTAAAGACCCATTTTCCAACTATAAATAGACCTTCCATTTCATTTCATTCTTCACAACTTCTAAGAGCCTTAGAGAGAGGTAGAGAGAGAGAGAGAATAGAGAGATATTTGCTTGAGAGTTATAATAGCTGGTTGGTGATTCGGGTATTAGCAAGTAACAGGTAACTCTGAATATTCTTCCTTATACTTGTGAATTATGTATGATTATAAATTTGTTTGTTTACTATTTTGGCAAGAATATTTAGAAAATATTTATGGTTTTAAGATCTGGTGTGGGAACTTTGACTTGCAAATCTGTAGAGGTACTATTTATACGTACGTTACTATTCATTTTTACTATTCACTTATACCGTATTTACTATTCATTTTTACTATTCACGTATACCGTATTTACTATTCATTTTTACTATTCACGTATACCGTATTTACTATTCATGTTACTATTCACGTATACCGTATTTACTATTCATGTTACTATTCACGTATACCGTATTTACTATTCATGTTACTATTCACGTATACCGTATTTACTATTCATGTTACTATTCATGTATATACCGTATTTTACTATTCACAGATACGCATAGTATTTTACTATTCACAGATACGCATAGTATTTTACTATTCACAAATACGCATATCAACGTATATAATGGTATAATAATGCATTATTTTTGAGTAAATACATCATGGCGGTTGTATTGTGATGGGTGGAGTAAGGAGGGAATTGAATGATAAGAATTGTTTATGCCACCACTCGGTGCACAGTGGATGGTACTTTTCAGGGCCCCATCTTCCATGTTTTCCTCTGGCCGGGATTTCATTGGAGATGTGGGACATGTGACACCTCCTTAGTTGTTATTTTAAAGGAGGGGAGCCATAGTCCAGATTTAAGCTCTATACCTTTGGCCGGGTGTATCTTAAGTTTTGGTGAGCTTGAAACCATCCAGTCAAATGAATGAGTTTCTATTGGACTATATGTTAGCCTATGGTTCCAGTCAGCGGTATACGGTTGGAAGGGGATATAAGGGAGGCTGCATACTGCATAGTGCATTTCTGAATTATTCAATAAAGAATGATGAGTATTTTGTAAAGGCATTTGATGTGAACAACGGTATATCTAAAAATATCTGAGTATATTAAATTCACATTATATTACCTTTTATTTTTGTCATATGTAATTTGCTCGTGTAAGGTAGAAATATTCAGTAGTTACTGAGACGTGGAATCTCATCCTATATTAACATTTTTCAGGTGATTATTCTAGTAGAGAGCAAGGGAAGGCACCTATGGAGTGAGCTCTGGAAGCTCTTTTAATCTCCAATAAATTATGATATGTTATTTTATTTGCCATGAACCTAAGACTTCCGTTTTGTATTAAACTCTGAAATATTTTCTGGAATTTATTCTGATTATGTATTACAGGTTTTATTCGAAATGGTAACATTGTAAAAGGATTTGGATATTGTTGAACTCTTTTGATGGTATTTTCAATATTTTGACCAAGTTTTTGGGTGAAGAAAATGAGGTGTTACATTTTTGGTATCAGAGCCAAAGGTTCCATGGCAATTTTGTTTATTTTCTAAAGTGATTTCTTAAATTTTTTTTAAAAAAAAAATTCGTGGCAAATTAAATATCATAACATGAGCACTTCCCTTTGTTAGATTTAGAATTTATTTAGCTATTTTTATTTGTTTAGTGTCCTTATAGTATTAATCATAGGAGGAGATAATGGCAAGAACTCGAAGAACTAATTCAACCCCTGCTCCGTCCCAAAGAGGTCTCCCTCCGCATCAAGATGGTCCCTATCCACAGGATAACAATGCCCTTTTGGCAGAATTACGAGACGTCATCCTGGAGATGAGAGAGAAAGTGAATAGACACGAGGATGAATTAGCAAAAGGACGAGGCCAAGGTGGTAAGGAAGGAAAGGAGAAGGCTCTGGAAGTCACACCTTCTGACCATCAATCAAGGGGAGGAAGTCATTCTCGCACTGAAGATGGAGGTAGTAGCGGTTCTCATTCTCAGTATCATCCCTTACCTATTACTGAGGTTTGGGAAAAATTTCGGAAGTTTACTCCACCAATGTTCGAGGGGAAGCTAGATCCGATTGCAGCACTGGAGTGGCTGAAGCGTGTAGAAAAGATTTTCAGAGTTATCGAGATTAGCTCACAACAAAAGGTGATGGTTGCTGAACAATTGTTGCAGAAAGCAGCTGAAGAATGGTGGGAAAGCACCAAAACAAAAGGAAATGCTGAGATGACGTGGGAAGAGTTTAAGGAAAAGTTCGAAAATTATTACTTTTCCCCTTCAATCAGAATAGAGAAAGAAACTGAATTCCTCACATTCAGGCAAGGGGAATTACATGAAGACGAATTTATTACTCGCTTTTTAGAGTTGTCTAAATTCTGCGGATATTCACAGAACAACTCTAAATGGTTGAGTGCTCGATTGGTTGAAAAAGCTAGGCCAGACCTAAAAACAGCTCTATCACCGTTCCTTGATGAAACAAGGGATTTTGAAGAAATATGCGACAAACTGCGCACGATAGCAAGGAACAAACGAGAAGAGGAAGCTGAGAAGATGAAGGGTTTTCAGGCCAGATCTACACACCTCATGAGACCAACGGGAGGAGTTACTAAGAAGCAGAGTCACAACTTCAGTAATGTGAATACGCGGTTTAGCCAACCATCCAGAAATCACTTTGGTGGACCATCGAGGAGTTATTTTACTGGACCCCAAAGAAGTCATTTCAGCAGACCACCGAGGAGTCAATTCAAAGGACCTCAAAGGAGTCACTTCAGTGGAGGTCAGAGTTCATATAGGGGATCCACAGCTCCTGCTGCAAGCACCGCCAACAATCAGATGTGTGCCAAGTGTGGAAGAATACACCAAGGACCATGTGTGACGTGTTTCAACTGTGGAAAGCCAGGACACATTTCCAGATTTTGTGAGGAGGAGCCTCGAGGAGCCAAGGATGCTAGAACTGCAGTGCCAGGGAAAGTGTTTGCACTATCACATCAGGAGGCAAGTGCTTCACCAAATCTGATTAAAGGTATCCTCAAACTCCAAGGTCTTGAAGTAGAAGCCTTATTTGATTCTGGTGCCACACACTCTTTTATATCATACGACTGTGTGCCTCGATTGAATTTAAGAGTGAGTGAATTGCCTTATTATATGATTATTTCTACACCGGCGGGAGCTTCAGTAAAAACTTCTAGGGCTTGCTTAAATTGTACGATTGAGATTGATAATAGGATCTCAAATATAGACCTTGTTTGTTTACCCACGAAGGGTATCGATGTAATAATAGGAATGGATTGGTTGTCAGCTAATGACATCATCCTTGACTGCAAGAGGAAGACTATCTCTCTTGCGGATGACTCTATGAGTCATAGTAGACCACAATTGTTGTCTATAATACAAGATGAAAAGCCTGTTCATCATGGTTGTCTTGCGTACATGGTGTTTTTCTCCATTCAAGCAGAAGTAGAGGAAGGGATAGAAGATATCGAAGTGGTAAACGAGTTTCCGGAGGTATTCCCGAAAGAAATGACAGGTTTACCCCCAGAGAGAGAAGTAGAATTTTCTATTGATCTCGTACCTGGAACGGAACCTATATCTAAAGCTCCTTACCGAATGTCTCCATCGGAACTAGCAGAATTGAAGAGGCAGATCGAGGAATTGTTAGAAAAGGGTTTTATCAGACCCAGTGTATCTCCTTGGGGATCGCCCGTACTCTTTGTGAAGAAGAAAGATGGGAGCCTGAGACTATGCATTGACTATCGCCAGTTGAATAAAGTGACTATAAAGAATAAATATCCTTTACCCAGGATCGACGATCTACTTGATCAGTTGAAGGGAGCATCCATATTCTCCAAGATCGACCTCAGATCAGGTTATCACCAACTGAGAGTCAAAGCTGAAGATGTCTCAAAAACTGCATTCAGAACTAGATATGGCCATTATGAATTTCTTGTTATGCCATTTGGGCTAACAAATGCTCCAGCAGTATTCATGGATTACATGAATAGAATTTTCCGACCATATCTAGATAAATTTGTAGTGGTTTTCATTGACGACATCCTTATCTACTCTAAGGATGAAGAAGAGCATAAAGAGCACCTTAGAATCGTGCTACAAGTGTTGAAGGAGCACAAGCTCTATGCGAAACTATCTAAGTGCGAATTTTGGTTGAAGGAAGTAAAATTCCTAGGCCATGTCGTATCGGCTGAAGGTGTTGCAGTGGACCATACTAAAGTTGAAGCAGTTCTCCAATGGGAACGACCAAAGTCCGTGACTGAGATCAGGAGTTTTCTAGGTCTAGCTGGCTATTATAGGAGATTTATCAAGGGCTTTTCGCAGATAGCTATGCCCTTGACAAAGTTAACTAGGAAGGGTCAACCATATGTATGGGACGAAAAGTGTGAAGCAGCTTTTCAAAATTTGAAGACTAAGTTGACTACGGCACCGGTACTTATAATTCCAGATCCTGCTCAGACCTTTACTTTGTACACAGATGCTTCCAAGAAAGGTCTTGGGTGTGTATTAATGCAAAATGGTAGGGTAGTAGCTTATGCTTCTCGACAGTTAAGGCCACATGAAGGGAATTATCCTACTCACGACTTAGAACTGGCAGCAGTAGTGTTTGCTCTGAAGATTTGGAGGCACCACCTCTACGGTTCAAAGTTCGAGGTTTATAGTGACCACAAAAGTCTAAAGTACCTGTTCGACCAAAAAGAGCTCAACATGCGACAGAGGAGATGGATGGAGTTTATCAAGGACTACGACTTCGAATTGAAGTATCATCCAGGAAAGGCGAACGTTGTAGCAGATGCCTTAAGCAGAAAGACAATCCATGTAGCCCAGATGATGATCAGAGAACATAAATTGCTCGAGGAGATACCAAGTACATCTATTGATGTAATGTCAGGTTTGGTCGCTACCATGGAAGCATTAACTATTGAAAGCACAATTTGGAAAGAGATTAAATTCGCTCAACTCGAAGATGAGTATCTATTAAACGTGAGGGAAGATATTGAAGAAGGAAAAGAATCGAAATTTGGGATCGATAGAGATGGGATATTAAGATATAAAGGAAAAGTGTGCATACCTAATGATGGAGAAATAAAAAAGCTCATACTAGAGGAGGCACATCGGAGTAAATACACTATCCATCCCGGAGCAACCAAGATGTATCATGATCTCAAGCGGAATTGGTGGTGGCGGGGCATGAAGAAAGATGTGACTGACTTTGTCACTTGTTGTTTGACTTGTCAGAAAGTCAAGATCGAACATCGGAAACCTCCTGGATTATTAAAGAATTTGGATATCCCAGAGTGGAAATGGGATAGCATCTCTATGGATTTCATCATGGGGCTTCCTCTAACGACATCCGGACATAATGCCATTTGGGTAATTGTCGATAGGTTAACTAAGTCAGCTCATTTTCTAGCAATTGCAGCAGAATACTCATTGGAGAGACTAGCAAAGATCTACATGAAGGAGATTGTCAGATTGCATGGGATACCGAATAGCATCGTATCTGATCGTGATCCACGATTCACTTCACGATTTTGGAGAGCATTGCAGAATGCTATGGGAACTCGGATGAGTTATAGTACCGCTTATCATCCTCAAACTGACGGGCAGACTGAGAGGACTATTCAAACTCTGGAAGACATGTTGCGGGCTTGTGCAATCGAACTAAAAGGAAGTTGGGACGATCATCTTCATCTTGCGGAGTTTGCATATAACAATAGTTATCACTCCAGCATTGAGATGGCACCTTATGAGGCTTTGTATGGAAGAAAGTGTAGATCTCCTATTTGCTGGACAGAATTGAATGAGCGAATTTTAATAGGTCCAGAACTTGTGGACGAGACGACTCAAAAGATTAAGGTGATTCAACAGAAACTTCTCACTGCTCAGAGTCGACAGAAGAGTTATGCTGACAAGAGAAGACGACCGTTGGAGTTCATGGTGGGCGAACATGTATTCTTAAGAGTCACACCAATGACTGGCATTGGTAGAGCAATACGAGCAAAGAAGCTTTCGCCTCGTTTTATGGGTCCTTATGAGATTTTGGGGAAAGTTGGACCGGTAGCTTACAGAATTGCATTACCTCCACAGCTTGCGAACCTTCATGATGTCTTTCATGTATCGCAACTGAAGAAATACCAACCGGATCCTTCCCACATTATAGAAGTAGAAGAGGTAGAACTCAAGGATAACATGACGTATAAAGCCGAGCCGGAGCGGATTGTTGATGCAAGAGACAAGAGATTACGAAACAAGACCATTAGACTTGTAAAGGTCGAGTGGAAAGGAATGGCTCCCGGAGATGCTACTTGGGAAACGGAGGAGAGCATGCGACAAACCTATCCTCATTTATTTAAATAGGTTAGAATTCTTATTATAGCGAAATTTTGAGGACAAAATTTTCTTTTAGGAGGGGAGAAATGTAACATCCTGAATTTTTTTTTACCTGAAACTATAATAGATTAATGATAATTGATTTATTAGGTATTTAGTATGAGTAAATTTTAAGGTTAGAATTTAAATATATATTTTAATAATATAATAAACATATTATATAGTAATATATTATATATAGTAGTATGAATGAAGAAAGATAAAAAGTGACGGAGGAAAGAATCGGAAAGAGAAAAGAAAGGAAGGAAAAAGAAAAAAAAAAAAAAAAAACATGCGGGACCCACGGCCAAAAATAATTCTCTGCAAACTTTCTCGTGAACTTTGAAAAAAAATGGCCGCGGGACCCACTCAATAATAATTTATTATTTAAATAATATTATATTATATTATTAAAATTTTTATAAAACATTCACGGGGCGGCTGAAGTTCACGGGAGATTTTCTTTTTAGTTTTTAGGAAAATTACGTAAAACGACCCAGAGACGAAAATTACACTTAAAGACCCATTTTCCAACTATAAATAGACCTTCCATTTCATTTCATTCTTCACAACTTCTAAGAGCCTTAGAGAGAGGTAGAGAGAGAGAGAGAATAGAGAGATATTTGCTTGAGAGTTATAATAGCTGGTTGGTGATTCGGGTATTAGCAAGTAACAGGTAACTCTGAATATTCTTCCTTATACTTGTGAATTATGTATGATTATAAATTTGTTTGTTTACTATTTTGGCAAGAATATTTAGAAAATATTTATGGTTTTAAGATCTGGTGTGGGAACTTTGACTTGCAAATCTGTAGAGGTACTATTTATACGTACGTTACTATTCATTTTTACTATTCACTTATACCGTATTTACTATTCATTTTTACTATTCACGTATACCGTATTTACTATTCATTTTTACTATTCACGTATACCGTATTTACTATTCATGTTACTATTCACGTATACCGTATTTACTATTCATGTTACTATTCACGTATACCGTATTTACTATTCATGTTACTATTCACGTATACCGTATTTACTATTCATGTTACTATTCATGTATATACCGTATTTTACTATTCACAGATACGCATAGTATTTTACTATTCACAGATACGCATAGTATTTTACTATTCACAAATACGCATATCAACGTATATAATGGTATAATAATGCATTATTTTTGAGTAAATACATCATGGCGGTTGTATTGTGATGGGTGGAGTAAGGAGGGAATTGAATGATAAGAATTGTTTATGCCACCACTCGGTGCACAGTGGATGGTACTTTTCAGGGCCCCATCTTCCATGTTTTCCTCTGGCCGGGATTTCATTGGAGATGTGGGACATGTGACACCTCCTTAGTTGTTATTTTAAAGGAGGGGAGCCATAGTCCAGATTTAAGCTCTATACCTTTGGCCGGGTGTATCTTAAGTTTTGGTGAGCTTGAAACCATCCAGTCAAATGAATGAGTTTCTATTGGACTATATGTTAGCCTATGGTTCCAGTCAGCGGTATACGGTTGGAAGGGGATATAAGGGAGGCTGCATACTGCATAGTGCATTTCTGAATTATTCAATAAAGAATGATGAGTATTTTGTAAAGGCATTTGATGTGAACAACGGTATATCTAAAAATATCTGAGTATATTAAATTCACATTATATTACCTTTTATTTTTGTCATATGTAATTTGCTCGTGTAAGGTAGAAATATTCAGTAGTTACTGAGACGTGGAATCTCATCCTATATTAACATTTTTCAGGTGATTATTCTAGTAGAGAGCAAGGGAAGGCACCTATGGAGTGAGCTCTGGAAGCTCTTTTAATCTCCAATAAATTATGATATGTTATTTTATTTGCCATGAACCTAAGACTTCCGTTTTGTATTAAACTCTGAAATATTTTCTGGAATTTATTCTGATTATGTATTACAGGTTTTATTCGAAATGGTAACATTGTAAAAGGATTTGGATATTGTTGAACTCTTTTGATGGTATTTTCAATATTTTGACCAAGTTTTTGGGTGAAGAAAATGAGGTGTTACATAATGCTCTTTTGTAGGCTTGGAGGAGAAAAGAATGAACATGCTCGCCACACGACTGATTCCCATGAACAATCTGCAAGATATTTGAAAATGTCAACCTATCAAGTTGATATAAATCACCTGTTTTCCGCCATGATGTAAGCAATTACATAATGTATAAGTCAAATTTGATTGCTTTAAACATAAATTGTTGAGTATATGGCTGTTTTTCAACAAAAATCATTTTTCAGTCTCAAATCTGCACTAAAAGGCATCAAAAGAAAAACTGGACGGCAAATTGCAGACCATTAATTTAGAACATAAAGAGGAAAAAAATAAAATCAAAGAAAGACATACAATTTTACCAGATAGAATATAGTATACCAATTTATAGACAACATTATTAAATGCATCATACATGTATTCTCAGATCAAACATATGAATCAGCAATTATAACAAGAGTGAAATTTCACATCCATCGAATAAAGAATAAGAGTTGATGCCAAGGTTATGAAATCAAGGATTAGTTTAAATAGCAGGACAAGCAGAAACATTGACATTGTGACGCTAATTGATATCTACATATCGAAAGTCAAGAAAAAATGCATATCCAGCTTCCAAGATTTATAACTATAATAGAATGACACCTTTACTTCTTTTACTTTATATATTTCAATAGGCAAGTAATGGTACCACGCTGAAAAATAATGAAAGAAAGAGGACTGATGAATTATTACTTAAAATTTAGGCACAAAACAATTACCACCAACTACTTGTTATGTCCACATTGTGAAACCCGATAATGCAGTTTAATTTGAGTAGTATTTTACACGGATCAATGACAATCGGGACATGGTAATTAGAATGCAATATAAAGGACAATCTCATTATAGAACAACTAAACATATCAAACCACGTAAGCTCCAATGGGATTCATTTGATGCCAAATATACGGCCCAACTTTATCAACATTGACAGGTCGCCGTCATCATTTATCAACATTTAAAACAATCGATATTCCTTCACTGCCTACAACCAATATGTATTAATATAAGTTTAACACCATTGACAGGTCATCGTCATCTTTTCTTTATGAGAAAAAATAATCAATGAATACAATAATTTAAATCGACTCAGTCATCAAGATAGGATTATGATAGCCCTCCGGACCGGAAAAAAAAAATCAAAAAGGAAGAAGGAATTAAGCTAAGTTACATGTCATCTAGTAAGCAAAGAAGTGGCATAACTGCATAAACCTCGTAGGGCGAACAAAGAGAGCACAGAGAAAATCATATGGTTATTAAGAAGTACTAAATTCATTTACTTTGAAACCATTAAGGCCAAAAACAGACTAAGAAGAACAGCAGCACGGAACATTGAAAAAAATCCGATGGAAATCTTCTTAGGGCCAGGAAATTGTCCGTTGATGAGAATCACCTTGAAAAAAAAAAACAAAAAATCAAATGTCAAAACGTAAGATTAAAAAATCTTCTAAGCCGAGGCTTGGCATTACCAGGAGGTGCTTGAGTGAACAACGCCATTTATTAAGTTGTTGGAAAAAAGCTAAACAGCGTGTGTAGATCAGCAACCATAACTTCTCTGTATCTTCTTATGTTGGTATTAGACAGTCGCATCCTAGCTTTCTCGGTATTTCCTTACCATTACCAATGACTGCTCTGGATTTTTGTTCAAACGATTCACAAAAGAAATTGTTAGCGAAAAAAGAAGCAAATCCCAATAAAAATAAAATTGGAAGAAGAGCAAGCAGAAAAGGCGTTTATGTTTTAAAACGGAAAAATCATTACCAGAAAAGTAGAAGAAGATGATGAAAAGTAAGGAATGGGAGAGATCAAAGACGAAGGGAAGAATGGTGGAAGAGTACAAACTTTCGTAGTATTGAGAAGCTACAAAAGAAAAGGAGCAGAAAATTCACCGATTGCAACGGCAGAGATCACCCTTCGGAGCAGATGACTGAGAGAGAGAGTCGGAGAAGAAGAAATATCATGGGGATTGAAAATTCCTTGCTCCCGAGATGAGGTTGCTACGAGAGAAACTGAGGAGAAAGAAAAAGAGAAGAAAGAAAATAGAGTGAGCATTTTGAGCCAACAAAGAAAGAGAGGGTAAAGAGAAGAAGGGATTCAAAATTTGAATCCCGTTCAAATATTAGACGTGATGTGCTAGAAAAAAGGGCCTCGGGGAAATAAAAAGCAAGGAGAAAAAGGGGGCATGAGAAAAAGTGAGAGGAGAGAGATGAGGTGCTTTTAGGCCAAATAGTTTTTTCCAACTCATAAGCAAGTCAAGCACGTCAAACAATAATATTATATTATATTCAGCATAAGCAAAACGAATGAGTTTAAGTGATATAGGAAGGCAGGGTGAGAGAGCCAAGGAGATAAAGAAGCCGAGTGTCCCATGAGGAGCCGATCCGCCAATATTATAATCAGAAAAAATTTGCACGGCTTATCTACAGTAAAATGTGAGACAAGCCAATGGTAAGCCGTTTTTGAATCAGCTTCAGGGATGACTTTTTATATATATATTGATATTGATTAAATATATCGTTTTTCCTCTCTTAATATTTCCTCAAAGTGTCCCTAAATTTTTTATTGCCTTGCTTCTCTATTCATCATTTTTTTTGTTTTTTTTTTTCCTGGTATGGTAATAGTAATTTGACTTCCTCAATTTCTTTCCTCTGCTTCTTTAATTGTATTTTAATCTTGTATCGATTTCTTTATTATATATACACATCATACTTAAGAAGTAAGCTAAATATGAACAACCGCGAAAACAACCCGAAAAATAAAAAATAAAAAACATTAAATGAAAAAGCGGAAAAAAAAAACTAAGAAAAAACTGAAAGAATAACTGAACTATGCAAATAAAAAAGCATTTGGAAATTTCATGTGTGCAGTTCTTGTTAAATTACAAAATGTCAATGTCTCTCCCTGCTTTCCTTTCCATTCTCTGCTAAAACTAACAGACACTACACAAGCCAGACCCAGATCTCATCTCAAGAGAGGTCTGAAAATCCGTCTCCTCTCTCCACTTTCCATCCAATTCCCTTCTTCTGCCAATCTCTCCAGCTTCTATCTTTATTTATGCATATTAATGTGGGTCAGTCGGTGAACTTGGATTATTGATGCGTTAAATTGTTTGCTGAACGTGATTTCTTCAAGATAATTAGATCTGAGGTAAAAGTATCTTTGTTGTCATATTAACATTGGGATCGAAATCAATTGGGTGATTATATGCGGTGGTTTTTTTTTTTTTCCTCCCCTGTCTCATCAGTTGGTTCATGTGGGAAAATGTTGGACTATTTTGATTCTTAAATGGTAAATTTTATATCCGTGATTTCATTTGGCTTCATAGAGTTCTTTTCGTAATTTATCACGAACTTTATTAATGATTTTACGTGTGAATTGTATTTGCGGTTGGAATTGATCTGGTTTTGATTCTGATGGAATGGGAATTCTAAATGCAATTGGATTGTGTAGAGACTGTGCTTGTGATACGGTGTTTGAGGAAGATGTTGACGAAGTTTGAGACCAAAAGTAATAGAGTGAAGGGGCTTAGTTTCCACAGCAAGAGACCATGGATCCTTGCAAGTCTTCACAGTGGCGTGATCCAGCTATGGGACTACCGAATGGGCACCCTGATTGACCGATTCGACGAACATGATGGGCCTGTTCGAGGTGTTCATTTCCATAAGTCTCAGCCTCTATTTGTTTCTGGAGGTACCTTATTTACAGCGCCGCTGTATTACTATGCTTTCTGTATGTTTAATGGCTATCTTCACTGACTGCTTAATATCTGATCCACTGATATTTACTCTGAGTGATTATCAGAAAAGAATAAATGGTTGTCCATGCTTTCGCTTTCTTCTTTTGTATTTCTATGATGAGCTGCATAAAGGAGAATGTAGGTTCAAAAAAATTACATGCAAGATGCCTCTTAATTATTAGTCCGCCATGGAATGATTTTCCTTGTCAATTTAATTTTTGTTGCCCCATCTTATTCCGTCACACTCTTCATTTGTCCTACACTTGCCCAAGTTGGTGCAACAGGTAATTCCAAGAGCAATTAGGAATGGAATGAACGTTATAGATTGCCAAGATTTATTAGAGATGTCTTTAATGCATAGGATGTACTTGGGCCATAATTGAACTCTCTGGATTGGAAACTATGTAACTGATATCAATATAGGCTCAGACAAAACATTTAAACGTTACATGTTGTCCCGATGTTTGGAAATTTTTTATTTTTTATTATTATTTTTTTAATGTTTGGGTTTTTTTCTGTTGCTTGGGATGGGGGAGATCTTCATTTCTTAATGGGTGCATGTGGCAAGGAGGGATTTCACTTCTCAATGATTTTTATAATTTTTTTTCCCGTGGACAGGGGATGATTACAAGATTAAGGTTTGGAACTACAAGTTGCACAGATGTTTGTTTACTCTTTTAGGACACCTTGATTATATTCGTACTGTGCAATTTCATCACGAAAACCCATGGATTGTGAGTGCTAGTGATGACCAGACCATTCGCATCTGGAACTGGCAGTCACGTACCTGTATTTCTGTTTTAACTGGCCACAACCATTATGTCATGTGTGCTTTGTTCCACCCCAAAGAGGATCTTGTTGTATCAGCCTCCTTGGATCAGACTGTTCGTGTATGGGATATTGGTGCTCTCAAGAGGAAGTCTGGGTCTCCTGCAGATGACATACTGCGACTTAGTCAAATGAACACAGATCTCTTTGGTGGCGTTGACGCAGCTGTTAAGTATGTCTTGGAAGGTCATGATCGTGGTGTCAATTGGGCTTCATTTCATCCTACTCTGCCTCTCATTGTCTCAGGAGCTGATGACCGACAATTGAAAATCTGGAGGATGAATGGTAGGTATTGAACTTAGTTATATACTTTATGCAGTCCTGAATATTAGCTAAATGGAAGCATATATGGCCTTTCATTTCTTATTCTAAATATTGAAAAGGCTTCATCTTTACCCAGCGACTGATGCTAGTCTGATTATTTGTATTAGTTTTGAGGAACTTGCATGTATTTGTTGGCATGGAATTACAGGTCCAAGGCAGTTATTACATGAATTAAAATTTATAGGCTTTATTTTACCAAAAAAGGGTGTAATAGTTAAAACTCTGAAGTAACCTTTTTCTATGTTTAATAAAATATATTCTGTTTTTTTTTTTTTTAGACACTAAAGCATGGGAAGTTGACACGTTGAGAGGGCATATGAATAATGTTTCATGCGTTATGTTCCATGCCAAACATGATATCATTGTGTCGAATTCTGAGGATAAAAGCATTCGGGTATGGGACGCAACAAAGCGGACTGGAATTCAAACATTCCGCCGAGAGCATGACCGATTTTGGATTCTTTCGGCACATCCTGAAATGAATCTGTTGGCAGCTGGTCATGACAGTGGCATGATTGTCTTTAAGCTGGAGAGAGAAAGGCCAGCTTTTGCAGTTAGTGGTGACTCTCTGTTATTCACAAAAGAGAGGTTTTTACGTTTTCATGAATTTTCAACCCAGAGAGAGACACAAGTACTCCCAATTCGGCGACCTGGTTCTTTAAACCTCAATCAAAGCCCAAAGACTCTTTCTTATAGCCCATTTGAAAATGCAGTTCTTCTGTGTTCGGATGTTGATGGTGGATCTTATGAGTTGTACTCTATATCCAAGGACAGTTTGGGCAGGGGTGACATGCAAGAAGCAAGGAAAGGGCTGGGAGGATCAGCAGTCTTCGTGGCTCGAAACAGATTTGCTGTGCTTGACAAAAGCAACAACCAAGTCCTAGTAAAGAATTTGAAGAATGAGCTCGTTAAAAAAAGTGCCCTCCCATTTCCCACCGATGCTGTTTTCTATGCAGGAACAGGAAACTTACTGTGTAGGTCAGAGGACAGGGTTGCTATATTTGATCTTCAGCAGAGAATTATTGTTGGTGATCTTCAAACCCCTTTCATCAAGTATGTTGTCTGGTCTAATGATATGGAAAATGTTGCCTTACTCAGCAAACATGCCATTATTATTGCAAGTAAGAAGCTTGTGCACCATTGCACGCTCCATGAAACAATTCGTGTAAAAAGTGGAGGCTGGGATGACAATGGTGTATTTATTTACACAACATTAAATCACATCAAATACTGTCTTCCTAACGGGGATAATGGAATAATTAAAACACTTGATGTCCCTATTTATATTGCGAAGGTTTCTGGAAACACAATATTCTGCTTGGATCGGGATGGTAAATGCAAATCTGTTGTCATTGATGCGACTGAATACATTTTCAAACTTTCTCTGTTAAAGAAAAGATATGACCTTGTCATGAGTGTGATAAGGAATTCACAGCTTTGTGGGCAGGCTATGATTGCTTACCTACAACAGAAAGGATTTCCTGAGGTTGCCCTCCATTTTGTGAAAGATGAGAGAACTCGGTTTAGTTTGGCTTTAGAGAGTGGGAACATTCAAACTGCAGTTGCATCAGCTACAGCAATTGATGAGAAAGATCATTGGTATCGCTTGGGGGTTGAGGCACTTCGTCAAGGAAATGCTGGTATAGTAGAGTATGCATACCAAAGGACCAAAAATTTTGATAGACTGTCTTTCCTTTATCTCATCACTGGTAACATGGACAAACTTTCCAAGATGTTGAAAATCGCTGAAGTTAAAAATGATGTGATGGGTCAGTTTCACAATGCCTTGTATTTGGGTGATGTATACGAGCGTGTTAAGATTTTGGAATCGGTGGGTCATTTGCCTCTTGCTTATGCCACTGCGTCAGTCCATGGGCTACATGATGTTGCTGAACGTATTGCATCTGAACTGGGAGAGAATGTGCCACCTTTGCCTGATGGAAAAACGCCATCCCTTTTGATGCCACCATCACCTGTCATTTGTGGTGGCGATTGGCCCCTTCTAAGGGTCATGCGAGGCGTCTTTGAAGGGGGCTTTGACAATATTGATCAGGGTTCTACCGATGAAGAGTATGAGGCTGCTGATGGGAAGTGGGTTGAGGAGCTTGACATGGTTGATGTGGATGGTCTACAAAATGGAGACGTTTCTGCAATTTTGGAGGATGGAGAAGTGCAAGGAGATAATGATGAAGAGGGTGGATGGGAGATGGAAGATTTAGAGCTGCCTCCTGAAGTTGAAACTCCAAAAGCTTCCTCTGGTATGCGATCTCCTGTTTTTGTTGCCCCACAACCTGGCATGCCGGTAAGCCAGATATGGATACAAAGATCATCTCTTGCAGCTGATCATGCAGCTGCTGGCAACTTTGATACAGCAATGAGGCTACTGAACCGACAACTTGGGATTAAAAATTTTGCCCCCTTGAGATCCTTGTTTCTTGATCTTTATAGCAGCAGTCATTCTTATCTGCTTGCATTTTCTTCTGCTCCAATAATATTACTTGCAGTTGAAAGAGGTTGGACTGAGTCATCTATTCCAAATGTAAGAGGCCCTCCTGCTCTTCCTTTCAAATTGCCCAATTTGGATGAAAAGCTTAAAGCTGGTTATAAGTTAACAACAACCGGGAAATTCACTGAAGCTCTACGGATATTCATTAATATCCTCCATACGATCCCTTTGATTGTTGTTGAGTCAAGGAGAGAAGTTGATGATGTGAAGGAATTGATTATCATTGTCAAGGAGTATGTTTTGGGTCTGAAGATAGAGCTGAAGAGGAGGGAAATGAAGGATGACCCAGCACGTCAGCAAGAACTTGCAGCATATTTCACCAACTGCAACCTTCAGACCCCTCACCTGAGGCTGGCTTTGCTGAATGCAATGTCTGTCTGCTACAAGGCAAAGAACCTTGCCACAGCTGCTAACTTTGCCAGGAGGCTACTTGAGACCAATCCTACTATTGAAAACCAAGCTAAGACTGCTAGGCAAGTTTTGGCAGCTGCAGAAAGAAATATGACTGATGCCACACAATTGAACTATGATTTCCGAAACCCATTTGTGACTTGTGGTGCAACCTATGTACCAATCTATCGAGGGCAGAAGGAAGTCTCATGCCCATATTGTACATCCCGTTTTGTTCCCAGCCAGGAGGGTCAGCTTTGTGCTGTGTGTGATCTTGCAGTGATTGGTGCTGATGCTTCTGGATTACTCTGTTCGCCTTCACAAGTAAGGTGATTTCTCTGTTGGTCTATATGAGCATTTTTTCAATTCATTTCGGCTCAGTTTTCTGCTGAAGATACAAGCCCATTGGTCAACAAATATTTCCTTGTAGAAGTTAGGTATAGTCCGGAAGAAAGAAATACTGTTTGAGTGAATTTATTTTTTTCTCATTCTAATAAAACTGTCATACTTTGGGTGGTTTAGTTTTGCGTACAGAAAAGAGTGAAGGGCCGCACTTAGATAAGATGATGGGTTCCCGGGTACCAAACTTGCTTGAGTTGCTGTTATTGCAGATTTATTCGGCAAAATTCATTTCATTTGTGTTTAGTCGAGGTGTCATTCATTTTTTTTTTTTTTTTGTAAACAATGCTGCTTCTATCATAATTAATAACTCCCTATTCTTTATTTGATTGTCAGTGTCACTTCATTGATCATCAGTACTCCATGATCAATAATTGAATTGCAATCTCTCTTTGACCTTGGCCATTTTTACCGTAGATTATTATTGGCTGCCCTTAATTCATTGTGCTATATATATATTTACACACACAATCATTCATCACGACTTAATGTCGGGATTTGAATTTTAGTCTACATAGATACTTGTCGAACTTCGAGTTCTTGATTACCTGCGTATTGGAATTTCAGAATTCGAACACGTCCATCTTGGATTTGTTAGGGATCAGCGAACTGTTATTGGTTTATTACAAGTAATTCTTAGGCGTCGTCGTTTAGTATGATAAATGTATCAGATCGGATGTCAGTAAGACAGTAATGCCTTCTGAGCAAAAAAAAAAGACAGTAATGCCTTAATTCTCTTTGAAGTCTTGCCCAGTGTAATTAAAGTTGGAACGAAAAAGATTGTTCTGTGAATATTGTCGACCGAGATCTAATTGCTCATATGGAAAAGGAAAGGTTTATTTTCAACGACAATTTCACTTTTTTTTTTTAATACTTATTTCACTATTTTAATACTATGATGTTAAATATAAGACAGTTTATTTTTTGGAAAAATCCTTTTCAAGACCCATATTGACAAAAAGAAAAGTTTAAAAAGGCTCAAGAAAAAGTCACATGTTAATTTTTTGGTATTATTTCATAATCGTTAACAACTAAATTAGTCTCGTTAACAAATAAATTAGTTTCATTAACAACTAAATCAATACCCGTTAACAACTAAATCAGTAGCATTAACAACAATATCCTAACATAATATCAAAAAAAAAACAATATCCTAACAACTAAATCAATCTCACTAACAATTAAATTAGTACCCATTAACAACTATATAAGTAGGTGTTAACAACTAACGTTTTATGAAATAATACCAGAAAATGTCTTATGGCCTTTTTTGACATGTGATTTTTTCTTGGGCCTTTTTTTACTTTTTTTTTTTTGCCAATATGGGCCCTGAGATGGATTTTCCTTTTTTTTTTTAGAGATTGATGAAGCCAATTAAATTACTTTAAAGTATTTATGTTTGTCATTTTTTGTTCAAATTATTTTACCTAATTTATAAATTGATATGTAATCTAAAGAATATATAACATATGATATGATTAAGTAACTTATTTAACTTCATTAATCTCTCCAAAAAAAGTCAACTATGTCTTATTTAACTCCCTTTGATCTTAAATATAAGACATAGTTGACTTTTTTAGAGAGATTCAAGAGTTAATTAAAATATAGTTGACTTTTTTGAAGAAGTTAAAGAAGTTAAATAAATTATTTAATCCTATAATATGTTATATATCCTTAAATTATATATTACTCCCTCCGGTTCTAATTATAAGATAACATTTAGAATTAGTTTTGGTCTTAATTATAGGACAACATTCTAATTTTTGTCAATTTCTTCCTAAAATATCCCTATTTTATTCTTTCAAATTTGTTTGGTTTTTGGTAATTACATGTATGTGTGTGTGTGTGTCACACATATCTAGGAGTTGGCTTACCTCCTTTTCGCCAAGGGTCTGTTGCCATCCGCTGCTGCCTGAAGCACAGTCGTTTTTGGCACAAATTGATGACATGAACCCTTTATTTTAAAAAAAAAAAAATCAAAGTACTACCGGGTAGTAAAAAGATAATTTAGGATCTTAAATGGAAAAAATCTTCATGATCTTAAAAAATATTTTAGGATCTTATATTCTAGGGTACTGGCTAGTACTAAAAGGATTCTTCAGGATACTGATTGGTATTGAAAAAATAATTCATAATCTTAAAAAAATATTTTAAGATCTTAAAAAAATATTTCAGGTACTTACTGCTATTAAAAATATACTTCAAAATGTTTTTTCAAGATCCTAAAATAATTTTTTAAGATCATGAAGATTTTTTCCTGTATCATTCAGTATCCTCAATTATCTTTTTGCTACCCGGCAAACCTTGATTTTTTTTTAAAAAAAATAAAGGGTTCATATCATCAATTTATGCCAAAAACGACTGTGCTTCAGGCAGCGGGCCCTTGGCGAAAAGGAGGTAAGCCAACTCCACATATTTGTGTGTATATGTGTGTGTGCCTGTCAATATATACATGTGTAGATATTTATATGTGTGTGTGCATATATAAACACACATATATATACATATGTGCGTGTGTGTATATATATATATATATTTGTGTGTGTGTTCATATATATATATATGTGTGTGTATAGATATATGTCTGTGTGTGTACATATATAAACATACAGACATATACATGTGTGTGTGTGTGTGTCTCTCTCTCTCTATATATATATTTGTGTGTTTGTATTCATATATATGTGTGTGTGTGTGTGTATATGTGTGTAGATATATCATATATGTGTGTGTATGTATCTATATGTATACATATATACACACATATATGTATATAAAAGCATGTAAAAAGGAAAATTCTAAGTCGGAAAGATATGTCGTAGAAATTGTTAATTCACTTTTACTTATATCATTTTAAATTTATATATGGGCATTTTAGGAAAATGAATAAAATTAACTAATTTAACTTCTCTCCTTAATATCTCAAAAATCGATTAAATATGTCCTATAATTAGGACCAGAGGAAATAATTTAATAGTCAAACTAATTAGTTTGAAGAAAAAAATAAAAATACTTTAAAGTAATTTAATTAGCTTCTTTAATTTCTCAAAAAAAATCAGCTTTATCTTATATTTAGAACGGGATGAAGTATTATATATATAGACATGTCTTCCTAAGTTAATATTTTGTTTTTTAAATCAAATCCTCCATCCGGTCCTAATTATAGATACTTTTGTAGTGTAAACTGCACTATAAAAATATTCTTATAATTATTACAAGAGGTAGTACATGGTAATTTTGAAACTCAACTTGTTATGAGATTGTATGTTTTTGGTCTTTTTTTTAATGCGTATCACTCTGATCCTATTTATAAGTTATTTTTAACTAAATCACACATTCTAAGGAGAGAAAATTAGCTCAATATTGATAGGTAAATTTTCAATTTTACCCTCATTTATAAATGTGTAGCTTTAAACTCTTTCTTCTCTTTCTATATATTTTCATTGGTACAATTAATATGAGCAAAATTATCATAATCTCATTTATTATCTAAAAAAAAACTTATAAATAAGACCAATTTTTTTATGGAAAAAAACTTATAAATAGGATTAGAGTAGTATTAAATAAGAAATAAAAATATTTTTTAATTGTAAATTTCTTAAAACAGTATTTTGAGTTAATAAAAATATGAAATTTAGCCAAACTAAATCTGTACAACTTAATCAAGCTTGAAATCATGTTGTACATTTGCATCCAATTTCCCTACTCTTCCTTTGAATGAGTAGGAAGCTTGTCTCATTTGAATGATCTTTTTTTTTTTTTAATAACTCCTGTTTTTTAAATAAAAATCACTTTTAAAAAATATGTTAAGTTAAGATATTATATTTATTTTAGATTCTTTACTTATTAAAGTAATTTTTTTAAAAAAATTAAAAAATTAAAAAATTAAATCTAGATCGTCTTCTAGACAGTTTAGATAAAAAAGCTTCCTCTACTCATCCCAATGATGAATTGGGAACTGGATCCCGAGACATGTGTATTAGCTCTTTCAAATAGAAAAAGTTGTGGGGGAAGGTCGGAAAGCACCGTCTTTGTGAAGTCGGTATTAATTTTTATGCCCATTAAAAAATGCTAGTGTTGTAGCATCAAGCGACATAAGACATATGCAATTTTTAAAACATATTGCGTACAATATTAATCAGAGCATAATATAATTAATAGCATTATTTTATTACAATAAAATATGCTCATTATAGAAAGTCAATTTATGCTGCAAGTGTTTGTAATTTATTCAAAGTGCTTACAACAGTACGGTTGAAGCATCTTTCAATTTCTTGTCCTCACTCCATTTACCCTCCATTCTAAAAAAATATGCTTCAAAACACTAGCCGTAATTTGGCCATTCCCCTCTTGAAATAGAAGAGGAACAATTTACAGGTGCCTGTCTGTCTTTTTTTTCTTTTTTGACTGAAAATTAAATGACAGGTGTCTTTCTACTTGTTTGTTTTTTTCCCTTTAATTAACTCTAATACTACAATTGCCCATTAATGTAATGTAATTACAACGTCCCCCACAAAAATATAACCAATATTATATAACTTCGCACAAATCTCCAAATGGGGGGAAAAAAGATCGAATTGATCTGATGATCAAGTGAGAATAATCGAAAGATTTAATTATTCTAAATTTATAAAAAAATAAAAGGGTCTAAGAGATATTCCCATAAAATTTTAAAGGGTATTTTTATATTTTCTCCCGTTATATTTATATATAAATGGCCACTTCAAAAAAGATCATTACTTAATTATATAAGCATGAAGGCGTGTAAAAGCTATGTTGATATGACAAAAAGTTCATAATATTTAAGTGGCAATTGGAATCAGTTTTCCTGCTTATCCAAAAGATAGGCAGGGAGAGCTTGTCTCATCTGAATCGTCCAGATGAGATCTGAACGGTCCAGATTTAATTTTTTTTATCTGGTGATTTTTAAATTAAAAAATTATTTTTTGAAAAAATATTAGTTGAAAGATTATCTTTATTTTAGATTCTCTACCTATTAAAATAATTTTTTAAAAAAAAATAAAAAGTAAAAAGAAATTAAATCTGGACTGTTTAGATATGAGACAAGCTCTCCCTGCCTATCCAAAAGATAGGCAGGGAAACTGGTTCCAGTGGCAATTGTAATAAAATATCCCCGGTTTTGGTTTCTCTACTTGTCCTTTGGACAAGCTGACGAGCAGGGAGAGCTCGTCTATATAGATGAGTTTTAGATCGTTTTAGATCTAAATGATCCAAATTTTTTTAAAAATAAAAAATTATTTTTTCAAAAAAATGTTTGTATAATGATTATTTTTATTTTAAATTCTATACCCATTAAAATTAATTTTATAAAAAATAAAAAAACTAAAAAAAATAATATCTAAACTGTGTAGAGATCATCTATATGATGAGCTCTCTCCCTGGACGAGCAAGGAAACTAAGTCCAAATATCCCCCCTCCCCCCACACAAACAAACACACATTTTCTCCCTATATATCCAGAAGACTTGTGCTATCCTTTAATTTAACGGTAAGTTCAAATAGTAATGATTTTTTTACGTACAATAAAAGTAGTAGTTCTACACACATCAAAGACCGTCAAAATTGCAAATCAAGACTCAAGAGTTGTATTTGATAGATCACATAGGTTAAATCCTCCAATCATTCAAGTTATTAATATAATTACAATCTTAATTCAATATAAATATTGTTTACATACCCACACACATACATATCGGGCTTTGATTCTTGTATGTAATTCGAACTAGAATTGATTCTCCTGATGTTATACGTTGTGTATAGTTTGCCATGGCGTAAATGCAATTGTATTCTCGAACTCAGTACAAATGCTTATATATAATAATATATTTGTACATGGTTCTTCCAAACTAAAAAAGAAGGAAGCTCTTGCTTCCTTTTAGACCCATCATCATCATCACCATCACCATCAAACAGAGACTGTTAGAGGTGAAGAAGAGACCAGGAACAGAAAGAGTTAAGTGATCTTTAAGAGAATAAATATATTTATCTCTTGAGTTTGATCCTACGATAAATGGAAGCTGGACAAGTAGAGAGGAGTAAGTGCCAAGACTGTGGGAACCAAGCGAAGAAAGGTTGTGAGTACAAGAGATGTAGAAGTTGCTGCAACAATAAAGGGTTTGAGTGTGAAACTCATGTTCGCAGCACTTGGGTTCCTCTATATGATAGAAGACGCAATAGGAATCATCATCATCCTCATAATTTCCCTAAAAGGCACAAACACAACAATCCCTATCCCCCACCAGGTTTGCCCTAATTATCAACTCTTTATCTCTTCACTTTGAGCTTACTTAATCCGGCTAGCTACAACTAGAATAATTCGGATAGAAAAAATATTTCTCAGTTTCTGCTTAATTATGACCTAGAAAAAGACTGAACCTGGCCTGCTTCATCTTCCTCCTTAAAAATGCCTATACTGGACTCAAAATTTGTTGGCATAGTTCCTGCAAACAAAGTGTCTAACCCAAGTCTTGCTATCATATTTTGTTGTTCTGCTCACTCTGTATCTGTATGAAGAATACGTTTTATTATGAGAAGTGCTACTTTCTATCAACCGATGGTGACATAATAACTCTTAAGGACATGATTCGGGTTACACATTTCATTTTGCAGGAACTACTTTAACAGAATTGTGGAAATTGTTTATTGTTCTAGCTTAAGATTTTTTTTAAAAAAATATTATTACTTAGTATTCAATTCGGGGTTTATGATTGCTTCTCCCAACATAAGTGTCTCCCCTGAGTTTCCAATTAAATTAGTAGGTCTTACACTGTTAAACCAACTATATGTTGGTAGCTTAAGAAATTGTTAGCAAGCCGTGAATGTTTTGAATAAGTGTTTGTCGTTTGTTTTAGATGAAAAGGAGGAGTTGAAGTTTCCAGAATGGGTGAGTATGAAGGCGACATTTAGGTGCGTACAAGTGCGATCAAAGGATGATTGGGTGAATGAAATTGCGTACCATACTTCAGTGAGGATTGGAGGGCATGTGTTTTGTGGTCTTCTTCATGATCAAGGCCCTTCTCATGGTGGTTTTGGTGAGACTTCTTCAGTTCCTCTTGTTCTTCAGAATAACAACAATCTAAGCGACGTAGCCACTCAGACGAACCATATTGATGCTGTAACATTAATGGCTCCTCCATTATCATCTTCTTCTGCTTCTGACTCTATCTTCCAATATCCACCATATACTTTTACTACCCTACCTCCTATGCCTTATTTCTCCAACCCCCAATCTTAGTTTCATGCCAAAAAAGAAGGAGATCGACGGGGCATTACTTATAGAGTATTTAATAATTGGTGGGTGGGATATACAATTAATTAGCTTCCTTCTTTTGGAGGCATTAATAATTGTTTTTGCTCGTTAATTAAGACGAGCCACCTGAAGGCTGTAGCTATAGCTGCCTAGCTATATAGACATATATATGGGAGGTTTTTTCCTTACTGGACTCAGACCATATGCTTATATCTTTCATGGATTTTACCAGTGAAATTCCAGAATTTATAGACTAGCTAGTACGTGAATATTTTTTGTGGGTGAGATAATAGTTTAATGTGTTTGACAAACTTTTACAAAACGTAGGTTTGATATGCAGGATAATTTCTAAAAAAAGAAGGATGTTTAGCAGACTGATGACAAAACCTAAGTTTCCCCCTCAAAACCTAGTTTTGGAAACCTCCAATATAATAAGGCACTAATAATTTCAGATTAGTTAAAACATGCATACAATCTAATTAAGAGGAGTGTAGTCAATGTTGATCTTCATTCTCCAAATCCTTTTTTTGCTCAGGTCATTCTCCAAATCCTAGCACATGATCACTGCGTATGAGATTGGAGAAGCTTCGTGCAAATATGTATGACCAGCGCGTCAACCAAGGGACTTTCCTCATATATGCGTGAGAAACATAAATACACACAATTTTTCAAATCCTACTACAATATGTCTTTTTAAAAATAACTCAGTCATTTTCTTTAATTCCCATCTCTTTCTCTCTTGTACTTGCTTATTATTGAGAGAAGAACATCAATAGGTTTAATTTAGAAAAAAATTGATAAACATATATGACATAATAAGTATAACTCCACAATTTAAATAAGAACTCTCCCTCTCTCTCTCTCTCCCATTCCCCCTTCTACATGGCGCACACACCAAATAAACGGATCTGTAGTTGTACTCCGTTAATATATATAGCAAAATATATACATATGTGCGTCGTCATTAACTTACACAGTACTTAGAGGACACAAGAAAAAGGTTTTGGACTATAAACAAGGTTGATCATCTTATACTATATTCGTTTCATTTATTTTCTTTTGCAGATAATTTAGCATTTCTGTCCCTACACGATGTGAAGGTTTCGCAATTTGTCTTCGTAGGTTTTTTGTCATTCCATGATCATGATTTTCTTACCGAACTTCGTGTCCCTTTTAATTTGTCCCCGTTCTTTAGTTTCATGGTGCGTACTTTGGCAGCTCATCACTAGCAAGTAAAAGTAGTGAAAGACTAATGATTTGATAGTATATTAAACAATCAGTTCTGTCTCACTTCGATCAGTTTGCGCGCGTCGCGTCCACTTACCTCAAACCCTAAAGTTTCCAGGTGCTTCGACGGCGACATGTAATCATAAATCACATAACTAAAAGTTGATTAATTAATGTTCTGTTTGAACTTTGAAGAGCTTAGTATTCTTCGAACCTAACTAGTTTTGTTAAAGATGCATGGCCACTAAACACGACATCAGAAAGTTGTTTAAGATGGACGCAGAGATTCGGATATCATGAACACGCCTTATTATTACATGTACACTTTCCACTATAGTTTCATATATGCGTTTAATTTCCCAGCACATGCCACTGTGTTATATATACATATATATGAGATATTTTATGTTTTTTTCGTCAAGATATGATTCAAGTAAATTAAAAAAACAATCTTTCATATATGCTTCAAAACACAAGAAAAAGGGAAATGGCAGCTTTCTGCTAAAGAACCGACCCATCTTATTTGTATCAAATCCATGTTCGATCTGCATGAAAAATGAGCAACTTATAAGGATAAGACCATAAAAAGCTACTCATTTTAATGAACAGACATAATGAAAACGAGATATAGTTACATGACGAGGTAGGGGGATCCACACAAATAATAAACATGTATAAAAGACAGCAAAAGAAGAGTAAGAGGGAAAAGAAAATTAAAGGTAATGAAAGGTTAAGCATCTTGGTGGGAATATATATGAGTTCAGGTTAGCTTTTAGGGGTAAAGCAGCACATAAACTGTGTGCGCTCAATTAGCTTTTAATAGAAAAGAAGAAGACTCACACTTTGCTACAAAGAATTGATTGATAGTTGGATACCCTCTCAATTATGACACAGGGTCTTGTTAAGAATATATCCCTAATTTTAAGCCTCTTGTGGGCCATTCTTGGTACTTATGAACCATAAATGCATTCATTTGGAATCACACTGCCAATTTCTTTTACAATACGCTGCTTGCCGCTATTCATCAATATTATATAAGTAGATTCAATGAATATCACTTTAGAAAATATCAATACATAACTTACTATCAACCGTACATACAACTCATTTTCAGATTATGTATATAATATACAAAACATGATAGCCCATATGACTTATTGGATTCGTGTCGAGAATATTGAGCTTAAAGAAGCAAAACCGTATAAGAAAAGGAAAGAGCAGCGAAGTTAGCTAGCTAGTAAAGCGTGTGTGAGATGCTTTAGTTGCAATGGTAATTGCCTAATAATTTTAACGAGACGATGGGTTAAGTCTGAATTGGTTGGCAGTATTAAAAGCTACATGACTGTCCACTAAATTAGAATTTCCCTCCTTTTATTAGAAATTTTGGATAGAACAATTGTAAAATGTAAATCGTGTTAAGGGGTAATTTTGTTCTGAAAGTTGTCATCGAGGAACATTTTTGTCTTAGAAATGTCAAAAAGAGAGCAATTTTGTCTTAGACGTTATCTCAATTAATTTTGATTATTAATTGACCAAATATGTTGAGCCGACAATTCACTTTACATCCCCTCATTTTTATTAAGGTGTAAATTTGTTTAAGAAGTTTTAAATCTAAGTTTAAAAAAATGAAGTAAATGAAGCATGAACTCTTGAGATAAATTTGCACTTTTATAAAAATAATATAGATAATATGTGGATTACTAACTTGATATATTTAATCAACTAACCGTTAAAATTAACTAAGATAACTGTTAGGACAAAATTGCCCCATAAATTATTTTTAGGACAAAATTGTCTCTCAATCGTACTTAATACTTCCGGACAAAATTTCTTCTTAACTCGTCACTAAATTGCATCCGTTTTTCCCCATCTTTATGATGTCATGTTTCTACTGGTCCATAATTACACGGGCCTTTATACAGCCTCTTGCCAATCCACTTTCAAAGCCCACATTCAAACAAAGTCAGCCCAAATTTTCTGGCGGGAAAACTATGTCTTCCTCCCGCCATATCTAGCTGCAGAACGCCTTTGAAGTTCCATTTCCCTTCTTTCTCTCTCTACTGCTGTGCTTGGTGCTTTCACCAATATGGCTTCCGATTCATCTCCGCCGAATTTCAACAACGGTTAGTTTTCTCCTTCTTCTACGTTCTTCGCAGTATTTAATTTCCGTTTGTATGCTAACGACTTTGGCCAAATTATGCAGGTCCCTCCTCTCCCGAAGATTCAATTTCCAGCCCAATCGGCAACACATTATCCTCCCCCGGAGATGCTGCTCGCCACAGAGGGCGTCGGCGTTCATCGACACCGTCTGCTTTTGCAACTCCTCCGTCTAATCGATCTCGATTTGCCTCCTCCGATGCTACCCCATCTCCATCGAGGTCCAGGCAAAGGGGAGGTGGTCGGAGGGCGTCTATGTCCACCCCTTTTGCAGCCACGCCCACATCCACTGATGACGCTCCCATGTCATCAGAAGGCGGAGAGGGTTACAATGCAGACGATATCAGGCCTACCTACGTCTGGGGTACTAATATAAGCGTCGAAGACGTGAATGAAGCGATTCAGAGATTTTTAAAGCACTTCATAGAGCAGTCATCTCAAAGCGATGGGCTGCATATGGAGGGGAAATACGAGACCGCTATCAAACAAGTCATTGAAATTGAGGGAGATTCACTAGACGTCGATGCACACGATGTATTTGATTATGATCCAGACTTGTACACAAAAATGGTCAGATACCCGCTCGAGGTTCTTGCAATTTTTGATTTGGTTCTGATGAATATGGTCAGTAGAATCAACCCGTTGTTCGAGAAGCACATTCAAACTCGAATTTTTAATCTAAAAACCTCTACTTCAATGAGAAATTTGAATCCATCTGGTGAGTTTGGTTTATCATTCAGTCTTTTTTTCCCCCGATTTTAATGTGGCGCTTGTATGATATTACGAATAGTCTGTTAAGAATGCTTACTTTATCCTCAGATATTGAGAGGATGGTATCGTTGAAGGGAATGATTATTCGATGTAGCTCCATTATACCAGAAATCAGGGAAGCTATATTTAGATGTCTCGTGTGTGGGTGCTGCTCGGAACCGGTTGCCGTAGAGAGAGGTAATTCTGATGGACATTTCTAACTATGGCTTTAATGAGCAATCTATGTCATTTTACTTTGTTATAATCTGATGACTTTTTTAGGGCGAATAAGTGAGCCTACTAAATGTCCAAGGGAAGAGTGTCAAGCCAAAAATTCCATGACACTGGTTCACAACCGATGCAGGTAATGCAACCAATAGCTTGTATGTGGTAACAGAACTAGTGATTTGATATTCGGAAGAGATTTTATTGCTTTTGGATATATATGCCTAATCATGAAGGAATCAGATTTGGAAGTATGTTTATGGTGCTAGTCAGCTCCTTTTGCTATTAACTTCCAATAAATATCAGCAGCACAATTTAAATGATTCTGGTGAAGAACTAAAAAATAAGCATTAACTGGCAACTCATATTGTCTATGTGCTTTTAGATAAGTGATTCTACGGTTGTACATGTTCTGAAATTAAGAACTTAAAGAATCCCATACGTGGAATTGTTATGGCTACTCATTCGAGGTTAGAGTTTAGTTCTAGTAACTATGGAACTTAATAGGTCTTTCCTCTTAAATCAGTTTCACAGACAAGCAAATTGTGAGGCTCCAGGAGACACCTGATGAGATACCTGAAGGGGGAACACCACACACTGTAAGCTTGCTGATGCATGACAAGCTGGTAGATGCTGGAAAGCCGGGTGACAGAGTTGAGGTCAGACCATACTTTGGCTTATTTTGTTTCAAAAAGTTGGCCTTGTTTGTTTATTGGTGTTGCTGATCTGTTTTCTCCTTAATTAGGTGACTGGTATCTATAGGGCTATGAGTGTCAGAGTTGGAACAACTCAAAGAACAGTTAAATCACTGTTCAAGGCATGTATTATGGCTGCAAATCCTTCATTAAATTATATTTGAAGCTCCTAGATCGTCAAATTATCAATATTTTCTAACTAAAGGTTCTTTTGTCCCCTTTGCATTTTAGACTTTCATTGACTGTCTTCATATTAAGAAGACTGATAAGTCAAGAATGCTGTCAGAGGATGCAATGGACGTTGAAACTAGCCTGGGCAACCGAAATACAGAAGAAATTCATTTTGATGAAGAAAAGGTAAAGTTGTTCTTATTTACCATGAAATCTACTGCTTGTTTTTGTGCATGTTAGTCACATGCTTGTCTGAGCTGCAGGTGGCTCAACTGAAAGAGCTCTCAAAACAGCCAGATATATATGAAAGGTTGACAAAGTCATTAGCTCCAAACATCTGGGAGCTAGATGATGTGAAGAAAGGCCTTCTTTGCCAGGTTAGATATTTTTTCTGTTCAAAGATTGATTGCTTGTTTCAATTATCTACCTTCAGTTTGTTTAAGCGTTCTCTTTGCGGTGCTTGGACTCATGGCTTATAACTGCCTTTATTACAGCTTTTTGGTGGAAATGCTTTGAAGTTGGCATCTGGCGCTAACTTCCGTGGTGATATTAATATCTTATTAGTTGGTGATCCTGGAACCAGCAAGTCTCAGCTACTCCAATACATACATAAACTTTCTCCACGTGGCATTTACACAAGTGGAAGGGGTAGCTCTGCTGTTGGACTGACTGCTTATGTTACCAAAGATCCTGAAACAGGCGAAACGGTAGAAATTATGGTCACATGTTATTATATTATCTTCTGCTTAAGAAACATAGGTGACCCTAAACACGTGCTCCATATTCAGGTTCTCGAGAGTGGCGCTCTAGTTTTAAGTGACAGAGGCATCTGCTGTATAGATGAATTTGACAAAATGTCTGAGAATGCCAGGAGCATGTTACACGAGGTTGATTGCATGTTCTCTTTCTGTATAATTGTGAATGAAGCATTTCTTGTCTCATGATTTTATTAGCTCTGCATTTTGAATGTCTATAGCCCTGAGTCTTGATTTATTTCAGGTGATGGAACAACAAACTATTTCAATAGCAAAAGCAGGTATTATTGCCTCCCTCAATGCCAGGACTTCAGTGTTGGCTTGTGCAAATCCTAGTGGGTCGCGGTATAACCCCCGCTTGTCTGTCATTGACAACATACAACTTCCTCCTACACTTCTGTCCAGGTAGGTCGCTGTTAGAAGCTTCATTTGTCAATTGGCTTCAATTTGCACTTTTCATACTTTAAAAATATGGTAAAAATTTGTTTTCTTCCTAAGATTCAAATTCTCTTGATATAACCCAAAAAAAAAAAAAACTTATTTAACATTGTTAATTTCTCATCAACAATTATACTAAAAATTTGTTTTCTTTCTAAGATTCAAATTCTCTTGATATAACAAATATTTTCCCTCAACGTCATTAATATTTTTTAAAAAATTTCTTAACAAATTTTTCATAAGAAAAATCCTAGATTTGGAAATTCAAAATGAGTTTTAAAAAAACTTAAATTCTTATCAGAGTTGAAAGAAAGAAGAATTAGTACATTTTATTCATTTTGTTGGCATAGCGAGGAAGTTCAAATTATGACAGGTAAATTACTTTAATTCCATGCAAGTTTTTCCATTAAGTAAATTAAAGTGTCGGGAAAATTTTGACTATATTTACATAATTAAAGGATTAATTTTTTTTTATAAAATTGACTAGATTAAAATTTATAAAATTTACATAACTAAAGGACTAAAAAATTACTTTTACTATTGATAAATAAATTATAGACTTGCTGTCTGGTATTTGGAGTAAAAAATTTGAGCCTTGCCTTTATGGAGTTCACGATTCATTATGAAGCAAGTAGGACGCTTCTAGGCATGCTGAACCTAACTGCTTCTATCCATTAAGAATGGACGATTAATACAAGCGGTGATGATGGACGAAAAGATAACAAAATTTTTGAAAATGTTTCGGGTGATCTGAGCTGAGTTGACCTTTTCTTGCTCAGGTTCGATTTGATCTACTTGATTCTTGACAAGGCTGATGAACAGACGGATAGACGACTTGCAAAGCATATTGTTTCCTTACACTTTGAGAATCCTGAGGTCTAATCCTGACATCCTCCCACTCAAGGTTAAGGTCCTACGTTCATTGATTTTGCTTACTGATAATGCTATATGTCTATTTGTAGAGCTTAGAGCAAGATGTGTTGGATCTTCCTACGTTAACTACTTATGTGAGTTATGCTCGGAAGCATATACACCCACAACTATCTGATGAAGCTGCCGAACAACTGACTAGAGGTTATGTTGGGATAAGAAGGAGAGGAAATTTTCCAGGTAGCAGCAAGAAGGTAAAGTATTTTATATGTATGTTCTTCCAAAATTTATTCTGCTTTTGTGAAAACCTATATCCGGGGAATTATTATTTCTGATTCTACGATACGATTACACGATTGTACTCTAATATTGCAACTTTTTAAGATTTTCAACCCTCTGCTATGTATGCCAATCTTCTGAATGAATTGAACAGGTGATTACAGCAACACCAAGGCAGATTGAGAGTCTAATACGGCTTAGCGAAGCCCTGGCTCGGATTCGCTTCTCAGAATGGGTTAGTTATGTTTGGTTAGTTTCATAGTGAAACACCGTTTAGGAATTCTCTGTAGTTCTCTTAAAATACCTGATGGACACAGGTGGAAAAGCGGGATGTAATGGAGGCTTTTCGGCTTCTAGAAGTTGCAATGCAGCAGTCTGCCACCGATCACTCTACCGGTAGCTTTCCAAATGATGAGCCCGATTCTTCTATTTATAAACCCAGACAAACTAGATCAAAATGTCCTTACTTTTAATGTCCTTTATTTCTCCCAGGAACCATTGACATGGATCTTATTACTACTGGAGTTTCTGCAAGTGAAAGGATGAGACGAGAAAGTCTGGTACAAGCAACTCGCAACATAATCATGGAGAAGATGCAAATTGGGGGACCATCAATGCGATTATTGGAGGTATGCTAGCTTACTCTATGTTAGTATGTTAAGGTATTCTACCGAATATCTAACGTATGCAATAACGTTCTAATATGTTTACATTTGGTCATTTAGTTACTGGAAGAGTTGAAGAAACAGAGCGCCAGTGAACTCCACCTCAGTGATGTAAGCCTACCCTCTCCTCTCCTTTCCAAAAAGACACTTTATTCTGTTTGTATACTCCCATTTGGAATATCTCATTATTAACAAGGCAAATACATGTTAATGCAGGTAAGAAATGCAGTTGCTACTTTGGCCAGTGAAGGATTTGTTGCTCTGCATGGTGACAGTATTAGAAGATCGTGATAAAATGGAGGACCAAATTAAACTTTATATTTTCATGTATGAAAGAGATGGATCGAAGAGATTTCTTAATTAAAAAATATTTATTTCCTATATATTTTTCATACATATGGTAAGTCAGGATTGAAGCCCTCGGACGGTTGCATAAAATCAATTTAAATATTCGTTTTTAGTCAAGAAGCTGACACAACGTAGTAAATGTTATTTAGAGGATAGTTTAAAAACTCTTTCGAGCATACAAGGGCGAATAAAGCGAGATAACCTGTTTTTTTTTTTTTGGTCGAAAAAGATTTCATTGAGATAACAATAAAGAAGTACAATTACAAAGGAGCATAACCAGAGAACCACCGGAAAAAAAGACAAGACACAACCAGACATAATCAGACAACAATCGGAAAAGGAACGACAAGAAAAAAAGACAACTCAAACCCCACAACATGGGAAAAAGAAATACACAGTAAAAGATGAGCACAAACTAGTCGCCATCTAACTGAATCCTGGAAAACAAGGAACTACCAACGCCATCATCAGCCCTTGGAGCATCTAGAGTTAGAAGAGAAAATAAAGCGGGTGTTGGTGTCTGAACCCACCCTATCGGGCACACCCCTTTATAAGCATCAGCTGCGAGGAGATCGGCAGCACGATTACCCCCTCTCGGGGAAAAGGACAAGAAAAACCCAACCCTAGAAGACAAAAGACGGATAATATCATGAATAATTCCTCTGCACTTCCATTCATACATATCTGGCAACCTAGCTTTCACACACTCAAGCAAGGAAAGACAGTCAGTTTCAAAGATAACATTATCATGGCCAAGATCCAGAGCCAACAGCAAGGCCCTTTTCAGAGCCAAGGCTTCAGTCATAAAGGCAGAAATAGACTTGACTTTATCCACAAAACCCCATTTAAAGAAGCCTGAAAAGTCACGACAAATAACCCCAATAGCCGCATCCTTCACATAAGATGAAAAGGCACCATCACAGTTAATCTTTAGGCTACCACGATCAGGAGGAAACCACTTAGTGCCAGGACTATCACAGCCCCTCGACCCTAAGGGTTCCCTAACATTTGCAACACAGTGAGCCCAAAAATTAAGATTACTCTTCTGTGCCAACTCAATAACAGAATTTGGATTTGGCTCCTTATGGAAGTTACGCCTTAATCATGATATTGTACACCTGATTATATAATGTCGAGAAACGAGAACCAGGCAAGATCATGGGAAGTGCAAATAAAATACACTATGTACACAATTGAAAGTTTGTTGATGAAATTAAGGCGAACTAATAGCCTCGTCAGAATCAGTGTGAATGGCAGCCACAGTGGATGCCATGGAGTCCACACCACAAATATTGCGTCCCCCGCAAATCTTATAGTATCCATTTTCTCCCCAGTTCTCTCCCCATGAGTTCTTAATAATCCAATATGGTTTATCTTTCAGCCCAATGGGAGCATAACCAGCAGAACCAAATCCTACCAGCAACACCCCATGGTCTTGCCGCTTTGAACATACATATATCTGGGCATGATACTCCCCCACATATGTCTGCATGTACACTGCATTGATGGCCACTGCATTTATCCATACAAAGTTACGACGTTTCAGCAATCATCATCCACTGAAGAAGAGAAAGAGAAGGAAAAGAAGCTGATTATTAAGGATATTAAGATCGAACAACTTACCGGCAGGAGGACCATTTTTCACAAGATTAGCAGCAGTCTGGTCCTCATCAAGTGAGACAACACTGAAGTTTGCCACCGTTTCACAAGATTAGAAGCTGATTATTAAGGATATTATAATGTTTGTTGTGAGATGATATATGTGGAATAGTAATTTAATAAAATATTGTTGAAAATTTTAGTATTATATTATTTATTCTGTTATTGAATATGTGGGGTTGTGTAGAAGAGATTGAGGATGAAATTGTGCCTATCGGCTCTCTCATTCCTGTCCCTGAATTTGAGTTGAATGTTTTTAGCGGACACCTCCCTGTTACGGTATATTGGTGGTGATATGAGAGGGCACAGTATTTTTGAAGTGACTAGCTAACCTTGGTCGGGTATACTAGCACTGATAGGCTGTACTACGTCCAGAAGATATAAGGAGAAGCAAGATGGATGAGTGGGGATGGTTTTAATTATTGTCAATTATATATATGTATATATATTTTAACTGTTTTGGGATTTATTACACTTATGGAAAGTGGATTTGGAATTGTATATTTATGTATTGATGAAAATGTATGTTTTGTAAGGGTTGGTGGACAAAAATTGTACCCTGGACTCCGAGTTTGTAGGTGGTATTTGTGTCTTGGACTCCGGATTTGTGGGCTGAAGCTGTATCCTCAACTCTGATAAGGATGATCTATGCATCAATATTGTCTGAAATATATGTGAGATCTTTTACTAAATGTTAGAAAATAAATTATGATATTTTGGAACTTTTTTTTTTGAGGAAGTGTTTGGTAACCAAGCCGAAAACTATTTTGTGAAAAGTTTTATGTAAATGAATATATATACTTTTATTATTGTGGATTTTTAATTCAATTAATATTGATATTATAATTATGTTAATAAATCTGCTTTCTGACTTGCAATCATTTCCTGTATATTTGATAAATTAATTTCGGTTACGAGAATTTTATGTCTCACCCCGTCATTATTAAATTTTTCAGACAAGACCTCTGACCCCATTAGAGGACAAGGAAAGCAGCCAGAGACATAGACGTCGTAGAACTTGTAGGTCTCTTTTTGATACTAGTGTTGTATTGATTTATATATTGTCATCATAGGGCCTCATAACTATCTTGGATGACTGTTGATTTTCCAAAGGCCTTATTTTATATACTATCATATCATTGTGGATCCACAACTATATGTTTTGTGATAACTGTTTTGTGTAGACTTTTTATTATGGGTTAGTGTTGTAAGATTCGTGGATTATAAGATCTCTTGTTTGATAATTTTGCTTTGAGTTATGAATTTTCTGTTGTGGATTTGTGAGCAAAATTTGTGTCCTAGACTCTGAGTTTGTGGGCAGAATTTTGTGCCCTGGACTTTTGGTTTGTGGGCGAGCATTGTGCCCTGAGCCCGATATATCTATTAGCAGTAGAAAAAGTTCTCTATTATCATTCATTAAAATGTTTTAGTAAAATTTGTGAGAAAGGGTATTTTCAATGG